>CM077009.1:133423993-134623993 GCA_039090855.1 Macrothele yani | reverse complement strand
CATGAAGAGAATCCAGGGTGATTGGAGCGTCAGTTTAAACTTACAAACATTGAATGCTCTCATGAGTATTGAGGTTGAAGGTACATCCAAAAACATGAAATGAATGTTTCTTGAAAAGTACAAACATTATAAAAACATTTATTTCTGCACTAGTAGAAATATGCAGTATATTTCCTTTATCTACTTCTGCATGTGAGATTGGGTTTAGTTTCATGAAGAGAATCCAGGGTGATTGGAGTGGCAGTTTAAACTTACAAACATTGAATGCTCTCATGAGTATTGAGGTTGAAGGTACATCCAAAAACATGAAATGAATGTTTCTTGAAAAGTACAAACATTATAAAAACATTTTGACACTAGCAGAAATATCCAGTATATTTCCCTTATCTACTTCTGCATGTGAAGTTGGGTTCAGTTTCATGAAGAGAATCCAGGGTGATTGGTGGGGCAGTTTAAACTTACAAACATTGAATGCTCTCATGAGTATTGATAGGTTGAAGGTGCATCCGAAAACATGAAATGAATGTTTCTTGAAAAGTACAAACATTATAAAAACATTTTGGCAACAGTAGAAATATCCAGTACATTTCCTTTATCTACTTCTGCATGTAAGGTTGGGTTCAGTTTCATGAAGAGAATCCAGGGTGATTGAAGGGGCAGTTTAAACTTACAAACATTGAATGCTCTCATGAGTATTAAGGTTGAAGGTACATCCCAAAACATGAAATGAATGTTTCTTGAAAAGTACAAACATTATAAAAACATTTATTTCTGCACTAGTAGAAATATCCAGTATATTTCCCTTATCTACTTTTGCATGTGAGGTTGGGTTCAGTTTCATGAAGAGAATCCAGGGTGATGGGGGGGGGCAGTTTAAACTGACCAACATTGAATGCTCTCATGAGTAGGCCTATTGAGGTTGAAGGTCCATCTGATGTCAAGTTTGACCACAAGCCTTCTGTTTTAAAGTGGTATGATGAAAAGACCTGAAACCCAAATCATACTCTATATGGAAAATAACTTAAGATTTTGAATAGTGTTATTGAATTTTGTGAATAAAGTTAAATATAAAAAATGTTTTTTAAATATATGCCATTAAATTAAATTGTTAGAATTAATCTCTCAGGTCATGAAAATGAGAATTATATCTAAATACAGTATTTGTAATCTTTTCAGCATTACAATGTGACAGTTACACGGATGAAATCACAATTTGTCATTATTGACTAATGGAGGTGGATATGTTAAAGTTTCTTTTGTATAATGTTAACAACATACAAGACTAACATGAGACTGATGAAGGAAAAAAAAAAACTGAACTTTTTTTTTTTTTTTGATTGGAGGTTTAACGACCGCCGTGAGCAACTCAATGGGCTATAAGCAGTCGCTCGTCCCTAATTTAGGGTCACTGGTTCCAGGGAAGGGAGAGAGCCAGTGCCGTAAGACAAACACAACATCCATGCCTGACCGGGATTCGAACCCGGACCCCTTACGGACGAATGATCAGAGGCCATCGCCTTAGACCACTGCGGCACCGGGGCGGCGCTGAACTTTTAATCAGCATGTGTGAAAAATAAGAATGTGCTGCAAAACAGAGTGAATATAACGTGGCGTGAGCGAGACAAAATTGTTCACTGAAATTTATTATGTAAATATTAAGCTGGAGCACATCACTGTATTCAAAATACATATATTTTTTCTACATTTAACAGCAACACAGGATAAATGTAACATCGCAGAGAAAAAAATTACGATGACCGGCGAAATCTATGCTCTGTCCAAATTCCAATTTAAAAACGTTTTCCTCCATTTTAAAGATGAAAAACAAATATTTATGAAATAAAATTATATTTAACAACACTATTGGTAGAAGAAACATAGTGAGAAAAAAGGATTACGATTACAGGAGAAACCTTCACTCCGTCTAAATTCCGTTTTCGGAAGTTCTCCAGCCCACCACCAATCCCTCTCAAATTTCTGTTCAGTTCTGCATCGATCTCAAGAACCATCTAAATGACGATGGAAATGGCGGAATTTTTCAAATCCACTGAAGAATCTCATGCCTGAAGAGCACGTGAAAATTTCGTGCCAAAATTTTCCGTGATCTTCAGGCACGAGACTTTTCTTCCATTCTCAAGCTGAAATGCAAATATTTATGGAAAAAAATTATATTTAACAATAATACTGTGCAAAAGAAACATCGCAAGAAAAAGAAATCACGAGTACGGGGGAAATTTTCCCTCCATTTAACTTCCATTTTCGAAAGTTTTTAAAACAAAATATCATCCCCAGATAAAAAAACGACCCCCCCCCCCGACTAATTCTCCAAAAGTTCTCTTCAGTTGTGCATCAATATTGAGAATAACCTAAATGATGACAAAAAAAAAATGCGGAATTCCGCGAATCAATCTCATGTATGTAATAAACCTTTGCTAGTAGATAATTGAATTTGCTAGCAAAAAATAAGGCCACTGCTACAAAACATGAAATAAAGGCCTGACAATGATAGGGAGTAAAAAATCTTTGACATTTTCTCTGTATAATGGCACACAAACCAGAAAGGTATATAATAAATACTTTGAGATATAATTGTTTTTAATTTCAGATAGCTTTGACACAGAACCCGTGTATAACTGGCACATATGATAAACACCTAAAATAAAATTTTTGAGTAAACTGCATAAATCGGATACAATTTCTTAAACTGTGCTAGTTTTCTTTTTGCAGAATTTGCAGCAAGTGAGCTGACAGCTAAAGTTCGACCAAAGAAAAAAAAAAAAAAAAAAGCTTTTTTTTTTTTTGAAGAAAGCTCATATTGAGAAATGGCTTCCTAGTTTAATTGAATTAATAATCTAAAGCAACTTATGGGAATTTACTAGGAAATTTTTTCATTTATAGCAAATTTTCGGAGAAAACTCTTCTCCTTCTTCAGGCTCTCTTGTTGTTGTCACTTTTTGCTTGTCACTATCATGGTTACGGTTTACCTTGACGGTTACGGTTAACCTTGACGGTTTAGGTTATTTTTCAACAAATCTTGCCAGATGTTAGGCAGGGAAAATCCTTTGCAGTCATTGATGATGGAATTTTGATTTTTCTCAATCTCTATTCCTTCTTTCAGTTTTCTTTTTTGGAAATTGCTTTGGAAACTGATTACTTTTGAATGAGTCTAGAAAGAATTCTAGACTCATTCAATGAATTAGATGATTCCCTTAAGTTCACTATTGAACTTCAAAAAGAAAGAAGAATAAACTTCTTAGATATTACTATCTATTATGAAGATGAAAAATTCCTCACTAGTTGGTATAAAAAACCAATGAATACTAAAAGACTACTGGATTTCAATTCGTATCATCCAGTTTCTATTAAGAAAAATGTAGCAAGTCAGTTTTTAGAAAAAATTAATAAAATAGTTTCTACTGCAGATAAAAAAGAAGCCCATAAAGAAGAGCTTAAAGTCATACTTGCAGAAAATAACTATCCTAAAGAAGAAATTGAGAAGCTTCTGAATTTTAATGGTACGAAGAACCCACAAAAGCAAGAAGTAAAATTCACTAGAAAAATTTCGTATCACAAAGGTTTATTTGAGGCTTTAAAGAGAATTAGTAAAAAATACAATATTAGGCTAGCTCCAAGTTTAGAGAACAAAGTTAAAAAATTTTTCCCTAAAATAGTTCAAAGAGAAGAAGATATTTTAAAAATGCAAGGAGTAGTTTATGAAGTAAATTGTAGTTGTGGACTATCTTACATAGGTGAAACAGGTCGCAGACTAGAAACTCGTATAGCTGAGCATAAAGCAGCTATAAAAAATTGCTCCAACAAGACTGGATTAGATAGGCATGTTAGAGAAACTGGGCACAGCATGGATTGGAATTCCCTTAAAGTAATCAGTTTCCAAAGCAATTTCCAAAAAAGAAAACTGAAAGAAGGAATAGAGATTGAGAAAAATCAAAATTCCATCATCAATGACTGCAAAAGGATTTTCCCTGCCTAACATCTGGCAAGATTTGTTGAAAAATAACCTAAACCGTCAAGGTTAACCGTAACCGTCAAGGTAAACCGTAACCATGATAGTGACAAGCAAAAAGTGACAACAACAAGAGAGCCTGAAGAAGGAGAAGAGTTTTCTCCGAAAATTTGCTATAAATGAAAAAATTTCCTAGTAAATTCCCATAAGTTGCTTTAGATTATTAAAAAAAAGCTGTTATCATTCCGCATTTCAAAAGTACGAAATAATTCACAATTTTATGTATTTCAGCACTGAAATTTAACTTTGTTTTTTGGTTGGATGTTTAACGACCACCATGAGCAATTTGATGGGCTATAAGCAGTCACCCGTCCAAAACTTAGGGCTATTGGTTCCAGGTAAGGGAGAGTGCCAGTGCTGTAAAACAAACACAACATCCATGCATCACCAGGATTAGAACCTGGACCTTCTTAGATGAATGGTTATAAGCCAGCGATTGGACCACTGCGTCAATGGGTCGGCAAAGTTCGTTTCTTCATCCCCTGATGGACTGCTGTATGGAAATAAACGATGCACTCATATTAGGAAGCCCAGTCCAAGTAGATTGGATTAATAACAGCACAACATTTGTAAAAGAGAAAATACCTTACTAGAGCACATCTTTCCAATAATATTTTCTGACCTGAACGCTTCTCCCAGGTTTTTGAAGGATGAAGTTTCCTTAATGTTCAAATGTCTTGTTATACTGAAATAGGTATAGTTTACTACAATCACATATATCAGACTGCAGCAGTTATTCCCCTACATAAGTGAGCATGTGCTTAGAAAGTTCACACTTCTGAACAAATGCTTTGAAGCATACATCTCAACGGTGAAAATTGTCACTCACCGGTATGAATGAGCATATGATCAGAAAGGTCCTTTTTCCAAGTAAATGATTTGGAGCATACACCGCACTGGTGAGGATTTTCATGTGTGTGAATGAGCATATGCTTTGAAAGTGTACGTTTTTCAGAAAATCCTTTGAAGCATACAGCACACTTGTGGGGCTTTTCACCTGTGTGAGTGAACATATGCTTTGTAAGGTTACCTGCCTCAGTAAATCTTTTGGAGCATACAACACACTGATGAGGCTTTTCACCTGTGTGAAGAAGCATATGCCTTGAAATGCTACTTTTCTTAGCAAATTTTTTTGAGCATACATCACACTGGTGAGGCTTTTCACCTGTATGATTAAGCATATGAATAGAAAGATCTCTTTTCCAAGCAAATGTTTTGGAGCATACAATACAATGGTGAGGTTTTTCACCTGTGTGGATGAGCATATGCTTCGAAAGTTTACTTCTTTCAGCAAATCCTTTGGAGCATACAACACACTGGTGAGGCTTTTCACCTGTGTGAATGAGCATATGCTTTGTAAGATTACTTTTTTCAGCAAACTGTTTGAAGCATACATCGCACTGGTGAGTCTTTTCACCTGTGTGAAGAAGCATATGCCTTAAAATACTACTCTTCTTAGCAAATTTTTTGAAGCATACATCACACTGGTGAGGTTTTTCACCTGTGTGAATTAGCATATGCTTTATAAGATTACTTTTTTCAGCAAACTGTTTCCAGCATACATCACACTTGTGAGGCTTTTCACCTGTGTGGAGAAGCATATGCCTTAAAATATTACTCTTCTTACCAAATTTTTTGAAGCATACATCACACTGGTGAGGCTTTTCACCCGTGTGAGTGAGCATATGCTTTGTAAGATTACCTACCTCAGTGAATTGCTTGGAACACACATCACACTGGTGAGGCTTTTCACCTGTGTGAATACGCACATGCTTTGTAAGACTACCTACCTGAGTAAATTGTTTGGAGCACACATCACACTGGTAAGGCTTTTCACCTGTATGAAGAAACATTTTCTGAACTACTACTTTTCTTAGCAAATTTTTTGGAGCATACATACTGGTAAGACTCTTCACTTGGGTGAAGAAGCATACAACTTAAAAGATTACTTTTCTGAACAAATTGTTTGGAGCATACATAACATGAGTGATGTATTTCAAATGTGTAAACAATCGTACGAAGTAACACAGTCTTTCAGAGCAAATTGTTTGCAGCATACACTATGTGTACGAAGTTTTACTCCTATGTGAACGTTTGTGTGCTTCGAAAGAAAATTTTTCAAGGCAAACAGTTTCAGGCATACTTTACACACCTGTGTCAACAAGCAAGTAATTTTTCTGAGAATATTATTTGGAGCATATAATATGTTAGCGAGGCTTTACACCTGTGAAAATGTGTGTATGGGTTTTAATGCCAGCATTTTGAGTGAATTATGTTATCAAACACACCACAGAGGTACTAATTTTCATCCGCATGAACCAGCAGAAGTTTTGATAATTGACTTTTTTCTCTGAACTGCTTGAAACACTGCTAGGGTTCTACACCTGAATGAAGGCACATATGCCTTTAATAATTTGATATTTTCAATGAACTGCTTGGAGCATATATCACACTGTTAAGGTTGTTTCCCAGCATGGACCTTTATATGGTTTAAGAGAACCTTTTCGCAGCAAATTTCAAGAAACATACATCACAGTTGAAACTTTTTTTTTCACTTTTATGAATTCACATGTCTTGCAAAACTACACTATTTTGTTTGTAAAATTCAGGAAACATATTTTACAATCTTAAAGATCTTCAACGGTAATGCTGTGTGTTGATGTCTCAGTTTCTTTTTGCACCATTTTTGGCAATCAATTCTAGAGTGACTTTCCCTAAAGAATGTTTCAGCACAAATTCCATGACAAAAACAGTTAACAATATTAATTTTTGTGCCACTTTCATTTAAACTATGTTGTCTGCATATGCAAAAAGAAATTTAAGTGTTCCATCTGACAAATCAAGAAACATCAGGAATACTCTAAAATATCACATTAGTTCAAACATATACGCAAAAAACAGAACCACACAGGTTTTCTTTGAAAGTGTATCATGTGAAATGGCCAAACAAATTTTCAGCTTTTAGAATCATTATAAAATTGTGGAAATTATGTTTGCACAAAAATAAAACTTGCATATGAACTTCTGTTGACCCACATTACTCAATTTTTTTTTTGGAACACTTCTTGTAAAAACCACAATAAATACCATCATTAATTTCTTTACAACGCTACAAGCTTGAAATTACAAGTCCACAACACGATGGTGCTATATTTCTCGCTTACGATATAATCGATTTGTTAGTAACAAAAACATGGAGGTCCAGTGAATTTTTTTTTTTTTTTTTTTTTTTTTGATTGGAGGTTTAACGACCACCGTGAGCAACTCAATGGGCTATAAGCAGTCGCTCGTCCCTAATTTAGGGTCACTGGTTCCAGGGAAGGGAGAGAGCCAGTGCCGTAAGACAGACACAGCATCCATACCTCACCAGGATTCGATGATCAGAGGCCATCGCTTAGACCACTGCGCCATCGGGGCGGCGGTCCAGTGAAATCAAATGTTTTGAGTGAAATGCTTAAACTCCCAAGACACTGATTCTTTAATGGACAGGCCGCCCCGGTAGCACAGTGGTATGAGCGATGGCTTCTGATCATTCGTCCGAGATGCGTCCAGGTTTGAATCCCGCAGGCATGGATATCGTGTTTGTCTTACGGCGCTGGCTCGGTTCCTTCCCTGGAACCAGTGACCCTAAATTAGGGGCGGGCGGCTGCCTGTAGCCCACTGAGTTGCTCACGGTGATTGTTAAACCTCTAATAAAAACAAAACAAAAATGGACAGTGACATGCATAATTTTCCGTTACAGAATGATGGCAGTGTGTCATAAATCAACTATTTAAAGTCTTCCAGTTTGAGTGATTATCAAACCATGTATTTTTTTTGTTTCGGGATTGAACAACCATAGTAAACAACTACAGGGGTTATGAGCCGTCACCCGTCTTTATTTATGGTTGCATGTTTCAGGACAGGGCGAGAGCCCGTGCCGTAAACCAGTGGCAAGACCCCACCCAAAAGCCTATTGAAGCGACCTCATACATTCCCCTTGGAACAAACGGAAACATGTCCTCTATTGAAGGTTTCACTCCTTCCCTACTTCCTTACCCCTCCCCCTCACCTCCGTAGTCCGTACTTGGCAATGTACCTGCCAAAGATTTGGTTTTCAAAAACTCACGGAAGTAGCTAAGTATTTGCCAGTCTATTCTCTCCAAGGTCTTTGATTTTTTTTTAGTAGGAGGTTTAACGACCACCGTGAGCAACTCAATGGGCTATAAGCAGTCGCCCTTACCTAATTTAGGGTCACTGGTTCCAGGGAAGAGAGAGAGCCAGTGCCGTAAGACAAACATAACATCCATGCCTCACCGGGATTCGAACCCGGACCCCGTTCGGACGAATGATCAGAGGCCATCGCTTAGACCACTGCGCCACCGGGGCGGGGCGGCGGTCTTTGATTTAACCTCCTTAGTCAAATATTATATTTTAAACTTTTCTTTTTTTTTTTATTGGAGGTTTAACGACCACCGTGAGCAACTCAATGGGCTATAAGCAGTCGCCCGTCCCTAATTTAGGGTCACTGGTTCCAGGGAAGGGAGAGAGCCAGTGTCGTAAGACAATCACAACATCCATGCCTGACCGGGATTCGAAATCGGACCCCTTACGGACGAATGATCAGAGGCCAACGCCTTAGATTGATTGATTGGAGGTTTAACGACCACCGTGAGCAACTTAATGGGCTATAAGCAGTCGCCCGTTCCTAATTTAGGGTCACTGGTTCCAGGGAAGGGAGAGAGCCAGTGCCGTAAGACAAACACAACATCCATGCCTGACCGGGATTCGAACCCGGACCCCTTACGGACGAATGATCAGAGGCCAGCGCCTTAGACCACTGCGCCACCGGGGCGGCAAACTTTTTTTTACTGGAAGTTTAACGACCACCGTGAGCAACTCAGTGGGCTATAAGCAGTCGCCCGTCCTTAATTTAAGGCCACTGGTTCCAGGGACGGGAGAGAGCCAGAGCCGTAAGACAAACACAACATCCATGACTCACCAGGATTCGAACCGGGACCCATCTCGGACGAATAATCAGAATTCGCATTCCATCGCTTAGACCAAGGCGCCAGGGGGCGGCATTTTAACTTGCACTAAAGTTTCATGAATTTCAATTTAAAATAGAAATGAGAAGATGCCTCAAAGTAATTAAGAACTTTATAAATTCAGTTAACTGTAAAGGGGAGTTGTATCATCCGATTACGTGTCCTAGACCGTGAGCTAACTGTTGAAAATGATCAAAGTCACCTCGGCGGTCGAGTGGTAAGAGGTGCTGGTTTCTTTAACGCGGACAATCGCTTACAGCTTAAGAAGCTACTTATAGTGAACTTTAAACATTCCGAATCCCTCCCAAGGAAGAGATGCCCTGAGTCTCTTAACCGTGAAGCCGCAAACTGTGGGAATTTGACGTTGTTTACATGATACCTATGTGATTTCAACCGTGTGTATTTTGGAATTTTTTTCTGTTTTTTTTGGTTGGAGGTTTAACGACCACTGTGAGCAACTCAATGTGCTATAAGCTGTCGCCCGTCCTTAATTTAGAATCACTGGTTCCAGGGAAGGGAGAGAGCCAGTGCCGTAAAACAAACACAATATCGATATCGGACGAATGATCAGAGGCCATCTCTTAGATCACTGCGCCACCGGAGCGAAGAATTGCGTGATTTTTGGTTGCAGAAACCGTGTTAATATCAAACCGGAATGAATTCTAATTATACTTCTTATATGAGTGAAGTTTTCAAATTTAACGATATGTTTTGTTTAGAATTCGAACTAACGTTCGTGTATTTGAATTCTAAATAAAAATGGGAAGAGCCTCATAATTATTAAGAATTTTATAAATTCAGCATTTTCTCACACATCGGCAGCAAGTTACGATGCAAAATTGGAAACTTTTGCGACGGAAGAAGGCGATTCTGCTAACACGAAATGCATTGACAGGCGCCTCTAGCGGTTATAGGCTTCACGCAAAGTGGTACTCAAACCTCCTTGGAGCTGCCCCGGTGGCGCAGTGGTCTAAGCGATGGCCTCTGATCATTCGTCCGAACGGGGTCCGGGTTGGAATCCCGGTGAGGCATGGATGTTGTGTTTGTCTTACGGCACTGGCTCTCTCCCTTCCCTGGAACCAGTGACCCTAAATTAGGGACGGGCGACTGCTTATAGCCCATTGAGTTGCTCACGGTGGTCGATAAACCTCCAATAAAAAAAAACAAAAAAACCTCCTTGGTGGTAGTGCTCCGTTAAACAAGGGCATCACCAGATATCTCATTCTAACTTCCTTGAACCCTCCCCAAAAGCATTGTATAATAATTAAATCTGGAAGTAAGAAAGAAAGGAATGGAGAGAAGAAATTGTTAGCATATTGCTTCCAGATAAAAAGGGAGGAAAAATCAAGTTTTTGTGAATAAGGTAGGCGGTGAAAACTATAAATTATGCACTTTCGTTCACCTCATTTTTGTGTAATTAATTTCATAAGAAAGACCACCGCTTTTGGCTGATTTTACTGTTAGAATTAGTTGATTTGTGGCTTCTCGGATTGGCAACACTATGTGGACAGAAAACTAGAATGAGAATCCCGGTTCACGGGAACAGAGAGGAGAAGAAAGGTATCCTAGGTTTCTGAGGAACGTATGCTTGTCAACGAGAAATATCTTGTTATAGCACTTCGTTAATTCAAGAATTTGCATTTTCATGTTGTTCATATCATTACTTCCATACAACTAAGAAGTGAGCGAGTTTTGTGATTTATCGAATTTTTTTTTTTTTTTTTTTTTTTTTGATTGGAGGTTTAACGACCACCGTGAGCAACTCAATGGGCTATAAGCAGTCGCCCGTCCCTAATTTAGTGTCACTGGTTCCAGGGAAGGAGAGAGCCAGTGCCGTAAGACAAACACAACATCCATGCCTGACCGGGATTCGAACCCGGACCCCTTACGGACGAATGATCAGAGGCCAACGCCTTAGACCACTGCGCCACCGGGGCGGCATTATCGAATTTCTATCTTCCAAAAATATTACTATGTCTCCGTAGTAATACCCTTTGTTCCTGCTGTCTCCGCCTGGGTGGCGCATTGCTCGAAGCGCTGGCTTCTGGATTATTTCATCACACTGTTTTCGGGTTCGACATGGATGCTGTGTTTCTGTTATGGCGCTAGCTTTCTCCCCTGGAAGCAGTGGCTCGAAATTACGGACAGGCGACTACTTGTAGCCCATCGAGTTGTTCATGGTGGTCGTAAATCCCCCCCCCCCACCCACCACCTCTCAAGTTTGCAGGAGCTGTTACAGAGGGCGATACAGGCCCAAAGCCAGACAAGCAAGTTGGGAGGGGCGGCTGATGATTGAGATTGGGCGAAGGATGTGAAAGAGGTCAGGCACTATAGTGTGCGAGTCTCTAGGACGGGCAAAAGGAAATACAGGTCGGGCTCGGGCCAGTCTGGCCCTCCCTTGGCTACGGCCCTGGGGCGATAGTAGGCTGCTGCACCCCCCTCTCTGTTATTTTTATACATGCTTTTTTTTTTCCCGGCTAAATCAATAATAGTTCCGTACATTTCTGGCGAAATTTTGTTTTAATTGGATCACTAAAAGTACTACCGATTTTGTAAAGAAATATATAAGATTTGTAAAAATGAAATGGCGAATAGTAAAAATATATGTACAGTAAAACTTCCATTAACGCACACTTCTTAATAGCGGACATCTCTCTATAACGGACGGACAAACTGGACAAACCGCCCCGGTGGCGCAGTGGTCTAAGCGATGGCCTCTGAATATTCGTCCGAAAGGGGTCCGGGTTCGAATCCCGGTTAGGCATGGATGTTGTGTTTGTCTTACGGCACTGGCTCTCTCCCTTCCTTGCTTTAAAAAACAAACTTTTCTAAAACTTTTCTAAAACTTTGAATATTCTACTCGCGACTGCTTATAGCCCATGGAGTTGCTCACGGTGGTCGTTAAACCTCCAATAAAAAAAAATATATATATATAACGGACAATGGACAATTTTTTATTCCGCAGCAGAAATGCATGGCTTCTTATGGGGGGGGGGCATTCACTTCTAATAGCGGACACACTTAAAGTACAGTATAAAGGATAATTTGCTTTCGATTAGGAATTCCTAGGGGTGTGATTTGCCCAAACTTGCAAAATTTTTCTTTTTTGTAATTTTACCATTCCTCATTCTCTCCTGAGGCCTAGTAAATTTTGAAATGCCAAGTGCTATGTACTCCGGGTAAGTGGCCGAAATCGATGGGAAAAGGATTAGAGTTTGGGCGAAGCGGACAGTCTGACTTTCTCCTTGCATACATACATCTGAACAGAGAAACTGCCTTCTAGCTCTTCAGGTGATCCCAATGGGATGACACCTCAGAAATGGGGACCAGTGCTCAGGACCGGCTAATTCGTAAACAGTGATCAGATTAAACCACATGCAAACACAATTCAGGTGTAGGTGAAAGGGACTGTTTGTTGTTTGGTAAGGTCAAGGTCAGTGCACAAGGATCAATTTCGAGTCGAGATTACTAGAAATCACATTTGTTTGTAATAATCATGTAGATTTTTCTCATCAATCGAGCTGTGAAGCAAAGATTTCTCAAACATTGATTTTAAAATAACGCACAAAATTAAGCGCTTGACTCTAAAAGAAAAAGTTTAAATAGTGGAGCTGAGTGAAAGGGAAAGATTAAGTATGCACTTTTTAGAAGATAACTGGGCATTGGAAAAACAAGTGAGTGAAGTCTTGGCAAGATTGTAATTGCAACCAGAAAATTAAGAGAGCTTTCCATAAACCTGATGATTTAGTTGTGGACACTCTTACCTATGAATGGTTTTGCCGCACTAGAGCCAACAACATTTCTTTACAAGGGACTTTAATTCGTCAAAAGACATTAGAAATCGCAAATGAATTAGGATTCATAGAATTCAAAGCTTCAGGTGGCTGGCTAGAAATTCATTTAGAAAACAAAATTTCACAAGAATGTAATAGATAAAAAACAATACATCATTATTTTGCTTCTTAGGTTTTGATAGATATTTATTTTTAATAAAGGTTAGTACAAGTTTGCTCTATGTATTGCATTTACATACTTACCTTTACTTATCTTTTAAACTGTTTTTACGTTATAAACACAGCATGAAGCATGGTTTTCCCAATAGTGGACACTTTTAAATAACGAACAGTTGTTCTTTCTTTTTTGATGTCTGCCATTCAGAAGTTTTACTGTGCTATTTATCTCTAATTTATTTACCCGGTTAATGGAACTACTTTATGTTAATCCTGATAATCTGAAGACTAGCCCCCTAAACAACTGCCCTAAGCCCAAACCCCTGCCAACATCAAATTAATTTTTATTTTTTATTGGAGGTGTAATGACCATCGTGAGCAACTTAGTGGGCTATAAGTAGTTGCCCGTCTCTAATTTAGAGTCACTGGTTCCAGGGAAGGGAGAGAGCGAGCGCTGTAAGACAAACACAACATCCAGGCCTCACCGGGATTCGAACCCAGACCCCATCTCAAACAAATGATTAGAAGTCATCGCTTAGACCAAAGAGGTTAACATAGATGGAGTAAGGGGCCGTCATTCCCCTCGTTGGATCAAAAAGAAGCCAGCGAAACGTCATGATTCTGACATCACAGCCCTTCGCCTCCACGTTGATGAGACGCAGTAAAACGACCGAGATCCTAACATCACATTGAGTAGTGATGACGTGGCTGCCTTTTTCGATCTATGTCTTTAAATTTCGGTATTTGGATCAGTAAAAAAAAAAAATAGCAATTTTTAGGTAACGTACAATAAATTGTGGAATTAACTTTTTTATGGGTCTTATAGAGGTTATTATTAAAAAAAAAAAGTTGGTGGTCAAATTTTCGAACTAAAGCCTAGTTCGTCATCAGGACTTCGTCACTGGAGTATTTGCTGCCTCTCACTTGGAAGAGTCCAACCGCAATTATCATTAATTGTGGTACTTCTTCTTGCTATTTCGATCCCTTCTTCTAGTTTCCGCTTTACTAAGTTTGACTGGTGGGCGATTATTCTTACTGAGTCCCAATTTATGGAGCGTCCACGTGCTTGTATATGTCTGTCTAGCCCTGTTTTGTTACTGATTTTCCTAATAGCTGCTTGGTGTTCTTTCATTCGGACCTTAATACTTCTCCCTGTTTCTCCTATATAGCCGAGTCCGTAGTTACAGTCGATGCAATATATTACTCCTTCTTGCAATTGGATGTCCACTTCTTTCTGCTTTAAAGCTGGCAGAAATTTCTTTAATTTGTTATTTAGATCTGGAGCAAGCCTGATGTATTTTGCTCTGATCCTCTTCAGTTTTTAGAAAAGTCCCTTGTGGTACGTAATTTTGCTAGTGAATTTGAAGTTGTTTATTTCCTGCTTCTTTTTTGCCACTTGTCTAAATATTTTCTCCACATATGGGGAGGGGTAATTGTTTTCTGCCAATATTTGTTTTAATTCTTTGTGAAGATCTTTTTGAGTAGCTGAAGAGACCAGGACTTTAATTTTTTCCAAAATTTGTGTCGCTGTATTCAATTTAATATAATCAGGGTGGAATGAGCAGAAGTCTAACATCTTCCCTTTGTTGGTGGGTTTTCTAAAAAGCTGAGTTAATATTCTCCCTCTCTTGAGGTCAAGGTTAAATCAAGGAAATTGATGCTATGTTCTTTTTCAGCTCCAGGGTGTACTGCAAGGTATTTTCTAGTAAGTTAAATTCTGCCAGAACCCGAGAGGGTAGAGATTGGTCCACAGTATCTACTATAATTAGGACATCATCCATGTATCTTACATAGAGAGCAAATATTGAGGGTTGTATAGGACCAATCTCTACCCTCTCAGATTCTAGCAGAATTTAACTTACTAGAAAATACCTTGCAGTACACCCTGGAGCTGAAAAGAACATAGCATCAATTTCCTTGATTTAACCTTGACCTCAAGACAGGGGAGAATATACACTCAGCTTTTTAAAAAACCCACCAACACAGGGAAGATGTTAGACTTCTGCTCATTCCACCCTGATTATATTAAATCGAATACGACGAGACAATTTTGGAAAAAATTGAAGTCCTGGTCTCTTCAGCTACTCAAAAAGATCTTCACAAAGAAGAATTAAAAGAAATATTGGCAGAAAACAATTATCCCTCCCCATATGTGGAGAAAATATTTAGACAAGTGGCAAAAAAGAAGCAGGAAATAAACAACTTCATATTCACTAGCAAAATTACGTACCACAAAGGACTTTTCGAAAAACTGAAGAGGATCGGAGCAAAATATAATATCAGGCTTGCTTGCTCCAAATCTAAATAACAAATTAAAGAAATTCCTGCCAGCTTTAAAGCAGAAAGAAGTGGACATCCAATTGCAAGAAGGAGTAATACACTGCCGGAAAGTGAAAAAAGAACACCAAGAAGGAGACGTCCGATACCAACAAAATCTGTACAGCATAATAACGGAATACAAAGGATAACGTGATCAAAACTTATGACAAAATACAGCTGTATTTGCTGATAAACTGAAAAATAACATTTCCATGTAACATGGTTAGTACGAGGTTGAACCGCCATGAACTGTGTCACACTGTGCAATTCTGGCATGGAGTCTGTCATACAGATTTTGGATGTAAGTTTGGGGTATTGAGTTCCAAGCATCCTCAACCTGGAAGCGTAAATCGGGGATGGCCGTGGAGACCGGATAAATCGTCCCATAAAATCCCACACGTGCTCAATAGGAGACAAATCCGGTGAACGTGCAGGCCATGGAAGTTGTCTTACACCCTGAAGTACATGTTGCGTTGCACGTGCCGTGTGCTGGCGTGCGTTATCTTGCTGGAAAACACCACGATGGATCGACCTTACAAATGGCACAACAACGGGCTGAATGATGTTGATGTAGGAGGTGCTGTTTAACATACCCGGTACAAACACTAGTTGTGCAAGGGAGTGATAGCTGATCGCTCCCCACACCAGGAGATCAGGTGTAGGCCCTGTGTGTTGCTGGCGGATGCAAGAAGGGTGGAGACGCTCCCCTGTGCATTTGCGAACACGCATACGGCCATCGGAGGCTCCCAAGCAGAATCTGCTTTCATCGCTGAACACGACAGATCGCCATTGCGTTCTCCAGTGCAGACGTTGGCGACACCACTGCAGCCGTTCCTGACGGTGGGCTGGAGTCAGAGGTACACATGCCAGAGGCACACGTGCACGTAGTCCTGCATCCAGTAGACGGTTGCGGATTGTTCGCACAGTCACCTCAGGTGCAACGGCAGCTCGGATTTGCGTCGCAGTGGATGTTCTGCTTGACAACGCCGCTCTTCTTATGCGTCGATCGGTCCGCTCATCAGTCTGTTTGCGACGACTCCCGGTTCCACGTCTTCTCGTGTGGGAATGTTCCTCGGACCATCTACGCCACCATCGTACCACCACCGATACTTCCCGTCCAATTCCGCTCCGCAATACGACAATACAACCACCCGGCCTCACGGAGTCCGACTAGACAACCTCGCTCAAAGTCTGATAACTGCTGAAATCGTACACGTCTTCCATGTCCAAGCATTGCAGCTTCTTCAGGGTCTTCGTACGTGTCTGTACGCCGACGACTGATTACATTCTCTTCGCCGTACTCCTTAAATACCACCAACAATAATTTGCATATTATGCCGTGCTGTGGCGTAAGCGCTCACCGGTTGGTCCCGAAATTAACATCACACCTACGTAAGCTCGACCCCATTAACATATGTAAATTTCATTATCGTCCGCCAATTTCTTCTTGGTGTTCTTTTTTCATTTTCCGCCAGTGTATATTGCATCGACTGTAACTGCGGACTCAGTTATATTGCAGAAACAGGGAGAAGTATAAGGTCCGAATGAAAGAACACCAAGCAGCTATTAGGAACATCAGTAACAAAACAGGGCTGGACAGACATATGCAAGCAAGTGGACACTCCATAAATTGGGACTCAGTAAGAATAATCGCCCACCAGTCAAACTTAATAAAGAGAAAACTAGAAAAATTGATCGAAATAGCAAGAAGAAGTACCACAATTAATGATAATTGCGGTTGGACTCTTCCAACTGAGTGGCAGCAACTACTCCAGTGATGTAGTCCTGATGACGAACTAGGCTTTAGTTCGAAAATTTGACCACCAACTTTTTTTTTTTAATAATAACCTCTATAAGACCCGTAAAAAAGTTAATTCCACAGTACAATATGAATAGAGGTGCCATAAATTCATTTACAACTTGTATAATAAATGTTTTAAGCTAGGCTATGATAATTTTTATTGATGTTTTTTGAACTTTTAGTTTTTTAACAACTGCAGAAGAGTATGTGCTTTCATCACTAAGGTCATAAATAGCTAGCCTAACATTTTCTACTTATCGTGTTTTACAGAAATCTCTGTATCAAACTGAATCAATTAATGTTGTTAGAAACTCAATTATATTGGCTCTAAAAGTTCGTGCTTACTTGCAAACGTAACGAACTGACTATAAATAACAGCACATTAATTTTACGAGTTCTTCTTGACACAAGTACTTAACATTATAGTTAAAGTGATTGTGTGTGTGTGTGTGTGTGTGTGGACAATTTCCTCATATCATCAGATATATGCATAAATTACCCTTGAGAATATTTTTTTACGTATTAGTTTGAGTCCTACCCTTGCAAAATAGAACTCTTAAGAAGGTATGAGCTACAGTGCTTAGTATGAAAAATAAGCAGTCGAATGAAATCTTTTTGCACTTTAAAATTTTCATAATGAAAATTTCGTTGAAACGTTTACTGGAATTCAGTGGGGGTGTCCCAAGTGCCCGGGCCTCCCTATGAAGTATCACTTGATCCTTCGTTCTTTGTATTGGCTGCTTATTTTTAAATATACTTCTATGTGTTTTTCAATTGTTTTTTACAGTGTTTTAATTTGCATCTTCAATAATTTGTGCCATTTTTATCAAAAAAAAAATCCTGGGTACGCTGCTCAAACTTAACATAAAGAGCACTATAAGTAAAATCACGTATTTATGGCTTTATATGAAACATGCATTCATTGTATTTTATGCTATGCTCGCACGCCTGAGAAATTTCCACTGTTTTGCCGCAACACACTCTCCACCACCCTCAGCGCAGATTGAGATCCCCATACATCAATATGATTAAGTATAAAAATAACACGTATATGTAAGGTATATCAATTATTAGTAAATGAGAAGAGGACAGTTTCTCGAGCGGAAGATTAATCTAAATTCTGATTTGCTTAAGATTTGGTCAGTTTCAAAACCGGCAGTTCTTAATCAAACTATAATGACTTACAAAAAAAAGTTTTAATTTGGAGAAAAATTAATATTCTATGCACAATTACCTATGAAAAGTTACACCAGCAGGTGCTTTAGTTGATAAGTTGACACATTCAAAGGCACAGCATGATCCCATTTTGAGCCGCCCCGGTGGCGCAGTGGTCTAAGGCGCTGGCCTCTGATCATTCGTCCGTAAGGGGTCCGGGTTCGAATCCCGGTGAGGCATGGATGTTGTGTTTGTCTTACGGCACTGGCTCTCTCCCTTCCCTGGAACCAGTGACCCTAAATTAGGGACGGGCGACTGCTTATAGCCCATTGAGTTGCTCATGGTGGTCGTTAAACCTCCAATCAAAAAAAAAAAAAAAAAAAAAAAAGATCCCATTTTGAAAGAAATATACAGCCTCCCATCAGTGGTTTTTAAAATCTTCACTAAAGTTCTTTCACACCGCTTCAAGGTAACACTAGACATGGCTCAACCGAGAGAACAAGCTGGAGTGGCTACAGCACAATAGATCATATCCACGTACTGAGAGAACTAATTGATAGAGCGAGGGAATATGAACTTCCATTGTGCATGGCTTTTATCGATTTTGAAAAGCAATTTGATTCAGTGAAACCATCAGCAGTTACAATAGCTTTGAAACCCTGCGGTGTTGAAGACGCATACATTAATATTAATAACATATATGAAAATGCAAGTGCAAAGATTTGGCTGTTTGAGAATACAACACACATAAAAATTGGAAAGGGAGTGAGACAAGATGACACCATATCTCCCAAGCTCTTTAATGCCATATTGGAAAATGTCCTTCAATCACTGAACTGGGAAAACAAAGGGATAAGGATTAATGGATATTTTCTAACTCATCTTTGTTTTGCTGATGACATAGTCATTTTTGCAACTACCCCATCAGAGCTGCAGAGTATGATCCAGGAACTTGGTGACAAGAGTAAAGAAGTGGGATTAAAAATAAACTTTCAGAAGACAAAAGTGATGTACAATGCTTTTACAAAAAATGAAGATTTATCGATTGATGGAGATAACAGATGCATACGTTTATCTTGGACGACAGGTATCACGTGAGGGTCACATTGATGAATTTAATCGGCGTATAAAACGTGCCTGGAGAGCTTTTGGAAGAAACAGCATAATTTTCAAGAGCAATATGCCATTATGTCTTAAAAGAAAAGTGTTTGATCAATGCATCCTTCCAGTGCTTACGTATGGTGCAGAGATGTGGACCTTAACTAAAAGAGACATACAAAGACTGCAGACAACTCAAAGAGGCATGGAGAGGTGCATGCTTGGTGTAACCAAGAGAGATAAGAAGAGAAACTTGTGGATCAGAAAAATGACAAGAGTGGAAGACATGATCAGAGTAAAACCCCTGAAATGGCGATGGGCTGGACATACTGCCAGAAGGATAGACCATCGATGGACAGTCGGAATTTTAGATTGGATTCCAAGGGACAGGAAAAAACCCAGAAGAAAACTACATGGAAGATGAGTGGATGAAATTCGAAAGTATGTGGGAGTGACATGGAGGAGACTGGCACAAGACAGACCATTGTGCAGGAAACTTGGGGAGACCTTCGTCCAGCAGTGGATTTATAATGGGTGACAATGATGATGATGATACATTTTTTGATGAAAAATGGCCTATTCCTTATTTCCGCAATGGTAAAAAAGTACTAGTAATGTCTCACTGGGCATGGCCATCAGCTCCAAGTCATCTGCTCAAAGTGCTTCGAGTTTGTGATGTCATCCTTACTCCATCTATTCTAACCTCCTTGGCTTAAATCACAGGGGTGGCAGGTTCTTTGTTTTTTTTTTCTAATTTGTCACAAGTTAAAAAGTTAATTTTTATTTCTTATTCCTTGTTGTATGGTTTTCTTTTTAGGCTACAAACTAATGATAGGTTTAAAAACAAATATTGGAGATAATTCCATTGAAATGATACTTTATTTTCTACATATATCATACATGAGATTCTTCCGCGGATTAAGCTTTTTTTTTTTTTTTTTTTGTCGTCATTTGAGTAGTTCTCGAGATCTATGGGGGGGGGGTATTTCTCCCATCGGGGATCTGTATTTCGTCTTACAAAACTTCCAGAAACAGAAATTAAACGAAGTAAAGATTTTCCCCATAATTGTAATTTCTTTTTTTCTCACAATATTGTCTCTGCCCAGAATTGTTAAATATGATTTTATTGCATAAATTTGTATTTCAGCATGAAATTGAGGGCAATGATTTCCAAAAGCTAATGTTCTGCAAGTATAACAACAAAAGAAAACAAAAAATACTGTGTTTAAAGCAATGTCTTAAAACCATATTACTTTGTTTTTAATGTCTTAAAACCATATTACTTTGTTTTTAATTCAATAATTTTATATTGTGAATACAGCAATGTGCTGCAATTTAATATTTACATAAAGAAATTCACACTTTCCCTCCGACCGTTCTGAGTTTTCATCCCGTTAAAAAGTTCAGCTTTTTTGTTTCTTGGTCGGTCTTGTGTATGATATATTGCAAATGTCTTTAAATTTTTTTAAATTATTTTTTTACGGACCAGTGGTTTGCAAATTCTACTGGTCCGCTGGGCCAGTAGAAGATTTATTTCTAATTCTAACACTGGTGTGAGGGAATCGTATGTGAAACAACAAAGAAATTGTCAGCACTACAATGTGTAACTCTTTCCTGACAAGAACGTACTCGGTTGCTGTTATCTTCCGCCCTTGAATTGGCTGCCAGAGTGAACATTCCTTTCAACGGAGCAAAGCTTGATGTCGCTGCAGCTTCTGTTCATAGCGTCATACTCAGAGTTTGCCAAAAAAATAATTTATTTTTACTCCTTTGGAAAAATTTTGGGAGCAATTTTTAAAAGTGAGTATTTTAGAAAAATTAACGTGTGAAATAAAAAAAAAGTTGCGAAAAAACGGGAAATTATTAAAAAACAACAACTTTTTTTTCCATATTAAAAAATATTTCACTACTACTGAATGCATTTGGACATTTTGCTTCTTTTTTTAGTTAAAAAAATATATATATAATACATAAATAATGTAAACACTACAAGTGCATGGAAAGTAATCCCTGGAAATTCTTTGTACCAGTTTGGTAAAGAACAAGAATGAATTTCCAACTTTGACGTTGATGTAACACAACGCATTCTTCATTTTCTAATGAAGTGTCCATGTTCGTTGGCTGCTTTCATATTTCCACCACTGTTTTTTTGCAGATTTCATTGTTTCCTTCCTCTGCGTTTTTTTCTTTTCTACACCATTGGACTGAGTCTAGCCGAAAAAAAAAAAAGACTTTAAAGTACGCTGTTTCGACACATCGTTCGATACTACAGTGTCTGATAAAGCTGTTTCAATCTCTACAAATCACGACCACGTACCACTGTCATGACGAAGTACAAATCACGACTCCACGGAATTGCGATTGCGAAAGCGCTGTAGCAGCAATGACAGGAGTTTTGCGATGCGATTGTGTTCCCGATGAGCCGATGACGTCAAGGTAAGGAACGATGTCTCCCTGATGTCATGCCCTGACTGGCTGGCGTGTCAGGCCACCAAAGCTCCGGTCGCTCCAAGAAAACCACGGCGAGGTATGGATTGTCTACAACGTGAGATCTGGCCTGAGGTAACAAAGGATACCGCTCATCATTATGTTTGAAATACAAAATTCGAATAAAAAGTTGAAAATAAAAAAAATTCAGTTTAAAATTCTCGATTCGTATTTTTACGCATTGACAAAATTTCAATGTGTAAATACACTTTTCAATGCGTCCTAGACGCGTAATTACGCATTTTGGCGAACTCTGGTCGTACTTGCAGGTAAGTATTACAGTAAAAATCTTTAAAATGCACTATACAGATAAAAAAATTTAACCATTGCTCATGAAATTGCATACTTTAAAATCTATACATCTTACTTTTTTGAAATACTCAACATTTGTAATGAAATAATTTAGAATGCTAAACTGCCCATTTACCTAAAGTTTGGTATATACCATTTCCTCTAGTGCTCTATCTCAAAGGTTGTACAAATGTATGCACACAAGCTTGTACAAGCTGAGCTTCCCTTGTGTTGTTCTGGCTAGACTTGATTTTTACTCTATGTACAGCAGCCACTCCATAACTTCTTCTTGGTTATTCAGGCCAAGGACTGGTTGTTCAGTAGATGCACTCTGTCTCTCCATTCCTCTCTATTCTCTGCCATTCTCTTCAAGTCATAGTATGTCCTAGTTTTGGTGTCTTGGAGTAACTGTACCACAAACCATTCTTTGGCCGTCCTCTTCCTCTCTTGCCTTGAATTTTCCCTTCCAAAACTTTCAGAATCGGGCCTCCATGGCAAAATATGTGTCCCATCCATAACATTATTCTTTTTAACATGTTGATCAGATTCCTGGGTTCTCTCACTCTCTCCAGGACCTCCTCATTAGTCTTTCTATTAAGCCAACTTATTTTCTCCATTGTTCTATAGTTCCACAACTCAAATGCCTCCAGCCTTTTCACTTCCCTCTTGGTCAGTGTCCATGTCTCAGAACCACACAGAACTACTGGCCAAACATATGCTTTTAAAATTCTCTTCCTCAGTTTTAGATCTATATTTTTGGCTGTCGGTAATCTTTGATTATCTCTAAAAGCCGTTTTTGCCATCCTGTTTCGCATTCTAATTTCCTTTTCACATCTTGCATTTTCAGTAATAATTTGACCCAGATAGCGAAATGATTTAACTTGTACGATGCATTGTCCTTCAGTTTTAAGGAAAGCATGTTTTGGAACCTTTCCTATTACCATTAGTTTTGTCTTATTTTTATTTATCTTCATTTCATAGATATCTGCATTTTTGTGTATTTTTAGCATCATGCGCTGTAATGTAGAAGAAAAATAAAAGGTAGGAAAGACAAAAACTCCAGCAGGACATTTCATCAATCGTAGAATCAAAAAGCGGGGGGGGGGGGGGGTTACTTTCGAAAACTACGGTGCAAATTGAAAGGATCCCTTATAAATTCCTCATTTATCAACTGTGTAAGGTCATGGAGTCGGGGCCCATTTGAATTTACATTAAATTGCCTTTGAAATGAGAAATAATTACAGAAAATATTACTACATGGAAATAATTAGTGGGGCCCGACTCTGTGACTGTACAAACTGTAAGATGTTTATTTTTTTTTTCACTTATCAAAATTTAAATAAACAAGCATGTGATTATTTGTATGATAATAATTTTGTTAAAATGAAGAAAAGGAAACATGATATTTTATCTGCATAAGCCTCTGTATCGCCGCCCCCGTGGTGGGCTTATGACTGTTCATTCGAGAAGGGTCTGGGTTCAACTCCCAGTGAGGCATGAATGTTGTGTTTGTGTTACGGCACAGGCTCTCTCCCTTCCCTGGAACCAGGGGCTTTAAATTAGGGACGGGTGACTGCTTATAGCCCATTGAGTTGCTCACAGTGATTGTTTAACCTTCAATCAAAAAAAAAAAAAAAAAAAAAAGCCTCTGTTCATGTTCTTTCCATTCTTGTTCTATCAGATAAGTAAACCAGAAATACTGCTAAACGTAAGATTGGCGGCTTAGGCTTATCTATGAAACACTTGTACAGAGCAGGCCTTGTGAATGTCAGTGGCCAAATGGCAACCAGATATTTTGTAATGGCTATTAAATTATTTAATATAGTAGCCAACGATGGCCAATAGATTTCTTTCCCCAGGTGAGCAACTATTTTGTCCAACGTCCCCCCCCTGTGAACGAATATCAAGTTCAGTTTTCTCACCCGCGTTCCTGCAGCTTTTTCGAAAATGAATGGAAGTGAAGGTGGGATTCGAGAAAAACTTAATCTGCTGACCGATCAGCCTGGAGCGACCAAAGGGTCAAGGTTACTAAAGCAACCTTTGCCATGGTATACTTTGTACAAAGTATGTCATCTGCAGGTAAATGGATGATCTTTGAATCTCTGTTTAGCCACATATATATGCTGAACAAAAATTAAAAAAAAAACTGTTATGGCAATGTTTTCAAGATGATGCAGCTGTTACATCTAATGCCATGTAGTACTGCTCCTTGTGAGCATGGCTTTTCAGAAATGAACTTCATAAAAAGGAGTAATCGGGCATGTCAGAATAGCGACACTTTAATGACTTAATGATGATTAGATGTAATGGCCCTTCAGTTAAAGATTTTGATCCTCAAAATGCTAAATTGTGGTGGGCAGATACAGACGCAGTATTATAAGTGGTAAACTATATCAGCATTATTAGTGCCACTTTATGGATATATATATATCATCATCATCATCATTGTCAACCATTATCAATCCACTGCTGGACGAAGGTCTCCCCAAGTTTCCTCCACAACGGTCTGTCTTGTGCCAGTCTCCTCCATGTCACCCCTGCATACTTTCGAATTTCATCCACCCATCTCCCATGTGGTCTTCTTCTGGGTCTTTTCCTGTCCCTTGGAATCCAATCTAAAATTTCGGCTGTCCATCGATGATCTGTCCTTCTGGCAGTATGTCCAGCCCATTGCCATTTCAGGGATTTAACTCTGATCATGATGTCTTCCACTCTTGTCATTTTTCGGATCCACGAGTTCCTCTTCTTATCTCTCCTGGTTACACCAAGCATGCACCTCTCCATGCTTCTTAGAGTTGTCTGCAGCCTTTGTATGTCTCTTTTAGTTAAGGTCCACATCTCTGCACCATACGTAAGCACTGGAAGGATGCATTGATCAAACACTTTTCTTTTAAGACATAATGGCATATTGCTCTTGAAAATTAGGCTGTTTCTTCCAAAAGCTCTCCAGGCAAGTTTTGTACGCCGATTAATTTCTTCATCAATGTGACCCTCACTTGATATCTGCTGTCCAAGATAAACATACGTATCTGTTATCTCCAGTTTTTCTCCATCAATCGATAAATCTTCATTTCTTGTAAAAGCATTGAACATCACTTTTGTCTTCTGAAAGTTCATTTTTAATCCCACTTCTTTACTCTTGTCAGCAAGTTCCTGGATCATACTCTGCAGCTCTGATGGGGTAGTTGCAAAAATGACTACGTCATCAGCAAAACGAAGGTGGGTTAGATAATCTCCATTAATCTTTATCCCCTTGTTTTCCCAGCTCAGCGACTGAAAAACACCCTCCAATGTGGCATTAAAGAGCTTCGGAGATATGGTGTCACCTTGTCTCACTCCCTTTCCAATTTTTACGTGTGTTGTATTTTCAAACAGCCTAATCTTTGCACTTGCATTTTCATAGATGTTATTAATAATATTAATGTATGCATCTTCAATACCGCAGGTTTTCAGAGCCATTGTAACTGCTGATGGTTTCACCGAATCAAAGGCTTTTTCATAATCAATAAAAGCCATGCACAATGGAAGTTCATATTCCCTCGCTCTTTCAATTAGTTCTCTCAGCACGTGGATATGATCTATTGTGCTGTAGCCACTCCTGAATCCAGCTTGTTCTCTCGGTTGAGCCATGTCCAGTGTTACCTTCAAGTGGTGTGAAAGAACTTTAGTGAAGATTTTATAAACTACTGGGAGGCTGATAGGTCTGTAGTTTCCGAGATCCTCAATGTCACCTTTCTTATGCAGCAGGATCATTGTAGCGGTGTTCCAATCCTCAGGAATCTTTCCTTCATTAAGGCATCGAGTGAAAATTTGGGCGAGTACTGTTTCGATTTCTCCACTTGCTTCTTGTATGATGTCTACAGTAATTCCATCTTCTCCTGGAGCTTTTCCTCGCTTCATGTTCTTGATTGCATGTGCAACTTCTGCTGGAAGGACTGGAGGAACTCTGGTACTGGTATCTTTCATGATGTCTGGAGTGCATATATCATCCCTTTCATATAATTTGGAGTAGAAATCTTTCACTCTTGTCAAAATTTCGCCTCTATTTCTTGTTACAGAACCATCTTCTTTTCTCAGTGCCATAATCTGTTTTCTTCCCTTACTGAGATGTCCCTTTGCTATCTTTAGGCTTTGGGTTGTTTTCAATTGCTTTCCTCACTAGTTCACAGTTGAATTTCCTTACGTCTTCAGTGATACTTTTTCTTACTGTCTTGCATAGCTCTATATATTCCACTTTGGAAGTCACATATATATATATATATATATATATATATATATATATATATATATATATATATATATATCCTAGCTTTTGTTCCTTTGTTTTAAATATTATTAAAGAAATTAGACATCTAACTTCAATGGCCCCTTGAAAATAAATTATGTATGTGTAAATTAAGGTAGTAAGAGTAATATTACAGCACTGAAAATAAATTGTCAAAAAATCAATCATTTTGGAACAAAAGTATATGCAATATTTGCAATCAATCCAATGATCCTGTGCAGTAATTGCTCTGCATCTATTTTTATGAAGTTAATGGGGAGGAGTCTCATTAGAAAGAAAGAAAAAAAACATTCACCCATTTAGTTTCCTAGAAACGTAAGTAGAGAAGTTACTGCATTATTATTATTTTTTTAACTTTGCATAACCAGTAGATTTTGTCATTTGGCTAGTTAAAATTTTTATTCCATTAACCACATTGGCTAGTAGAAAATTAAGCAGTTTTACAAGTGCTGGTACAGAAGATGTTCACCCATTTTTAGAATGATTTTCTAGCAATATAATTAATGTTTAAAATAAAATTATTTCTTATGTGTTCTATCTGATAGCCCTTTCTCCATACTATGGACTTGCATCTAGATTTCCAAGACAAGTTAGTAAAATCATGTAATGCATTGATTATGATACGCTGTCCAACATACCAGAAATCATTACTCAAGTTATGAGGATAATGGCTGTAGAATAAATCTCGCTCCTGTGCCTTGACCTTTGATCCCATTTTGATTATATTTAACGGAGCCGGTTCAGTATACCTCTGGAACAACATGATAAAGTTTTGTCACAATCGAAGCATTTTTACATAAGTTATGACGCATAAGGGCGATGGAATGGATCCCGCTCCCATGTCCTAACCTTTAACCCCACTTCACTCATTTTCAATAGGGGTTGTCCCCTACCACATATTGAAATTTCATGGAAGTCGAACCATTTTTACGCGAGTTATCGTGCAGACAGATAAAGCTGGAACATATACGCTTCTTCAACCTACGGTTGGAAATCGTAAAATTGGTAGTGGCATTCTATTCCACTGCTTTTCATAGTCTAATCATTGTTTTAGGTTCATTTAGAAAACTTTTTAGCAGTCCAAAGGCACAATAGTCTATTGGTGACACATCAGAGGACTTTGAAGTAATATGAGCAAAAGATATGGACTTGATACTCATCTCTTTTTTCATTTCTTCAAGAAATGGAGTGGTAAATTTGGATGTATGACTAGCAGCATTATTCTAATGGAGTTGCACCCTTTGAAGGCTCTGGGGATAAAGGAATGATATTTCCTTTTTAAATATAGGAGGTAAAACATTATTTTAGTAATACAGCACATTCTCGATTATCCGTGCTAATCACTGAATAAATTTGCACGGATAATTCGATTTTTGCTTTTTACTGAAAAAATTACCTTCGTTTATACAGTATAAAAAAATATATGTTTCACACATTGAACTGTATTGCAGTGGCATATATATTTAAGGCTAGCTGCAAAGCCCAGAGAATGCACAAATAAAACTGAATTAAATATACACAAATAAAAGTAAATTATTAATGGTATTACAATATGTCGATGCTTTCGGTGCAGAAAAAAAATGCGTGCAGGTTTGCTTCTTTGGCTCAGTCTGGTGAGCAAAAACCAACGGCATAACGCAAGCATCTCTTCCAGAGGCTTCACAGTTCTTGGTACGATCGCCTGCTAGCATTTCCATGACAACATAAATCAGCTGGTAGAGGGGAATGGGCCATTGCTTTCGGCAACGGTTCGCTCAGAAAAAATAAGATTTAGACTATCTCAGTCACTCGCATACTCCCGCCCATAAGAGTGTTTCGCTAGAGTTTCAGTTTTTGTGAAATATCAGTGAATTAAAATCAGAGATGTTGTATCTTAAATCTGTGGTTTCGTTGGATTCGAACTGTTTTGATAAATTCTGTGAAAGCTTCCCTGAACATCTACTGTCAGAATGTAAAGAACTTTTATGCTTCAAATTTTGATACAGCTCGACAAAAAAATGAACGGAAGGTGTTTTATTCCCTTGATGAATACAAAAACAAATCAGTAAGAGACATTACGTGTTACATAAAGTTGAATAAATTGGAAATAGTGTTTAGTGAGGTGTACAAAGTAGAAGACCTCATATTAAACTTTCTATCAACAACTGCAACTGCCGAAAGAAGTTTTTCACCATTAAAAGGAATCAAGATATATCTTAGAGCCACACAAAGACATGCACATTTAAAAAACTTGGCTGTTTTGTCAATAGAGAAAAACATTCTTTTTAAATATGAAAAAGTACTCGGAAGAAACATTTTATGAAAGCGTAACACTCAAGTTCACACAAAAGGAAAGAAGAATGGAGTTAATGTGCAAATGAAGTATTCAGAAGAAGAATGGAGTTCATGTACAAATAAGTGTTCAAATCCTAATCCTCATAATTATTTGGTATCAGGTTAGCAAGGCATGTACCTAAAATTTAGAAAGAAAGTTACTTCTATTACTTAACAATTAAAAACTAAACTTTGTAAAAAAAAAAAAAAAAAAAAAAAAGTAGTGGGAAGGAGATAGCCCAGGTCTCGGACCCAAGATACGCCACTGAACAATAGAGTATATAAAATATTGGTACATTACTTACAATTTCTGTTGTTGATGAAAGTAAAATGTGATAGGCCTTTATACATATAGTACAAATTTTGAAGATGACAATCCGATTTTTGGCGTAAATGTGACTAGGATGGTAAGTCAGATAATATCCGAAAACTTGAAAATTTTTCATCGTCCTGGAGCGGGACTCGAAACCGCGTCTCCCAGAAAACGCCTAGGTATGCTAACCACTACACCACCCAGAACGACCAAGTTTCAAGTTTCCGATCAATTTGAATTTAACCATCACAGGATTCGCTAGTCGAAGCAACCGGCATTCATGTTTAGCGAATCTGGAGGTTAAGAATCCTATCCCGTGATTGCCCGGAGAAACAGATAAACATGAAAGAAATACGGGATTACGTCATATAATACAAATTTTGAAGATGACAATCCGATTTTTGGCGTAAATGTGATAAGGATGGTAAGTCAGATAATATCCGAAAACTTGAAAAATTTTCATCGTAGATTCGCTAAACATGAATGCCGGTTGCTTCGACTAGCGAATCCTGTGATGGTTAAATTCAAATTGATCGGAAACTTGAATCTTGGTCGTTCCGGGTGGGGTAGTGGTTAGCATACCTAGGCGTTTTCTGGGAGACACGGGTTCGAGTCCCGCTCCAGGACGATGAAAAATTTTCAAGTTTTCGGATATTATCTGACTTACCATCCTTGTCACATTTACGCCAAAAATCGGATTGTCATCTTCAAAATTTGTATTATATGGCATAATCCCGTATTTCTTTCACATATAGTACGTTTACTAAACAAAACTTGAAAAGTCATATATGTCTTTTGGAGCAAAATAATCTGTAATGCTGTTTTGCTTTTTAGATGCATTTAATTGTTTTCTAACACCAGCACGAATATTACGAAGTGCATATTTTGAAGTGATTTCCGCAACAAAAAACAAACTTTTTTTTTATTACATAAGTTGATAAAAGAGTAAGCTTGTATAATTGATGATTATTAAATACCTCATTTTATCTGTCTTATACGCCTCATAGAACTGTAGTTCCATTGGTTTCCGTGGTTTCAAGGCAGCTTCTTGTCTGGATGTGTCGTCACCTGCAGCTTGGGCAGTGACTTATGGCAGCTAGTGCTGCGTGGATATAAGCTCGATGGTTTCTGTCACTGATGGACAAGTGTTACACGGTCTGGAGGCGCTGTTGTCACTGATACTTTTCACTGATACTTCTCTGGAACCATCACCGTTGTCACTGATAGTTAAAAGTCACTGTCAAACCCATCTATACAGACTACAGTATAATAAAGCTGCACTAAGCAAAGATAAGTTAGTCACGGGTAATTGATGATGCAGCGCTACTCTCGGTTTACAGGTATTAAAAATACTGCTGTGAAAAAAAAAAAAGCAGGGCACGGATAATCGAGAGTTCGCTGTACGTAGAATTTATTTTTAACATTATTTTGAACTTAACTGGAATTTCCTATTGTATGAGAAACCAGGAATAATCATGAATCCTTATTGAAACTTTCTTTCGAGTCTTGGAACCAAGTTTGTAAGTCTCTTTCTGCTCTTTTGCAATAGTAAATTGACTTTTTGTTGTTGTTGTTGTTGTTGTGACAGTCATATAGGTAGATCCATGCTTCATCAACAGTCACAATAAATTTCCATCTATCTCCGGCTAAGTGATTTTTATAAAGTCCACACCATGTTCTATGCTCAGCCATGTGTCTAGGCAAAAGGCAGTGAACACATTTTTTTTTTAGATTCAAATCTTTATTACCTTGTTCACTGTTGATACAGAGATTTTTAATGACTTAGCAATTGCTTTTTAGGTCGGTGCATAGTTACATAAGTATGCGCCTTATTTGGATATTTTTTTCTTTTTCTTGTTAAGAGCAATGCTTACCTTTTCCTGTTATTTATAATATTGCTTATTTTACATTTAGAAATGCTAGTTCCATGATTTTCACAGCATTTTTTAATTGAATAAGGATATTTCTTTCTGTAAAGAGCAAAAGCATTACCTTCTATCCACAGGTTGTTTACATACACCATTTTCTTAGCAGATGTTTTTTTTTTTTTTTTCGTGTTCATCTAACACGCTGTTGCCAGTTTCAGTTCTTTGAACTTCTTTTATTTTCCGTAATTTCTTATCAAAAATGTTCTAAAAATGTGTGACCATCCCCTGTGTAACTGTTTTCAATATTGTGTAATTTTGCATTTTTACATATGTTAGAGCCCTTGAGATAGTCAGCTGTAGGGCACAGTAGAGACCGAACTTTGTAACTGAGGAGGTGTTACGTTCACTGTATACCAAAGAAGCATCCGGACTTCCTTTTTTAATTTGCTGTGAAGGGGATTGGGCATTTTTTTCTTTGCCGATAACAATTGATGGCACAAAATGAAACCATGTATAAAAATTATATGAGTGGTGATTCTTAGGCCTGCCAAAAATCTGGATCCCAATAGTCCATGGAAGTCAGTAGCTGTCAATACACTAGACTCTCGCGAATATGTTCTCAGAGTCTTGATCTTAATCCCATAGAACACCTCTAAAATGAACTGGAGTGATGGATATGATATCAACTATGATTGTTTTCACTCTCCACTGTGGCAGCAGCTTTGCAGGAAGAATGGCAGCTGTTCCTGTAAGACCTACTGGAAATTGGTTGATAGTATGCTTCAATGTGTTGCCGCTGTCATATAAGCAAAAGGTGGACTGACTGACAACTAATTGTGATAATAAAGCCATTTGTCCCTAAACATAGAGGTGTCTGTATACTTTTGATAATATATGTAGTATAGTGAATTTTATAAAAATGCTGGGGACAGAAATATTTTGAAAATACAGTATTTCATAAATTCAAATGTTTATCCAAGTTCCCTAAAATCTTAGTGGCTATACTTGCCATGTAACTAACTAGTAAAATATTTTTATCTGGGTTGGTGGGAGGGCCAAATCTGTAGTGTTGCACCTAAGATTGTGTCGTATTAGGTCTAAACAACTTTATCTATAACCAGGGCTATGTTTTAGTCCAAATACAGATTTTGGAAATGGGGACTGAGCTAGAAAAACTTTTCTGTTAAAAGTTTCAGGTTTCCATTAGGTGACACCAACTATGTTGAACTTAATGATGGTTGTAGTTCCGTACGTTTCTCAGGGTATTTAGGATTTTAGTAAACAAAGAATACTTTTCAGCAAGGTATTTTGCTTCAGTTTTAGTTTAATAAAAAGACTGGCTTTTTTTTTGAAGGTTTAACTACCACTATGAGCAACTCAATAGGCTATAAGCAATCGCCTATCCCTAATTTTGGGCTGCTGGTTCCAGGGAAGGAGAGAGCCAGCTTGCTGAAAGACAAACTAAACATCCACGTCTCACCAGGATTTGAACCCGGACTCTTTCTCGGACAAATGTTCATAAGCTAGCACTTAAACCACTACACTGTCCGTCCCGGTGGCGCAGTGGTCTAAGCAATGGCTTCTGATCATTCGTCTAAAAGGGGTCTGGGTCCGAATTCCAGTGAAGCATGGATGTTGTATTTGTCTTTCAGCACTGTCTCTCTCCTTCCCACAAACCAGTGACCCTAAATTAGGGACGGGCAACTGCTCGTAGCCCATTGAGTTGCTCACGGTGGTCGTTAAACCTCCCATAAAAAAAAAACCCCCAAAAAAACCACTACACCACGAGAGTGGCAACTGTGTCTTAAAGAAATATGTATAAAGTAAAATTTAATTATTTTACAAAAGCAAACAACATGTTGAAGGGAGCAGTTAAAAGGAACTCATTTTTTCATAGCATCTGCATAAAAAAATGAAGTGATTCACAGTTTGGAATTCACAGTAATCAGGGGCATTGTTCGACTAAAACACTAGGTTGGGAGTAACAGGGCTTAATTGTTTTTTCACTATTTCATGCTGTTGTTCTCTCTTCCATAATGAAAATAAAACTGAAGAATTTTTAAATTGATAGTTACCTTTAATTGCATTTTACATTCAAACCAAGTAAATTCCCCTTGCAACTAATGTATCACTCAGATCTTCAGCTTTTGTATAAGAATTTTAGTGCAGCATTTATTTTGTTTAAATATTAATCTTTGCCTCATCTTCAGTTGGGTTTTGAGAATATCAAGGTGACCTCCAGTTGCCTTTCTGCAGTGAGGAGTATTGAGCTGTGCATCAGTAGGCTTGCCATTCTTCTGTTAAGGAGGGTTGTTATTTGTGGCCTTTGTCACGATGAGCAACAGATTCCATATGCAAACAGTATGGAAGCCAAACTTTTAGTTTCATATCCCTCGCAATTTAAACAAGGGACGGGATGAATAAAATGGACGTCAAATTTGGCATACTAGTCCAAAAAATCTCCGATTGTCCATAAGGCATGTGTGTAGTGTTGCCAACTCTTAAAAAGCACCTATGGCTAAAAAGTATAACAAATAAACTGCATTACCCACCTGACAATCCTCAAGGCATGTCCTTAAGCAAGAAGCTGTTCCTTATGCTTCCATTGGTAGTATATATGTAAATCTGCCGTGATGTTTTTTTTGTTTTTATTTTTGATGATTGATTTAAAATAATAATGATATTTTGAACTTCGTAAGGGTTTAGAAATAAATATTTTCACGTAAAAAACATTTTTCGACTTTGTGATCGCCGTTGTTTAGCTGCAGTTGTTTGAATTTGCATTAAGATGCACAGGTTGTAATGTTTTGGCTCTGGTGTGTAAGTAGAATGTGATATAAGTACAAAAACAGGGATTTAAATAACCATGTAATAATGAGAGCTAAGTAAATAACACCAGAGGAGCACAATGTAGATGTACACATTTACGCTGTACATGGATAGTTTCCAAATTATTAGCAGATTTTGCAGATAATTTTTGCTTGTAGATTAAAAAAATGCTATTTGCTGCAATTAAAACACTCAGGGCTTTACTCAGAATTATATTCTTAATTCTATTTTAACTTTAAGAGCGTTGAATTATTTTTCACATCTGAGTTCTTTTGTTTTGCAGACATTTCTGGCTTCTCGATTTTATCAAGGCGTGTTCTGAAAGTATAGGAACTGTATCAAAAGTTTCGTTTACACAAAAAGACTAAATTTTTTTGCCAGGTTCCTCTTGCAGTTGTCAGTTATTAAATTGAAATCTTTTGCTTATGTATTTTGTAAGTCTCCTATATTTGAATTAACTTGTTGAAAATGCTATTTATTAGTTTTCAAGGTTCATTAATGGAACTGTTTTTCTGGTCTCTTGTTTCTTACGAGGTTCATAGTCCAGTATTTTTTAATTTTTACCATAAAAGTCCATTTCACGCACATTAAATTATAATGTACTTATTTTGTCCTCATTGGAACCTGTGGTATCTGATACTAACATGTTACCAGCATGTCCTTTAACTCTTGTAAGTTATGCGGTTAAGCCACCGCAGATCAGATTTGCTGTTTGAAAGCTTTCAATGCATTGAAAGCACTCGCCAAGATATCGTAGACGAAGAGTTTTCACGTGAGCCATGTCTCCCGACCCGATAAGTATAGCCTTTTCTAATGCGATTGCTCTAATTAATAGAAGTTTTAAATGTACGATTGTGCTATTGAATGAGTGTTTAACTGAAAATTGGTAAGTTAATGTTCAACTAAATTGTTTTATTTATAAATATATTCTTTCAACTAACAAAAACTGTTACACATAAATAGGCCTCTCTCGGGGTAGGAACACTCTCTCACGGAGCGACAACGGCAAAAAACCTTTCAATATTAGGTAAACAATAACTTTGATATTATATTTATATGATCTAAAGCACATTTTACCATAAGACAGTTCTTAGACATTTGTCTCATGATATGCAAATAAAAATAGTTTTCAAATTCAGTACAGAAATTTTAAGAACTGTGACAGTGATGTTCCCTTCAGGGCCAGAAAATTTTCAAAATTGTGACATGCCCATTTGGATATGTTGTCCAAACAAATGTATGCCCAAACCAAAATTTTACTGCCTGCATATGTACACTGTTCACATACTGTACAATTTTTTTAAACATTTCAGGAACAATATAAATTTTTTTTATAACTGTTTTTGACTCACTAGTATAAATAAAAAACATCTGAAATTTTAGAGGTATATCAGATGTGCTAAAGGGGTTTAATAAAAAAATTTTGTAAGCATAAAAGAAATGAAAAATGTACACTTACCCTACTTTCTTTGTAGGAAGTTCACTATTTTCTGCATGTTTTTTTTTACTTTCTTTGTAGGAAGTTCACTATTTTCTGCATGTTTCTTTACTTTCTTTGTAGGAAGGTCATTATTTTCTGCATGTTTTTTTTTTTTTTTTTTTTTATCTATTTACAATATGAACCTCTTGTACTCCAATGTTTATAAATTCTTCAGAGATATCATTATTTAAAATTACTAAATTACCATTAGAATAATTTCCATTGCATAATATGAATTAATGCTAAATTAAAACTTTACCTTAACCTTTAAACAGGGCTTGAAAAATACCATGCCTGAGATGCTTGGAGCATGTAAATTATTGGCCTGGGCAGGAATAAAAAGAAATCTAGTTGTCTGGTCCAAGTAACTAAATTTAAAAATAAAAAAGTTTGGAATAGAATTTCCTACTACAAGAAAAAAGACTAAATTGTTGCATATTGTTTCATTTTACTTCTAATCACCAGAAGTTGCATTATTGTTACGGAGTGCCAAAGACAGAAATGCTTTAGGTGTAGAAATTGGAACCATATGTAGTTTTGCTCCAAATGTTTATAGTCAGCGACGAGATGCATCCTCTGATGGAACTAGCCTCCAATGTTTATTAACAAAGGGAGAAGAAAACTGATGAAAAGAACACGGCAGAAATCACTAAATTTCTGAAAAACCAATTTCCATCATTATATCATTTTGTACCAATTTCAGCATCGCCATCTTAAAACTTGGAGTGCACACTTTTGTACTTTGAATATTTTGAGTACGGACCTTTAAAATGGAAATTTAAAAAAAAAAAGTTCATCATAGTTTTTAACTTTAAAAAAAGAATGAGGGTTCTGATTTGTTACAATATATCCTGCACATTTTGAAGAAATCCAAATTTTAAGTGGCAAAACTAGAAAAATGTACACCAAAGAGCCAAAATGTGACCTGCATTTTTATGCAAATCGAAGCAACTGCAGGCAAAAGATGTAGCCTGTGTAGGTCATAAAACCTTATAAATAATGTGATATTCAGCTCTGTTAATCAGTGTTATTTTTGTTCTTTAGATGGGAAAGGCAGGTGACTTGAGTGAGTTTGATATAGCCTGAATTGTAATGGCCAGACAACTAGGTCATAGCATTTCCAAAATAACATGGTTTGTGGGATGCTTAGAGTAAGTCGTGGTTATTACCTTCAAAAAGTAGTCCACACAGAAAGGGGAAAACCATGAACCACGAGCAAGTGTGAGCCTACTGCAGCTCATTGATGCTAGAGGTGAGAGCGAAGGCTATCCTGTATGGTGCGAGCCAACAGATGGGATACTGTGGTACAACTTGCTAATAATTTGAATGCCGATGATGGGAGTAATGTGTCAAAACACACAGCACATCGAGCTGTGCTGAAAATGAGGGTGTGTAGCTGCAGACCACTCCAAGTGCTCATGCTAACCTTGGTTCACCATTGAAAATGCCTATAATGAGCATGCAAGCATCAAGACTGGACCTTGAACAATTTGAAGAAAATCATGTATTCTGATGTAACTTGTTTGTGTTGCACCATGTGCATGGCTGGGTATGTTTGCGTTGTTTACCTGGGGAAGCATTGGCACCAGTATGTACCATGGGACAAAAACAAGCCACTGCAGGAAGTATAATGCTTTGTGGAATGTTTTGTTGGAAAACCCTAGGACCATTCATTTATATGCAGGAAACTGATGTGTACACCTACCTAAACATCATTGCAGGGCAATGTGCCATGCCACCAGAGTTGTATCAAAATAAAATGTATCTGCGTACACAACCACTGAAATAGAAACTTGCTTCAAGCCCGCAAATCACAATAATAGAATGAGATCATTTAAAAAGAAATTAATAATACGTAAATAATTATTAGATTACAGAGAAGGACAAAATATGTACATTGCAATTGAATGTGTAGCAATGTGTGGGAAATGGACCTTCACGGCAAAATAATATATTGGACAATGAACTTCATAAAAACAAGAGATTGAAGTTTTTGTAGCTAGAAAAACAGTTCCATTAATGAACCTTAAAGAATTATGAATAGCATTTTCAACAATTTAATTCAAAAATAGTAGACTTACAAAATACATAAAGAAAAGATTTTAATTTAATAACTAGCAACTGCAAGAGGAAGCTGGCAGTTAAGTCCTTTCTGTGTAAACAAAACTTTTGATACTGTTCCTGTACATTGAGAAACAGGCCTTGATAAAATCAAGATGCCAGAAACATATGTAAAAACAAAGGAACTCGGAAGATGGGAAAAATATAGTTGAACCTTCCCACATTAAAATAAAATTAAATACGTTAACCTGAGTAAATCCTTGAGTAAGTGGGTTTTTTTTAATTTGCTGTAGATAACATTTTTATTTTTTTAAATCGACAAGCAAAAACTATCTGCAAAATCTGCTAATAATTTGGAAACTATCCAAGTACGGCGTACGTGTGCACGTCTATATTCTGCTACTCTGCATGCCACATTGCCCAGATTTTTCAAGACTGTGTTACAGAACATGAGGAAGACATCCAAGTATTGGCCTGGCCTCTGTATTCCCAAGACATCAATTCAATTGAATATCTGTAGCTTGAAGAAAAAAAAAAAAAAAAAAAAAAAAAATGATGGGAATTATGGGGATTACTAGGAATTAAAAGAGTTTTAAGTGTCAAATTTTCGGGTAGAAGCCCCTACCCTTCATCAGGATGATGTGTGGAGACAGTGCTGCCATTCACTAGCACATCGTCCTGATGAAGGGTGGGCTTCTACTCGAAAATTTGACACTTAAAACTCTTTTAATTCCTAGTAATCCCCATAAAAACTTTTTGCTTCAAGTGAATTCATTGAAAGGAATCGCCATGACTTCATTTATTTCAAGATTTATCTGTGCCTTGTATGTTGGAACAGCAAATCTGATCTGCGGTGGCTTAACCACATAATTTATGAGTTAAACGACATGCTGGTAATGTTAGTACCAGATACCACAAGACACTTTCAGAAGAAATCCTGTAGCATCCGTGCGATGCCTCGCTGGTTAAGAGCTGTTTGGAGTCTTGTGCTGGACTGCCATATTAGTCAGGTGGTTGTAATGTTTTGACCCTTCAGTGCATGTTTAGGGAAAATTAAGACTATGCAAAAAAGATGAGGTAGAAGAACCATAAGAATAATCCTACTTTATTGATAACCATTTTTATTAATATTGTTCATGATAAATAGTTTTGTACTTATACATTGCCTGACAGAGAAAATGCCACACCATGAAGGAATGGTCGAAAACAGACTAAACTGCACACACAGATAGCCCAGTAGGTCCTGAACAAATGATTTAATTGTCCCATACAGACTACGCTCCAGTGGCCGGATATACAGGATGATATACACTGAAGAGCAATTGAATTAGAGATACCTGTCTAGTAATGTGTAGCACCACCTTTCGTCCTGATGACGGTGGCGATTCGTCTCGGCATGGGCTCGACAGGACACCGGAAGCGTTGGGAAGCCATATGGATCCACGACCTGTGAACAAGCACCCACAGTTCACAAAGATTTGGAGGGGGTCAGAGCCTCGAGCATCTCTCTTGATGGCATCCCAGATGTGCTCGATGGGATTGAGGTCAGGTGACCTAGCTGGCCTAGGAAGCGAGGTCACGTCGGTGAAGTGTTCATCCAACCATTCGGATACGATTCGGGAGTGATGGCACGGTGCATTGTCTTGTTGCAGGATGAGGTCCCCAGTAGGATGTTGAAGACGCACAAATGGGAGCAAATGGCCGTCCAGGATATCCCTGTAACATTGACCCGTGATAGACGATGTCACACGTACCAGGGGTCCCATTTCAGTCCATGTAAACAGTCCCCACACGAGACTGCTACCCCCACCAGCTTGAAGAGTACCCTGCCGGCAAGAAGGATCCATTGCTTCATGTGGTTTGCGCCATTCTCGTATACTGCCATCCAGATGTACCAACGTGAATCCCGGCTCATCAGTCCAGGCAACATTCTTCCACATGTCTAGGGTCTAGTGGCGATGTTCTCGTGCCCATGCTAATCTTTGCACCCTGTGGTGTGCGGTCAGCAGCGGTAATCTCGTGGGACGATTGCTTCTGTACCCCATGGCGAGGAAATGGTTCTGGATGGTGTGGCTGCTCACACGTTTTTGTGAACCAGCGTTAAATTGCTGAGTGATTTCTGGCACTGTGGCCCGTCTATCCACTGTGACTATGCGAGCTAGCCTACAATGACCCCGCTCATCCACACGCTATTGTCCACAGCAGTTGGCCCTTGCAGGGATGGTTTTAACGGATTTGACGTACTCACTGTGCACCCGTGACACAATGGCTCGTGAAAATCCCAGTGCCTGCACGACTTCCGAGATGAAGTGACCCATTCGTCGGGCCCCGACAATTTGCCCACGATCAAATGCGCTTAGATCCTTCGTCTTACCCATACTGCGTCCGACTCTTACTGATTCCCGTCGCATCACTCCTTATATTGTCGGATTGCTGCATACGTCATGTCGTTTCTGTTTACAGGGCCTCGCACAGCACCAAATTTGCATAACGCCAGCTGTCTCTAATTCAATTGCTCTTCAGTGTATAAGGAGTGTGGCCTCCATTTAGTGTGATACAGCGTTGAATCCAGCATGGCAATGAGAGTCCAAATAGAGTCCTGGGGTATTGTGGACCATGTGGTGTTAACGATCAGAGTCCACAGTTTTTCCAATCGTATCCCACAGATGCTCGATGGGCGAGAGGTAGGGGGATCGTGTTGGCCATGGGAGCATCTGCACACTGTGTAAAGCATTCAGGCTAATCCGAGCAGCATGTGGTCGGGCGTTATTCTGTTGAAAAATGGCATTTGGGATGCCCTGCAGATATGGTAGTACCACTGGCCGCAGCACCTTGTCAACATGGCGGCGTGCCCGTAATGCGTACCAGCGGTGAGCGGCTGTCGGTGCTGATAGCACCTCACACAATGATTCCGCATTGCCAGGCTGTGCGGCGCTCCGCAATGGCGGAGGAATCCACCGTTGGCCACGTCACCTCCAGGCTCTCACATGGCGTTAATCCGTGGGCAGACAGAATCCCCGATTCGTCGCTGAACACCACACTGTTCCATTCGGCAGCTCAGGAGTGGTAACAATGATGGCTCACTTTATGGGTAGCCTTTGCAATGGATGGCTGGACAGCAAACCAGATGCAGCCAATCGGCGCAACACTGTCCACATTGTTATCGGAGCATCCAAGCCTCCCTGTACACACCACCAAATGTCGCCATGGTTCATAAACTCCTTGAAAACCTTGAAAAGTCCTTGAATTTTAAAAGTTCATTTTCAAGTCCCTGAAAGTATTTGAAAAAGTTAAAGCTCTGTAAATAGTACTTGAATTGTTTTTTTTTTGTTTTTTTTAGTAATCATATGAAAGAGCATGTGCTAAATAATTGTATGTGCTAAAAAGATGCATAGGAAATTTCTATGTAGTTCTGATAAAAACACCAAGCTGATTAAATAGCGCAGAACTTGCGTTCAACCCTGGGGAGTGTGTGGACAGCTGGTGCCTTGGCTATGATATCACTACAGAGTAAAGAGTCAGCCATGTGAGTAAAATAAGTGGAATGATGTATTCACAAATTGTGATGGGCTTCTGTTTGCTCGGGTAAGGGACGCGTTCTTGCCGGAGGGTGCACCAAAGTCGTGCATCAAAAATAAAAAGTTAAAGCAAACCATAAGGGTCATGCCAGCAAATGAATACGAAAATACTGTACCCTTTCAACATATTCCACAAAATGAAATGCTTTTGAAAAACACCAAAACAGTGGGGCAATTCAAAGTAAATAAATAAACCATCAGGGGTTAACAGGTAGGTCATTGAAGGTGTGCTCATCCCAGCTAAGATTAATGGTCTGAACTTAACTAAAATACCTACCTATGACCGACCTACCGTAGACACGTGATAATTCGGGTTTAAAAAGTCCTTGTAAAGTGCTTGAATTTATTTTGCTTGGAAGAGTACAAACCTTGGTCGCCTGTGGGTCCGCTACGGCATGACATCGGATGCGACGATCGGTGCGCTCGGACGTCCATCTCTGTGCTCCGCTCCAGTACAACATTGCACAGATCCTTCCTCGGATCACTGTCTCCAAATGTGGTCGATGGTTGTGACATCACATTGTGTTTCTTCTGCAATAGGACACAAGGACCATTGAGCTGTACGAAGGCCTACAATGACACCTCTCATGAACTAATCCGTTTGGCGAAATTGTGTACAACAGCGTCATAACGGTATTGGGGCCCCTTGTTCATTCTCTAGACACAGTTACAGCAGAACCACCCACTTCTCGAGGCCATGACGATGTCTTGACTGGTGGCCTCACGGGCTTGTTGTCCACCTGTATCGTGTGCATGGTTTTGTGCAATTGGCCTGCAAATGCAATAATTTGCATAACTTGTACATGTGCACCCACCCTGCAATTTGCATGGCGCTGCGTTCATGTCTTCGTGGTGTGACATTTTCTCTGTCAAGGCAGTGTATAACAAGTACAAAGCCTGGCTGTATGAGGATCATTTAGAAAGTAAATAACTTTTGGTTATAACAGCCATATATTTTTAAATTATTGGATTTACAATTTTTTAATTCATACCTAAGCCTATTTTTCTACATAGTCACCTTGGCCATTGAGAAACGTGTCATATTTTGGGATAAGTATTAAGTATTCCCTCTTCATAGAATTCTACCACCTGTCCTTTCAGCAAGTTTATAGCACATCGTCATCATAAAAATGTCCACTAAGGAAATTCTTTAAATTGAAGAATATGTGATAGTGTAATGGTGCCAAGTCCTGGATGTAAGGTGGATGGTCAAAAACTTCCCAGTGAAACTTGTCAGGCAGCTTCTTTGTCTTCCTGGCAGTGTGAGGGTGGACGTTGTCCTGCATGAAACAGATTGCTCATGAGAGCCAGCTCCTGTGGCAGTTCTGTATGGCTTGCCACAGGCATTTCAGTGGGCATCAGCTTTTATTGTTGCACGTCTTTGCATGCAATCGAAGAGTAAGACACCTTTCCGGTCCCAGAAGACGCTCTCCATGATTTTCTTTGCAAACAAATTTTGCTTGACTTTTCGGTGATTGAGAGTAATGCCTCTCAAGTGATTGTCTTTTGTTCTCAGGGGTGTAATGCGAAATCCACGTTTCATCCCCTGTAATAATTTGATCAATAAACTCGTTGCCATCTTGTTGGTAAAGCTCCAAGGACGTTAATGCAGCTCGCCGTCGCTCAGTTCTGTGTTCATCTGTGAGCATCCATGTGACTCATTTTGCACAATTTTGTTAAAGTTCAGTCACATGTGTATGAGAAACTTCAGGACATTTTTTGTGCACTGTGCTAATTTTAAAGCTTTGATTCTGTTTAATGATGTCATCATCCTTTTGTTTGAGTTCGTCTGTGATGAGAGAGGGGCACTCTGACCACTCCTTACCATGACAGTTTGTTCTATTTTTGAATGTCATGCACCACTTTCTGACACTGGATCATTCATAACACCTTCTCCATAAACTTGAACAAGTCTCAGATGAATCTCAATAGGCCTGGTGTTTTCAGTAGTCAAAAAATTAATAATTGATCGAACTTAACACTCGGTGGAATTTTCAATATGCATGTTCCTTTCAAAAGATTGTAACTAACCACAAACGGATAATATTAGGGGTATGCAAAAGTTTCTGCCGTTTTAAGGAGACTGGAACAGTCAGGAAACCAGTACACATTTATTCAATGAAATATTGGCTGTTGGCATCAATGACCTTTTGCCATTTTTCAGGCAGCAAATGAATGCTCTTGTGATAGAAGGGCTCGGGTTTTGAGCTGAAGATTGCAGTGACGAAATTTTCCACCTCTGGAATTGTGGTGTTGGGCTAGGGCGTGTTGCATAGAGCGAAACAGATGAAAGTCTGAGGGTGCAGTAAAATTTTCCAGTATAACTGTTCAAGAGTTGATTTTGTAGTGGCACCGACATGTGGTCTGTCATTATCATGTAACAGGATGACTGGATGGCATCCTTTACCAGTCCATGGGCGTTTTTCTTGATTGCAGCGTTCAGTTTCATCAACTGATCGCTATATCATTGTGCAGTGATTGTTTCGCCTGGCTTCAACAGTTCGAAGTACAGCATTCCATGCATATCCCACCCACACACACAATAGCACCTTTTTTCTGTGGAGATCCTGTTTTGCAGTGGATGTTGATGGCTGGCCTAGGTCAGCTCAGGATCGTTTACGTACAGGATTGTCGCAATAGACCCAATTTTCATCCCCGGTGACAACCTTCCGCAAGAAATTCTTCCCTTGAAACCTCTTCAGCAACAACATGCAGATGCCCAATCGTTGACCAATATTACGCTCCATTAAAGTGTGCGGTATCCGCTTACCAATGTTCTGGATCTTCCCCAAGGCCTGTAGACGCCGTACCACCGTCGATTGAGCCACTTTCAAACATTTCGCCAGTTGTGTTGCTGATTGTGTGGCATCCTCTTGCAACAGTGATTCCAGCTCTTCGTCTGCGAGTTCCTGTGGTCTACCTGCATGTGGCTTGTCTTCCAAGCTTAGATCACCTTTTCTAAACCTGGCAAAACATTCTCGACACGTCCGCTCACCCATAACCATTTTGCCATACGTCTGACATTGAACCGTATGCTTCACTCACACTTTTCCCTAAATTAAACAGGAATAGCAAACAGTGCCAGAAATGAATTTTATCAACTGCTATGCTTGGCATCATGTACAAACCGACAGCACGTGTCACCGGCCGGTTAAACTCTTACACAGGGTGTCTCTACTGGTCATGAAAAAGTCATGAAATTGAGCAGGTGGTCATGAAAGTAATGAAAAAGTAATGAAATTGAGTGAGTGGTCATGAATTTTTTTGTGTGTGTCAGCACCTGAATGAAAACAAGTTAAACTCTGGTAAGTAGATATTGATTTATTGATAGTTTTACCACATTTTTGTGCCACACTTATATATTGTTTTAAATCAAAATAAGTCATATTTCATGAAAGTTGTACATTTTTTTCTTGATTTAGGGATTCTCCTTGCCACTGTGTGATTGTGTATAGTTCTCATAATTGTCTTTCCAAGTATTATTATTATTCACTACTGGAAAGAACAAAAAAAAACATGTTACATTTGGATTAAAAGATATTAAGCTGTCATAAAATAACATTTTCATAAGTACTATCTTGTCTGATCTGAAATATTAAAATGCACTTAATACCATAACTTTTTTAGTATTTCTGTAAATCATTGCATTAACAAAATGGTTTTAGTTTGTCAGGTTGATATCATTTACATGATGAACTGAAATTTTATTTCTTTATTTTAATAAAATAGAATTCTGTATTTTGTTTTGGCACACGGTTATTCTTTATATTGAGTTTCATTGGGTGCATATTTTTAATGCTGGATCTTCTGGTCTCTCTTCTTCATATACTCTGCCCACAAAAACAATAATTCCAAATGTATATTAGGACAAGGTCCTTTATAATACTGTTACATACGTAGTATATGAGTTTCGAATAGACAAGTTGACTTCAATGATAATGAAATATTCATAGTTGAAATTAAGAATATTTATTTATGTACAGTATTTAAATGTTGAATCCTAACATAGGTTATATTTAGTGAGACATAAAAACGGCAATGAAGCAAATGGAGCAACACGTATTGCGCTCACCTTACTCCGGTTTCAATCCTTCTGGCTTGCAATCGATCATGCTTCTTGTCTGGTGCTGTACCACGTCATTGAAGATATTCCGCGTTCAAACTTCAACACAAATACGAACATCAGCACAATTCTACAAGAAGGGCGTGATGAGTTAAAATAATTTTGAGATCACTGTCAAGACAAGATTACGTTGACGCGGCCAGAATTTTAGCAGTTGAAACATTTCGCTGTTCTATGCCAAGCTGCTATGAAGTATGCAGATTAAAAGATTTAAAACTTTAAAAAAATGTTAAAAGAAGTCAACAAGTCCTTCCTCGATCGTCCGATCATGTTTCTGGCAATACTGTGCCCATCTTCAGCGGTCGGTTGTATGAGACATCCGTATGCTTTTATTGTGCTGATTACCTCCTTGTCACCAGTCGACTCATCGCTCATTGGTCCTGTATCCGTGCGTAGGTTAATCATGTGATTTACAACTTTTTGCTATTGTTGCACCATCTGGTGTTCTTTCCTGTAATTTCATTGTTAATCGTTGTTGGATGAGATATTTTTAACAAATTTAGTTTTTATATACTTTTCTTCAGTTTCTTTTTCTTTTGTTATTATGTATCGCCAGGCAAACGGCAATTCAATTGGTGCTTGTTCATTGCAGTTAAATCCTCTGGTTTTTTCTATCACAATGGACTCAGAATACAATATCTTTCTATGTGTGTTGTGCGTAGTATATATTTTTGCATTTTCCCACAAGGGGATAGAATTATTATTGATGCAATATGTAATAAGAGATGTTCGTTGCTCACCCTTTTCCCAATTTCTCTTGTGTTCTTCCATTCTTGTTTTTAGTCGTCTTTTAGTACTACCTATGTAGATATTATTAATATTACTGGTGTCGTTATTCTTCGTGGGTATGCCGTATACTCCTGCTCTGTGCATAATTGCATTATTACTGTAATCAGCTGTAAGGAATTTGTTATTATCTATTACAATATGGGCGAATCTTATATTCACTTTATTACATTCCTTTTTCAAAATGCTGCTTAACTGTGGTATGTAAGGTAAACGTCCGCAAACTTTTGTGATGTTCTCAACGTTATTTTCACACTTAGGTCTGTTAATACTGGTTTTATAATTTCTATACATCTTCCAAATGTATCTTTCATCATATCCAAATACTGTGGCTGTTTCTATGATCCATTTCATTTCTGCCTCTTCCAAACTTCTATTTGATGTGTGGGAAACAACTCTTCTAATAAATGAATGAAATGCAGCTTATTTATAATGTTTAGGGTGGATTGAATCATTTGGTATAATTACTGGCACGTAAGAGTCTTTCCTGTATACTGAGTAGTTAATGCGTCCTTAATGTTTACAAAGCAGAATGTCAAGGAAGGGCAATTGTCCATTATTTTCTTTCTCGACAGTAATCTGTATTGTTGGATAGTATTCATTATATTTTTGAATAAACCTCATTAAGCTATCATCTGAGTATTGCCAGATGCCAAGAATGTCATCCACATATCGTAGGAATATCATCGGTAAATGTTCTTGTTGAAGTAGTTTGTTTTCCATGTGCTGTAGTACGACTTCTGACAACAGGCCCGAAATTGGGGAGCCCATGGGGGATCCAAATTTCTCTCTGTATATTACTTGATTATATCCAAAATAATTGTTTTCTGTAATTAGGTTGAGTGCAGATATAATACTGTTAACCTCTATCTCTGGTACCCCATCTGCAATCAATTTTTTGTTTACAAGATTAATAGCTTCTCGTGTGGGAGTATTCGGGTATAATGCAACAACATCTAGGCTCACCATTATAAAATCACCAATGTCTATATTTTTAATTCTCTCAATGACTTCTGTAGAGTTATTTACTGTATATGCATGATTTTTAAAGAAGGGGTTAAGATATCTGAACAAAGCTTTTTCAAGGTTTATGGTAGGTGCAATAGTTTTATTAACAATAATCCGAATAGGGCAATCAGCTTTATGTGTTTTAAACTTTCCAAATGTACTAGGTATAGAAGATCCTACTGGAGGATAGGACTTATTCTTGACTTGCAATGGACGTTTACTATGGTTTTTTAACATTGCTAATTTTCTAATTATTGTATCTGTGGGGTCCTTTCTTATTACTTCGGTGTTTAGTTTTTCAATAGCTTGCTGCATCTTCTCATGAAATTCCTCCTTATCAACTATCACAAGTTGCTTGGATTTGTCAGCCATAACCATCTGAATGTCATCACGTTTGTTTAATTTAAGCAGCTCTTGGCGTTCATATTTGATACTGTTTCGTTGTTGAGGATGATCTTTTAAAGTGCTAATAGCCCTTGTTAATTTAAACCTCACTGGGTTTTGACGTTTCTTGGGCAAGTTTATAATAATCTCTTCAAGGTGTGGCAGGAAGACTTCAGCTTTTGGGATATCTTGTTGATATGCATATTTAACACCTGTATTAAGTCCCTTAATCTGTAGTTCGTTCAATACAACTTGTGATTTGTTTAGATATAGATCTCTAGAAGGTAGTAAATTCGCATGTCTATATTTGTGCTGCGAGTCCATCAACCTCTTAAGTTTCTGTTCATGTTGTAATTTGTAAGTCTGCTGTAATCTTTCGACAATCATATAGACTTTTTGAAGTTCAAAATCAAACTCCTTTTCATTGTTGTGAAGTCCAACGCTGTCGGTATATTTTTGATATGCTTGCTTACTAAAGTAATTAATCCTTTTCCTTTTTGATCTAATTAAAAGCATTTAGCCTTTTTAATTCACAGATTTTCATTATTCTACCATCTCCCTGATTTCAACCTAATTACAGAAAACAATTATTTTGGATATAATCAAGTAATATACAGAGAGAAATTTGGATCCCCCATGGGCTCCCCAATTTCGGGCCTGTTGTCAGAAGTCGTACTACAGCACATGGAAAACAAACTACTTCAACAAGAACATTTACCGATGATATTCCTACGATATGTGGATGACATTCTTGGCATCTGGCAATACTCAGATGATAGCTTAATGAGGTTTATTCAAAAATATAATGAATACTATCCAACAATACAGATTACTGTCGAGAAAGAAAATAATGGACAATTGCCCTTCCTTGACATTCTGCTTTGTAAACATCAAGGACGCATTAACTACTCAGTATACAGGAAAGACTCTTACGTGCCAGTAATTATACCAAATGATTCAATCCACCCTAAACATTATAAATAAGCTGCATTTCATTCATTTATTAGAAGAACTGTTTCCCACACATCAAATAGAAGTTTGGAAGAGGCAGAAATGAAATGGATCATAGAAACAGCCACAGTATTTGGATATGATGAAAGATACATTTGGAAGATGTATAGAAATTATAAAACCAGTATTAACAGACCTGAGTGTGAAAATAACGTTGAGAACATCACAAAATTTTGCGGACGTTTACCTTACATACCACAGTTAAGCAGCATTTTGAAAAAGGAATGTAATAAAGTGAATATAAGATTCGCCCATATTGTAATAGATAATAACAAATTCCTTACAGCTGATTACAGTAATAATGCAATTATGCACAGAGCAGGATTATACGGCATACCAACGAAGAATAACGACACCAGTAATATTAATAATATCTACATAGGTAGTACTAAAAGACGACTAAAAACAAGAATGGAAGAACACAAGAGAAATTAGAAAAAGGGTGAGCAACGAACATCTCTTATTACATATTGCATCAATAATAATTCTATCCCCTTGTGGGAAAATGCAAAAATATATACTACGCACAACACACATAGAAAGATATTGTATTCTGAGTCCGTTGTGATAGAAAAAACCAGAGGATTTAACTGCAATGAACAAGCACCAATTGAATTGCCGTTTGCCTGGCGATACATAATAACAAAAGAAAAAGAAACTGAAGAAAAGTATATAAAAACTAAATTTGTTGAAAATATCTCATCCAACAACGATTAACAATGAAATTACAGGAAAGAACACCAGATGGTGCAACAATAGCAAAAAGTTGTAAATCACATGATTAACCTACGCACGGATACAGGACCAATGAGCGATGAGTCGACTGGTGACAAGGAGGTAATCAGCACAATAAAAGCATACGGATGTCTCATACAACCGACCGCTGAAGATGGGCACAGTATTGCCAGAAACATGATCGGACGATCGAGGAAGGACTTGTTGACTTCTTTTAACATTTTTTTAAAGTTTTAAATCTTTTAATCTGCATACTTCATAGCAGCTTGGCATAGAACAGCGAAATGTTTCAACTGCTAAAATTCTGGCCGCGTCAACGTAATCTTGTCTTGACAGTGATCTCAAAATTATTTTAACTCATCACGCCCTTCTTGTAGAATTGTGCTGATGTTCGTATTTGTGTTGAAGTTTGAACGCGGAATATCTTCAATGACGTGGTACAGCACCAGACAAGAAGCATGATCGATTGCAAGCCAGAAGGATTGAAACCGGAGTAAGGTGAGCGCAATACGTGTTGCTCCATTTGCTTCATTGCCGTTTTTATGTCTCACTAAATATAACCTATGTTAGGATTCAACATTTAAATACTGTACATAAATAAATATTCTTAATTTCAACTATGAATATTTCATTATCATTGAAGTCAACTTGTCTATTCGAAACTCATATACTACGTGTGTAACAGTATTATAAAGGACCTTGTCCTAATATACATTGCCTATCTCCCACGTAATTTGGTGTTCAGGTGTGTATATGTATAGATTGAACTGCTACTAAAATAATTCCAAAGATGGTTTTACTTTAGACTGATTGTTTCAATGAAGTCATTGACTAGAAGTGTGTAAAAGTGTGAAACAATTCCTTTTCACTTGCTTAGTTGAAGGACTTGTAAAAGCCATTCTCAGAAATTTCTTTTGGTTTGGTAATGTTGATGCATTTATGATAGTGTTTTTCTTTATTTTTCCTAAATCTGCTGCTAAAACAGCTGCAATCAGAAAACTGTAATGTGCAAAATAATAGTTAAAAACTCCCCCAGATAAGCAAAGTGCAAAGAAAATGGTTGTCATTGTGCAGCATTGTCGAGGTCATGAAAAAGTTGTGAATTTGGTTCATTGGAAATCCGTAGACATCCTTTTACAGTGCCCGCTAGCGGAAACTTTTGCATACCCCTAATATATGCCCAACAATGGTTCCAGGAGATAGCCAACAGTGCCCGAATGATCTTGAGTGAGCGTCGGCAAGAAACCTGCTCAGACGCTATGCGCAAATGTTCTTTACTTTTTGAATGATGTGCGTGCAATATGTAAATATCATACAGAATAGTATATTCTGTGTTTTATGCATTTTGGTATTGTACTTGTATAGCCATGTGCATAACTGAGTAATGATTTGAATGTAAAATATGCTGTCAGATTCATACTGAACTATTTTTACCAACAGATATACAGAAAGAGATGCAGTGCGATCTGGTTAGACTATCTACTAAACTGATCCAGAAAGGCAAAAATAAAGAGCATTTATATATAGCTATCAATGAAAGGTCATACAAACACCAAATGTTTTCCATTGGAATTTTCCACAAATGAAATTCAATAGTGCAAGAGATCATTTTCACATTTTAGGGATTTTAAAGGAGTATGTGAAATATGTTCCTAAACAGTCACTCTGAAGAAACGTCTCCCGCAACATCCGTTCATTCTACTAATACTGCATTGCGGGAATGCGGATTATGCCACAAGGAATTTTCTAAAACTAATCTGAAAACCCATCTGCGTAACCACACAGGAGAAAAATCGCACGAGTGCACAGTGTGCCATAAGAAATTTGCATGGAAAACTGTTCTTTTAAAGCATCATCTCAGTCACACAGGTGAAAAACCACACCAGTGTGAAGTGTGCCATAAGACATTTTCTCAGAAAGGCAATCTTTCAAATCACTTGCTTACTCACACAGGTGAAAAACCCCACGAGTGTGAAGTGTGCCACAAGAAATTCACAATGAAAAGCCATCTTTCAAGTCATTTACTCACTCACACAAGTGAAAAAACAGAAGAGTGTGAAGTGTGCCATAAGAAATTCGTACGGAAAAGTGCTCTCTCAAAGCATCTTCGCATTCACACAGATGCCAAACAACATGAGTGTGAAGTGTGCCACAAGAAATTCTCCGTGAAATGTTATCTTTCAGTGCATATGCTTACTCACACAGGTGAAAAACTATATGAGTGTGAAGTGTGCCATAAGAAATTCCCTTTGCCAAGATATCTTTCAAGTCATTTACTCACTCACACTGGTGAAAAACTACATGAATGCAAAGTGTGTCGTAAGAAATTCTCTAAGAAAAACGATCTTTCAAATCATTTGCTTACTCACACAGACTTAAAACCACACAAATGTGAAATGTGCCCGAAGGAGTTCTCGCGGAAAAGCTATCTTACGACTCATTTGCTCACTCACTCAGATGTAAAGCTACACGAGTGTGAAGTGTGCCGTAAGAAGTTCTCACGGAAATATACTCTTTCTATTCATATGCTGATCCACAGAGATGAAAAACCACACAAGTGTGAAGTGTGCCATAAGAAATTCTCAGTAAAAAGCTATCTTTTGAGCCATTTGCACACTCACACGAGTAAAAAACAGTATGAGTGTGAAATGTGCCATAAGAAATTCTCATCAAAAAAGTACCTTTCGCGTCATTTGCGCGCTCACATAGATGAAAAGGTGCACTAGAATTTTTTTCAGCCAAGCCATGTTTCATTTTCTCACTTGAAAAGGTAAAAACCATGTCAATGTGAAATATGCCTTAAGAAATCCTCAGCGATATGCAGACCAACTTGCAGTGGTGTAAAAGCCTATACTCGGGGCAAAGCTAACCTGATTACACTGTTAAGGTTGTGAAACCGATTCACTGACATGAAATCTCTTGTTTATCAGTATTTCTCTGCACACTAATGGGGTTCCGTGTGTCATGGACCCTTCCCCCTAAGGCAGGGCTCGACACAAATCCTGGGCACCAGGTCGGGGCCGTGGCGCCTGATTTTCTTCTTACTTGAGATTTTGTAATGTGCAGTAAATACCGTAATTTCTGTTGTATAATCTGTAGATTATCTATTAAAAAGTTATAAATTACTGCGGACACCGGTAAATAAAAGAACAAAACAAAAAAAGGTGCAGCATTTTAAAAAGTCTGCGAGGTAGTTGTCAGGAGTGGTGGTGTTATTGGCAAAGTACCGAAAATGCAGTAACAGAAAAAATGTAACGTAACAGTGAGATAGAAGACCGCAAAGAGATTGTAAGAATATATATATACACTGGCGGAAAGTGAAAAAAGAACACCAAGAAGAAGTCTGATACCAACGAAATTTATACAGCATAATAACGGAATACAGAGGATAACGTGATCAAAACATTATGGCAAAATACAGCTGTATTTGCTGGTAAATTGAAAAATAACATTTCCATGTAACATGGTTAGTACGAGGTTGAACCCATGAACTGCATCACACTGTGCAATTCTGGCATGGAGTCTGTCGTACAGATGTTGGATGTAAGTTTGGGGTATTGAGTTCCAAGCATCCTCAACCTGGACGCGTAAATCGGGGATGGTCGTGGCTGGCCGTGGAGACCGAATAAGTCGTTGTCCCATAAAACCCCACACGTGCTCAATGGGAGACAAATCCGGTGAACGTGCAGGCCATGGAAGTTGTCTCACACCCTGAAGTGCATGTTGTGTTGCACGTGCCGTATGTTGGCGTGCGTTATCTTGCTGGAAAACACCACGATGGACCGACCTTACAAATGGCACAACAACGGGCTGAATGATGTTGCTGATGTAGGAGGTGCTGTTTAACGTACCCGGTACAAACACTAGTTGTGTACGGGGGCGATGGCTGATCGCTTCCCACACCAGGAGACCAGGTGTAGGCTCTGTGTGTCGCTGGCGGATGCAAGAAGGATGGAGACGCTCCCCTGTGCGTCTGCGAACACGCATACAGCCATCGGAGGCTCCCAAGCAGAATCTACTTTCATCGCTGAACATGACAGATGGCCATTGCGTTCTCCAGTGCAGACGTTGGCGACACCACTGCAGCCATTCCTGACGGTGGACTGCAGTCAAAGGTACACATGCCAGAGGCACACGTGCGCGTAGTCCTGCATCCAGTAGACGGTTGCGGATTGTTCGCACAGTCACCTCAGGTGCAACGGCAGCTAGGATTTGTGTCACAGTGAATGTTCTGCTTGACAACGCCACTCTTCTTATACGTCGATCGGTCCGCTCATCAGTCCGTCTGTGACTCCCAGTTCCAAGTCTTCTCGTGTGGAAATGTTCCTCGGACCATCCACGTCACCATCGTACCACCACCGATACTTCCCGTCCAATTCGCTCCGCAATACGACAATACGATCACCCGGCCTCACGGAGTCCGACTAGACGACCTCGCTCAAAGTCCAATAACTGCTGAAATCGTACACGTCTTCCATGTCCAGGCATTGCAGCTTCTTCAAGGTCTTCGCACGTGTCCGTACGCCGACGACTGATTACATTCATTTCGCCGTACTCCTTAAATACCACCGACGATAATTTGCATATTATGCCGTGCTGTGGCGTAAGCGCTCACCGGTTGGTCCCGAAATTAACATAACACCTACGTAAACTCAACCCCATTAACATATGTACATTTCATGATCGTCCGCCAATTCCTTCTTGGTGTTTTTTTTTCACTTTCCGGCAGTGTATATTTTACTTAGAAGCATTTTGATAGAAAATATGACGCAAGGAAGGCGTTACTATTTGTGTGTGAGGAAGCATACGTGTTGTGAGAATCCGTGACTCCAGAGCTATTCCGTAGCATGTAACCATTCTGCGAATTGCATTGTCTACTTTTCGTGTGCTAACTGTGTATTGGTTAAGGATTTTTTCGGTATTCAGTTGAAATATATTCAGAAATAAGACAATGCTATAAACTGTCCGCAATTTCAATAGATTTTTTAGTGTAACTAATAAACTACGGCAATTGTTGCAACAGCTAGCGATTTTAGTTTTTTATTTACTTAAAAGTAACACAGAAGTACTTCAAAACGACAGTTACTTTTTCAATAAGATGATCATTTCTTTCTTACATCTTTGGATTTCTGAGTGGGTCTGGGAATCACAATTTTCTGTTAGAAATTACGATTCATGATTAATATGATAGGTGCGGATTGTACGACTGTCATACATGGCAATTAGTACAAAATGTTTGTAGTTTCTACGGATTTAGTTGGCTGACTACAGAACTCACTCTCAAAACTACTGATTCCACAAATTGTTATTTTGCTTAAAAAAATTATTTTGCTATTATTTTATGATATACATAAGATTCTAAAGCAGATTCGTGGAATTCTGCGGAGTTTTTTTTTTCATTTAGATTGTTTTCAAGATTGATGCAAAACTGAAGAAATTTGGGGGTGGGTCGTTTTCCATCTGGAGACTGTATTTTGTGTTTCAAAGCTTTCAGAAACAGTAGTTATAAATGGAGGAAATGCCCTAATCGTAATTTTTTTCTCCCGACGTTGCGTTCGTGGCTAGTATTCTTGCTAAATATCATTTTATGACATATATGTTCGTATTTCAGCTGCAAACTTGTAGGCAAGAATTTGCAGAAACAGAAGTTAGATGCCACGAAAATTTCCTCCTAATCTTCAGGCATGAAATTCTTCCGCAAATTTGAGAAATTCCGCCTTTTTCGTTATTTTGGCCACTCAGGAGATCGATGCACAAGTAAACAGAATTTGGGGAGGTGGGTGGTTAGATGTTAGTTGCAGGACGGAATTCCATCTTTACGAAACTTTCGAAAACGGAAAGTCGACGGGGTTCTGATTATTTCCGTAATGGTAATTTTTTTTCTCGCAATGTTACCTCTGCCCAGAATTTTAAAGTCTTATTTTACTGCGTTAATTTTTGTATTTCAGCTTGAAAATAGGATAAAAATTTCCAAATCCAGAAGTCGGACGGATTTCCAGGAATCCCCCCCGCACGATGTTCCCACTCTAAAGTGATGTTAAATATCCCCTGCCCCATAAGTCTCAATAAGGCAAGAAGTAAATTGCCGAAAACAGAAGTGACGAAGTTGGAAAATTTTTAAAAATTGATGCATAGTGTTCAAAAGTATTAATATTCCCAAAGTTACACCATTAATCTAAAATAGTTAAAGCTTTGATATCATATGCTCATGGCCCTCAGGCTGATGGTTGTTATCAGAGGGCATAAAAAAAATAAAATAAAGAAAAGCAACGATGAAGGAAGAAGTCGGCAAAGAAGGATATCAGCAGAAAGAAAAATTAAGCAATGGATGCTGTGCAGTTTCAGTCGACAAAAGACAAACTGACGTAGTCCGCATTCGTGTTGTCTGCTTTTATTTTTCACCCAGTTAAAACATTTACTGGTTTTTTCCTTCTTTGGTCTCATTTTGTCTTGAACTGCAATTTTAGAGGCATTATAAATCATATGGTAAGTGGAGGTTCATGCACTGCATATTCACTTGCTTAGATTTCCTGTCTGTCAAGCATTGTGGAATTCTGAAATGCGTCTTACTGACTTTTACTAGTGGAAGTTTCGAACTTAAATCTTGCAATCATGCCCTCGCAGGGGAATCAACTTCGTGTTTCGCACGTGTTAAGTTTATTTCATTAGAGTCCTTGTTTTTTGTAATGTTTTGTTCGGACGCATATTTGTTTTTTACAAAGAGATGGATCATTTCGTAAAATAGAGTATGTATGCCATGCAGTACTAGTTATTAGTGCCAATGCTGGCAGGTATGGACTAGTTTTTTTTTTTTTTTTTTTGAAATATGGTCTGAGAATGCTGCCACAGATTATACGAAGGAAAAAATTGTTTTTCTCAGAATATCACAATCTATGGATCATATGCCGCCACAGTTTAAATGTGGGATTTTTTTTTTTTTTCACAGCTGGATTATACGCCTTTACGGATCTCGTGAAGGACATTTTTTTTTTTTTTTTTTTTCTGAATTTCATGGTCTACAGATCATTCGAAGAAAAAATAATATGGTACTTTGAATTTATATGTACAAAATATGACATCCGCAAATAGTATTGTAATAAAATCAAAATCTGAAATTTTATATTTTTTTGAGATCATCTGCTGAAAGAATGGAAAAAGAAAATTATGAAGCAAATTGGAACTTTATTTTGCAATAAGTGGTTTGGGTAAAAAGAAAAAAAAAGTTGACTGCAAATATGATTTACCACTTTTCGTTCCAGTGTCATAGCCAAACACGTTTTTGTTTATGCGTTATTGACTTTGTTTCACCTGGCGCCTATATTTTGGAGCTGGCTCCTAGATCTAGAACATATTTGTCGAGCCCTTCCCTAAGGGTGACTGAAGGCGAGACAAAAGAAAACTTCCCGCGTTCAATCACTATATCCCCTTCTACCCCCACACCTTCTCAACCTTGCAGACCACCAGACAAACGATTTCTGAATGAGTATTTTAAAACAGCAACCACGAAAAAAGGAGTAAGCCCATTACAATAACCACCAAGCCATTATCTCCACCTCCGGCTAACAATTCTCACCTCGCAGTAAATGTCGTCCGTGTTAACTAAAACTGTATAGCCTCTCTGAAGCAAAACAAAAGTGACGATGACACCGCCAAAACACTAATGTTTGTGTTTTTTAGAAATGCAATTGAAACTGGTATCTTCATTTTTTTAAATGTGCTCGCGTACGGCATTTAGAACATCTGTATATCCATGTGCTTTGTTAGGTCTCAGTTCAAGCTCGAACATGACTTTTAAACTGGAACTATATTATGCGGTGTAAGTACACACTCTGTAACTCAAACTCTATAGTCAGGTTAGCCTTGCCCTGAGTATAGTAGTACAGGAAGTGTCATAAAACTTCTCAGGAAAATGTTTTTTTTTTTTTTTTTTATACCATGTACAACTTGTGAAGTTAAAAAACTTGTATGAGTAAAATTTTTCACAACATATTCTCAGCTAATGAATTACCTGCTCACATTGTATATACTCACTCAAACAAATGAGGAGTATGTCATTCTGCAAGAACAAGCATAAAAAGTTGATAAAATTCATGCTGCATTTTATTTTCTAGCTCATTTAGCAGAAAAATTCTTGTGAATAAGAGTTTTTTGTAGAAAAAATTGCCTTTGTTTACATTCTCGCAAGTGAAAAGTGAATGCATGTGAGAGTTTCCCAAAGTGTTGATCGAGTTTCCCAAAGTGTGGATCATGACCCCCTATAAAAACAATTCAACACAGGTAAAAAAACACACACACACTGTTAAAAATACAAGGTGTGGACGAGAAACTCGAACACCTGCGCAAATAGCACCCACGTGTTACACCCCTGTACACACTACCTGGTGCATCTATTTCATAATCGATAAAAACGAGCGGAGTGGGAAGATGGTTGTGTTAGTAGAGCAGTAGCACGGCTGGACATCAAAAAGAACGATCCACACAACATAATGGTAGACATATCCAAGTTTCAGAGAGGACAGATTGTTGCATGTCTCGCCAGTGCATCTGTGTCTAAGACAGCAAGTCTTTGTGGTGTATCGCGAGCCATGGTATCCAGGGTCATGTCGGCATACCAGCAAGAGGGAAGAACCACGTCCAATAGGAGTAACTGCTGAGGTAAGAAAAAGCTGTCTGACAGGGACATCCAAGTGCTAACATGGATGGTAGCCAAAAAAAAAAAAAAAAAAACCCACAGCTGCACAACTCACCACAGAGTTGAATATGCACTGCGACTCACCGTTTCCATCAAAACTCTCAGTCAGGAGCTTCACCGGGTCAACATTTTTGGTCATGTTGCTATCGCCAAACACTGAATCACCAGTGTGAATGCCAAGCGTTGGTTGTAATGGTGCCAGCAGCGCAAATCGTGGACGTGGAACAACATGAAATGTGTATTGTTCTCTGATGAATTGTCCTTCACTATCTTTCCCACAACTGGGAGAGTTTACATGTGGAGACATCCTTCACAGGCTCACCACCTGAACTTTTTATTGCCCACAGTGAAGCACGGAGGTGGATCGGTGATGATTTTGGCCGCAATATTGTGGCAGTCTGTTGGCCAATTGATGGACTTGAGGGATCACTACAAAGGACTATCGGACAATTCTGCAGGATCAGGTACACTCAATGGCTCAAACTAGAGATTAATTTGGGCTCAATTTTAGGAGCCTGGGTCCAAAGGCCTAGTACCGGGCCTAGCCAGCTTTCTTTGATTACATGTGCAGAGATGCCAAGTACTACGGATATCATGTTCAAACTACGGACTACGGAGAAGGTGTGAAAAACTACGGATATTTCCGGAAAACTTTTTTTTTTAAATTATTTGAAAAAAAAAGTCAAGCATAGTCAAATGTAGTGTTTTTTGCGGTAATGTCATGAAGCCGTTACACAGCAAGCATGTTTGGCTGGCCGACAAGCAAGCGGAAATGTTGCAGCAGAGATCGTTCTGTATGATCACGTGACTGTGTACCTGGCTTGCCGTGGAAAGGCGTTCGTAATGCACGACGTCTGTTAACTTCGGGAAAACCTTAACCACGTCCGGAACTAGCGTAAGTTGTCGGAGGATGGAGGTAGACTAGAGTAGATTCCACGTTTTCTGTTCTTGTTAAGTTGATTAGTTGTGGTGTGATGTGAATTGCTGTAGTTATGAAGCGTGCTTTAGTGGCTTCCAGTTCCAGTGGTGTGAAAAATAATAAAAATTCGCAGCAGTACAAGGAATGTTAGTCGTTGGAATTTCCATGTTTGCAGCGGTCGCGTGTTTCCGTGATTTTTTTTTTTTTTTTTTTTTTTTTTTTTGTTGCTGAAATTTAATTTAAATAGTTAATTGCTATTGCATATTTGTTTCACCAAAGTAAGGGGCGGGCGGGGTATCAGAAAAAAAAAATGCTCTGAGCAAATAGTCATCAGATCGAAGGAAATAATTGTGGATCAAAGAAATCCTGAATGTTTGTTTTTTCCGGCAGAGCGCATAACTAAGCTACCTGGATGTGTGGCCGCTGTTATTGCCTGTTTTTATGTTACCTACCCGGGAGTTTGCTCTTCGCGCGCAGTATGTTCTGCCCAGGGCAAGAGAAAGTCTCTCCATGTCTTTGGCAACCAGCCAAAGAAAACGTCTAGCAGCAGTTGCGATGAGAAGCTTCTGGGTGTGTGCGCACAGTCGTGACCTATTTTCCCACGCTCCTCGCTGTCAGTAGAGAGCTTAATTGTTTGTTACTTTGACAGATTTGCGAAGTGCAGTTCTTTTTTTATTTTCTCTTGTAAAAATGTTCTGCTAAACAAAGGGATGTTTTATTTTATCCTTTTTTTTTTCCAGAATTGATTGATTTATGCAATTTAAAATACCTTTTTGATTATTTTTTTTCGTATCATAAGCAATTAATGCTAATTTTCTTTTTATCCGCATAACAAAGCTATGAAATCTTTCAAAGTTAATTGTTCTTTCTTTGCTCCCATTGTGTTTGTCGTGTATGAATTTAATTGCAAAAGCGTCGGGTAAAGGGCCACCTGTCTCTACTAATATTCTTGGATCTAAAACGCAAAAAAATTGTCAAAAATTCAAGGAGAGTTATTTGCAAAAATTTCCGTGTCTAAAATCGTCTCGGGTATCCGAAAACCATGGGTTTTGTTCTCCGTGTGCTGTTGATTTTTCAATCGCACACGGCGGAAAAGACGATTGCGGTCGGCATTTTCACTGTAAAAAACAGGATTAATAACCATAAGTGTGTGGCATCACACACTTATGACATAACATATTTTTTAAAAGGTGGAGTTGAAATGGTAGTATTTTTTGTGTATTTACTCAAGTGTTTTTTTCCCCCATTTTAAGGGGACTTAAATGTGTTGCAAAATTTATCCAAGTATTGTCCCCGATCGAGATTAATATATTGCTAAAAATGTAGCAGTATATTCTGGGAAATACGTATGCTACCCTGCAAATTTTAATGTGGGAACTTGACAGAAAGAACTACGGGCGCAGCGCATATGGACTACTGATGACTTCCTTCAGATGTTGGCATCTCTGCATGTGTTTGCTAAGCCCGGGCCTGCCGGGGCTCGGGTTTTCAGAAAATTTTGCTTAACAAGGCTTGCATTATGCACAGGCAAAACCTATGGCCCAATAAGGATAGTTTAAAAAGTTTACTTCAGTTAATCCACTTCATAATATTAATATGTTCTTAGAAGCACTATGTACAAGAGCAAATGTTCTAAAATGTAGACTAGGAAATAAATAATTGATGCACATGCCATTCAACTATACCAGGAGAATCGGTAATTTTGCCAAAAGCTGAAGATAAGACAATCTTTTAGAAACATTAAATATTCCATTCATTATTTCTTTTGGATTTCTAAATTTACTTTTATTTTGAATAAATTGCATTACAAAACGTACAACTCTTTACAGACAGTCGCACGTGTGACTCTAAAATGCTAAACTTTGCAATATAGTGTACGCATATGCTAACTGGTAAAGATAGTTTACAGTGATGTAGTAGAGTATAAAAAAACATGTAAGAAAATTTCCAAAAGAAAAAAAAAAGAACATAAGAGCATTCCAGGCCAGATTATTTGCATTTTGTAACATTTTTAACAAAGCTTTGCACTTAATAGTGTAATAACCACAATATTATTGTATGTGTGTGTGCAGTTTCCAGCAAGTTTGTTTTTCACTGACTAGTCTGTAATCTATGATGGCTCATCATTCAGAAAGTAGAGACAAGTCATCAGAAGAAGAGGGAATGGAAATCAGTGCGGAAGCACTGCTTTTGCAGAAGGAAATACAGGCCAACCTGGCCAAAATGAGAAGCAACGCTGAACTCTATAAACATCAGCTCCAAATTAATTACTCGAAAAGTGCAGGGGATGGACAAGGAGCAAACATTGAAGAACTAAAAAACATCATCAAAGTCCTCACCGAAGTTTCGATGGAGTTGTTAAACAGAAACCAGTCATCAGATCCAACCTACTCTTTAACTCAGCTTGAGATCACATTGTCACAAGAATTGGAACAAAAAGTAAAAGAATTGGACAACACTCATACCAACTCGATTGACTTCAAGTTCCGAGAATTTCAAAATGCACTGAAGAGAACTATGGAGACGCAGGTAAAAGCTGAGATGCACAAGCAAATAAATTCAGAGGAGTTTAAAAGAAAAATAAAGGATACAATTAAAGAAATCATCCAAACACAAGTTAAGATCATCAGGGAGCCTCAAGCCCAAAGAGCTACAAAATTCGTCCTGAAAAGAGTACCAGAATCAATGAACAACAAGGAAATTTTGGAATAGTTCACCAGGTAAAACATCAAAGTCACAAACATTGACAGGCTTTATTTCGGGAAATCCAATTGGCCAAGAAAAATAGTCTCATTCTACATAATGGAAGAACGCCTCCCAGAGGTGCTCGTTGTTAATGGGATTGAACTAACTATTGAAAAACATCTATCAATAAAGAGACCAAGGACAGAATCACCAACTCGAACTACCAAACAAGAAGCCAGAAGATCATTCACAGAAAGAAGACAAACAGTGGAAGAAGGTGGACCCAGCAGGAGCAAAACAACTGAAGCCCAAGAATTTGAAAAGATGGAAATTTTTAAAATGCTATTTAAATAAAGAACTGGAGAAAAAGTAACAACGGCCTTTTTAAGGGCCTTTTCAATTTTATCAAAGAGGTAATACCAAATCTATAAAAATTTAGAAAAGTTACACTTAGAACAGTATAACATTAAAAACATACACTCTTAGATTGAGAATTTGGACAAAAACAACATATTCTTTAGATAGCATTGACTTGCTTATGGTCTGCAGAGAGTACAAAATAGCATTACACTCCTAACATTACAGTAAATGTTAGCATGATGGAAATAGCATTACACTCCTAACATTACAGTAAATGTTAGCATGATGGGAACTCTTCTGATCCACACTGTGGGCACACAATTAAGCAGATTTTTATTGATTTACTTATGGTCTGCGATGAATGAAATAGCATTACACTATCAACATTACAGTAAATGTTAGCACGATAGAAATTCTTCTTCTGACTCACGCTGTGGGTCACACAATTAAGCAGGTTGCATAATAGAACAAAATTTAGTTCGATAAATATATAGCTTTTAGACGATAAAATAATTTTAGCACAACACTACAAATGTTGGTAAAACAAATAACATAACAATAAATATAACAAGTGCTAATACAATAAAGTAAATACAACAACAAATGTTAATAAATGTTCAATTTTTGGAAATTCGTATGACTCACACTGTGGATCACACAATAAATCAGATAATGATGTTAATGCTATTAAAAATATGGCTGGATAACAAAACAAGTTAACTAAGAAAATCGTACCTACACATTAATGATATTGCTGGACCTACACATAACATACAGTCAATTAATTGAAATTTTGTGAAATAAAACCACTGATAACATTCTATTCACTGATTGGCTAAAATAACTTTAAGGCTCTAACTTGCCAGATGACCAATGATATGCTTCCAAATACTCGTACAAGGCAAGGCAAGGGAAGCGAAGAGATAAGATGAATCATCAGTAGCTCTCTACAACTATAACTAATCACAGTAGATGAAAAGTATGGTATAAATTTTTGCAAACCATATTATATAGATAGAGGCAGCAAAAATAGAGCATAAGAGACCTCATTAGTGGTGAAGAAAACAATAAAAATATTGGTAAAACACCAATTTACTAAAATTTAAAAAATAACTGGTGTTAAACTCCCAATGATAAATCTAATTAGATAGGGAGAAATTAATGAAAAATGAAGCAACCAAAACCAGGATTAAGTAAGGAAGGACCCAGTGTGATATTAGACGCATGGAAATATACAGACAAGAATAATAAAAGTACAGCAAAAAAATATAGGAAAAATGTAACACCTGATAAAAGTACGGAAAGTAATAATGCAGAAACGAGGTTGATATAGCACAAAAACAAATGGGCAAATTTGGAACAATAAAAAGAAAAGCATTAACAAATATGTATATTGCAATAAAAGAATGCTACTCCCTTCTCCAAAAATAGTGAACTTCCCGGAAAAAAGAGAAAAGATGTTGCACAAAATACATTGTATGGTCAGAAAATTATACCCAAGAATGCAGACATAAAAGAGGCAGCACAGATGCAGGAAATAAAAACTAATAAGTATAAAATAATAACAGAAAAAAAATAAAAAAAAGGCCCTTTTCAGGGCTAATGTTGGAAAAAGTGGAAAATAAAAAACTTGGGAAAATTAGGGGCATTGACAAAAAAAAATGGTAAGGCAATCAAACAAACTAAGCAAAAGAAAAATGGTAAAAAAAATGTGCTTTTTGTAAAGAGGCACAGGTAAAAACTGGAGATGTTGGTACCTCCCAAACTAATGGAAAAGTACTTGTCAAAATCCAACTTGATTACCCCCCTGAGAGGGGAAAAACAGGAGAAATTAATGATGAATAACAGAAATTTTGACTCCAAAACAGCAAGCAGACTACCATCAGCAAGTTCAAAAATGAAAATTAAGGATAATAGATTAACAAAAGGAAAGAAAAACTGAACTAAAATTTCAGTACGCAGAAATATTAATATCCTCTTCTGGAACACAAGAGGTATAATTAGACAGAAAAACAAACTATTTACACTACTTGAGGACACAAATACTGATTTGGCAATCCTCATAGAAACTTGTCTAACTAGCAAAAATTATCTAAACTTACCAGGATATGTAATATATCGATTAAATTGTGAATAAATTAAAAACAGAAGAGTGGCAGTTAAGAAAGAAATTGAACATTCCCTTCATCCTGGGATAACCAGCAACCTAACTCTGGCAGTAAGTAATTCAATCTGGTGTAATTAAGCTGAAAGTAGTAGCAATTTACAATCAACCCAGCAATACTATTTCACAAAAAACCCTCAAGGATATTTTTAAAGAGGATATCCCAACAATCCTAGCTGGTGACTTTAATGCACATCGTGAAACTTGGAATTCAAAGAAAAATAACAGAAGCGGAATAAATATTGTAAATTTTGCAAGCAAAAATAACAGATATTTGTATTCCAAATGAATGCACGTGTATTCATCACAAAGAAATCATAAGCATACTGGATCTAGCATTGTGTCAGAATGTTAACTTTTATAAGGAATGCAGTCACACACACACAGGTGATTCTGATCATCTCCCGATGCTATTACAAATCCACTTAAACTAAATAATTGAAGAACCCAGCTCACAAAAGATGAACCTAAAGAAATTTGCTAGAATTATTAAAAATACCCCCCCCCAAAGAATAAATGATTGAAAAAAAAACCCCAGCTAAATTTACTTGTCCAAAAATTTACCTCTTGTATAACAAAGGCGATGAATCTCAGCCTAAGTAATATCGCACCTAAGCACAATCCATATTATCTGCCACAAATATTAAACAAGTTAGTAAAATCATGCAATGCATTGATTAAGATACGCTTTCCAACATACCAGAAATAATTACTCAAGTTATGAGGGTAATGGCTGTAGAATAAGTCTCGCTCCTATGTCTTGACCTTTGACCCCATTTCGCGCATTTTTGACAGTGTTTGTCCCCAGGTGGTCTGCTACCCCATACTAAAATTTCATGGAAATCGATCCATCTTTACGCAAGTTATGACGCATAAGGGCAATGGAATGGATCCTGCTCCTATGTCCTGACCTTTGACCCCATTTGCAGTGGAGCTTGTTCCCAGGTGGTCCCCCCACCACATGCTAAAATTTCCTTGAAATTGAACCATTTTTTTGCAAGCTATGATGCATAAGGGCAACAAAATGGATCACGCTCCTATGTCCTGAGCTTTGACCCCATTTCGCCCATTTTCTATAGGGTTTGTCCCCAGGTGATCCCCTACTACGAACTGAAATTCCATCTAAATCAAACCATTTTTACGCAACTTATCGTGCAGACAGACTGACAAAGCTGGAGCATATAGGCGTCTTCAACCTGTGGTTGGAAAGCTTAGTAAAAAACTAATAAACAAGAAAAATATTGCTGACCCGGTGGCGCAGTGGTCTAAACGATGGCCTCTGATCATTCGTCCGAAAGGGGTCCGGGTTCGAATCACGGTGAGGCATGGATGATGTGTTTGTCTTATGGCACTGGCTCTCTCCCTTCCCTGGAACCAGTGACCCTAAATTAGGGACGGGCGACTGCTTATAGCCCATTGAGTTGCTCACGGTGGTCGTTAAACCTCCAATACAAAAAAAAGAAAGAAAAGAAAAATATTGCTCAGTGCACCTGGCAACAGAATAGAACGAAGATAAATAAGATGATGTACTATAAACTGAACAAGGAAAAAAAGGCTATTGTGAGACAGAAAGAGTTGTGGGAACCAGTGACCCTAAATTAGGGACGGGCGACTGCTTATAGCCCATTGAGTTGCTCACGGTGGTCGTTAAACCTCCAATAAAAAAAAAATATATATATATATAACGGGTAAACTGAAAGCTGATCAAGGACAACACTGTGGAAAATGTGCGGGATGCTGAATAAACATAAATACACACTCGGTAGTTCCCTGATAAATAATGGAAAACGTGTGTATACTAGCAAAGGCAAAATTCAAGTCTTCTGTGAAGCACTTAAAAAGCAGTTCTCTGTAAATGACAAGTGTACTTGACAAATTTCCACACATCAAAAACTGTTATAAAAAGTTTGTAATAAAAAACAAAAGAGCTAAGGCCTACAACCCCCACTATTTCAGTAAAAATGATTAAAATAGTGAAGATCATAAAAGAGCTAAAAAAAACAGCACCTAGATTGAATAAAATAAACAATGCAATAATAAAAAACAGCACCTAGATTGAATAAAATAAACAATGCAATAATAAAAAAAACTGCCGCTTAATTACATACAAACACAAACCGATATAATAAATCAGTCACTTCTAAATTGAAATTCTTCCCTAAAAAATGGAAACAAGCCAAAATCATACTAATCCCAAAGCTGCACTCTGATCTAAGTAAACCCATAGACCAATATCATTACTTTCCTCCTTAGGGAAAATCCTCAAAAACGTAATCTGATAAAATGGTTAAGTACTGCACTGATAACAATGTGGCTTTAAGTAGAAACATTCATGCACACAGCAAACTAGTAGAATAGTAGAACATATACAGAAAAGCTTTAACAACTCCAAAGACACGGTTTCACTATTCCTTGATATTTCAAAAGCCTTTGATAAAGTTTGCCATTATTCACTAGTGTATAAACTAATTAACTACAATTTCACACCTTGGATAATGCAAATTATCACATCATATCTGACAAACCGTACATTTCTAATGCATTTACAAGGAAAACACTCCTTGTCCCCAGGTGATCCCCTACTACGAACTGAAATTCCATCTAAATCAAACCATTTTTACGCAACTTATCGTGCAGACAGACTGACAAAGCTGGAGCATATAGGCAATATTTTTCTTGTTTATTAGTTTTTTTGCTAAGCTTTCCAACCTATGGTTGGAAAGCTTAGCAAAAACTTAGTTTTTGCTAAGCTTAGCAAAATTAGTTTTTTGCTAAGCTTTCCAACCTATGGTTGGAAAGCTTAGCAAAAAACTAATAAACAAGAAAAATATTGCTGCCCCAGTGGAGCAGTGGTCTAAGCGATGGCCTCTGATCATTCGTCCGCAAGGGGTCTGGGTTCGAATCCCGGTGAGGCTTGGATGTTGTGTTTGTCTTACAGCACTGGCTCTCTCCCTTCCCTGGAACCAGTGACCCTAAATTAGGGACGGGCGACTGCTTATAGCCCACTGAGTTGTTCACGGTGGTTGTTAAACCTCCAATAAAAAAACTAATAAACAAGAAAAATATTACTACAAGGCTCAATCCTTGGTCCGCTATTATATAATATTTATACAGCGAACTTCCCTAAAGACAAACTGGTTACACAACTGGACATCAACATACTTGTAACACTGTATGCAGATGACACTGCACTTCTAAGCTTCTCAGTAAATCAAGCACATGCCACATAAAAACTACAGATATTCCTAAGTAATATGGTGGCGTATTTTCAAAAATGGAACAAAAATATATCCATGTAAAACTCAAGCCATTGTTTTCACTAAAAAGCACTGCAACAAAATACCAAGGTAGAAGCTGGTAATTGAAAGTGTTAATATTCTCTGGAAAAACAATGTACAATACCTTGGCATAATTTTGGACAGACAGCTCACATGGGCCAAACAAATTGATAACTCAATACAGAAAGCAAATAAGGCTCACTCCCTTCTAAACCCATTGATGCAGAAATTCAGTAACTTATTACTTAAATATAAAATCATACTCTGGAATGCATACATACTACCCATAATCACTTATAGTGCAGCTGTATGGGGATATTGTGCCAAGATACATATTGAAAAACTGCAGAACAAATTCTTTAAATTTATTTTCTTCCCACAGAAATGTACAAACTTGTATAGATTATTAGATAAACACAATATCCCTGCAATAGATGAAGTGATTCTACGATTAGCAATTAATTTCTATGAAAAAAGCCAACAGCATCCTAACCCCTAATTAAAGAAGCTCTAAATTATGATGAAAATGTGAATCAAAAGTACCCTAGATTAAAGCAAATGATAAACATACTTAAAGAGAGACTTAAATCATGAAACAAAACATTTGTTGTTAAAAAGCAAAAAATTAAAAAGAACAAAATTTATAGAACTCCTTGCTTGAATCAGTTGATATCAAATACATTGACAAAAACACCATCTCTGAAGACTGTTCAGCCAAACTCCATGATGAAGCATTGCAAAAAACGAACTATAGGATTTTTAAACTGTTTTCAAAAGGTACAAAAAATAACAAAAAGGGAGCAAACAGCTCAAAGCCGCCCCGGTGGCGCAGTGGTCTAAGCGATGGCCTCTGATCATTCGTCTGAACGGGGTCCAGGTTCGAATCCCGGTGAGGCATGGATGTTGTGTTTGTCTTACGTCACTGGCTCTTTCCCTTCCCTGGAACCAGTGACCCTAAATTAGGGACGGGCGACTGCTTATAGCCCATTGAGTTGCTCACGGTGGTCGTTAAACCTCAAATCAAAAAAAAAAAAAAAAAAAAGCTCAAAATCATTGAGATAAATATAGTGCAACAAACAAATAACAAAACTGAAATGAATGCTAAACACGATTTTACCCTTGACCAATTTCCAGCATTACAAAACATACTGGAAAACACAATAAATTATGAAGTTGGAAATGAGCTAAGCAAAATCAGTGCCAGTGCAAACACTACATTAAAAGAAAACTAGTGGAACAGGAACATATTAAACCCTATAAGAGACGCTAAAGGTAGAATTTTAAATTGTAATTGGACAAATATAATTGATCATAACTTTTAAAATTAGTACAGTAAACAAGTAAATCACATGCTCTGAGTCAAAATTGCTTGGCACTTACTTAGTCTATGCCTTAATAATTACTGAAATATACAAATGTAACAAAGCCTCGTAATTAAATTTCCTGTAAAAGTAAAAATTTAATTACTAAATTAATTCAAAATAAATAATATGCCAAATCAAGTTAGACAAACTGATAACTACAAAACACTATACCTACTGTAATGTTAATCAAGTAGTAAAATGTGGTTGGTCTCTGCTAATTATTAATAACTGGAGCTGTACAGAAATATAACTCTCCCAACTGAAGGAATGAATATGTATATAAAACTGTCTGAAATTAAGTGCAACCGACTTCAGAATAAGCCAATAAATTAACAATGTACAATACTCTAACACCAAGAATCCCTGACTCAATTGGAGTACAAAAGTGACAAATGATAACAAAAATATTTAAATTCTGTGGCTCTAATATAGGGAGAATAGTATATAATATCTACAATTTAATAACATCGGAATAAATTCCTGATAATAAATTACACTTGAAGCTAAAAAGACTGAAAATGAATGAACTTCATGAAATTGGTGAAAGTATTAAATATAAAGTAAGATTTTATTATTAATAAAATATCTAATAATAAAACAAAATATAAAAGCAATTGTAAAAGAAGTAGATTCCCATAATAATAAAACTGGAGAAGACTAAAGCCTGAACTCAACCTAGATGTTATGGTAAAGTAATAAAGCCGCCCCGGTGGCGCAGTGGTCTAAGCGATGGCCTCTGATCATTCGTCCGAAAGGGGTCCGGGTTCGAATCTCGGTGTGGCATGGATGTTGTGTTTGTCTTACGGCACTGGCTCTCTCCCTTCCCTGGAGCCAGTGACCCTAAATTAGGGACGGGCGACTGCTTATAGCCCATTGAGTTGCTCATGGTGGTCGTTAAACCTCCAATCAAACAAAAAAGTAATAAAAATTGAAACATGACATAGTTCATGCAGCTTCAAATGCAATTGCAAATACAATTAAAAATGGCCTAGATGATAATTCGAATTGTTTTTTTGTTTTTTTTAATTGGAGGTTTAACGACCACCGTGAGCAACTCAATGGGCTATAAGCAGTCGCTCGTCCCTAATTTAGGGTCACTGATTCCAGGGAAGGGAGAGAGCCAGTGGCGTAAGACAAACACAACATCCATGCCTCACTGGGATTCAAACCCGGACCCCTTTCAGACGAATGATCAGAGGCCATCGCTTAGACCACTGCGCCACCGGGGCTGCCGAATTTGTTGTACTAATAAGGCTGGAAAACAAATATAAGACCTTGCAGACATTCAAGCCTCTTTAACTAAATAAAAATATAATCCCTCATGATTCTTATTAGTGTGCATTATCAACAGCAGATTTTATAGCTACTCACTATTAGGTTTTGCGTATTTCCTACAACTCTAATTTCTTCATTGATTTTGCAATCTGATCTGTCCTATCTGAACAACTGTTCATTCCTAATTTCAAAGGTGGTTAGACCTACAGCATCACACCTTTCTGGTCTACAAGGGCTCCTAGGAGCTAGGGTATAGGCGACTAAACCTGTTAGGGAAACTAACAACCAGGAGGAGTTATTTCAAAACGGTGTGGCGTGTGCCTCATTTGTTTTGAACCTTCGGTTCTCGATTTGTTCTGTTCCAGCAAATTCATCATGAAAATTGCTTACTGTTTAAGCCTCTTGAAACTCCTCAAAAAAAGAATCGCATCTAATGCTACAGTGCTTAACCTTGATCTTTCCTCTATAACTTTTCCTGCTGCACTAAACACTCTCTCGCTTGCAGAACTACTGGCTGGTATACATAGTACACATCTCGCAATGGCAGCTACCTTAGGGAAATTGAGAATTCTTCCACCACAGTAACAAACCCACAGCTATAAGGTGTGTTTCTTCCATGTGAAAATCCACATACAAATTTAATCTGGATCAGGATCATGAATTTCAAACTCATCTTCTAAATCTTCAAATAAGGCTGCCGATTTTTTTCTGATAGTCGATTGACTGGATTTCTTCAGCAGTGTCTCAGTCTCTTCCTCTCTTTCATGGGAAAGCTCATCATTTTGTTCCAGTAATGCTCATACTTGCAAATGCACGTCTTTCCTTTCATCCTTCAGTGACTTAAAACTTCAGATGAAGAAACGTTGTAGTTTTATACAAATCCTGATAACCAGTTTAGTTTTTAAACATTTTTGAGTTTTTGTTTTTAACACACTCTCCACTTTTGAATCCGTTGGAGAAACGTTGCAGTGTTTCAAGAGGTGGTGATACCATAAGAACACCAAATGTAAAGTTGGACAAAATTCTCCCTCCGGTAATGCTTGTCTCCTGAAACTTTTTAAAAAACGGTATTAAAACTGTCAACATGCCAGCATTTATTCTTTCCATGCGATGGGTTTCATTTTGTTTACCCAAAATGTCACTTAATTGTTCATACACTGATTGTAACATTGTACATAGGGTACTTCACAGAGTTTCCACTTCTGGTAAACAGATTTTTTTAACACTGACACAATACCTGATTTCTTTAAGTATGTAACTAATGATTTACAGTTCTCCACAGTTGCTTTTTCATTTCAGGCAATTCCTCGGTTGTCTCCATAAAGCTGTGTTTTAAAGCAGTGTTCAGTGCATGGCATGTACACGTCAACCGGTGGAAAGTGGAAACATCGTAATGCTGAAATTATGTTGGCTTCTTCATCCGTCACAAACGCAATATTTTTATCCAGAACTGAACAATCAAACCCAAGATTTTCCAGGGACTGCAAAATTTCAGTTTGTAAGTTTTCTCCAGTTTTGGAGACTTGCGGACATGTCACTGTTGTTAATGCAATGCCTCGTAAAACGAAATCATTATCCATGAAATGGCAGGTGATGGCATATATGCTTCGTTATGATAAGGGGCTGTCCACATATCTGTTGTAATTGCACCGCCATATTTCTGGATGACTGTGTTTACTTGTATAACATTCTATGCGTACAGATTCAGCGGAACTTTTAATATGTTTAGATACCGTACTGTGTTGTGGGAGCACATTCAGCCATCACTTTGCCCTCAGAAGCACCGACATCAATCAAACATTGAGCTAAGTCAAGGAAGCCTTTACCTTCGGGTTGAATGCCTTCAGTGCCCAATTTAACACAACTGTTTAGAACCTTTGGTTTTACTGTAGCCGACACGTTCCCTCTACCTTTAAACAAGAATTTCTCGACTGGACCGGAACCAGACTGTTTGCTGCACTTTTCAGTGTGTCTAGTAAGTCTGCTGGATCTTATGGAATATTTGTATGTCCAGATTCCTTTATACCTCACACATTGAACATAATCGATATTTTCATTGGATTTTGAATCTATTATTTCTTTGAAATATTTCCATACCTCTGACTTCCCGCGCTTGTTCGGTTTGGCGGCAAACTCCCAGCATCAATTTTTCTCTTTATATCGTTTATACTCATGCTCGTGATCTATTAAAAATGCTGCTTATTAGGCCTACAAAGTTAGAATACCCTTATGTAGCTCAGCTGTGGTTAACAAGGTAAGTAAATAGAATGTTGACCCTGATAGGACTGTCAACATCGCATTACTTTAGGTTGTGGTTTCGATTTCGTTGGACAGCTACTAACAGAAACCACAATCTAAAGTAACGTGATAGTCATTTCAGGGTCAGCGCATCCTGTTTATTTACCTTGCTATTCACAGCTGACTGGTGTCTCATAAATCACAACACAGGGGTTGTATATAGACTGCGCCTGTACGGATGGGGAGAAAGGGGAGAAGTGTCAGGAGAAAGGGCATGCTGTTTTCTACCGAGTCTTTGACACTCGAGCATTAATATGAACTCAGAACTGCCCATTTGAATACAGAGGACATGCCCATGCATTTCAAGTTTAGTCTCTGCTCTTCAGTCAGCAACAATTAACTTCGCATTAGCTTTTTGTCGCCCCAAGTAACGACTCCTTTCATCACTACACACACGAATGGTGTATTAACTGCGCATCAGTCAGTGGTGAAAGCATCTCTACGACTACGACATAACAAGTACACTGGTTTCCAAAAATTAGGGATTTTATGTCACAACAAGGTCTGTAACTCAAGAAATAGCAGTTTGATAAAAAATGCAGGATAGAAGCAAAACTTTACGCATCAAAAACATCTAAATCACATAGTTTTTATGCAGCCTTTTCATTATATTACAGGAATATTGAAGTCTAAAGATATGGAGGGTATTTCTTGCAATCAATACTTCTCTGTAAATGGTACTTCACCCTACAGTTTTGCTGCTTTGAAACCAGTCAACATAACATAAAAATGTATGCAGTGAAGCAATTTTTACAGGAATTCGTTCTTTTTGATTGAGTCGCATTCTCAACTTTGATTGCCAGGGAGCCTATAATATGGAAGAGATGCTAGGCAAGATTGTGTGCATTTGATAACCTTAATTTCATAGGTTTTACTTCTATATCCTGCATTTTTATCAAACTGTTATTTATCAAGTTACAGATCTAGTAGTGGCACCACCCGTGCACTTAACACTAGAAATTCTTTAGTTTTTAGTAATCAGTTTATAACGATAATTTCTAAAGAATTAATTTTTAATTACCATTTTTTGTGATGGTAACTTATAAACAATGAAACTGGATATATATAAAGAATTTAGTAATGAAATTCAACTTGTGTAAGCCGCCCCGGTGGCGCAGTGGTCTAAGCGATGGCCTCTGATCATTCGTCCGAACGAGGTCCGGGTTCGAATCCCGGTGAGGCGTGGATGTTGTGTTTGTCTTACGGCACTGGCTCCCTCCCTTCTCTGGAACCAGTGACCCTAAATTAGGGACGGGCGACTGCTTATATAGCCCATTGAGTTGCTCACAGTGGTCGTTAAACCTCCAATAAAAAAAATAATAATAAACTTGTGTAATGCCAAGCCCGGGTTTGTTTTTTTTTTTTTGGCTCTTAATGAATCCTGAGCCCAGGGCGAGCCCGCTTTCCGTAGATGAGCCTGGGCCCGAGCTCATCTCTAGTTCAAACATCATACCCTGACGGTGGTGCCATGTATCGGGATGATGACACACAGAACCCAAACTGGTGAAAGATTGGTTTACTGAGCATGAAAGTGAGGTTGAACATCTGTGATGGCCTGCACAGTCACCGGACTTGAACATTATTGAGCCGCTCTGCGGTGTTCTGGAGGAGCGAGTCAGGAAACGTCTTCCTGCACGAGCATCATGTTGTGAACTTGCCACTTTTTTGCAAGAGGATTGGCTTCAAATCCCTCTGGCAACTGTACAAGACTTGTATCAGTCCTTCCCACGATGAATTGCAGTTGTATTGGCCTCCAAAGGAGGCCCTACACTGTACTAATAAATTGTGTCCTAAACCCATGTGTTTCAGTTTCGTTGTCCACCCCTGTATTTATTTAATTTTAATGGAATAACTTTATTAAAAAATACCTTGTCGGTGTGCTTGTTTTTCGACCATTTTCTCAAATCTGGGCTCTGTATCCAACACAGTTACGATTAAATCATTTTCAAGTCTATTTCACATTTTCTTTTTAATTGTAGCCATAGACGCATAAATACGATGCTACAAATGATATAAAAAATTTGGTGTATGTGTAGTTTATTTAACATCCTAAATTATTTAGGGGAAAATTTGGAGAAAAAGTTATATTCATATTTTGAAGTATGTAATTTGATATGAAGTGACAAAAATTTTCAGCTTTACAAAGCATTTTAAAGATTTTTTACAGCTGTAAAATTTACTTGTGTGTCGGAAATGTTAACGCAAGCTGCAGCGAACTTGCCCCCAGTAAGGCTACAGTGTCGTCTGAGGCATTGGTGAAGCGATGAACTTCGAGTCGTGCTGCAATGGCCATTTTGTGAATTTGCCAAAACGAAGATTACTATCGTGTGTTTCTTTCATTTTTTTTTAATCCACTTAAAAACTGAGTTGCAATGCCCTTTCTACAGACAATAATGTCGAATTTAGAACTCTTCCAGAGCAAAGCAGATTGTTGTAAGATGCAAAAACTTTTTTGTCTCACTTCCTGCCCATAAAATGGCCGCTGCAGCACAAGCGGAAAATCAATTCAACGACACGGTGGTGCTGGAGGTAAGCTCGCCGTAGCGTGTGTTTGCATCCCCATAGTTGCTGGTATATTTTATGGTAAAAATCTTTCAAATGCATTGTAAAGCGGAAATATTTTCACCGTTTGACATCAAATTACATACTTTAAAATGTGTATATCCTTTATTCTCGAAATCTTTTTAAATTTTTGGCCAAATAATTTAGGATACTAAACTACACATTTACCCAAAATTTTAAAGCTGTGGTTGTAATCTCCTGTTATGCTTACTTTCTTTTTATCCAAAACTGATCTACACTGCAAGAAGAATTCAAAGTTCAACATTCAATCTTCAGCTTTTCTTTCATATCTGTTGGAAGTTTGGAACTGCTTCTATTTATAATAATTATTAGATGGATACTGAATCCAAAAATGGATTCAGTATCCATGTATAATTATTGTTGCTGTTTGAAGTTTCTTCAGGAAAATATTCTAAGAGCTCTTGTTTTAAATTTTGCAAGCTTAGTTCCATATTAAAAAATATAAGCTTCAGATCTGTTGTAGCATCGACAGCTATTTCCTCCATAATTAGTGGAATGAATCCAATTTCTGTTTTGCAAGTGCAGTGGACCAGAAGTTGATTTTCTTTATAAAGCCATTGATTCTAAATGAGTGGTAGGCAATGCACTTAACTAAAAACAAGTAGGTTTATATGGTAGTTGGAAACACACTTTAAGTTATGTATAATACGCAACTTTAAGTGTGCTTCCAACTATTATAAAAACCTATTCGCCATTGATTTTGTCCCTACCTGTTATTGTATTAACATCACAGTCCTGTAAACTTTTATTCAGAGATTTCAAATGTTCAAAAATATCAGCTTGGTAAATTAATTGAAGAAGCCACAGAGTATCACAAAATAATTTTGCACATTCTGATTTTGCGTCCTGCATGTACATCAAAAGTTTGCTCTCATCTGGAAAACTCTTGTTAACATGTTTCCCTTAATAGCCATCTTACCTCTGTGTGGTAAAGAAGATTTTCGAATAATGAACCCATTTCTTTGCATAATTTTTGGAAGATACGAGTTTGTGACACCTTTCCTTTGATAGAGTTTTTACCACCTTGATGACAATTTTTAAACACAATTCAGGTCGGAAGGACGAGATCTGATGCACAAGATTCGCGATGTAGAAAACAGTATCACTATGTAGCATTGGGCATGATCTCTTTCAATCTTGTAATGAATCCACTTCTAGACCCCATTATTTGCTTGGCACAGTCAGAGTAAATGGGAGTACACTTTCTCTGGTCAATATTGTAATAATTTGTGCTCTGCAGTGTTGAATGAACACCGTCCAGTAATATTAGTTTTTAGCAGTTTGTAAAACATATAATCTGTAACCGCATTCTCCGTATCATATCACATGAAGACTACAAATTGTGTACAGTTAGAAATATCGGTACTTACGTATTAACGCCACCGCAGCAGAAGTTGTGCTAATGCGCCAATAAAGAGCAATCTTGTTGTTCGCACGCGCAGGCATTAATGCCACCGCAGCAGAAGTTGTGCTAATGCGCCAATAAATGTACACCTAAAATTTTTGCGACAAATCATAAAATAAAACACTTTATTTAAAAACAAAGTAGTCAATCGGATTTCGGTGGAAAATGGGCCGATATAGAGTTCAACATAGATTTTTTTTTGATTGGAGGTTTAACGACCACAGTGAGCAGCTCAATGGGCTATAAGCAGTCGCCCGTCCCTAATTTAGGGTCACTGGTTCCAGGGAAGGGAGAGAGCCAGTGCCATAATACAAACACAATATCCATGCCTCACCGGGATTCGAACCCTGACCCCTTTCGGACGAATGATCAGAGGCCATCGCTTAGACCACTGTGCCACCGGGGCTGCCAACATAGATTCAAAACAGTCTCTATTTTCTTTCATCTGATGCTGTCGCCATATGAACGTATTAACGCCACCGCAGCTACAGATTCAAAACAGTATCTATTTTCTTTCACCTGATGCTGTCGCCATATGAACGTATTAACGCCACCGCAGCTACAGATAAAACACTTTATTTAAAAACAAAGTAGTCAATCGGATTTCGGTGGAAAATGGGCCGATATAGAGTTCAACATACTTGTAGATTCAAAACAGTCTCTATTTTCTTTCACCTGATGCTGTTGCTATATGAACTCTGATAAATAAGATTCCAAATGATGTCTCGCTGTCCCCCTATGTCTCTTGTTCCTCCATTTAGCACTGCCCCACATTCTCTCAACTGTTTGTGTATGAACTCTATCAGGATCAATAAAATTGTATTTATGATTAACTTTAGCATGTAGGAATCCTTCTATTTCTATTCTATTTGTTTGGTAACCTTTCCAACTGTCAGAATAAATTGTGCTACCATCTGCAATGTTTTCAATAATTTTATCAAGAAGGGTACAGCCAGTTCTATTAGGAACAGTGACAACAAACGAATCTTTTGTTTCTCTACATATACCACCAAACACCCACTGTTCGGGTAATACTCGACCACAATTATTTTTACGTTTAGTAAACAAACTTTCATCAATTTCCACAATGCAATCTGGTCCACCTACCTTCTTGTTTGGTTTATTCTCCATATCCAAGACACATAATTCACGCATGTAATTGTTCCAATCTATAACAGTTTTATCTGATAAATCAAGTTGCTTTTCACAAAATTTAATCGACGTCAACTCCTCGCACCAGCAGTATATGAATCTCAAAGCTGAACAAAATGGAATTCTGCTTCCCTCAAACCAGTTGTCTTTTCTAAGTCTCACTTGCTGATCACACTGTTTTAAATTACATTTCCAAAACTTACGTTTACCGAAATAAAGTTTCATGTCATGGGAATTGGTACATTTTCGTTCTTTTGGTAAAATATTTCGCTCCTGAAAAATAAAATTGCATCTTGTTCTGTTTTTGGCAAATCTCAAATGCGCATTTTCGTAGCACTAAAAAATGGCGTCAAAAATCAGCAAACAAAAAGGCAACAAAGAATCCAAAATATAAATGCCTGCGCGTGCGAACAACAAGATTGTTCTTTATTGGCGCATTAGCACTTCTGCTGCGGTGGCGTTAATGCCTGCACGTGCAAACAACAATATTGCTCTTTATTGGCGCATTAGCACAACTTCTGCTGCGGTGGCGTTAATACGTAAGTACCGAAATATCCATAGTCACTTGCAATAAAAATAAATGTGCTCCTTTTAAATTTTCAAGAATTTGATCGGAAATAACTTTTGTCATATCACATGATTCATATTCATATTCATTTTTTTTTCCTTTGATTCATATTTTTTGAGAGAAAGTCTAGAGTTTTTCAGTATCCTTTTCTCCAAGCAATATTTGAACCATTTTAGTAGCTGCAAGTAAAATCAAATTTTCAGCGATTCAGGATTGTATGTGGCTTTCAGCCTTTTGCAATGTAAAATACAACTTGATAACTTGCTAATAATGGTTTTTCATTAACACTCGATAGCAGACTAAAACATGTTTGTTCTTCCTGAACATATAGTTTCTTTTGAAGAATTCCAAAAGCTTGTCTCTTTCATTTAAATGCTTTGTGCCTAAATATCGAAGTAATTTTGATGGCCTCATACTTTCTTCTAATAGCACTTCTCTACGTACTACACACTGCGGCACCATGAATATTAGAAATAACTTTTTCATGCAAATCATTTGATAAGATGCATGAAAATGGCATATATCCATCCCTGTGTTGCGAGCAGTGTAATCTGTTTTTCAGGTAAATTGTCCAACACAATACATTCTATGGTATGCTCATGCTGTAGTGTTATACTTCAAAAACTGTATAGATTGAGGTGGTGGTTTTATGTCTGGCAATCAGGATGGGAAATTAAGAAGATTTGGCATGTGCAAAATTGTTCCTGTAGCTGAAATTCTAGGTGCAAATCTTATTCACGCACGTGTGCTTGTATTTGTAAAAAAGTGTTAATTATAACGGATTGCAGGAATTCCCCTATTCATGGTTTAAAATTGTTGAATCCTAAAAATAGAAATAGCATTACTTCTGTTGAATAGAAAATTTCTAAATTGTTATGTGGTTATTTGTCAAAATACATATTTATATTTGTGCATTCAGGGATATTTTGTACATACAAAACAAATACTTCTGAATGCCACAAAATCGGCATATACCTAAAAATGCATAAACTTTCAATTTTTTTACATTTTTTTTTTGTAGCATCATCTGATTACAAAACAGGAAAGGATCTTTATGAACGCCGCACCGGCGGCACAGTGGTCAGATCCCTGGCTTCTGATCATTTGCTCAAGATGAACATGGTTCCGAATCCTGGTGGGTCATGGTTCGTGTCTTCCCATACTGCTTTATTTCCCCTCTCATTAATGTATATTGGGGTCATTAGTGGCTGTAAAGTGGGGAGAGGAAATTTAAGAGCAGAGCTGCATTTCCCACATCTTTATTCCCATACGGCTTTACATTGTGGCCATAAAATGTGGGAACTATACCTGCTTTTAAAGGTATAGTTACTTGTTCCTGGAGGTCCCTCTACATGGTTGGTAGTTTAGTTGAGGGTGTAACTAAACTACCAACCATGTAGAGGGGATGGCATTCTAAAATTAACAGAAAAGCAGCTGAAAGTCATATAAACATATATCGACTGATCGAGCTGCTGAAACAGGAGCAGTCGGAAAATGAAGCTTCAATGGCGTTAAGAGGGCTGTGCAATTGATATTGAACTACAGCAAATGATTACAAAGGAAAAAGAGAAATGGCGGCACATTCTCAGAATCATTGTCGATCGCATTTTGTTTTGTTCAGTCAACAACTTGGCGTTTCGAGGTTCAAGTACAAAGATAGGTGAAGACAAATGTGGAAGCTTATGATAAACAGCTAAAAGAGTATATTACCATAGCCAAAGAAAAACCAGGAATTCCAAATTACCTTTCCCCAACAATTCAAAACGATTATTATATATTTGCACTTTTAAGGTATTAAAACCCCTGCAAAGTGCGCATAGTTTACGTGCAATTCCCGAATGGAAAACTATTAGAAAGCACCAATCACTCACCCTAAAGATCATGGCATCTCTATTGACAACACACTTCCAACACGTCAATTATCGTAATGTTTCTGGCCTTAAAAGGTTTACAGACATCTTGCTTACGTTTCCTACTTCCGGGTATGATACATCGTTTTTTTTGGGTTTTTTTTAAGCCTTATAAGATGTAACTATAAGCTTGTCAATTCCATAAAAAACTATGTACATATTTACATAACCTTACATTCCTAGGTGGTTAAACCTGTGTGTGAGTGGCTGAATGAGTGTGACACTTGCAGTGAGAGTGGCAGGGGTTTTGAAACAGAAGGAGCAGTTTGGTATTTACAGTTGACAAAGGTTTAACCACCTAGGAAGGTAAGGTTATGTAAATATGTACATAGTTTTTAATTGGATTGTATGAATGAGTAGTATGCGTACGTGGTTTTTTATGGAATTCACAAGCTTATAGTTACATCTTATAAGGCTTAAAAAAAAACAAAAAACGATGTTTCATACCTGGAAGTATTAAACGTAAGCAAGATGTCTGTAAACCTTTTAAGGCCAGAAACATTACGATAATTGACGTGTTGGAAGTGTGTTGTCGATAGAGATGCCATGATCTTTAGGGTGAGTGATTGGTGCTTTCTAATAGTTTTCCAATTCAAAATGAGTTCATCAATTTAATAGGCGACACTGTACGCCAAGAAATACTAAAAGACATAAGAGAGGCAAAATATTTCTCAATTTCATTTGATTGTACACCAGATGTAGCCCATCAGGAACAAATGTGCCAGATTATTAGGTATGTGAAAGTTTCAGAGGATGTTTGCTCTATTGAAGAAAGTTTCATTGATTTCATAAAAACGACTGGGGCTGGTTTAACCGAAGAAATTCTACAAAAAATGGAAGCCGATGAGCTTGACATTCGTAATTGCCGAGGGCAAGCATACGATAATGGTTCAAACATGGCGGGGAAGTATTCAGCAGTCCAGGCCCGTATACAAGCAATTTGGAACCATACACATTTTATACCATGTGCTGCTCATTCATTGAACTTGGTTGATGTTAACGCTGCTGGAGTCTCTTCAGATATTATCACATTTTTTGGCAAAGTGCAAGAACTGTACAAAATATTTGCTCACAATGTCAAAATGTGGGAAATATCATCCAACAAACTTTCTACCACTCTCAAGCGTCACTGTGATACAAGATGGGCATCCAAATACTCTGCTGTTCATGGACTTTATTCACAGCTTGATAAAGTCCTCAAAGCCTTAGAGGAAATTTCTGACAACACTCAATTTCATGATGAATGTTTATCAGTGGTTAAAAATCTTCTGAAACAAATTATAAGTTTGTTTGTTACTCTGTTATGTGGGACAAAATACTAAATCAGATCTCCCGCGTGAATGAACAACTACAGCGCAAAGATGTGACCGTGGACTGTGTGCAGTTAGTCACTTGACAGGATTGAAAACTGCTTTGCAAGACATCCGGGATACAGGGATTGATGTTATACTGGGCGAAGCATCGGACATCTGTGCCGCAACATCTCTTGACGGCTTCTTCGAGGAGAAAAGGGCAAGGAAGAGGAAACGACTGACATTGGAAGAAAGTGAGGACACTGTTTTGACAGGAAAACAAAGGTTCAGTATTTATGCTGTTTTGGACAAAGTCTTAGAACAAATGGAATGGCATTATAAATGTTTGATTGAAGTGTTAGATGACTTTAATTTCTTAACGGGCAAGTCTTTGCAATCTATGACTGTAGAAGAGTTAAAGGCTAGTGCAATGCGCTTAGCAAATAAATATGATAAGGATCTGGATGCTACTGAAATAGAGGGAGAAATAGCTAGTAGTTTTAAGTTTCAGGCTACTTCTTTATTTAAAAAAAAAAATCAGGATTTTTCAAAAGCAACCTCTCTTGACCTATTAAATTTAATCCACCAAATGTCTCTTACTACATCTTATCCAAACTTAGTAATTGCTTTCAGATTATTCTTAACATTACCAATTACTAATGCGTTTAGTGAACGAGGTTTTAGTAAGCTGAAAATAATAAAAAATTACTTAAGGTCATCAATGAGACGAAAGGTTAACGCACCTGGCAATTCTGTCAATAGAAAAAGATATTGCTAAAACTATTAATTATGATCAAATAATAAATGATTTTGCTGCTGTTAAAGCTCGAAAGGTACATTTGTAAATACAAAATCATTCTGTTAAGGCTTAAGCATAATTTTAAACAAATGCTACTTGTACTTATTTTTTTCAGTTCATAAGCACTTGAGGTAGCAATTAATTATAAATAAAAAGTATTCTTCATTCAAACTATGTTCAATGTTTTTTCTTTCTTCAACAATCCCTATTGAAGCTCACATAGTCACCACAGGCTATTGAATAGGATTACCAATATAAGTTTTTTTAATATTATATTATGAGCAATATTAAAATATAAAATTTACATTTTATTACTATTTCATACAATTAGCAAATTATATACGGGACAATAATTGCAAATTACAATAAAAATCACAATATTTTTTTTACACAGGTATTGTACTATATCTGCAAACAGGTATATAATAAAATCTGACACCATCGCCAGTTCCAGTTGGACTGGGGCAGGGGGCGCCAATTTTACTGCTTGCCCCGGGCGCCAATACCTCTAGCTACGGCCCTGCGTTACTGGATGCAGGTAACCAAGCTCCCAGACAAAAAAAAAAAAAAAAAGGTGGAGGTCTTTGAACACCTGTAAAGAGGTGTTGAAACAATGCCTGCAAAATGCAGAGTTACATTTGTATGCCGACGCTATTTCAAAATTCATTCACCTGGAAGGCTGAAATAATATTTCAGTTGAATGTTTTTCCAATATTTACACTGCTGAGCCAAAATAATAGAGACTGTAACTCTACACCTGGATTGTTGATATTAATGACTGAAAAATCTAGAACTGCTGAGAAACAGTTTGTTGTGAACATGAATCCTCCTTCAGAGAAGTTTGTTTTGTTATCAATTTTTATGGTTTTCAATTTGTACTGAGTAATTTTAAGCAAAAAAAAATGTTTAAGCTACACAGATCACATTGCGTGCTGTACTGTTTGATTGTATTAATGTTCTAGAAATGTAATTTTATTTTGAAGGGATTTTGTAACAATGTGGAAAACTCTGGTTATTTGTTCCTCCCATTTTTATATGTTTGGAAATTAATGAATAGGAAAATAATTCCTTTCTTCCATTAAAAACTGCAGATATACAACATTTAATGTGTCATTTTATCATATGTTCTGTCTATATTCGTATAATTACACTAAGTCTCTACCATTTCTTTCTTTTTTCTTCATCGACATCTCGTTGCGCAAAACTTTGCTATAATATTATCAAACAGTCCCAATGCCATTTAAATGTGGGCAACAAATTGTCTAACTAGCCAAAAGAGAGGCTTCTAAGGTAGAGAAGGATTTTCATTGAGAAAGCAGCAAATAAATATTTCAGCTACTTGGTGTGAAGGTAAACAATAAACATCCTTTGGGGAAATAACTGTCCTCTACCACCTCCATTTTCAGCGACTTGAAAACTTTTGAACCTATCTCGACCAGGACTCAAACTACCAATCTTCCGGTTACATTCGGGATGCCTTGGACTTTAAACCACCGAGATACGTTGTTTCTTCAAGTCACTGAACTTAACTACTGGCTTGGAGCTGGTAGTTATAGTTTGTATAATTATTAAACACTAATATTTGATTTTCATTGAGAAAGAAGCAAATAAATATTTCAGCTACTTGGTGTGAAGGTAAACGATAAACATCCTTTGGGAAAATAACTGTCCTCTTCCACCTTCATTTTCAGCGACTTGAAAACTTTTGAACCTATCTCGACCAGGACTCAAACTACCAATCTTCCGGTTACATTCCAGATGCCTTGGACATTAGACCACCGAGATACGTTGTTTCTTCAAGTCACTGAACTTAAACTACCGGCTTGCAGCTGGTAGTAGTTAAGTTCAGCCTGAGAACTGAACTACTGTTAGTTAAGTAAAGTTCTCAGGCTGGTGACTTGAAGAAAGACCTTTGGACATGTAATTCATACCCAGAAGGTTTACCCAGTATTTGATCTGCTGATTAAATTAATTGCAAAATAAAGAACTTACGACAACACTTTAATTTGTTGATTACCATTATATTCGTTAAACGCAGTACAACAGTATATCAACGAATTAAACTCATGCTAAAAAAGGGCTTCAAATTTTTTTATATAACTCAAAACCTATGGCTCCTATCGACATAACCTCGGATGTTTACCAAAAAAAAAAAATGATGGTCTGATTAAATTTTGAAAGAAATCGGGGAACGGAAGTGGGCATTCTCCATTACACTTTATGGATTTTTTTTTATAAAGCTCATAATTTATGGCACCGATTGATACGAAATTTAATACCCAGTACTTTACCAAAAATGATGGGTTGATCAGGTTTTGGCAGAAATTGGGAAACCGAAAGTGGATGTTTCCCAAAGCACTTTGTCGATTTTTTCATATAACTCAGCATCTATGGGCATTTTGACACCAAATTAAATACCCAGGTGTTTTATCAGAAACGCATGGACTAACCTGACTTTGGTTTAAATCAGGGACCCGGAAGTAGGCGTTCCCCATGGTACTGTATCGATTTTTTCATATAAGTCAACATCTTTGACACTTATTTGCTATGGAATTTAAAACCCAGGAGGTTCACCATAAAGTGATGGTATCAACAGATTATTGCAGAAATTGGCGAACCGTCAGTGAGCATTCCACATAGCATTTCTCAATTATCTTTATATAACTCAGGATCTATGGGACTTATTGACAGGAGGTTTAGGAAAAACTCATGGGCTCCTTTGACTTTGGTTGAAATTGTGGAATGGGAAAGGTGGGTGGGTGGTGGTGGTGGTGGGGGGGGGGGGTTACCGGTGGCATTCACATTATACTCCGCCTTCCCCCCCCTTTTTGCAGCTGTGCAGTTTTAAAGAAATGACATGGAAGCAATGCCAGAACAGTGAAATTATTTAAAAGAGGCATTTATAGTTATAAAAGGCAATTCCGGTTACTCGAATGTGCCGTTGGGCATGGCCCGCCATGAACCCTAACTCAGATGTGCCAACTATCCGGATTTAGGCAGAAAACTGGTTTTTCAGCCCTTTCTCCCACCCTCCGGATGAATGTCAAATTCTCCTGATTTTCACTGAGAATTAGCCATTAGGATGGTCAAAATTCCATCGACCACCATGATTTCGGACCACCTGTGAAAACTTTTTCTTTTTGCATTGATACAAGGCAGCATTGCCGTTATCAGTTTCGTACCTTTCCTCTCCTATCTGCAAAAGAAAACCCACGCGGTAGTGCAGTGGTCTAAGTGCTTCTGACCAATCGTTCCAGATCGGCAGGAAGAAATTTGCTTAAATTTTTTTTGTCCCAGTCTGATTGTCATATGATGCCTTCAGCAAAAGGCTCACCCGCTTTGGCAGTAGAATGCTGGTGAGGGTCAGTAATTGATTGAGAGATGGGAACTGCCATGTTTTCTCCTTGCAGTTCAGTCTTTCAACCCCTCAACAGAGCCACGTGCATTTTAAGTGATGATAAACAGTTGAATTGTGGCGAATTCACTTAACCATACGTGCCAAGTTTTACGGTTTACCCATAATATTTACAGAAATTGAACTGGTTTTACGAGGTGACATATTTTACGGATTTTTTTTTCGGAATAGATTAAGGTCATATATATAATCATCATCATCATCATCATTGTCAACCATTATCAATCCATTGCTGGAGGACGAAGGTCTCCCCAAGTTTCCTCCACAACGGTCTGTCTTGTGCCAGTCTCCTCCATGTCACTCCCGCATACTTTCGAATTTCATCCACCCATCTCCCATGTGGTCTTCTTCTGGGTCTTTTCCTGTCCCTTGGAATCCAATCTAAAATTTCGACTGTCCATCGATGGTCTGTCCTTCTGGCAGTATGCCCAGCCCATTGCCATTTCAGGGATTTAACTCTGATCATGATGTCTTCCACTCTTGTCCTTTTTCGGATCCACAAGTTTCTCTTCTTATCTCTCCTGGTTACACCAAGCATGCACCTCTCCATGCTGCTTTGAGTTGTCTGCAGCCTTTGTATGTCTCTTTTAGTTAAGGTCCACGTCTCTGCACCATACATAAGCACTGGAAGGATGCATTGATCAAACACTTTTCTTTTAAGACATAATGGCATATTGCTCTTGAAAATTATGCTGTTTCTTGCAAAAGCTCTCCAGGCAAGTTTTGTACGCCGATTAATTTCTTCATCTATGTGACCCTAACTTGATATCTGCTGTCCAAGATAAACGTACGTGTCTGTTATCTCCAGCTTTTCTCCATCAATCGATAAATCTTCATTTTGTGTAAAAGCATTGAACCTCACTTTTGTCTTCTTAAAGTTCATTTTTAATCCCACTTCTTTACTCTTGTCAGCAAATTCCTGGATCATACTCTGCAGCTCTGAGGGGGTAGTTGCAAAAATGACTATGTCGTCAGCAAAACGAAGGTGGGTTAGATAATCTACATTAATCTTTATCCCTTTGTTTTCCCAGTTTAGTGATAGAAAGACATTTTCCAATGTGGCGTTAAAGAGCTTCGGAGATATGGTGTCACATTGTCTCACTCCCTTTCCAATTTTTATGTGTGTTGTATTTTCAAACAGCCGAATCTTTGCACTTGCATTTTCATAGATGTTATTAATAATATTAATGTATGCATCTTCAATACCGCAGGATTTCAGAGCCATTGTAACTGGTGATGGTTTCACCAAATCAAAGGCATTTTCATAATCGATAAAAGCCATGCATAATGGAAGTTCATATTTCCTCGCTCTTTCAATTAGTTCTCTCAGTACGTGGATATGATCTATTGTGCTGTAGCCACTCCTGAATCCAGCTTGTTCTCTCGCTTGAGCCATGTCCAGTGTTACCTTCAAACGGTGTGAAAGAACTTTAGTGAAGATTTTATAAACCACTGATAGGAGGCTTATAGGTCTGTAGTTCCTGAGATCCTCAGTGTCACCTTTTTTATGTAGCAGGATCATTGTAGCATTGTTCCAATCCTCAGGAATCTTCTCTTCATTAAGGCATCGAGTGAAAATTTGGGCGAGTACTGTTTCGATTTCTCCACTTGCTTCTTGTATGATGTCTACAGTAATTCCATCTTCTCCTGGAGCTTTTCCCCGCTTCATGTTCTTGATTGCATGTGCAACTTCTGCAGGGAGGACTGGAAGAACTCTGGTACTGGTACCTTCCATGATGTCTGGTGTACATGCATCATCCCTTCTATATAATTTGGAGTAGAAATCTTTCACTCTTGTCAAAATTTTGCCTTTATTTCTTGTTACAGAACCATCTTCTTTTCTCAGTACCATAATCTGTTTTCTTCCCTTACTGAGATGTTCCTTTGCTATCTTTAGGCTTTGGTTGTTTTCAATTGCTTTCCTCACTAGTTCACAGTTGAATTTCCTTACGTCTTCAGTGATACTTTTTCGTACTGTCTTGCATAGCTCTATGTATTCCACTTTGGAAGTCACATCTTCTTTAGTTGTCCTCATCTCTCTTCTTTTTTGCATCAACATTTTGGTTTTCCTGATAGTTTGTTCACATGCAACTTGTTCTTAGACCCAACTAATTTTGTTGCTGTTTCCATAAGAGCTTTGGTTACTTTTCTGTTAACTTCAGAAATATCCACTTCTTCCAATGTTAGGCCTTCTAAAGCAGAGAATCTGTTCTTCAGTTCCAACTTGAAGGTATTATGGTGTTTTTTAAGGTTGGTTATGTCAATACATTTTGTTTGTCTTATGAGCTTGCCACGTTCAAGTTTAGTGTTGAGGTGCATCTTACATCTCACCAATCTATGGTCACTACCTGTGTTGAACTTGTTTAGCACACATTCCTCCTGAAGTTTCATTCTGTTGCCGTTGCCTTATTTTTGCATTGAAATCGCCCATAAATATCTTCAAGTGCTGCTTACCTTTATTATTTAGATGACGAATATCCTCATAAAATTCTTCAATTTCTTCTTCAGGATGACTTGGGGTGGGTGCATAAGTTTGAATAATCTGAGTCTGGTATCTTCTCGAGAGTTGGATAACGAGTCGTGCACCTCTGTCAGAGGAACTTTCAACTTCTACAACTTTATCCTTCAGTTTCTTGTTTATTATAAATCCAACACCACTAGTTCTGCCAGTATCTGTCCCACGATAGTAGAAGAGATGTCCACTTTTCAGTTCAATGAGATCTTCTCCTTCTCTCCTTACCTCACTTAGCCTGACGATGTCCCACTTGATCCTTTGTAGTTCCTCTTCCAATTCAAGAAGCCTTGAATCAGAAGATAGGGAGCGTCCATTATACGTAGCCAAGCTCAGCATCAGATGGCAGCCTAGTCCGGTCCTCCGGGGATTCTTAGCACCCTCTGCCTTCATGTCGCACTGGCCGCTGCCTTGGCCAGGTACATTCGAGCTGCTGGAGACTGAGGGCCAAGATTTAAGTTGTGGAGTCATTTTGGAGGGGTTTGGCCATAACTCACCACGCTGGCCAAGCGGGTTGGTGAGTGTGGGATAGCATTTCCTCTAATCCTGATGGTATAGTTATACCACTATTGGCAGTCGTCAGAGTCCCTTTAGTGGGAACAGGATGCACCTTGAGAAGGCGGGGTTGACATTTGTCAAGGAGAGGCTGTGATGTTACGCATCACCTGACCTTACATCCCCATATATATATAATATATTTATATATATATTACCTAAACCTTTTTCGAAGGGAAAATAATTTTCTTGAAGGACTACAGCATCTACGTGTTTCTGATTGCCCTCATCATCATTTCTTCCAAGCCTCTCATCTCATCCAATTTGGAAAGAATGGGAAATAAATTTTGTAAGATTAAAATTAGCGATAACTACAAAAAGTAAGAGACAGAGAGAGAGAGAGATAGGAAATTGTTTTTTAAAGGCATTTTAGCATAATGACACAAAAATTTAAGTTCAAAACCATATGTAACTTAAAGCAAAAAGTCACTACAATATATTGCTTATAGCTGTAACTTCGGACTTACAAATGAATTTTTTTTTCACATTTGTAGCCTAATGATTGTTACTGATGACTTAATTATATTTTTAAAAAGTATGTGAATAATTTTTGCACGGCAGTTTGTTATAGTGGCACACGTCCTTCAAATGTACCAAATAAGATGTGGAATCAAACAGAAAATTATCGATCACATAAACCTCCATGAAAACAATGTACACAAGTAGCCAACTGCATGATTACCACTTATATTGCCTCCCCCAATAGGTAACACACAGGGTGATTCAAAATTAACATCTCAATTTAAAACAGTTATTTCAAAAATCCAACTGTACATATTAAGCAAGGTGAATTTTTTTTTTATCATTAACCATCTTGGGTATGGGTAAAAAAAAACCACTTTAACTATGAAAGTTTACAATTATAAAGATACACGATAGCTTAAAACGCTTTATCAAGGAGTAAAAATGTTTTGTATACAGGGTGTCCGAGAATTATTGGACACATTACAAAATTCTGTACATAAAAACTAAGCATTGTCTGTTTTTCTATGTCGCATATTACTAACACGGTTTCTACATTTTTGTTTTGCAGAATTGCTATTCCCAGAATCTGATAGATGGCGCTAGGTGTGACCTGATAAGGAATGTATGAGAAATGCGCTATCAGTAGTCATGTCATCCGTACAGCAGAAGGCGATGTGTGTGTGCTATGGCTTGCGGAATTAAAGTCTGTAATTAAAGTTAAAAGACGGTACCGTTTAGACTATGGTTGTTATCCTCCGTCAACGAATTCAACTAAGCAGTGGATGAAACAGTTTAAAGAAACTGGCAATGTGGAACATCGTGGAGGAGCCAGTAGGCCTAGCATCAGCGGTGAGATGGTTGACCAAGTTAATAAAAGTTTCTGACAAAGCCCCAGGAAACCTGTTTGTAAAGCAAGCAGAGAACTGTACATTCCAAAATCAACAGTTCTCGATATCTTGCACAAGAAATAAAAATTTCATGCTTATAAAATTCAAACGGTGCAAAAGATGCATGTAAATTATCACACTCTGCGTACGATTTCGCTGTGGATATGCTGAATCGAGTGGAAAACGAAAACTTTCTCAGTACTGTAATTTTTAGTGATGAATCCACATTTCATGTACCAGGTATTGTGAATCGTCATAACTGCAGGATATGGGGTAGTGAACCGCCCCGTGCTGCTATGAACTGGAACGTGATTTTCCAAAAGTTAATGTGTGGTGCGCCCTATCAAAAAGAGAAGTGATTGGCCCTTTCTTCTTCTGCGAAAAAAACATAAATGGTGACATTTACTTGAATATGCTAGAAAATTTCGCTATACCCCAGATCAAAAGATATGATGTTGTTTTCCAACAAGACAGCGCCCCTCCGCATTGGTCAACGTGTGTACATAAGTGCCTAAATGAGCATTTCCCCAACAGATGGATTGGGCGTGGTGGTCCCATTCCGTAGCCTCCTCACTCTCCAGATCTAACTCCATTGGATTATTTCATGTGGGGTTATGTGAAGGATCGTGTCTATCAGACGCCTAGTACTGATTTGAAGGAACTGAAGCAGCGTATCACAGCTGCTATTAATTTCATAACTCCTCAGATGGCATGAAATCGAGTATCGCTTGGACGTACTACGAGCAACCAAGGGATCTCTCATCGAAATTTATTAACTTGTGTAGTTACATTGTAAGTTAGTATAGTCAGTTTCTTTCTATCTGTTTAATGTTTTGTTTTATATAATTTTCAAATGTGTCCAATAATTCTCAGACACTGGTAATCGGTATGGAACCTAGTTAATGCATTTAAAATGAGCTCTCATGCAAAAACTGCCGTAATGGGAGAATAGACACAACAAAGTAATCTTACAGCATGACAACGCAAGACCACATGTTTCTCGACCTATGAAAAAGTACTTAGAAGGATCCGACTGGGAAGTTCTACCCCACACGCCATATTCGCCAGATATTGCGCCATCAGATTACCATTTGTTCCGGTCGATGCAGTCAGCATTTTCTGGAGAACGGTTTAGTTCTTATGAAGACATCAAAAAGTGGCTGGCCAACTGGATCTCTTCCAAGGAACCGGAATTCTTCCTTCGGGGCATATGTTCACTGCCTGAAAGATGGGGTAAAGTTGTAGGTTCAGAGGGAGCACACTTCAATTAATATTAAAATATTGTTTCTGTTCTCCAACAACATATTTTGTTCACCTCAAATCCCTCAAAACTTATTTATATACCCATACTAGTAATTTTTTTTTATTGAAATTGCAGATTTTCGGAGAAAACTCTTCTCCTTCAGGCTGTCTTTTTGTTGTCACTTATTCCCGTCACTATCGCGGTTACGGTTAACCTTGAAGGTTGCAGTTATTTTTCATCAAATCCTGCCAGATGTTAGGCAGGAAAAATCCTTTGCAGTAATTGATGATAGAATTTTGATTTTCCTCAATCTCTATTCCTTCTTTTTTGAAAATTGCTTTGGAAACTGATGACTTTAAGGGAATTCCAATCCATGCTGTGACTAGTTTCTCTAACCTGCCTATCTAAACCAGTCTTGTTTAGGATAGTTATTTTCTGAAAGTATGACTTGAAGTTCTTTATCGGCTTCTTTCTTATCTGCTGTAGATACTATTTTATTAATTTTTCTAAAAACTGACTTGCTACATTTTTCTTAATAGAAACTGGATGATAGGAATTGAAATCCAAAAGTCTGTTAGTATTCATTTGTTTTTTATACCAACTAGTGAGGAATTTTTCATCTTCATAATAGATAGTAATATCTAAGAAGTTAATTCTGCTTTCTTTTGAAGTTCAATAGTGAACTTAAAGGAATCATCTAATTCATTGAATGAGTCTAGAAATCTTTCTGGAACAATTTCTGAGCTATCTATTATAAATAAGATGTCATCCATGTATCTTCTATATAGGCAGAAGTATGTGGGTTCTACTAGTATATTTTCTTTTAGTTTTCCCACATAATAGTTAGCTAAGAGTAGGGAGCCCGTAGCTAGACCAGATTTTTGAATGAAATTTTTTTCTCAAATTGAAAGTAGTTGTTCTGCAAAGAGAAGGTAAGCATTTCAAAAATTCCAACTAATATGTTTCTATCTTTGTTGTGAAAAACTATTAGGTCTGCCAAGTCTTCCGCTAAAAAGTCTATGAGTTGATCTATATTGATGTGAATATACATAGACACTATGTCTAAACTACTCTATTTTCTCTTGCACCATGTTGACGGATGAGCTCGTGTTTGCCGTTTACTGAAGGAAGCCCCAACGGATGCACCGTGGAATGGATTCAGGCGGCTGGAGGGAATGTGATGGTCTAGGCCTGGGGTCAGCAACATATGGCCAGCGAGCCAGTTATGGCTCTTTGGGAATCTAAATATGGCTCTTTTGATACTTGAAAAAATTGAAAAATTTTCAAAGTTTCAGCTTCTACTTCAACGAAAAATTCTGTTAACTCTCCAACGTGAGAGACAGAAGCCAAAAAATATTGAACCCTTGACGAAGACCGAAAACCTTATTTTCCAATGTTTGTGTATTTGTGAGTGATTGCAGGCTACATAGCCACGACTCATCATTCAAGCTCGTTCTCTCTCTCCGGTGCAGATGGCTCTGCACTCCACGGCTTGATTAACAGAGCGTTCTACTCGCCGGCCAGTGAGTCATAGCTCGGCTGGCGAAATATGAATTGAGAAGTTCACTCACAGATGAGTCTCCAGGCTTGTCTGAAGATGAAAATAACACAGTGTTAACCGGACATTGAAAATCTAGCAAGCGAGATGCAGAGACAAATTAGCAGTAGTTACTAAAACTAAAGTTTGTGACAATTTTTTTTTATTTTTCACTTCGAATAAGTTTGTGACGAACGAGCTGCAAAAACTGCGTCAGCGAAAAACCAAACTCTAAATATTTCTTCTTCCTTCGTTTTTTTGCTTGCTCTGTTTTTTTTTCTTTTAAAAGACAGTTGCTATCAGCACTTTTAACAATGCAGGTCTGTCTCATCCTGCTTCAAAGTGGACATCTTGTTCGATTCTACTATATATTTTAATTCGAAGTGGAATGATGTTAAATATGTATAATGAAGATCTATATTAAATATTGTTCATACAATTTCACAAATTTTGCCTGTGTCAGCCAGGTGCTATAGTGGACGCCATAGTTCACATTACCATCGTTCGTGGCTTTTCTAAAAGTAAAGAATGTGTATTTTGCAAGTTTTTGGTCCTTCTGAAGTGCCGAGTTGCCGACCCTTGGTCTTGGCAATACTTTTTTGGGGAACACTTAGACTCATTATCCCTGTAGAGTGAACTCTAACAGCTGTGATGTACATACCTGAACACTGTGGCTGGCCAAGCATACCCCTTTATGGCGACTATTCCCCGGCCTAGATGGTGTCTTTCAACCAGACAATGCTCCATGCCACACTGTGAAGGTACAGGAATGGTTCCAAGAACATAACAGGAATTACATTTATAGCCATGCCTCCCCCCTCCCCCAAATTCACCAGACATGAATCCTATCGAGCATTTGTGGTATGAGCAGCATCACCCCAACCATGTAATTTATGAGGACTGCGAGATCTTCTGTTGCAGTCATGATACCAAGTATCAAGAAACACCTACAAACATTTAATGGAATCTATGCCTCATTGAATGAGAGATCTTTTGATGGCAAGAGGAGGACCTACATCATATTAGACCACATATCACGAGACACCTACAAACATGTAATTGAATCTATGCCTAATTGGGTGAGAGCTCTTTTGATGGCAAAAGGAGGACCTACTTCATATACCAAATATCACGAGACACCAACAAACATTTAATTGAATCTATGCCTCATTGCGCAAGAGCTCTTTTGATGGCAAGAGGAGGATCTACATCACATTGGACCAAATATCACGAGACACCTACAAACATTTAACTGAATCTATGCCTCATTGCGTGAGAGCTCTTTTGATGGCAAGAGGAGGACCTACATCATATTAGACCAAATTCACGAGACACCTACAAACATTTAATTGACTCTATGCCTCATTGGGTGAGAGCTCTTTTGATGGCAAGAGGAGGACCTACATCATATTAGACCAAATATAACGATACATCTACAAATATGTAATTGAATCTCTGCCTCATTGGGTGGGAGCTCTTTTGATGGCAAGAGGAGGACCTACTTCATATCATACCAAATATCACAAGACACCTACAAACATGTAATTGAATCTATGCCTCACTGGGTGAGAGCTCTTTTGATGGCAAGAGGAGGACCTACATATTAGATAGGTGTAATGTTTTGGCTGATTAGTGTATATGTGCAACAGCAAGTCTATTCAGATGTCCTGTGCCACAATTTTGATCATGAACTTTATTTACCACAGCCAACCTGGTGATTTCTGTGAAGAAATCTAATCCTTCATCCACGAGAACTACACCTCTTATAACAAATGAGTACAAATCAATGCAATATGCATCATACATACGGGATGATTGTAAACTTCTTCAACAAAATGAGAAGGGTGATAGCACACATCAAGACATACAATATTTGCAATGGAACCTAGGGCCGCATTGCACTCCTAGTGCCAGAAAAGAGCACGTTCAAAAAGGTCTAGTAGGCACACGGAGTTCCAACCAGTGCACGAGAAGCACAAGATGCAAATCAGGTGCGTTGAACATGTGCGTAGATGATGAGGAGCAAACATTTAAAAACAGCTGAACCTGTTCAGCGATATTACTGTGTGAACATCACACGAGAACTGAGGTATACGTCTGACTAGTGCAGCGTACCGTGTGTTCCTGGAGCAAGTGCTTCCCGGTCTGTTGCAGGACGTTCCGCTCACCACACGAAGGGACGTGGTTTATGCATGATGGGGCCCCAGCACACTTTGCCACCGAGGTCCGATACTTCCTAAATGCGACATATCCCGGGCAGGGTATTGGACGTGGTGGACCTGTGGCTTGGCCTCCACACTCCCCGGACCTTAATCCACTGGACTTTTTCTTTTGGGAGCACATGAAAACACTGGCGTACGAGACACCTGTGGACTCCCTGGAAGATCTCGTCGCGCGAATCGCTGTGGACAAGATCAACACCACACCGGAAATCTACAAGAGGGTGCAATAGTCTTTCATTTGCCTGTGCGGGCTGAGCAACAATGCCCTTGGACGCCAGTTTGAGCAGCTCCTTTGAGTCTTTCTCTGAGGCGATTGGAATTGTGCAACTCATAAATTAGGTATGCCTCTTTGTTTTCACCATTGAAGGCTCAACGTGGATGTGTAACTTTACTCTCTTCTGGCACTAGGAGTGGAATGCGGCCCCAGGTCCCATTGCAAATATTGTTCGCCCTCTTATTTTGTTGAAGGAGTTTACAATCACCCTGTATAATTCGATAATACATAGTCTGTCTTGTTAATAAATGGATCTTTCAAAAATTATTTGAGTGATGAAGCATTTTTTTTTTTTCAGTGGAAAGCTAATTTTTGCCTTCATTCTGTGGCACACTGCTTCGTCCTTGTGGCTGAGGAGCAGCTGGTAATAATTTCATGAACAGTTTTGTTCCAAAGACCTGGCACCTAATATAAAAACAGTTGCAATTTTTTTGTTTAATTGATTCATTTTTTTAATGAACTGCTCATATCTGAGAAGAGCAAATCACCAGTAATTCACCTTATTTTTTGGAACAAAATGAAATGTAAACAAAAATTTAAAAATATCTTATCTAAGAGTGATGGATAGAAATTATATACCCCCCCCTCAAAAAAAAAAAAAAAAAAAAAAAAAAAAAGAATTCTTGCCACTTCTTTGATTTGAAAGAAAATATAAACTGTAAGGCATAATGCCCTCAAAAATGTTTAAATTCACATTTAAGGAGTTTTTTTATAATTACACTGCCGGACAATTGCTTAGGACGGATGACAATAGCAACAATAGCAACCATAAAATGGAAGGCAGGAAAATGTGGAAATTAGCATAAGTGCGGGATACAGTAAGACGTGTTGTGCGTATGCAAATTTTGGATTGCCGAACTTGTTCGTGACGTCATAGCGCTGATAAGAGCTATAAAGGATTTGACGCTTATTGACCGTTGTTGTTCAAACGCAAAGCTGAAAGGGAAAGAATCAATTGACGAACTTGCAAGTTTCAGTATGTCTTCCCGACATCACCTATATGATTTTACGCATGGCCGTATTATTGGCAAGATTGAAGAAGGGCGAAAAATAACAGATGTTGCCAGGGAGTTCGACGTCAGCCACAGTGTTGTTTCAAGGCTTTGGAAATCATTTCAAACAAATGGAGAGTGTAGCAAACGTCACGGGGGAGGTCGTGTTCGCAGTACGACACCTGCAGTAGATCGGTACATAGTGCTGTCAACAAAAAGACACTGGCGCAGCACAGCTAGTGAGGTAGCAAATCAGTTTATGGCTGCTACTGGCAAGCGGATCTCCCGAAAAACTGTCGCCAGACGTTTGCATGAAGGAGGACTATACGCCCGCCGTCCTGTTGTGTGCATCCCATTGTCCAGACGTCACCGTACCGCCCGTTTGCAATGGTGCCATAAACATCGCAATTGGACTGATGACAACTGGTCTGCTGTCCTCTTCTCAGATGAGAGTAGATACTGTCTATTGTCTGATTGTCGACGACAACTGATCTGGCGTGATAGTGGTACTGCATATTGTTCAGCAAACATACAGGAAAGGGACCGATATCCGACATGTAGTGTCATGGTATAGGCTGGCATCGTGCTTATGTTATAGGCTTGCCCATCCATCTGTAGACACCATATCTCTGCAACTATTAGTCCGATTTGAAAAAAAAAATTCTTTTTGCCTCGGGAAGCTTGAAATATGCGAATGATGATCCTTTTTTTCGTTGTTGTTTTTTTGTACGATGTACCTAGAGAGAGCGTAAATGCAAGTGATGTTCAATTCAAAATACATTTTATTCTATATATTTGTTTCAACACATCCAATTGAAAACATTATTTTATCAATTCAAAAAATTATTTTATCTTTTGATTCCATTTATGTCGAAAAGTATTTTAGGTATAGTTACTTTTTCAAGTTATGCATAGATTTTCCATTAGGGGCGTAAAAGTAAATAACGTTTTCCCTGATATCTCTTCTAAAACTCCGATTTGAATTTTTTTTTCTTCAGCAGATACAGCTCCTGATGGAAAATCTCTTGCAAATAATTTTTAATAAAGAATACTTTGGCCACCAGGGAGCGTAAGCATTAATTTTTGCTTCCGATGTATTTGCTATAAAATCTGAGCTTCTAAAATCTCGACTGAAAATTTTCATTCGTGGACCAATGCCACTCACGTTGACAAACCTTTTAGGAATATTTTCTTCTTAAAATAATACATGGTTTCACTGCCAGGGGCGAAGATGTATATCTTATTTTTGTCAATATCTCTGCTTGTAATGGTCCGATTTGAAAAATTCTTCCTTCGTTGGATAGTTCCTGGTGTGACATGTGTTTCATATAATTTCAAAAAATTCAAGTAATTCATAGACTTTTTGCTAGAGAGCATAAAGGTAAACTGTGTATCCTCCTATATATCTGCTTCTAAAACTCCGATGTGAATTTTTTTCTGCACTGGATACAGCTCCTGATGGGAAGTCCTTTGCATATAATTTCTAATTTTTGGTAAAAAATGGTTTGGCCACCAGGGGGCATAAGTCGTAATTTCCACTTCTTATGTATTTGCAGCAAAATCTCAGCTTCTAAAATCTTGATTGAAAAAAAAATTCATTTGTGGACCGATACTACTCACGTCGACAAACCTTTTAAGAATATTTCTTCTTAAAATAATGCATGGCTTCTATGCCAGGAGCATAGATGTATATCTTATTTTTATCAATATCTCTACTTCTATGAGTCTGATTTGAAAAATTCCTTCTTTATTGGATGGTGTTTCTGATGTGAAATGTTTTTTATATAAATTCAAAATTTTCAAGTAAATCATAGACTTTCCACTAGAGGGCGCAAAAGTAAATTGCTTTCCCCTGATATTTCTGCATCTAAAACTTTGATCTGAGAAATTCTTCCTATATCGCAATTATATCATTTGGAAAATGTTTTTCATATAATTTCTAACATTTGGTAAAGAATGGTTTGGCCACTAGGGGCATAAGTTTTAATTTCTGCTTCTGATGTATTTGCAGCAAAATCTAAGCTCCTGAAAACTCTGACTAAAAATTTTTTTTTCTTGGTTTGATACCGCTCACATCGAAAAACTTTTCGAGAATACTTTCTTCTTAAAGTGCATGGTTTTTTCTACCAGGGGACGTAGATTCATATCTTATATTTGTCTCTGCTTCTGAGTCAGATTTGAAATTTTTTTTCTTTGTTAGAGAGTGTTTCCGCTTCGAAATGTTTCTCATATAAATTCAAATTTTTCTTAACGCACAAGTCTGCAACCAGAGGACGTAAGTTCCCGATTCTGTTTACAGCAATATCTGCGGGATTAAAACCCCGATTGAAAAACTTCTTTCTTCAATCAGATGCTATTGTTTTCCATACCGGTTTCATTGACTTTGAATAGTCAATGAAAAAATTTAATTTGCATCAGAACAGATTCAAAAGACGTGCTTATTAGACTTGAAAATTTGGTGTCATCTTTCTTTTTCTTCTTGCGCTGAATATATTGCATTATAGATGTGGCATTTAGTATGTATATTATCATGGAGTTATACATAATCTGTAAATTTTACCTGAAATTCCCCGCAAAATTATCTTCTGGATAACCTGGAAAACACAGGGAATTTTTAAACGAATATGAGTGGCAACCCTGGGAAGTCTCTGGACTGTCTTTCTATCGCGTTCCAATCAACAGAGAATGTAAACAATGAAATTTAGCACTAGTGAACGCAACTGCTACATGAGCAGGCAAGCGCAGATGCCATTGGAAAGAACACCCAAATCGACATCTGTGTAGCTCCAGTTGCTTGGAACTTCCTTGTCCCGGGTGGTGTAATGGATAGCATGCTCAACCAGTAATCAGGAGGTGCAGGTTCGATTCCTGCTCCAGGGCAATGTAATTTTGAAGTTTTCTGAAAGAGCTGCTACATGGATAACAGTGAAATACATGGCACATGTGCCAATGACTATATTTGTATCACCTTCCATGTATTTGAGAAGAATTATTTCTTCAGGGAAATTCGTTTCCCATTTATGTATGACAAAATAAAACAATTTTAAAAGACACTGCTTCAAACACTTCTTTTTTCTTGCTTTGTTTTGTTGTTGTACTTCCTTGCACAACAGCTCAAGTTTCCTCTTCATTATGAATACCCTGTATCTACACAGTATCTATTGCTGCATTTTCCTTTCTGCTGATATTTATCCATTCCCATTTCTTCATTGTCACTTTTTTTTTTTATGCCCTCCCTCAGATTTTGGCAAAATTGGAATAAACTACTACTCCCAAAATAACCCATTTTATGAAAGAACTTTTAAGTTTGTAATTCACAATTTGTATAACCAAATAAGTTTCAATGTTCATTCTTCCTGACTTTGACTATAATTTTATCCATTATGCTAAATGAACTTTCAGCCTGAGGACCAGGAGTAAGTATGAATCAAAGCTTTCACAGTTTGAGATAAATGATGTATTTTATTTACCGATGATGATACTTTTAAACACCATGCATCAATTCTTACAAATTTTCTAACTTTGCCATTTCCAGGAAACAGGAGGAAATCCCCCCCCCTTTCATCGAGCTGAAACCCAAACATTTAATAATAATACATGACAGTGGAAATGTCAAGCGGGGGGGGGTTATAGGAGGAATTTTTCCTTCATCTAACTTCCATTTTTTTCAATATTTTCACCATTTCTAAGATGCTTTCTCTCCATTTTAACCTCAGTTTTCCAAAATTGTTGCCAACATTTTCAAGATAAAATACAAACGTTTATGCAATAAAATATTTAACAGCAATAGTGTGCAGAGGGAACATCAAATTACAATTACAGAAAATATCTTCACATGTCTAACCTTCATTTCTGAAAGATTTGAAAGACAGAAATTTGCCCCCAGACGGAAAATGACCTCCTCCCCGAGAACAATCCCCAAAAACTTTCTCTTCAGTTTCGCACTAATCTCAAAAATAACATGATGATGACGAAAAAAGCAGAATTCCACAAATCCGCTGAAGAATCTCATGCCTGTGATTATGAGACAAATACAGTAGAACCTCGTTTATGTTTCTCACTTATACGTAAAATGTTACCGATCCAAAATTCTGAATTGCCCTTAATATTATACTTCTCATGTTCTGTTTATGTGTTGTTTTTTCAATTATACATTAATATTTTGTGGTCCCTTGAAAAACGTATAAATGAGGTTTCATTGTATAGTAATTTGCCATTCTCACATTTTATCAAGAGTGCTGTGAGAAACTTACTGAGCACATTCATAGCAACAGGTATGAAGTAAAAGTATTTTGTAGGAAACTACATACAGTGAGACTTCAGTTACATGTTTTCCACTTTTACATCTAATTCTGTGCTAGTCTCAATATTTTACTGTAGTTTCAATTGCTTTTACAATTCAGTTATACATAATTTATTTATACATTTTTTGCGATTACACATTTAATTTTGAATTTCAGATTTTAAAAGTACCTGGTTCTTTGATACGTAACCTGGTATGTTACAACTTTGAGGGAATTGTTAAGACAGCTTTTTTTTTCAGCCATGAAATTACATTACGTAAATAAAGATTTGCTAAATAACATTCAGAGTTTGCTTTTTTTTCTTCTCAGAATTCTAGAAATTTGAAACAAGCAAGAATTAGTGAAAATTTTATTCTTGGCACTAAAACTAAATCATCTAGTGAATAACCTGCTTTGAAAAGAGTGATCTTTTTTTCAAACAAGTTTAAGTTTTTCCAAATAGAGAATGTGTAATGGGGTATTCAGTATAAAACAATATTGTATTCAGATTTACTACCTAGTATTTTTAAAGTTAAAATAAATGATAAAATTATACCAAACAGAATTAAAACCACTCTTCAAGAAAAATAACAGTAGAAAACAAGCAGGTTTCAAAAAAGAATACTCCACAATAGATCACATACAAGTACTCACCCAACTTAGTGAATGATGCAAAGAATACTGGATCCCTCACTGTTTTCTTTTTATTGATTTTAGAAAAGCCTTTGACACCATACAACACAACGCAGTCTTACATGTTCTACTAGATCAAAGCATTGATCTAGCATATATCAATCTGATCAAAGAAATTAATACTGGAAGTTCTACACAAATAACCTTATTCGATGATCCTATAACAATCTCTATAAACTGAGATGTGCGACAAGATGTTTTATCACCAAACCTCTTTACATGATATGCACTCTGGAAAACATTTTAAGGAAAATTGACTGAAAAGGTGGCATAAATATTGATGGAGAGTTGCTCCAAATACTAATGTTTGCTGATGATATAATACCTATTGCTCAGGATCCTCTACAGCTTGAAAAAACGCTTCACCAAATAAATGATACCTGTAACAAAATAGGTTTAGAAATACACCCTGATAAAACCAAATGAATGATATATAAATACTGTCAAAATTCCATCATCCAACTAAATAATTTCACCATAGAAAATGTAGATTCCTACCAAGACCAGCTTTCATAGATATGACCTGCCCATTTAGAGGCTCCCTTCCTGAAACTACGCCGCCCCTGTAGCATTTATTTGTCACTAGAAGGCAGTACCTTTTCGCTATATCATATTTTGTACTTTTATGTTAGTGAAGCTAGCAATTTATCTGTCTGAGGCCACAAAACAAAAAAATAAAAATAAAAAATAAACAACAATTGTACCTAACTAGACCAACTTATCAATCGTAATATTTGTGCTTTCGGCAAAGGCAGGAACGTTTCAAATTTACTACGGGACCAGTTTTCTAATCGAGTTACGGCAGAAAGCTGGTAGTGTTTTCTAGTCTTGTGTTTACAACTTTGTCGTGAAGCACAAGATAAGACCCCCCTCCCACTCCTCAGTTCTGTTTCTATTTTTGAAAGTAGGGTGTGTTACTTGAAAATTAATTTCACTTAATTAATTTGGACACTTTCCGAGGAAATTGCTTGAAACATACATCACATTGGTAAGGCTTTTCACCTGAATGAACAAGCATATGCCTTGAAAGATGACTTTTCTGAGCAAATTGCTTAGAGCATACATACATCACACTGATGAGGCTTTTCACCTGTGCGCGTAACCATATGCTCTGAAAGATGACTTTCTGAGAAAATTGCTTGGAACATACATCACATTGGTGAGTCTTTTCACCTGTGTGCATAAGCATATGCTGTTATAGATGATTTTTTTGAGCAAATTGCTTCGAACATGCATCACATTGGTAAGGCTTTTCGGTAATTGTATACTTTAGCGTCCTAAATTATTTCGTCGGAAAAATGTAACTGTGTGGCAAAAGTGTGACGTTCAATTTTTAAAGCATACAAAATAATTGGGAAAAGTGCAAAATTGTAGTATTTTTAGATAAAGGAAATAATTTTTCCGAAGTATTAACCTGCAAATATGATGGTTTGCAGCAGTTGTGTGGGAGGCTAAAGCGATGCTAACTAGGCCACGACATGAAGGGTCCGTGCGTCGGAAGGGAGTAACAGTTGGTAGTGAATGCACGGAAGAATACAACAAGAGTGGGGTGTATGTGTCGGAGGAGTGTGATGCGTCGTGTAATCGTGTGCAAGAAGTAGTAGTTCAGAAAAGTTTAATTAATTATTAATAAAGAAATGTGCTAAATGTTTTTGTTTTTATTGTAAAAATGTCTGGGAATGTAAATAAATGAAGGAATGTAAATGATATAATGTGTGGCAGAAGTTTTGAGTAAGAAGTTTTGGTTCCGGTTGAACCCTAAGTTTTGATTATGGTTTCGGAGATGTCAAGGGGTCGGAGATTTCTTCAAGCACCTCATTTGTAGTTTTTCTGTTATTCCGTTCATCGTTCGTCCTTTTTTTCCCTCATGAAATGGATATTGTTGAAAATAAATTATTTTATTATAATCAGGAATCGTACTATGGCAGGGAGGCCCAGAGCTTCATGTCGAATTGTGGGGGGATGATGAAATTTTAAGCCTTTTTGGCAATTTTCTACTTACGATTTCGCAAAATTACCCTTGAAAAAATTATATTACAATGCAGCGTAAAACCGACCTCTTTCCTTCAGTGTATTCCTACAACCCGCTTCGATGACTACGTACTGCTGAACCGCTTCCTTGCATATTTTTCCGCGCGTAACTTGCCATTCTCAACGACGCTTCCATTCACCAGACTCCATCTTTACGCCGTTGTCGCTCCATCATCTTAAGCCTACAGCAGGAACTCTTCCGAACCTTTGCACTCCCTGGTAAGTACTTCGGAAAAAATTTGTCATTTCATGTAAAAATACTATATTTTTTCACCTTTCCCCATTAGTTTGCATGCTTAAAAAATTGTACGTAGCACTTTTCCCACACAGTTAAATTTTTTCGACGAAATAATTTAGGATGCTAAAGTATACATTTACCGGCTTTTCACTTGTGTGCATAAGCACATGTTCTGAAAGATGATTTTGCCGCCCCGGTGGCGCAGTGGTCTAAGGCGTTGGCCTCTGATCATTCGTCCGTAAGGGGTCCGGGTTCGAATCCCGGTCAGGCATGGATGTTGTGTTTGTCTTACGGCGCTGGCTCTCTCCCTTCCCTGGAACCAGTGACCCTAAATTAGGGACGGGCGACTGCTTATAGCCCATTGAGTTGCTCACGGCGGTCGTTAAACCTCCAATCAAAAAAAAAAAAAAAAAAAAAAAAAAAAGATGATTTTTTTGAGCAAATTATAAATTCTTAGAAAAGATTACTTTTCCGAGTTTCTATTAGAATTTTTTTCCTCAGTTAGCACAACGAAATATACTGTTCAGAGCCATTCTGTCAATCAAAATGGGAAATTAAGCTGGTCATGATTGCAGGGGAACTCATGAAAAGAAATTTTAAAAATCCTTAACATTCTTTTTTTTTTTGTTTGATTTACAGAATGGCACTGAACAGTATGACATTTTGTTGGGCTAACAGTCGAAAAAATTCTAATAGAAATTGATAGAAACTAACGTTTAACACACATGCAAGCTTCTTAAAACCGTTGAAATACAGCACCATCTAGGGTCAAATTTATTCGCAAGGGCAGTCACGGAGCTGTGTGAAATGGGCAGATCATATCTATGTAAGCGTGTCTTGATTCCTACACTTCCTTTGGGCAAACAAGAAATACAATGACATCTCTGAAGAAATATATAAAAGAAAAAGAGCAACATGGACCTCCTTTAACCGAATCAAAACTACAATAACAGATCCAAAGCTAGATATCAAAATAAGAGCTGACATGTTCAACAGCTGTATCCTCCCGTCTCTAGCATATGGCTCTAAAACATGGAGCATCACTCAAAAAGAGGAACTTAAGTCTTCAAAGCACCCAGCATTCCATAGAAAGAAGAATCCTTAAAAAAGATCATACGACAAACACAACTATCTGAAATTTAACTGGGGTAAAAGAAGTAGTGAAAACAATACGACAACAAGGCACGATGAGAAGATCGTATCGCCAGACTCACAGACAGCAGGTGGACCTACTGTGTCACCAACTGGTATCGAAGATCAACCAAGAGAAAACCTGGTAGACCTCCAATTAGATGGGAAGACCCTTTAACCAGAGCAATAGGAAACAACTGGAGAAGACTTGCTCAGGATCGCAATCACTGGAAACTTTGCGACCTGCATTTGTGCAGAAATCCTAAATGAAAAAACAGGTCCATAAACACTTAACAGGAATTACAGAGGATAAATTTATTAAGGTACATTACCTCTCAAATTTTCGATCTATACACTAGATCATCATCAGGAGTTCTGTACCTTAATAAATTTATCCTCTATAATTCCCGCTAAGTATTTATGGTACTGAAAGTAATTAGAGGAAGCCATGAAGTCATCAATTATTAGAAAACAGGTGCATCTGGGTAATTTTAAAGATAAGGTTTTTTTTTTTTTTTTTTTTATTGAAAATGTGAAGTCATAAACAATTTCTTAACCTAGTTTTTGCAATGATATTAGAATAAATAAAAAAAAAAAACACAGAAGTCAAAACAGCCGTAGGCTTAATGTAGCAAATAGCATAGTTGCGTATGTATCACAGTGTAAATTAGCATAAACTAAAATTACAAGTTCACCCCCCCCCCCCCGCCCTTTCCCCGTTTTTTTCTTTTTGGAGGCATTCAAAATTTTACAATAGTATCTAACATTTTGAAATTTCTTTTATATGTTTTTTTACACAAACACATTTTTTAAGGCCATGCCCCAAGAAAAGCATATAACCAAACAGAACAGGCAACTCGGAGGTTAATCTTCCATAGAGATACAGGGCAACAATTCGGCCCTCAAGTCTCAAGATCTCAATAGAATAACGCGCCAGTGGACGGAAATGGAACTAAAACGTCGACCCGTAATCATCTGTTCTTTTCTCTTTTTTTCAAGAGTTTACAACTTTCTTCCCGGTGATACAGCTACTGGTATCGTACCATGTGCAGATGCTATCGTAGTTTTATGTCCGACCACTGGGGTGCTGTCTTAAACACGAGAGTTGGACCTCTGTCTCTCCTCCTCTGTGTAACCGAATTTCCACTGTACATAAGAAAGTATAAAACCAATATATGTTTAGGCATAGATAAAGATAGATATATATACGTTATTTAATAAGTTTATATCTACAAACATCAGCTTAAAAAGCAAGAACATCATGGGAGAGAAACTTAGCTGCCAAGAATTTAATAAAGAACAGGCATGCAACACAATCTTTACTTTAACAGGATATCATTTAATCTGTACAAGCTAGAAGGTTGTAGTGGCGAAAAAAAATTTTTTATGCGAACTACTACATAAACAACCACAACAGGACAAAATAAATAAAGCAATCTACCTCTTTTATTTTGGAACATCTTTCACCTACATGAGATGGGGAGTCTTGAACTTGAATAAGCAAGAAAAACTACAAGATGAATTTTTTATGTCAACCTGTCAGGCATGTCATGTGATATCCTGATGATTCCTCATTTGTTTAAGTGAGAAAACATGTGAGCAGATTCCCTGAGAATCTCTTGTAAAAAATTTATGCTCATTGGGTGCTTTATAACTGCATTTAAAAAACATTTCAATAAAAATTTCTCCAACACTCTGAGACTAAGCTTTTTCATCTGTGTGCATCAGTCTGCATTTTCATTTAGAAATTCTAAAAGTACTTCTTTATATTTATGTGTTTTTTTTTTTTTTCCTCTTCAAGAGAGGAAATGATTTGAAAGATGGCTTTGCTGAGAAAATTTGTTCTGGCACATTTCACATGTGCGTGCACACACACACACACACACACAAATGTAGTTTTTACTCTGCATGAGTAAGTAAATGACATAAAAAATGACTTTTCCGTTGGCACATTTCACGCTTGTTCAGATTTCGTTGTTCAGAAGGTGAGCAAATTACTTAACAGATGACTTTTTAAGAATTTTTTTACTGTATTTTTCACTGTCATATGGTGTTTCATCAGTATGCCAGTAAATGACTACAAAGAAACCTCTCAAGACTTTTTTATGGCACATGTCAGACTTGTGACTTCCTACATGTGAGTGAGCAAATGATATCTGAGAAAATTTCTTATTAAACACTTCATTCATGTGGTTTATCACGTGCATGACTTAGCAAATGAGTTGAAAGACCACTTTTCTTTAAAAATATTTTATGGCACACTTCACACTTGTGTTCTTGTTCACCAGCATGAGTGAGGACATGATTTGAAAGATGACTTTTCTGAGAAAATTTCTTGTGGCACGTTTCACATTCGTGTGGTTTATCACCTGTATGAGTCATCAAATGCTTGAAAAGGGCATCTTTCTGTGCAAATTTCTTATGACACACATCACAGTCATGTGGTTTTTGACCTGTGTGGGTCAGCAAATGTCTTGAAAGACTGCTTTTCTGAGAAAATTTCTTATTGCACACTTCACACTTGTGTGGTTTTACACCTGTGTGGATGAGCAAATGAGTTGAAAGATAACTTTTCTGGAGAAAATTTCTTGTGGCACATCTCACATTCATATGGTTTATTACCTGTGTGAGTGAGTAAATGAGTAGAAAGATTACTTTTCATTGAAAATTTCTTATGACACACTTCACATTCATGTGGTTTTTCACCTGTGTGAGTGAGTAAATGACTTGAAAGACTTCCTCTTTGATAAAATTTCTTATGGCACACCTCACACTCATGTGGTTTTTCTCCTATGTGGGTGAGCAAGTGAGTGGAAAGATGGCTTTTCTGAAAAAATTTCTTATGACACTCTTCACACTCATGTGGTCTTTTACCAGTGTGAGTGAGCAGATGCATTGAAAGATCATCTTTCCCAACAAATTTCTTATGGCACTCTTCACACTCATGTTGTTTTCCACCTGTGTGACTATGCAGATGACTTGAAAGACGAGTTTTCTTTGAAAATTTTTTATAACACACTTCACATTCATATGATTTCTGACCTGTGTGAATAAGCAAATGGCGTGAAAGATGGCATTTTTTTGAAAATTTCTTAAGGCACACTTCACAGTTGTGTACTTTTTCACCTGTGTGGGTGAGAAAATGACTTAAAAGATTGCTTTTCTGAGAAAATTTCTTATAGCACACTTCACACTTGTGTGGTTTTTCACCTGTGTGGATGAGCAAATGAGTTGAAAGTGCATTTCTCTGAACAAATTTCTTATGGCACACTTCACATTCATGAGGTTTTTCACCTGCATGAATGAGTAAGTGACGTAAAAGATGGCTTTTCTTTGAAAATTTATGATGGCACACTTCACACTCATGTGGTTTTTCACTTGTGTGAATAAGCAAATGCTTCAAAAGATTATTTTTTGAAAACTGCTTGTGGCATATTTTGCATTCTTGCAATGCAGGTGTACTTGCAGAATGAGTAAACGCCTCGGGTGACATTCCTTCAAAATGAATGTTTCGTAACATATTTCACACTCTAAGATCTCTGAAATATGAAACGTTCTTCCACTCTATGGAATTTGTGGAAAAATTCCTAGAAGAGATTTAAGAGTTTTTGTAATCTTTAACATCCATACATAAATGGTTTTTTTTATCTTCGTCACTAAGTTTTATGGACTTGTTATAGCATATCATACTGGCACCAACTTTTTTTTACTGTATGAAATTTAACTTAGACATATGTTGATGAAAAGTGCTTGGTATGAATATTTCAGCACATTTCGCATTCACATCATAGTACTCAGTCACATGAAGGATAGTGTACATATAAACTGAAACTGAATAAAAAAGCATATTATTGAAATACTGAAACTACAGACATTGCATATTTATATTTTTCATTTAATATAGAAAACAATATAAAAGCAATATTTCTAACTTAAAAATCTACTATAGTTTTGGTGGAAACTATGATCTAGCTTCATCAGGACTATGTGTGTTGATTTCTTTCTTGTGACGATGCTACCAGTTTAATGTGCCAAACATCTCAACATGATCTTCTTCAGCCATTGAGTACGTTTTGTAGACAACATTTTCATTCTCTGAGAAGGTGAAAATTTTGAAATGTTTTGATCTCTTACAACTCATTAGACCCAAATTTTCAGTTTACTTATGAATTGGAGAAAAATGGTTCTCTTCCTTTTCTAGATGAACTAGTCACATGGTGTGAAGATTCATTCATAACTACTGTTTAATGCAAATCACTTGATGTTAGTTTACCCCCTTACATAAAATTAAACCATTCCATCCAACATAAAATCAGAGCCTTTTTTTATTTATGTCTACCAAGCTTTAAACACCGGTTGAAGCTCAGTAGATACGTGTATAAAAGGCACTTGTCCACAAGCTTAAACATTTTCAGAAGAACTCACTTACATCAAACATGCTGCTATTAACACAGGCTTCAAACCCACATTTTTTTTTATTCTTTTTATTTTTTGTTTTGGTAGATTAGCTATAAAAAAAAACTGTTAAGCCTCAACATAAATCCACCTTGACCTCAATCTCTCCAAACATTCACTAAAACTTGGCAGTTCTTCCTTTCATCCCCGAAATTTGTTACAAAATATAAAAAATCCTTAGGTCATCAAATTTCCATGTGTGTACTTTGCTACAGAGAATAGCTCATCATTTCTGTCTCAGTTTTTCACATCACAATCTGAGAATTTCTTGGGTTTTTTGTGTGTGTGTGTGTATGATTCTTTGATGAGGAACGTACAAACTCACTTCTCCTGCGAACCACACCGTCAATACTAGCACCAAAACTTTAACTTTCCGATGCCATGTAACTTCCGTTGGAAAGAACGAGGCATCTATCTACTTTAACACTTTTCTGGAAGAAAGAAAGACATGTGCACACTTCCTATTTCGTATCTGGAAATCATATGCATAAAAATGAAAAAATTCTCAGCATGTGGTTTGAAAAACTGTGACAAAAATGAACTATTTTCTGTAGGGTAGCACTACAAAATGGAACGCTTTCCTGGCAAGAATGTACCGAGTTACTCTCATAGTTTTCCACTGGTTAATTGGCACTGGAGTGAGACCTTCGTTTCAGCAGAACCAAGCTTGATGTAGTCACCACAGGCAGTGTTAGGCGAGCCGCAGTCATCATACTTGGAGGTCAGTTTTACGGCAAAAATCTTTAAAATGTGGTTTAAAGGTGAAAATTTTTCACCATTTGTAATCAAATTACATACTTTAGCACATGTACACATCTTTTTTTTTTTTTTTTTTTTTTTCTTTTTCTGAAATATGAAGACAAGTAATTCAAGATGCTAAACTACACATTTAACAGCTGGACCATAGTTCCCAGTGAAACTATATTAGATATATACACCGACAAGCCATTACATTATGACCACCTCAGCCTGGAGAAATAAGCGCATCTGGAGACTGAACGTTGGCATAGGTGAAGTTCACAAAGCAGTATATATACAACCCGAGGACCGGCATTCAGTTAGTTAAGTGTTTGGAGTCAGAATGGGAAAAGCTGCCAATTTATCGGAGTTTGAAAAAGGTCAAATTGTGATGGCACGACGCCTCTGAAGTACTATCTCGGAAACAGCGTGGCTTGTGGGTTGTTCACATGCTGCTGTAGTGAGTACGTATCAAAAGTGGTGCACATATGGCTAAATGATGAACCGTTGCCCAGCCGTGTGTCGTCAGCAGCTCATCGATGCCAGAGGGAAGCGGAAACTGTCGTGCATTGTTCACAGAGACCATGGGCCACAGTGTGACAAATCACCTGCAGCTACAACAGTGACAATCAGGGCAATGTGTCACAGTACATAGTTCATTGCAGCCTTCTGCACATGGGCCTGCATAGCCAAAGACCTTGCGGGTCCCTATGCTCACTGCACGTCATCGCCAACAATGCATGAAATGGGCCCAAGATCAAGATTGGACTGTGGGTGATAGGAAGAATGTGGCACGGTCTGACGAATCAAGATTCCTGGTACATCACGTAGATGGCCTAGCGCGGATACTCTGATTACCAATGGAGGCTGTGGCATCTGGATGCACTGTTGGGCAGAAATATGCAGCAGTGGAGGTGTTATGCTGTGGGCGAAGTTTTCTTGGGACACTTTAGGCCCCATTATCCCAATCAGGGCAAGATTTCATCTTTTTTGCTCACTAGCAAATTTTGCTAGTGACCAAATAGTTTGCTAGCAAAACATTTGCATGACTAGCAAGTAAAACTAAATCACATCGTAACTTATTTTCTAATAAAGTTACACAGAAATTTAAATATGTGTATAAATATTTTGACTTACCTTTTTGAATAATGAATAGAATCTTAGATAAGTTTAGTGACTATCTTTATTATTAATTTCTAACAAATTCTCATACCACATGAATATATTTCACTGACATTCTAATTCAGATTTCTTCCCATATGATTTACACTCAGGGTGTCTGACTTTGTCATTATGCCACTTTATAACTGCTGACCATGGATTAAAAATCTCTTCTTGTGGCCCTTCTACAGTATTTCAATTGTCATCAGAGCATTTAAAGTTTCAACAGACAAATTGTTCCTCCAATCCCCTTGTATTCTTTTTAAAAAACTGAATCCCACTTCACAACATGCAGTACTAAGTGGAAGTATCGCACAAATTTCTGCTAAACTTCTACACACTTCATATCTGCCAACTACCACACAATGCCGTAGTTTCTACGGAATTAGTTGTCTGACTACGGAACTCACTATCAAAACTACTGATTCTACAAATTTTTATTTTGTTTCAAATTTTTCTTTTGCTATTATTTTTATGATATAGACGAAATTCTTACAGGGATTCGCGGAATACTGCTTTATTTTTATTTTATTTTTTTTGTCGTCAGTTAGATCATTCTGAAGATCGATATTTGGGAGTGGGGGAGGGGGTCATCTTCCATCTGGAGACGAAATTTCGTGCTTCAAAACTTTCGAACACAGTAGTGAAACGGAGTAAGAAAATTTTGCTGTAATCGCAAATTGTTCTCCCAATGTTGTCTTTGTGTCCGCTTTTCTTGTTAAATATCATTTTATTGCATAAATGTTTGCATTTTAGCTTGAAACTGTAAAGAACAATTTGCAGAAACGGAAGTTGGCTGCTGCAAAATTTTTCTGTAATCTTCAGGCATGAGATTCTTCCGCAAATTCAAGGAATTCCGGCTTTTTCGTTATTATTGGAATTCTGTCTTTACGAAACTAGAAAACGAAAGGTCGACGGAATTCGGATTTTTTCCGTAATCATAATTTTTTTTTTCTCACGATGTTGCCTCTGTCAAGTATTATTGCTCATTAACATTTTACTGGATAAATATTTGTATTTCAGCTTGAAAATACAAGGAAAATTTCCAAAACCAGAAGTCAGACGAAGCAAAAGTTTCTTCCGTAATCGTTTACCCCCTCCACGAACACGTTTCGTAAAAAAGCATCTATCTATTCCACGCAATAAAGGCGATCGCTTGGCTTAGGGTACGACAGGAGTTGAGGACAAAGTTCGTGGGGCATAAGAAGGGAGGGTGGCAGAGCAGGTGGTCAAACAACTGACCCATCCCAGAGCTCTGGGTTGCCACAGCAACCATTGCCGACGTCACGTTCAGTTTCTGTAATAGACCAATGAGGGCACGATGGAGAGGAGTTTCAATGCGCTTCTACGACAGTTTGGAAGGGATGAAAGATATGGGAGGATGGGTATTAAGTGTTGAAAGGAAATTGGCGAAAGAGAATCGATGATCGTCGCTGTTTTAACAAGTGATAATAGAAACTGTTATGTAAACTTTGTGGATTAATAATGATTTTTGGTTACTTTAAATAAAAAAAATTACCCTACTAGCAATATTTGCTACTGCGATTTTTTTTTCACTAGCAAATTTGATTTTTCACTAACCATTTGCTAGTTGCTAATCGGTGAAATCGCGCTCTGATCCCAATAGCACAATCTCTGATAGCTGTCAGGTATTTTAACATCATTGTGGACCAAGTTCACCCATTCATGGCAACTGAGTTCCCTGCTGGTGATGATCATTACCAGAGTTGCAGAATGTAGACGTACACGCGTACGCGGATAGTTTCCAAATTATTAGCAGATCTCGCACATAGTATTTGCTTGTAGATTAAAAAAAATGTTATTTGCAGGAGGTAAAAACACTTACTCAAGGCTTCACTCAGATTAATATATTTAATTCTAATATATAAATTGTGAGACACTAACACCAGAAAAACTAGGTAATTATAAATATAATGATCCAATTTATTGGTGTCAAAGTAAGAAATCACATGAATTTCACTCCGCAAGCTTTCTCCGTCAACGGACGGCTTCATCAGGCGGTTACATAGAGAATACAGAATCAAATTTGTAAACAGAAAGTAAATTCTAATATGACAAATGAAATCATGCGTGAACACCGTGTGCATAAATAACCACAGAACGTGGTGAACACAATATCTTAAAAGTTAATGCAAAAGCAAAAAATGTAAACTGTAAAAAGAAACTGGAATCATGAAGTCCATCTTGTGACGCCTAGCAGATGGTTCCAAGCTACCGGTAGTTCAAAAGAGACATCTGTGTTGCATACATCCTGCTGCATTAATATTTCAACTGTTTCCCTTATGGCAGCTGTTCTTGCGTCTCCATATGGTGCGATCTTCCAAAATATTCTGCCATTGGGTTTGAGCCTGATGGTTAGCTACTTCTTTGGCAAGGGATGTAGAAAGCTTCTTTTGTACAACGGCCCTCTTGTGCTCATTCATTCTCTCTTCAAAAGATCTCACAAAAAGATCATTTGTAGAGAGAATAATAACACTGATCATGCGTGAAGACCGCACGCATAAATAACCACGGAACGTGGTGAATACAATATCTTAAAAGTTAATGCAAAAGCAAAAAATGTAAACTTTAGGAAGAAACTAGAATCAAGAAGTCCATCTGGCGATGCCTAGCAGATTGTTCCAAGCTACTGGCAGTTCGAAAGAGGCATCTGTGTTGCATACATCCTGCCGCGTTAATATTTCAACTGTTTCCCTTATGGCAGCTGTTCTTGCGTCTCCATATGGTGCGATCTTCAAGATATTCTGCCATTGGGGTTGAGCTGCCAATATGTTCATGTGTGCAAGGGTGATACCTTTTAGCTTGGAGAGACAGAGTCCTTAGCTCCTTGAATGAGTTCATCTCCAAGCTAAAAGGTATCGCCCTTGCACAACATGAACTTATTGGCAGCTTTGATGTTATCTCCCTCTACCCCTGTGTGCCAATACCGGAGGCTACACAAAACATCAAACGAACTCTGACTGGAGCTAACTGTATGATAAAGAAGCTCTGAAAGATATCTTTGCTGTTATTGACTTAGCTGTAGAATCCAACTTCTTTGCCTATGGCTCCCACCAGGGGCGTATGCAGAAAATTTTTTTGGGGAGGAGGCCGAAAAATTGGAAGTTTCTGAAATCCACCAGGATAAAATGGAAGTTAATAAAAAAAGAAAAAAAAAACATGTTAATAATAAAAAAAAGGTATTTCTTTTTAGTTTTTTGAAGTATATAACATCATACATATATACCTAAATTAAGCTGATGAGTACATATTAAAAAAAAAAGAGTGACAAAACAAATTTCTCCTTGAGAAATAATGAAATTGATTGGTTGGTTGTTTGATTTTTATGGTGCAAGGGCCATGTTTGGCCAAAGAGCGCCAGACATAAGACAGACAAACAGTATTAAAAATGTGGTAAAAAGCTTAAAATCTGACTGATCATGTAAAACTGAAAAATGAGAACGATGGAAGGGCTAAAAAAGATAATGAAACAAACAGTATTAAAAACATGATACAGTGATTAAAATCTAGCTGATTCAGTAAAACTAAGAAATGAGGATGATGATAGGGCTAAAATCTAGATACGTTTAAAATAGTCAATTTCTTTAAAAAATGAAAAAAAAACAGCAACAGTATTGCAGTGGTCATTTAGGAGCCGCTGCAGTGTAGTGGCGTCCTCGTTCAACAAATGAGAATGAAAGAAATGAAAACGTACATCACGAAAACGAACACAGGTACACAGAAGATGAGTGACGGTGATTTGGCAATTGCATGTCTCACACATCGCCGCAGTGTCGCCACACAGCAAAAAGTGGTGAGTGAAACGACAATGCCCAATGCGGAGACGCGCAAGCACCACTTTCTCCCTACGGTTCCGACGATATGAGGATTTCCAAATTTCAAGATTAGGTTTAATACGATGCAGTTTATTTTCCACCTCTTGGTCCCACAGACCTTGCCACGTTCGCTTGATATGATCGCGAACAAGAAAGCGGAAATCCTGGTGAAACAGTGGCGAGGGTGTGACGACCAAAGAGGAAGCAGATCTAGCAGCCGCATCAGCACACTCGTTGCCCGAGATTCCAACATGCCCGGGAATCCAACAAAATTGTATCTGGACACCGGCCTCGAGCAAAGAACAAAGAAGCCTTCGTACGGTAAAAAGAAAAGGGTGGTCACAGCAGTCCAACGATGACAATGACTGTACAACACTCAAAGAATCAGTGTACACTGCAGCCCGTTGATGAGAGCCCGACTGAACATGAAGTAGTGCAAGATACACAGCATGCATCTCCGCCGAAAACACCGTGGCCTCAGCTGGGATCCGCGAGAGAGAGACGTCATCAATACAAACTGCCGCGGATCCAACGACTCCGTGCATCTTGGAGCCATCAGTGAAAATGGGAGTGTATTCAGAATTGAGGGCACGGTGCTCAGCGAAGAGCTGCTGGTACACTGACGCAGGGGTTGAGGATTTCTCGAAAGATGTAAAGGTGGTATCAACCATGACACCAAGTGGGTGCCATGGAGGATACCCAAAGCCCCTGGTCTTTTCAACAAGAGACAAGTCGAGACCTACATCACGGGCTACAGCTGCCATACGAAGACCGAATGTTGAAATGCACGAAGGCCGGTTCCCGAATAAACGAGTATGCTGGGGATGAAAAACTGCATCATATAAAGGATGGTCTGGAAGAGATCTAAGTTTCAGGTAGAATTGAATAGACAGCTGCAGACGGCGTAATTCAAGCGATGGTTCATTCGCGTCAGCGTAAAGGCTGGGAATTGGAGATGTTCGAAATGCTCCCGAACAAAGACGCAGTGCTTGATGGTGAATAGTGTCCAAAGGCCGGAGAATGGAACGACGAGCAGAGCCATACACGATACAACCATAATCCAGTTTTGACCGTATTAAAGAATGGTAAATGCGGAACAGCGACACCCTGTCTGAACCCCACGACACTCTCGAAAGGATCTTAAGAATGGATAGAGCCCACAGACAGGAAATCTTGAGCCGCTGAACGTGCGCACGGAATGTAAGCGCATGGTCAACGGTCAAACCAAGGAACTTGGTCTCGGGCAAAACTGGTATGGCTGCACGGTCTAAATACAGCTCTGGGTCAGGATGGGGGCCACGCCTCCGGCAGAAATGGACACACGCTGTCTTGTCTGGAGAAAGAACGAAACCATTGCCTTTCAATAAAATTCATGCCTGATGACGAGCAGAAAATGTGCAAGTCATCAACATAGACAGTAGCCGAAACCGCAGGAGGAAGATTTATGAAAAGACAATTAATGCGGAGAATGAACAATGTGACAGATAAAATGCAACCTTGAGGAACAAGGTGTTCTTGATGGAACGGTGCCGAGAGTGTCGTACCCAGGCGCACCTGGAACACCCGATTGCGAAGAATTAACGATGAAAGTCGGCAGATTTCCTCGCAATCCGCATGCGTGGAGGTCACGGATAATACCGTGCCCCACGCTCGATCATAGGCATTTTTCAATATCGAAAAAAACAGAAACCAGGTGCTACCTACGCACGAACGCCTCGCGCACAGATGTCTCAAGGTGCAGGAGATGATCGTGAGGTGAACGATGACGGCGAAAGCCGCTTTGTGATGGAGAAAGTACTTGATGATATTCTAAAAAATGAATTAACCGGGAATTAACCATGCGCTCAAGAACTTTACACAGACAGCTAGTGAGAGCAATTGGACGGTAACTAGAGGGAGACTTGGGATCCTTGCCAGGTTTGGGAAAAGGCAGAACAAAAGCTTTTCGCCAAGATTCCGCGAAACTGTGCTCCGACCAAATACGATTGTACAAGATTAAGAGATTCTCGAGAGACGACTGCGAGAGATAAAGGAGCATGTCATAGTGGATTCCATCGGGACCGACAGATGTAGCGCCGGACCGATGCAGAGCCACCCTGAGTTCAACCATGCTGAAGGGGGAGTTATATTCAGTGTCGAGAAAAGGCGCAAAGGAGATTCTCTGGCGTTCCACAGTGGATTTTATTCTTTGAAAAGAAGTAGGATACACCAGGTCACTCGACACGGAGGCAAACGCCTCCCCCAAACAATCAGCAATCTCCCCGACTCCAGCATATGTGCAGCCATTACTCTCGAGAATGGAGATCTGGCGAGAGCTGTAGTTACCCCGGATCTTATGAATCTTGTCCCACACACTTTTCGAACTGGCACGTGAAGTGAGAGATGATAAAATTTAAAAATAGACCACAATAGCAACAAAGCAAACACATTTTGAATCAATTTAAAACTACTCAAAAACTTGCCAACTGAATCGCAATAAATTTCATGTCAAAATTTTGTTATATGTAGGTCTATATTGCTACGCTATTTAATAATGGCACAAACACTGAACTCCCACTTATCCATGCATAGCCCCCCCCCTCCAAAGTTTAGAAATAGTAAAATGCCAAAGTACAGTAAAACCTGGATTTGTCTGATACTCTTTTATCCGGATCTCTCCATTAACCAATGTAGCTGAGAAAATTTGGAATTCAGTTTCAATCATCAATTGAAGAAACATTTTCTTGCGTTAGGCACAGAATCTTTAAAAAGCAGCCACTGTAATCTCTAATAAAAACAATTTTTAAAAAAGCACGATTTCATGCAACATACAGTGTGTGTCCAGCACATACAAGATGGAATTAAATTCAATTTTGCGGTTTACAGTGCTCAGTACACAGTGCCATTTTTGGATTATCCGTGCTTTCTGTGCATTAATTAGCATGGATAATGGGGAGTTCAGTATATTTCCTGTTTTTTAATTAACACTTCCTTCAATTACCTATAAGGAGCACAGGTTTTCCAAATACAGTGCAACCTCGTTTGTACATTTTTCACAAGTAATTCTGAGCTAGTTCCGACATTCTATTGTAGTTTCTACTGCTTTTTAAATTTGGTTATACAGAATTCATTTATACACTTTTTGTTATTATACATTGTGAACTTCAGATTATCAAAAACACACGGCTGTTGGATGCTTCTACTATATGTAACCTGGTAAGCTACAACTTTGAAAAAATCAAGATAGTGATTTTTTACAGTCATGAAATAGATGATACAACTAAAAATTTACTAAATAATATTCACAGTTCTCCTTTTTTGTGTGAATTCAAGAAATTTAAAACCTAAGATTAATGAATATTTTACTCGGCACTAATGCTAAATCAACTAGAGGGCAAACTGCTTTGATAAGAGTGATGCTAATAAGTAACGAATGAGTAACAGGGGTATGGAACACAAAAAACAAAGTTGTATTTGGTTTTACTACCTAGTATTGGCAACCCGCTTGGCCAGCGTGGTGAGTTATGGCAAAACCCCTCCAAAATGACTCCACAACTTAAATCTTGGCCTTCAGTCTCCGGCAGCTGGAATGTACCTGGCCAAGGCAGTGGCCAGTGTGACATGAAGGCAGAGGCTGCTAAGAATCTCCGGAGGACTGGGATTGGCTGCCATTTGATGCTGACCTTGGCTACTTACAATGGACGCTCCCTATCTTCTGATTCAAGGCTTCTTGAATTGGAAGAAGAACTACAAAGGATCAAGTGGGACATCGTCGGGCTAAGTGAGGTAAGGAGAAAAGGAGAAGATCTCATTGAACTGAAAAGTGGACATCTCTTCTACTATCGTGGGACAGATACTGGCAGAACTAGTGGTGTTGGATTTATAATAAACAAGAAACTGAAAAATAAAGTTGCAGAAGTTGAAAGTTCCTCTGACAGAGCTGCACGACTCATTATCCAACTGTTGAGAAGATACCAGGCCCAGATTATTCATACTTATGCACCCACCACAAGCCACCCTGAAGAAGAAATTGAAGAATTTTATGAGGAAATTCGGAATCTAAATAACAAAGGCAAACAGCACTTGAAGATCATTATGGGTGATTTCACTGCAGAAGTAGGACAGCAGCAACAGGATGAAACTTCAGTTGGTAAATTCGGTTACAGGAACAGAAATCAATGTAGAAATACTCTCGTAGAATTTGCAGAAGCAGAAAGGTTTTTCATCATGAACTCCTTTTTCAAGAAAAAGCCACACAGGAAATGGACATGGAGACATCCAAATGGGACAAGTGAAATTGATTTCATTATGTGCAACAAAAAATTCGTCATTGAAGACTGCAGTGTTCTAAGCAAGTTCAACACAGGTAGTGACCATAGATTGGTGAGATGTAAGATGCACCTCAACACTAAACTCGAACATGGCAAGCTCATAAGGCAAACAAAATTTATTGTCGTAACCAATCTTAAAAAACACCATACCTTCAAGTTGGAACTGAGGAACAGATTCTCTGCTTTAGAAGGCCTAACATCGGAAGAAGTGGATATTTCTGAAGTTAACAGCGAACTCACCAAGGCTCTTACGGAAACAGCAACAAAAATAGGTGGAACTAAGAACAAGTTACATATGAAGAAAATTTCAGGAAAAACAAAAATGTTGATGCAAAAGAGAAGGAGATGAGGACAAATAAATACGTAACTTCCAACGTGGAATATATAGAGCTATGCAAGACAGTGCGAAAAGGTACCACTGAAGACATAAGGAAATTCAATTGTGAACTAGTGAGGAAAGCAATTGAAAACAACCAGAGCCTGAAGAGAGCAAAAGGACATCTTGGTAAGGGAAGAAAACAGATTATGGCTCTGAGAAAAAAAAAATGATAGTGTAACAAGAAATAGAACTGAAATTTTGACACGGGTGAAAGATTTCTATTCAAAACTATATGAAAGGGATGATACATCTATTCCAGACATTACGACAGGTACCAGTGCCAAAGTCCCTCCAATCCTCCCTGCAGAAGTTACATATGCAATTAAGAACATGAAACGGGGAAGAGGTCCAGGAGAAGATGGAATTACAGTGGACATTATACAAGAAGCAAGTGGAGAAATTAAAACAACACTCACCCAAGTTTTCACCAGATGTCTTACTGAAGGGAATATTCCTGAGGATTGGAACAATGCTACAATGATCTTGCTTCATAAAAAAGGTGACATTGAGGATCTCAGGAACTAGAGGCCCATCAGCCTCCTTTCAGTGGTTTATAAAATTTTCACTAAGGTTCCTTCACATTGCTTACATGGCCCAACAAGAGAACAAGCTGGATTCAGAAGTGGCTACAGCACTATAGATCATATCCATGTACTGAGAAAACAAACTGAAAGAACAAGAGAATATGAACTCCCATTACGCATGGCTTTTATTGACTATGAAAAAACCTTTGATTCCGTGAAACGATCAGCAGTAACAATGGCTTTGAAATCCTGCAGTATTGAAGATGTGTACATTAGCATTATTAGTAACATCTATTAAAATGCAAGTGCAAAGGTTCGGATATTTGAGGATACAGCACAAATAAGAATTGGAAAGGGAGTGGGACAAGGTGACACCATATTTCCCAAGCTCTTTAATGCCACATTGCAAAATGTCTTTCAATCATTGAACTGGGAAAACAAAGGGATAAAAATTAAAGGAGATTACTTAACTCACATTCATTTTGCTGATGACGTAGTCACCTTTGCAACTACCCCTTCAGACCTGCAGAGTATGATCCGAGAACTTGCTGACAAGAGTAAAGAAGTGGGATTAAAAATGAACTTTCAGAAGACAAAAGTGATGTACAATGCTTTTACAAGAAACGAAGATTTATCGATTGATGGAGAAAAGCTTGAGACAACCGATTCCTACATTTATCTTGGGCAGCAGATTTTGAGTGAGGGTCACATTGATGAAATTAATTGGCGTATAAAACTTGGATGGAGAGCTTTTGGAAGAAACAGTACAATTTTTAAGAGCAGTATGCCACTACGTCTCAAAAGAGAAGTGTTTAATCAATGCATCCTGCCAGTGCTTATGTATGGAGCTGAGACATGGACCTTAACTAAAAAAGACATACAAAGACTACAGACAACTCAAAGAGGCATGGAGAGATGCATGCTTGGTGTAACCAGGAAAGATAAGAAGAGGAATTTCTGGATAAGGAAAATGACAGGAGTGGACAACATTATGACCAGAATGAAATCACTGAATTGGCAATGGGCTGGACATGTTGCCAAAAGAACGGACCACCGATGGACAACCGAAATTTTAGACTGGATTACGAGGGACAGGAAAAGACCCAGAAGAAGACCCCATGGGAGATAGAAGGATGAAATTCGAAAGTATGCTGGAGTGACGTGGAGGAGACAGGCTCAAGACAGACAATTGTTGGAATAAATTTGGGGAGACCTTAATCCAGCAGTGGATTGATGATGATTTTAAGGGTAAGTGCAACATCAAGAGGCCAGAAATGTCTGTAAAAATTAAAAAAAAACTGAGAGGGAAAGAAGATTAAACAAAATTTCTTCAAGTGGAACTAGAACCAAAGGAATATATATCTGGGTAAAGCCTTAAGTAATTGACTTAATAAATGAAATGTGGTCCTTAATTTTTGAAAGAGTCTAAGATATACAAGATCACTAGGTCAGCAAGATAATGTCAGCTGTGGATTGATGTGTTCAATGCTGCCATAATGAAGAGGGATGAGAAATGGGGAACAGAGCACAACTAATCAGTAACAGGTGTGGGCTCCTATTCTAAGTCCAAGAGGAGGACTCCATTGTCATCAAGTCCAGCATAAGTAAAAAAAAAAAAAAAAAAAGGCTTCAAAAGACAAGACACAGCAAACTTGGCTACTATTTTTAATAACACATGAGCCAAAAAGCAATTCTTGATAATTTAACATTTTTTGCGGGAAGTGTGTTGGTTAAATCCAAACTAACTCTTCATTAAAAAAACATTCACTTGCCATCTGAGTTTACTTCCAGAGCAGGCAATCAGACAATCTTGCTGGCTAACAGATTTTTCAAAATTTTTGGAATCCCACCAAGGATCACCCACCATTTTTCAATCTTGGAAAGGGTGATGACAGGGAAAAGAAAAATGCATTTCAAGCTTTTAAGCTTACAGCATTTTTGTTAACTTTCTAGAACTTCTAAATAAGATTTCTTCTGCAAGTCTTGCATAATGGTGACCATGAAATACAGATACATCCTGTTTTGCATTTTAAAAATGGCTGCATCCTGGAGGTAGCCACCAAATAGAGGTCTCTTATGCATTGTTCCTGTTGGTGATAACATCTGTTCCAGACATAGTGACTGCATCCTGCAGATGGACACCATAGGCATGTTATGCATTGTTCCTGTTGATGATAACATATGTGCCAGATAAAATTGCTCGTTTTGATTGGTGACGATGGAATGCAAGGACTACCAACACAGCTTTTACTGTGTTGTGAACAAGGCTCATGTTTAAGCTTTTTGTATTCGTAATTATCGAGGATAAATTTATTAAGGTACATTACCTCTCAATTTTTTATCTATACATGATCATCGTCAGGAGTTCTTGCGTCCTACTACTTCCACAGGTCTGGCGACCAACCCTGTTCTGTACCTTAATAAATTTATCCTCGATAATTCCCGTTAAATATTTATAATACTGAAAGTCATAAGAGGAAGCCATGAAGTCATTAATTATTAGAATTAAGCCTTTTATCATCCACTTGGTGGAGGAGATAGATTATGTGGTTTATGACATTATGTTAACATAAACTACCACAAAAGGAACATCAACTACTGATGTTTATCAAACACTTACAAAATCCAGTTTTAGAATCCTATATTAAGAGTGATGAAGGAGAAGGAGAAAATAATTTGATTAAAAAAATGCTTTTCAGAAATATACATTGTATATATTTGCAATAAGCCAATCTTGTAAGTAAGCAGACTCCCCTACGTTAAGAGCTAAAAATTTATAAAAATATATTTATTGAAATGAATTATTCAAACTTTTTTATTTTGGATTGAAGTTTTAACAACCACTGTGAGCAACTCAATGGGCTATAAGCAGTCGCCTGTCCCTAATTTAGGGTCACTGGTTCCAGAGAAGGGAGAGAGCCAGTGCTGCAAGACAAACACAACATCCATGCCTCACCGGGATTCGAACCCGGACCCCTTTTGGACGAATGATCAGCCTTCTTTCCAGTTACCACCTTTTGTTAAACACTACATCTTAGTAATTCAACATTGCGGATGGCTTTCATCAGTGCAAGCATGCATGCTCACGCTTGCTGTGAAAACTTGGGAAAAGAGAGATACCTGGTTGCCTGTGGCCCACACTACCAACTAAGTGATTTACATGGTTGATGGCATGCACACAGGAAGTGAAAAGGTATCCAATGTTTGGAAGCAAGAAACTTCAGGGTTTCAATTTAAAATGGGATTAGGTTCTTCCCTTATCACATTAGCGGCACCTATTCCTATACGAATTCTACTCTGGATGGAAAAATATTTCATACTTTTTTCTATTTAGGTCCGAAAATTATCATGCAGAACATAAGACATGGTCTAAAATGTTAACAAATCTGCTGATAAAATTACACAGAATTGAGTTGAACCCTTACTGTTAGTAACCTGATTTATGAGCTGACCCCCAAACTTCGAAAGCTAGATTTCTTAAAAAAATGTTTGGACTTATACACGAGTGTATATGGCAGCGTTCAAATTACCCAGTGGTCCGTTGGCCAATAAAACTTCCGTCCGACCACTGAACTATTGATTTTACTGGCTTGGGTGGCCAGTAATTTTGTTTCTAATTTGTCACAAGTTAAAAAATGAATTTCTGTTTCTTTTACCTGGCTGTATGGTTTCCATTTTAGGCTGCAAACTAATGGTAGGTTTAAAAATAAATATTGGAGATAATTCCATTGAAATGATACGTTATTTTCTACATATAGTGTAAACGTCTTTAAATTTTATTATTTTTCTTACAGACCAGTGGGCATTTTGGTGGACCAGTAGAAGTTTTATTTCTAATTCTGACACTGTATGGTATACACTGAGTGGCCACTTTATTATGACCACCTGACAGTTTTAAGCAAATGAGCTATGACTGCACGCTGTTGCCACCAGAGGGCGAGGTTAGTATAAAAAGGGAAAACTTAGTGCTTGCGACAGTAGTAGAAGTGATTTTGGGGTGACGAGATGGGTAAAAAATGCGATTTGATGGACTTTCAATGTGGGATGATTGTAGGAGCTCGGAGCCATGGAGCGAGTATCACCGAAACCGCCGCATTCGTGAAATGTTCCAGAACAGCTGTTGTTAAAGTGTTTAAAGACTACACTGTCCGCCAAAAAACTGGGTCTCTACATGCAACGTGTGGTCGTCATCGACTAGTGACTGCTTGGGCAGAACGGAGAGTGTCCAGACTGGTAACAGACAACAGAAGGGCAACAGTGCAGCAAATTACAGACCATCTTAATCAAGGAACCCCTCAAATGATCTCTGCACGCACTGTTCGCCGTACACTGCATCTGATGGGATATGGTAGCCGAAGGGCCTCTGACCATTTGTCCGGGTTCGAATCCCGGTGAGGCATGGATGTTGTGTTTGTCTTACAGTATTCACTCTCTCCCTTCCCTGGAACCAGTGCTCCTAAATTAGGGATGGATAACTTCTTTAGCCCATTGAGTTGCTCATGGTGGTTGTTAAACTTCGATAAAAAAAAAAAAAAAAAAAAAAATAGGCAAAGAAAAAAAAACCACATTTGTTTCATCATGTTATCTATAAAAATACAAAACACAAATGCCAGTAGTTGCTTGATGAGAAAAGCTCTCATGTGACCCAAATGTTAGCAGTTGTTTTACGAGAGAAATGTTCACACAATACAAAGAGCAAACTATTTGAAAGTCAAAGATGCACCAATCCTTGTTGGAAGATTCTAACAGTCAGCTAGAGCGGAGGTGGTGCTCCTACATATGTGAGGCATGCTTATAGAGCGACCCATAACAGGTCAAGTCTGCATGGCATATAATTGCTTTTTTTTATTATTATTATTAATTTAGGAATTTAACTACCACTATGAGCAAGTCAATGGGCTATAAGCAGTTTCTAATTTAGGGTAACTGGCTCCAGTAAAAAGAGAGAGCTACTGCTATAAGACAAAAACACCACCCACGCTGCACCAGGGATTCAAACCCAGACACATCTTGGGCAAATGCTTAAAAGCCAGCACTTAGACTACTGTGCTACTCAGGCAGCAGTATAATCGACCCACTATAGATGTATACATCTAAAGATCTCAAGGGCCTATTAGATCTAAGTCCTGTCCTGGAACTATCCAGAGCTTGAGCTTTCATTATAATTCATGTCCAGAGCATGAGAACCCATTGGATTTCATGTTCTGAGCTACAGAACCAAATGGACTTATTGAGTAATCATTATTATTTTGGTTTGAGTGTTTAATGAACACAGTGAGCAACTCAATGGGCTATAAGCCGTTAATCATCCCTAATTTAGGGTCACTAGTTTCACAGAAGGGAGAAAGCCAGTGACATATATAAGACACTCAAACATCAATACCTCACCCCGAGCCGCGGATGGCTTAGTGGTTAGTGATTCAGACTATCGATGCAAGGTCCCCAGGTTCAAGCCTGAGCTGATCTTTTGGAGATGGTGTGATTTACTAACAATCGCTGAATATCCACCGTGCATCAGACGAGCATGTTAAGTGACGGCCCCCAGGCTGGACCCACTGGTTAAATGGGTATCTTTCCTATGTCCCCCCTGAAATTCTCTCACCCCTCTACGTGCAATATCGTACTTGTACGGTGGCGCCATCTACTGTACTCTAATCTCACTACAAACTGTTCTGTCAAAGTCGCTAGACTTGCTCTCATTCCTTCCGTTTCTGTGTCCTGCCCAAAAGGCGATCTCGCTGTAGGTGGCTGGGACCTAAACTCTACTCACTGTGGACTTCCTGGGCAAAGCTGGAGCACTCGTTATTTTTCTGGAAAGTCGGAACTTATGGCAGCACGGTTTCGGGAAGGATCTCTGATAGGAAAAAGGGTATTAATACAGTTTAGCGGCCACATATAACTACCCCGAATATCTTCCTGAAATGAATTTTGTGCAGTAGTCTGTGATCTCATGATACTAAATCAGTCTGCTGCGCAAGCACTTTTGCTGTTTAAATTGGTGAAAATGAATTTTATAAATTGTTACCCACCCACCGTGATGCTTCAGGCATCCGCCATTTGCAATGGCACGTAAAGTTGTTTTCACTGCAAGAGTGTCGTCTGCTACTTGAAACTTCCGGTTGCCAACCGAAGACCAGTGGATGAGTAAAAGTCTGATCATCATTCTCTCTATAATGACAGCCGAGCGGAAAGAGCATTCAACTACTATTTTGCGTAGGGTTTGGGTAAAAAGGGAAATTTCGTTTTCAATATTTCGCAACACTCAGAACTAAAATCAGTTCGAAGGTTTCGTACAAAATGTTTGGTAGGCATACAACAGATTTTTGGTAGGGCTAGCGCCCCCTTCATCCAACAGTTACTAGGAAATTAATGTTTTAATCCGTACAACAAAAATTTCGTCGTCCCAGTAGCCGAGTGGAACGAGACGCTGTCTTCTAATCGTCCGCTATGGATTCGGGTTCGAATCCAGATTTTATCCACAAACAAATGGAAATATTTACAAAAACAATGTCTGATTGGTCTTCATTTTTCCGTGAAATGCATAAGGAGTTTGCCGAGAAGACCAGTCTAACTTTGGGAAGTACAGGAAAGATCATTGACGAATGTGAAATCGGCAACACAAAATTCCATATCGGTTCGAAGCAATAGGATGCGGCACCAAAAATTCATTTCTGGTACTAGTTAAAAAAAAACAGGACCTCAGGCATCCTTATGAACGTCATCCAAAATTTTAATGTACGAAAGAATGTCCTCAGAAAAAATGCCCACTTCTCGAAAATACACTCAGGCAAACTGAAATTGACTTTTACTCAACAACTGGTCTTCGGTTAGCAACCGGAAGTTTCAAGTAGCAGACGACACTCTTACAGTGAAAACAACTTTACGTGCCATTGCAAATGGCGGGTGCCTGAAGCATCACGGTGGGTAGGTAACAATTTATAAAATTCATTTTCACCAATTTAAACAGCAAAAGTGCTTGCGCAGCAGACTGATTTAGTATCATGAGATCACAGACTACTGTACAAAATTCATTTCAGGAAGATATTCGGGGTAATTATATGTGGCCGCTAAACTGTATTAATACCGGAAAAAGTACCCAAAGCTGTACCTTCCAAAAACTGTCCAGAAAACTCCGATGAGTACCATAAAGAGAGATCACATGTTCATATTATTATCAACAAACAGAACCCATACCGTTGTCAACTTCACCTACTTATTCAAGCACTGAACGTTAACGTACACCTGATAAACTTTAATGCTGAATTTCAGTCAACAAACAATGGGGAGGGCGAAAATTAAACCTTCATCACAAACTTAGCTGAACTCATACGGAACTTCACTGAAGTAGCAGCTGATATAATTAACTTTGCTAGAAATTTACCTATCTTGTTGTTGTTCTTGGTACAGCTGACAGAAAAAAAAACCGCAAACAGCTTTGAATAACTGTATTTCCATCAATAACCCATTTAAAAACAGCTTTGAATAACTGTATTTCCATCAATAACCCATTTAAAAACAGCTTTGAATAACTGTATTTCCATCAATAACTGTATTTTCAAACTGCAGTTACGGTTAAAAAAATGTATTAAGCATCGGCGCCTCCCCGGTGGCGCAATGGTTCAATTGCTGGTATCTGATCATTCATTCGAGACGGGTAGGGTTTGAATCCCGTTGAGGCATGGATGCTATGTTTGCTTATCTTTTTTTTTTATTTATTGGTAGTTTGACGACCACCGTGAGCAACTCAATGGGCTATAAGCAGTCGCCCGTCCCTAATTTAGAGCCACTGGTTCCAGGGAAGGAAGAAAACCAATGCTGTAAGACAAACACAACATCATTGCCTTACCGGTATTCGAACCCGGACCCTTTTCGGAAGAACGATCATAAGCCATCGCTTAGACTACTGCGCCAACGGGGTGTTTGTTTTAAGGCTCTCTTCCCTTTACCAATGGCATCAAATTAGGGACAGCGACTGCTCTTAGTACATCGAGTTGCTAACATTGGTCGTTAAATCCCAATCAGCCGCCCCGGTGGCGTAGTGGTCTAAGCGCTGGCTTATGACGTTCGTCCTATGGGTCCGGGTTCGAATCAAGTGAGGCATGGGTGTTATGCTTGTTTTACGGCTCTGGCTCACTCCCTTTCCTGAAACCAGTGGTCCTAAATTAGGGACGGGCGACTGCTTATTTATAGCCCATTGAGTTGTTCTCGGTGGTCGTTAAAACCTCAACCAAAAAAAAAAAAAAAAAAAAAGAAGAAGAAAGCCGCCCCGGTGGCGCAGTGGTCTAAGGCGCTGGCCTCTGACCATTCGTCTGTAAGGGCCCGGGTTCGAATCCCGGTCAGGCATGGATGTTGTGTTTGTCTTACGGCACTGGGTCTCTCCCTTCCCTGGAACCGGTGACCTTAAATTAGGGACGGGCGACTGCTCATAGCCCATTGAGTTGCTCACGGTGGTCGTTAAACCTCCAATAACAAAAAAAAAAAAGCTGTGACGTCATGATCGTGACGTGCTGTTGCTTCATCTATTTTAACCACCTTGGAAACAAGTAACTCCAACAACTCTCTCGTTTCTTAAGTTCCCCCATTTGCAGGTAATCAGTCAAAAAGTATCAGTGTCAATCATGCTCCTAAATGACCGCTTTGAATAATTCGTTCCAGCTGGTTTTTTTTTTTTTTTTTGATTGGAGGTTTAACGACCACCGTGAGCAACTCAATGGGCTATAAGCAGTCGCCCGTTCCTAATTTAGGGTCACTGGTTCCAGGGAAGGGAGAGAGCCAGTGCCGTAAGACAAACACAACATCCATGCCTGACCGGGATTCGAACCCGGACCCCTTACGGACGAATGATCAGAGGCCAACGCCTTAGAGTTCCAGCTGGTTAAAGGCTTAAGATAAAAAAAAATTCAGATGTAATATCGCACTTAGTGAAATAATGAAGTTTTAAGTGAAAAAATTAATATTTATTTTGAAATTGCATGGTCTCCAAATTCAGGGGCACTTTGCAATTTGTCCTGGAATCAGTGTTCCAATGTCTGAACCATCTTCATGGTCATGTGAGTCAAGAAGAGAATTTATCAGTGCCGCAAACTGCCTGCTAGACATCGCAACGAGACCGCAACTTCGATGTGCGAAAACATCGATCATACAGACAGACATCGATAATCTTCTTGCTATCTTTAAATTTTAATGAAAAGTGTTTCTCTCTGTGGTGTTTCTTTTTCGCTTTTGTACGTTTGGTGGATGTAGGTTAATTTAAATCGTTTTGTCAACATATATTTGTGGTCATCAAGTGTAATAAAACTAAATATGACAATCTAACGTGAGTATCCTAAAAGGGTAAAATTTGTCTTTTATATTCATATGGATTTGAGATTTTCTATCTAGCTTGAGTGTAATTTCGTCTAGCATCTTTCTCCCTATCTGTTTCTTGCAATGGAATAAGAAGAATATTTGAAAACTTACTGGACCAAATTAAGGAGAGGAAGCATTTACTTTCAAAATAATTGGCCCCTGTCACAATGGTGTATTTATTAATGTATTTAATATCCATTTTGCCTGCTCATAACCTTAGGAAGGCTACTTTATTTTCATCTGCGCTGCATATTATTACTACTGAAATCCATAAACTTGAGACTATGCGTTTTTTCCTTTTTAATATTTATTTCTGCTTATTCTCTTTACATTAAAATTTTTTATGTGAATGTATTTAAAAAGAAAAAAACTATGCATGGGGGGAAATAGCAATGCCCTAAAAATAAGCTTTTTAATATGCCAACCTGAGGTGATTTTGTTATAGAAATACAGGCCTTAAAAATCAGTAAAATGGGCATGATTAGGTGTTTCGAATCAATAAATATGCATGATTAGCAAGAATATTGTAAGTTTTCAAAAATGGAAAAAAAAAACAATAGCAAAATGCTAAGAGAAAATGAGACTGACAAAACAAATTAGTTAAGAAATATGCCAGTATCCTGTATGTAAATAAGATAAGAAATATACCAGTATCCACTTGACATTCTTTTTTTATTTCTTCTGTAGTCATTATCTCTGCAAAGTTATCAGTTCTTTCCTTGGAATCTAGCTTCAAGGCAAAAGGTTGTTCAGTTGATAGCACAGCCAGCCCATGTAACATATCCAGATCAGATCATATGTAGAGGATTTTAGAAAGGGAGTGTCTGACCCCAGGTCTTAAACAACCCTTAGAAATAGGAAGCTATGAGATTTGGGCTACAGTGCTCAATAGGAAAGTGACACAGAAGCCAGATAGAAAGGGGGAAGAAGACTCCCTTATTTATTACTGGGGGAGGGAGACAGTACCCTGGGCCTGACAGCTTAACGTACTGATCCGACACATGGTGGATATTTAGTGGTTCGAGCGTTTGTTTTCCTTCCTGGGATTGAACCAGATTGAATCGTTCGAGCTTCCTTCCTGGGATTGAACCAGAGGTCCCTATGGCAGTCACGAATATCAACCACTATGGCCCTGTAACATGTATAGTACTCTTTAAAATAGATTTTTTATTATTTTAAAATAAAAAAAGATTGCTCAGCACTGGCAGTAGTGACACACAAGATTGGTTATAAATAACAGTGAAGCTATGCAAATCTCAGAAAAGCTAGATGATAGGGAGTGTTTACAATCAACAAAATTGCAAGTTCACTGAAAGAAAAAATTGCAAGTTTCTATGGTATCTTATGGATTATGTCTTTAAGAGTTGATCACTCATGAAGAATCTGTTTTGAATATGTTTTTTTTTTTTTTTTTTGTACATCTAGCTTTATGCAAAAGATCTGTGTCATTTAAATTTTGCGACAATGTAGGATCAAAAGCAATGTTTGAAACAACCTCTTGCAAGCAGTTAAGATGACATGACATGAGAGTGGATTTACAGTCTTGCCCGGCTTTTGAAAAACACTTTGCCCCAAAACAAATTTTCAGGATCTTTTAACTGTAACCCTTCACAGAGTTCCTCAAAATGTCATTTCACTTTCTTAGGTGAGTATGGGGAAGTTTTGAATGAATAAACCAGATGACAAAAATATTAGTTGCATCTTCCTTTAAATTATCAAAATTATTTTCATAAATTTGATTTTGCTTAAGATAAATTTGATAGAATGTTCAAAGTAAACAATATAAATTCTGAATTTGCTTGTACAAAAATCTGAGGATGTCTGATTCTTAAGCTAAGTTTGCTTAGTCCAAAGCAAGTACAAGAGTAAGCGAGGGAACTTAACGTTAAAAACGAGAGCCTCAAGAAAAAGGGAATTTTCCGCTTGCAGCACCAATTGAAGCAGCGGCCAGGGGGCAAAACAGAATGCACGCAATGCATTGTGCAAGCACATGCCCGCTGAGCCGGATTCTTTTGATTCTGCAAAAATGTTTATTCCTCTTGTGGACAAAACTTCTACAGCAACCTTCACTTCTCGAAGTGAGGTCATAGGATTCAATTTGGATTCAATACTATCAGCTTCACACAAGCTCCACGTGAGTTTGTCAACAATGGCAAACAACTATTACTAAAGAAATAAATACCAAAGAAAAACTTGACGATCTTTTCGCTTAGCAAATTGAAAAAGGCTTAATTTGTCCTCATCTGTAACTGAACAATCCTTAAAATGACAATGTTTTTTCACCATATTGATATACTCATTAACCAGATTGCATGCAAAACATGAACTTCTAACCAAAGTTCTGTAATCTGTTCCTAATGGTTTAGGACTGTCATGTGACCACGTTGGTTTGTCCCCTCACCACCAGATGGTGCTGAGGTTACAGGGATCCACTATCTCCATTGGAGTTCCTGTGCTTACCATGTACTCGCTTTGGGTTAGTCTCAGTTGCTTGGAGCTTCACTGTCCTGGGTGGTGTAACAGTTACCATGCTCGGACAGAAATCGGGAGATGCGAGTTCATTTCCCGCTCCTGGGCTATTAAATTGTCGAGTTTTCTGAGAGGTGTCACATGGATAACCAGTAAGTAGTACAAAAAAATTCGAAATTTATATTCTGTTTGCTTCGAATATTCTATCGATTTTCCATGTTTTATGAAGAATATTTCTTCCTTCATTGATAAATTGGATGTTCATGGTTCTTGTAAAAATATCCCCAAATAATTAATCAGAGACCTCTTTGATTGCCTTTAAAATTGCTCCCATGATTTTCCTTAAAGAAAATGCATAATTGATTCACTTATAATAAACCTTTTTTCCAGCAAGTAAAAGATGCACGTATGTGATTACCTCTTTCCAACTCTTGACAGAAATATACAGGGTGTTCGTAAACTGTTTTGACAAAAGAAGAGGGGTGATAGTACCCATCAAGATAAACAATATTTACAATGGAACCTGGGGTCGCATTCCACTCTGAGTGTCAGAAAAGAGTAACTTCAAAATACGTCCAACAAGCACAAGTCATCACCTCAGATGTCATTTCTTTCGTGCCGGAGAAGTAGCACATCACCAGAACATCACCGTCAAACATTTACTGTATGCAAATTGCCAGAGAAAAGATGCAGCATCAACAGTTGCAGCTGATTGGCTTATCAAGGTGCAGTAAACACTTCCTGAATGCTACATATCCCGCTCGATGGATTGGACGTGGTGGACCTGTGGCATGGCCTCCACGCTCACCGGACTTAAACCCACTGGACTTCTTCTGGGGGCACATGAAATCATTGGTGTACGAGACGCCTCTGGACTCCGTGGAAGATTTCGTCGCGAGAATCGTTGTTGCAGAGGACAGGATAAACATGACACCAGGAGTCTTCGAGAGGGGATGCGCCAGTCTTTCATTCGCTGGTGTGAATTGTGCAGCGGCACCCGTGGCCGCCACTTTGAGCATCTACTTTGAGTCTATCCCTGATCTCCATAAATGTGATTGTGCAACTTATGATGTCGTTAATTCTCTTTCTATGCAGTGTTGAAAGTTCAACTTGGACATCTAACTTTACTCTTTTGTGACACTCAGTGTGGAATGCGACCTTAGGTTCCATTATAAATATTGGTCGTCTTGATGGGTACTATCACCCCTCTTCTTTTGTCAAAACAGCTTACGAACACCCTGTATGTAAAACACTGCAAATACAAATCAATGAAGAAAGTAATATTCTTTATAATATGTGACAATATTCACAGCAATCAGAATACAAATTCTGAATTTGCTTGTAGCTTTTACTGGTCATCCATGTAATATCTCTCAGAAAACTTGAAACTTTTATCGCCCTTGATTGGGAATGGAACCCACATTTACCAATTTCTGTTCGAGTATGCTATCCATCACACCACCCAGGACATTGAAGTGCAAGCAACCGAGACTAAACAGCCTTAGCTTAGGAATCTTAACTTATCTCAGATTTGTGCTAGTCAAAGCATTGTTGCTTCCTCATAGCGTTATATTTAAACCCTTTTCCAATCCGGAAATGGATATAGAATCGTGGCGAAAAATCCTGCACCAGTAGACCAAAAGTCAATTTTTGATGTTTGAAGTCAACTTGTACAGCGTGATAGTAAAGTCAAGAATACTATTATTCATCATTTTAAAGGAAATTTTATGCTCAATTCAAATATTTTTACAGAATGCAATTACTAGTAATAGAAGTGAAGTTACAAGCAAAAGTACAGCATCTAGTCATAAAATGCAAAAAAAAGGTGGAATTTGTGAAATTAGTGTACAATGCATTTAACGTAAAATTACTGTACAGTACATTAGTGAAACTTGCAGGACACTTGAAATAACTTACCAACAAGCAAAATATGCTTTAATATTTTATTGGATAACCATGGTTTCTTAGTAACAAAGTGCACCTTTTTGTCATGGAACTAATGAACTTCTCTAGTTGTACATTGATGATAACACAGTGCCATACTGCCGTAACAGACTCGAGTAATGCTGTTTTAGATGTGGGTCCTTGTTGACAGATCTTTTGCTTCAATCTCATCCACAGATTCTCTATGGGATTAAGATCCGGTGACGGTGCTGGCCACTGAAGTTTTCTTATAACTTTTCGATTAAACCACTCATCAACCAACTTTGACCAATGACATGGCGTGTTATCGTGCTGAAAGATAAAATTCCGCAAACCCATGTCTCGTGCAGATGGTGGCATTTTGGACTCCAAAATATCCACGTATTTCGATCCATTCAATGTGGCATCAACAATGTGCAGACGGCCAACACAACTGACTGAAATACAGGACCATAACATCACAGAATGTGGGTGCTTGATTGTTGGCTGGGTGCAGCATGCCTTATATCTTTCACCAGGCCGACAATGTACATAATTATTTCCATTATTAGCAAAAATAGTAACAGTTGTTTCATCACTGAAAGTAACATTTTCCCATTCATCAACAGTCCAATTCTTGTGTGCCTTGGACCAAGCAATTCTTTTGAGCCGTTGTTGTTCAGTAAGGAAAGGTTTTTGTGCAGTCAGTCCATTTTCTTGTAGCCTACAATGAACTGTATGTGCAGATGCAATAATGCTTACTTCATTCTCCCACTCATTTCTTAAATCAGTGGCTCTTTTAAACCTTGATTTTAAGGAACGACGAATCAACATGCGACATAGCATTGTTCGACCTGTTCTTTTTCTGTTTCCCACACATCCAGTTTCTGCAACTCTTTTAATGGTGCGCAAGACAGTGGAATGATCACAGCCACATTTAACAGCAATTTTAGGACTACTGAATCCTAGTTCATGCAAAGTAATAATTTTTGCCCTGGTTTGATAAGGCAGGGCCGATTCTCGGGTCTTTGACATTCCAAAATTCAAATATCACCAGGAATTTGGTATAAACTTCCATCAACTGACTACAAGCAGCTGCGTTCTAAGTCGGCAAATGATTCTACATCCTTTTATATCTCACTAGTGGACGTCTGAGAAAGCTATAGTGGATTAGAGGGGCGCGAACGCCTTTTCAGAACTGGATTTGTTTCCTCACTTCACATTTTTGCTTGTAACTCCACTTCTATTATTAGTAGTAACATTCTGTAAAAATATTTAAATTCAGCATAAAATTTCCTTTAAAATGATGTACAATATGTATTCTTGCTGTTACCATTACATTATATAAGTTGACTTCAAACATCAAAAATTGACTTTCGATCTACTGGTGCAGGACTTTTGGCCATGACTGTAGGTCTGAAATCACCAGTACCACTGATAATGAGAAAGAAATACTCTTCATAATACATGTAAATATAATAGAGTATTCATAGCAATCAATATAAATTCTGAATTTGCTTGTGACCAGGGCGCGATTTCACCGATTAGCAACTAGCAAATAGCTAGTGAAAAATCAAATTTGCTAGTGAAAAAAATCACAGTAGCAAATATTGCTAGTAAGGTAATTTCTTTATTTAAAGTAACCAAAAATCATTATTAATCCACGAAGTTTACATAACAGTTTCTATTATCACTTGTTAAAACAGTGACGATCAGCTATTCTCTTTCGCCACCCATCCTCCCCATATCTTTCATCCCTTCCAGTTTAAACTGTCGTAGATCGGCCCTGGGTAGAAGCGCATTGAAACTCCTCTCCATCGTGCCCTCATTGGTCTATTACAGAAACTGAACGTGACGTCGGTAATGGTTGCTGTGGCAACCCAGAGCTCCAGGATGGATCGGTTGTTTGACCACCTGCTCTGCCACCCTCCCTTCTTTTGCTCCACGAACTGTGTCCTCAACTCCTATCGTACCCTAAGCGAAGCGATCGCCTACTTCCACAAGTCTTGATAGTCGTGCATACATCAAATACTGCGCTCTAATGATCAGGGATGAATAAGCAAGAATAATTCCACTTATTCGGATGGTAGACAAAACCGAAAGAAGCAAACTAAAATGTTACTGGAAAATAGCCTGTCAACACTGGCAAAAGTCTTATCCATAGTAACTAGCCTTATTGCGTGGCATAGATAGACGTTTTTTTACGAAACGTGTTCGTGGAGGGGGTAAACGATTACGGAAGAAACTTTTGCTTCGTCTGACTTCTGGTTTTGGAAATTTTCCTTGTATTTTCAAGCTGAAATACAAATATTTATCCAGTAAAATGTTAATGAGCAATAATACTTGACAGAGGCAACATCGTGAGAAAAAAAAAATATGATTACGGAAAAAATCCGAATTCCGTCGACCTTTTAGTTTTCTAGTTTCGTAAAGACGGAATTCCAATAATAACGAAAAAAGCCGGAATTCCTTGAATTCGCGGAAGAATCTCATGCCTGAAGATTACAGAAAAATTTTGCAGCAGCCAACTTCCGTTTTTGCAAATTGTTCTCCACAGTTTCAAGCTAAAATGCAAACATTTATGCAATAAAATGATATTTAACAAGAAAAGCGGACACAAAGACAACATTGGGAGAAAAATTTGCGATTACGGCAAAATTTTCTTACTCCGTTTCACTACTGTGTTCGAAAGTTTTGAAGCACGAAATTTCGTCTCCAGATAGAAAACGACCCCCCCCTCCCAAATATCAATCTTCAGAATAATCCAACTGATGACAAAAAAAAAAAAAAAAAAAAGCGGGATTCCGCGAATTCCCATAAGAATCTCGTGTATATCATAAAAATAATAGCAAAAGAAAAATTTGAAACAAAATGAAAATTTGTAGAATCCGTAGTTTTGATAGTGTGTTCTGTAGTCAGACAACTAATTCCGTAGAAACTACGGCATTGTGTGGTAGTTGGCAGATATGAAGTGTGTAGAAGTTTAGCAGAAATTTGTGCGATACTTCCACTTAGTACTGCATGTTGTGAGGTGGGATTCAGTTTTTTAAAAAGAAAACAAGGGGATTAGAGGAACAATTTGTCTGTTGAAACTTTAAATGCTCTGATGACAATTGAAATACTGTAGAAGGGCCACAAGAAGAGATTTTTAATCCACGGTCAGCAGTTATAAAGTGGTATGATGACAAAGTCAGACACCCTGAGCGTAAACCATATGGGAAGAAATCTGAATTAGAATGTCAGTGAAATATATTCATGTGGTATGAGAATTTGTTAGAAATTAATAGTCACTAAACTTATCTAAGATTCTATTCATTATTCAAAAAGGTAAGTCAAAATATTTATACACATATTTAAATTTCTGTGTAACTTTATTAGAAAATAAGTTACGATGTGATTTAGTTTTACTTGCTAGTCATGCAAATGTTTTGCTAGCAAACTATTTACTCACTAGCAAAATTTGCTAGTGAGCAAAAAAGATGAAATCTTGCCCTGCTTGTGACTCCTACTGATCATTCATGTAACATCTCTCAGAAAGCTTGAAAATTAATTTTAATTTATTTATTAAAATTTATTTTCAAGTTTTCTGAGAGATGTTACATATTTATTTATTAAACTTAATGTTCAAGTTTTCTGAGAGAAAACTTACATAAATGACCATTGTAGGAGCTTGAAGCAAATTCAGAATTTATATTCTGATTGCTATGAATATTCTATTGAAAATACAGTTGATAAAATTTTGCCACTTCAACACAAACCATGGCTTTGATATAGCAATGATGCCATAATTTGGCCACATGACTTAAAAGAACTTTGACAGTAAATTCTCCATCAATCAAGAAATCAATACTAGCATAAATTTCTGTGAAAATCATGGAAACAAATTTCATAGATCAATTTTTAGAAGCCCCACTGCTACTTTAAATGCTATCCTCTTTTAGTCTAATATGGCCCCTTCCTATAAATTTGCAGCTATAAAATCATTCATTAATTATGTGAATATAGGTAGAAGATAAGATTGCGGGTTATACGCCACGTATAGCAACACAATTTAATGCATTAATTTGTATTTTATTTTGATCCGTTAATAGGCGTAAAAATTACAAAACATGCACAAGCTTTCACTGCTAACTGGCAGCTTCTTCAGGCTGCTGAATATAAACAGTTAACAGAACAGATTAAGAATAAATGCAAATGTAAACAATTTCAAATCACCTATAGTGTGAGATAATAATTATTGAAGCTTAACTGAGATTTTAAGTGTCAAATGAGGTTTCTAAGGATTATATCATTTCTCACTTGTCAAATTTTTGTGTAGTAAATGTACTAATCTTTTAGACTCAGTTGATGTTACCACTCGTGATAAAATCCATCCCTTCTGATCATTCAATGTAGTTCCTCTTCTCTCTAGTTCTAGATTTGCCCTTTTTTTTTTTCATTTAAAAGAGTGTTGTTGATGTGCCACAAGTTCTGCAGATTCCTAAATAACTTTGTATCTATATTTTGTGCATGTCTGTCTAAACTTATTTTGATTGAAATGTTCTTAATTGCAGCTGTATGTTCTGTGACCCTTGTTCTAAATTGCTTGTATATCTTTCCATGGTAGCTGAGACCACATTAACATTTTTTTGTTGATGATATTCTTGCAGAGGATGTTTTCCTCTTTTTGATTTTCTTACTTACTGTGTATACTCGTGTGTAAGCTGAAAGACTTTGAAAGTTCTGCTTTCAAAGTGTGTGTGCGTGCGTGCGTGCGTGCGTGTGTGTGTGTAGCAGTAAAAAATAGGCTGGACTCAAGTGTTTAAGTTGGAATTTTTTTCTCTTCCAGCAACGTGGCTATTTAGCCAGTAAAAGTTGTAGCAAAATAGTATTCAGATTAGCCAAACTCAAGGTTCATTCCACAATTTCAATAAAAAATCATATCGCTTGTGTATAAATGGGGTCAAGCCTCATTCTATAATTTCAGAGATAGACATTTTGTCACTTGTGTATTGATATGGTCATGGCTCATCCTACCATGTTAGCAGTGTTTAAGCTAGAATTTTTTCTCTTGTACCAATTTGGCTTTTTATCAACAAAAGTTGTAGCAAAATGCTATGCAGATTAGCCAAATTCAAGGCTCATTCCTTAATTTCAATAAAAAAAATTGTGTTGCTTGTGTATAAATGTGGTCAAGGCTCATTCTATAATTTCACGGAAAGACGTTTTGTCACTTGTGTATTGATATGGTCATGGCTCATTCTATAATTTCAGGGAAAGACATTTTGTCACTTGTGTATTGATATGGTCATGGTGCATCCCACCATGTCAGCAGTGTTTAAGCTGGAAATTTTTCTCTTTTAGTTATTTGGCTTTCTTGTCAGCAAAAGTTGTAGCAAAATGCTATGCAGATTAGCTAAATTTACAGTTCTATTTTTTGTTATATTTACATATAAGAATAAAAGCACAAATGCATAGGCTAAATAAAATTTTGTACTTTAAATAAAATTCAAGAATAAAAACAAATAGGGTTTTACACTTCTAATTTTAATAGAAACACATTTTCTGATGCATGCAGTTTGTGAAAATCTAAACAAAGACCAGGTATGAGCAAAGCTTACTTGGTTTATAACACTAAAGTTAATCTAAAAAATGAATTAGACAACATCCACTTGATCGCTGCTCAACATGGCTTTCCCCCACACCTGGTTTTTAAATTAATTCAAAATTCTAAGAAAAAACTAGTTGTTGCTCTTCAACCTGTTTCACCAAAAAAGAAACTGTTTGCTGGTTCTATCCTTTACCATAAACTTTCTGCCTACAAGTTCACCAATATCTTCAAAAGAGAAGGATATAGATACTTGAGATACTTGCCATTTGCTCTTCTCCTTCAATTTCTGTTATCCTCCATAATGACAGAGACCTAAGACCTATATTTTCTTCTCCTGGAGTGTATAAAATTCCTATCAAGACAAACGTTGGATTAACCGCATACATAGGAAGTTTATTTCGAAAAAATCTTTCAATACTTCAGGAACACAAATCTGATGTGAAATTTGGAAAACTTTCCTCTTCCTTGTCTCAACTTACCATGGCTGACACTTCTGCTATTCCACTTTGGTCCAATACAAAAAAAATGGCTTTTTCCCAAAATTGTTTTTCCCTGAGGTTTCAAGAAAGTTTGGAAATTTTATTTTCCAAAAATTGCAACTCTGAGCTCCCCATTTACATTCTATACATCTGGAAATAGTATCTCATTATATGATGTCACTCGGAGTTGCCGCTACAAAACTTACCTTTCCAATCTGGCAACAAAACAAATCGTAGTCGCACTGATGAAGGCCATAGTAATGGCTGAAATATATTTACCTTAAAACTATTTCTTTGAATAAAGCTCATGTTGAGTATTGGCTTCCTAGTTTCTTAATTCAATTACTAATCAAAAACAACTATTATGGGAATTTTACTAGGAATTTTTTTATTTAAATTGCAAATTTTCGGAGGAAACTCTTCTCCTTCTTCAGGCTGTCTTTTTGTTGTCACTTATCACGGTTATGGTTAACCTTGAAGGTTACAGTTATTTTTCATCAAATCCTGCCATATGTTAGGCAGGGAAAATCTTTTGCAGTCATTGATGATGAAATTTTGATTTTTCTCAATCTCTATTCCTTCCTTTAGCTTTCTTTTTTGAAAATTGCTTTGGAAACTGATGACTTTAAGGGAATTCCAATCCATGCTGGGACTACTTTCTCTAACATGCTTATCTAAATCAGTCTTGTTGGAGCAATTTTTTATAGCAGCTTTATGCTCTGCTATACAAGTTTCTAGTCTGTGACCTGTTTCACCTATGTAAGATAGTCCACAACTACATTTTACTTCATAGACTACACCTTGCATTTTTAAAATATTTTCTTCTCTTTGAACTATTTTAGGGAAAAAATTTTTTGACTTTGTTCTCTAAACTTGGAGCTAGCCTAATATTGTACTTCTTGCTAATTCTCTTTATTAAAGACTCAAATAAACCTTTGCGATAAGAATTTTTTTTAGTGAATTTTACTTGTTTCTCTAGCGGGTTCTTCGTATCATTAAAATTCAGAAGCTTCTCAATTTCTTCTTTAGGATAGTTATTTTCTGCAAGTATGACTTGAAGTTGTTCTTTATGGGCTTCTTTCTTATCTGCTGTAGATACTATTTTATTAATTTTTCTAAAAACTGATTTGCTACATTTTTCTTAATAGAAACTGGATGATAGGAATTGAAATCCAAAAGTCTGTTAGTATTCATTTGTTTTTCATACCAACTAGTGAGGAATTTTTCATCTTCATAACAGATAGTAATATCTAAGAAGTTAATTCTTCTTTCTTTTTGAAGTTCAATAGTGAACTTAAAGGAATCATCTAATTCATTGAATGAGTCTAGAAATCTTTCTGGAACAATTTCTGAGCTATCTATTATAAATAAGATGTCATCCATGTATCTTCTATATAGGCAGAAGTATGTGGGTTCTACTAGTATCTTTTCTTCTAGTTTAGTTTTCCCACATAATAGTTAGCTAAGAGTAGGGCGCCCATAGCCAGACCAGATTTTTGAATGAAATTTTTTTTCTCAAATTGAAAGTAGTTGTTCTGCAAAGAGAAGGTAAGCATTTCAAAAATTCCAACTAATATGTTTCTATCTTTGTTGTGAAAAACTATTAGGTCTACCAAGTCTTCCATTATAAAGTCTATAAGTTGATCAATATTGATGTGAGTATACATAGACACTATGTCTAAACTACCCATAATAGAAGAATCTAATTTAGGAAGAAGCTCTAATTTTTCGTTTAGCTGCATTGAATTTTTAATCAAGTTAGGTGGCTCTTTTAAAAGATTCTGAAGGCACGACTTTAAAAAGTAGTTTAGATTTGGAAGAATTGAGTTTTTTTGAGTCAATTATTGGTCTAATTGGATGGTGTTCTTTATGCAGTTTGACTATTCCATATATTTGAGGTAATCTGAACTGGAATTTTAAGAATTGTTTATAGTTTTTTGGAAGCTGGTTTTTCTTTTTTTGAAGTGAAATAAGCTTTGAGACTTTTTAAACTATTCCAGTAAAAACAAAGAAACAACAGTTCTTAGTCATGTAAAGGACAACACAACTACTGGAGTTAGCCAAGAATTGTTACAAGTGATAAATAAAGGAAGTAAATTTCAATCTATCCAAGGAAAAAATAAATACAGAAAAATTGGTAATTGAATTAGAAAGCATCTGCAGCACTTTAGAAAAAGAAGACCAAATTAAAGCAGACCTCCTCAGAAACGATTACTACAGCCTTACAAAATTCCAGAAGCAAGTAAAGAAACCTCAAACAAATTATGAGAACAGTCAATTAAAAGCTCTTTAAGATTTCAGAAAAAATGAAAGTGTAGTTGCTGTGAAAACAGACAAAAGTAAGTTTATTACTATTATGGATAAGAAAGATTATCAAGAAAAGATGGAAAAAAAAACTAAAAAAGCCTATGTATGAAGAAGTAAAAGAAAACCCACTTCCAGAGTTGATTGAAAAAGTCTCAAAGCTTCTTTCACTTAAAAAAAAAGAAAAATCAGCTTCCAGAAAACTATAAACAATTCTCAAAATTACAGTTCAGATTACCTCAAATATACGGAATAGTCAAACTGCATAAAGAACACCATCCAATTAGACCAATAATTGACTCAAAAAAACTAAATTCTTTCAAATCTAAACTACTTTTTAAAGTCGTACCTTCAGAATCTTTTAAAAGAGCCACCTAACTTGATTAAAAATTCAATGCAGCTAAAAGAAAAATTAGAGCTTCTTCCTAAATTAGATTCTTCTATTATGGATAGTTTAGACATAGTGTCTATGTATACTCACATCAATATTGATCAACTTATACACTTTTTAACGGAAGACTTGGCAGACCTAATAGTTTTTCACAACCAAGATAGAAACATATTAGTTGGAATTTTTGAAATGCTTACCTTCTCTTTGTAGAACAACTACTTTCAATTTGAGAAAAAAATTTCATTCAAAAATCTGGTCTACCTATGGGCTCCCCACTCTTAGCTAACTATTATGTGGGAAAACTAGAAGAAAAGATACTAGTGCAACCCACATACTTCTGCCTATATAGCAGATACAGGGATGACATCTTATTTATAATAGATAGCTCAGGAATTGTTCCAGAAAGAATTCTAGACTCATTCAATGAATTAGATGATTCCTTTAAGTTCACTATTGAACTTCAAATAGAAAGAAGAATTAACTTCTTAGATATTACTATCTACACTGCTGGCCACCCAAATTGCAACACCAAGAAAGAAGCATCCGATTGGCCTGAAATTCGCAGCATGCGTCGCCCGCTAGAGTACATGCAAATAATGTGCGCCCGGCATGCCACCGAGGAGCACTATAAGAAGGGTGCACAGAAGGTGGAGTGTAAGTAGTGGAAGTGTGTTGTGCTGCCGGACCTGTGCGTGGGAAGCTTCATGATGCCTCATCGGAGAATACGGCAGTCATTTCAGCACGTTTCGGAGTTTGACAGAGGATGAATAGTGGCTTATCGCGACAGCGGTTTATTGTACCAAGACAATGGCACCCATGTGGGACGACATCCAGCCACAGTGAGGCGGGTATGGATTCAGTGGGTGCAGGAGCTGACGGACGGACCGACGTGAGCGATTGCTGCGGCACACCACCGAACTAGAGGACCGGCATGTTGTGCGACTGGCATTGACGGCTCGGACCACCACATCACGAACATTAGCGCAGGAATTACGGTGTGTTGTGCAAAAACCTGTGTTGGCATGTACCGTTCGATGTCGTCTGCAGGAGCGGGGACTTTTCGCATGGTGCCCATTGCTCCGATTACCATTAACGTTACACCACCGCCGAATGCGGCGGCGGTGAGCCGTTGAACGCCACACCTGGACTACGGACTGGCCCGGCATTGTCTTCTCCGACGAATCCCGCTTCTGCCTGCAACACCATGATGGTCAGATCCGCGTGTGGTGGCACCGCAGCGAGAGACTGTTTGACACCTGCATTATGCATCGCCATACCAGTCCATCGCCTGGCGTTATAGTTTGGGGCGCAATTGGATATGACACCCGCACCCATCTGGTATGCATCGCAGGTACACTCAACAGCCACCGCTACATCTCCGACGTTTTGGAGCCTGTAGTCCTCCCTTACCTGCAGGACCTGCCAGCGGCCACGTTTCAACAGGACAAACGCGCGACCGCACGTGGTACGCATCGTGCAACAATTCTTCACGGCCCGCCTGTTCTCCTGGTATGTCACCCATCGGACACGTCTGGTCGCTGATCTGCAACCGAGTGGCCAAGCAGGCACAACCCGCGGCTATGCCTGATGAACTTTGGCAACATGTGGAAGCAGCCTGGACCAACATACCCCAAGCCCACATCCAAAGCCTCTTTCGTTCGATGCTGTGGCATGTAGCGGCCGTTATTGCCAGCCATGTGGGCCACACGAACTATTGATGTCTGCATGTTCCGCAAGTCGCACGGGCCTGTAAGCTCAATCGTTTCATCTTTGTATCTGTTGTTATGTGTCCAGTAAATCTGGCTTTGCTATCTCGTGTCCTTCTTGGTATTGCATTTTGGGTGGCCAGCAGTGGATTATGAAGATGAAAAATTCCTCACTAGTTGGTATAAAAAACAAATGGATACTAATAGACTTTTGGATTTCAATTCCTATCATCCAGTTTCTATTAAGAAAAATGTAGCAAGTCAGTTTTTAGAAAAATTAATAAAATAGTATCTACAGCAGGTAAGAAAAGAGCCCATAAAGAAGAACTTCAAGTCATACTTGCAGAAAATAACTATTTTAAAGAAGAAATTGAAAAGCTTCTGAATTTTAATGGTACGAAGAACCCGCTAAAGCAACAAGTAAAATTCACTAAAAAAGATTCTTATCACAAAGGTTTATTTGAGTCTTTAAAGAGAATTAGTAAGAAGTACAATATTAGGCTAGCTCCAAGTTTAGAGAACAAAGTTACAAAAATTTTCCCTAAAATAGTTCAAAGAGAAGAAGATATTTTTAAAATGCACGGTGTAGTCTATGAAGTAAAATGTAGTTGTGGACTATCTTACATAGGTGAAGCAGGTCACAGACTAGAAACTTGTATAGCAAAGCATAAAGCTGCTATAAAAAATTGCTCCAACAAGACTGATTTAGATAGGCATGTTAGAGAAACTAGTCACAGCATGGATTGGAATTCCCTTAAAGTCATCAGTTTCCAAAGCAATTGTCAAAAAAGAAAGCTAAAAGAAGGAATAGAGATTGAGAAAAATCAAAATTCCATCATCAATTACTGCAAAAGATTTTGCCTACCTAACATCTGGCAGGATTTGATGAAAAATAACCATAACCACGATAAGTGATAACAAAAAGACAGCCTGAAGAAGAAGTGTTTCCTCCGAAAATTTGCAATTTAAATAAAAAAATTTCGTAGCAGAATTCCCATAATAGTTTTTTTTTTATTAGTAATTAAAAGCTTTTACACGTAACTTAGCGTGTTCTCAACTACCATTAACTTTACTTGTTTGTTAATTATGTGCATTGCCTATCATTCATTTATGAGCATAGTCTGCTCATGTCAGTCTTAAGATGGCTGCCGTGACATCACGTACGTGACATTTCGCTGGCTTCACTTGAATTGCATTGAGCCAACTTAGAGTGCTTCCTCCCCTTATTCCTACCTCCATGGTTTTATCTTAAAATAGGACCTGTTTAGTTTATGATTGTCAGGTTGTACCACATGGGCTTGTAAACAAAATAAAGGAAAGAAAGGTGTCTTGATCTCCCGTGAATGAAAGTGGTGAAAAAAAAAAAAAATGGAAGAAGTCTGGTAGATTAAAAACACCAAAAAAAAAAAAAAAAAATGTGGTGTTAATCACACAAATACAGTAATGTCAAGCAATCTTTGTTTAATGGAAAAAATTGTGGAAGCTCATTTAACAGTAAAACAGAAAAAGATCAAAGTGAATCTATCTGATGGTCCATTTCCAGATGTTCTATAATAATTTAGGAAAACGTATATTTTTTACTGTCTGCAATTTTTATTTGCATTCGCAATACAATGCTTACTTGTATTTTGAGGTTTGCTCAAAACATCGAAGTTCAATAAAAAACAATGAAGTTGTAAATAATGGGAATCTGCCTTCCCCCCCTTCCAGACACACACTTTTTTAGATGCAGAATGGCTATTTCTGTTTTTCATCAATGCTGATCGCAAACATTCGGAGCTCTCGAAAAAACTTTCCTCTCCATTTCGTTTGTGTTTGTGCGCATATGTCATGCCATAAAAATGATAGTAATGATGATAACTTTTTTTAATTCTAGAGGTCAGTTTTTAAATCAAGATGGATTATTTCTGAAGCAATAAAAATATGTTTCAATTTTTTTAGGAAGTAATTTTTGTTTTTGATGCATGAAATATGCCTTTCCAGGTTTCAACGTGATCTCTGGTCACCCCTAATTGTTAATAAACATGGGAAGTAAAAAACAACAACAATTTTTTCAGGTGCCAGGTCTTTTCCTTCAGGTTCCAGCTTTTTTTTTCTTTTTTGTTGTTGTTGTTTCTTCAAGAGATACAAGGAGGAAACCAATATCTTTCTAACAAAATCTACACAAACAGAATTATGAACAATAGTCAAAAGATATTATGCAGTTGTGTTAATAGTTGCAAAAGTTCAGCTTTGTCTTGTGGTGTATGACATTCAGTAAAACCTCTAATGAATAAATACACTTACAAGCACCCACACAGAATAAATGCCATAGCTGTAAACATCTCTGATGCTTTCTCTGCATGCATGCATGTGTCTGTCTTGGGTTTTATTGCAGAACTTTTGCCTGAATCACTACTGCTGATATTGCTGCAGAATGTATAACTTTGCTGGTGATAGCACCAGAAATATATATTGGCATCTTCATTATTCTGATTTTATGGTAAATAGTATATAAAAAATATGCAAACAGAAGAAATCTGCATACTATACTTGTTGCTTTATTACACTTCATAATAGAAATCCAAATCATGAAAAATAAAATTATCAGGCACCAGGTGAAATTTTTCAGGCGACTTGTGTAAACTAAACTCAATGTTCCAACATTGTGCTACTGTAATATATTAATCCCCAACCTGAGGCTACACAGTTCATTTTGCCCCGATTATACAAGACAGTTTTCTTCTGTTCACGAATTAAAAGAGCCTTTGCCGTCTCCTCTGATGTCTGTTCTAGACAATGTGAACTAAAAAACATAATCGAATTGGCCACTGAGGCAGAATACACCTTGAACCAGATGCATAACTTTATCGAAAAAAAAACAGAACCAACCGTGTTAATCTTTCTATATGGCAACTTCACTACCTGGGCTCTTTGCTACATGCCAAATGTTCCCTATCAACTCAAGAATGCACTCAGAAGGATGAACTTCGATGCCGGCATAAGGTCCCCAGCATCTGTATATACCATGCTATGAGAAATGGTGACAAGCCCCGCTCTTTTCAATGAGGTGGATGTTTTATGCCATCCCCCTACAGTATAGGGATGGTTTCAAGCAATACTACGTCGGAATGCCCTAGTTGAAAATTGGTATGAATGAACATAAAAGAGACACAAGGGACAGAAAAGTAACCAAGTGCTGCCCTATCCAGGAAAGTCAAGTTCAAGTCCCCTCTGATCCTATGTGGGATAATATAAAAAATTTAGCTTCCTATTCCATGCCTAAATCTACTGCCATTTGTGAAGCTTTAGAGATCATCACCAACAGTGAGACTTGTAATGATAGTGTCTCTCTAAAACTGCCATGAATTTGGAACTAGTTCTTCAAGTAATGCTGTGTTCTCTCCCACTGCACTTACCCAACTAACATGCCTGGTTTCTTTGAATGAATTACTACTCTTGCATCTACTTCATTTATTCTCTAGTCAAGTCAGTGTATTACGATTGTTTAAGTGTTCTATTATTCAGTTTACAGTTTGCCTTCCTTGAAAAAGCCATCTGGTTGATGTGTGAAAGCTTGGAAAAAATTTAATTACTAGTATATATAGTCATACTATTTAAAACGTTATGCTACTGATTTTTTTTTCTCAGATTTTTATATTTGCACCTGTTAATTTTTCTAATTGACCTGATTTTTTAGGTGATTAGCGGACACCTGCTCAGTGACCAGAAATACTGCTCATAGCACAATATTCAAACACCACATGATTGCAAAATGCATCAAAATAATATCACCAAGAAGATGGACCTGTCTAGAAAAGAGAAATCTCTTGAGCATGAATGCAAAAGTTGCCAAAAGAAATTTTCAAGAAAGAAAACTCTTTTTGAGCATTTGCCCACCCATACTGGTGAAAAGCCTCATGAATGTGGAATATGCCACAAGAAGTTTGCAGTGAAGAGTGCTCTTTTGGGACATGAACTCACCCATTCTGGTGTAAAATGCCACGAATGTGAAATATGTTCTAAGAAATTTGCGAGGAAAGGTCATCTCTTAAGACATAGGTCCACTCATACAGGTGAGAAACCTTACATGTGTTATGTGTGCCACAAAAGTTTTTCTCAGAAGAGTGATGTTGCAAGGCATTTGCACATTCATACAGGTGAAAAACCACATGAGTGTGAAATTTGCCACAAAATATTTACAGAGAAGAATGCCCTTTCAAGGCATTTGCTCACCCACACAGGTGAAAAACCTTTCCAGTGTGAGATGTGCCACAAGAGATTTTCAAGGAAAAGTAATCTTTCAGAGCATTTGATCACTCACACAGGAGAAAAAACTCATGAATGTGAAATATGCCTTAGGAAATTTGCTCGAAGGAGTGATCTTACAAAACATTTAGTCACTCATATAGAAAAAAAACCTAGCGAATGTGAAATGTGCCTCAAAATTTTTTCTAGAAGGTGTGATCTTACGAAACATTTGCACACTCATACAGCAGAAAAACTGCAAGAACATAACAAAAAATTGGCAAATCTTTCATCACATTTGCTTAGTCACTCAGATGAAAGACATCAAGAATGTGAAATATGTCACAAGAAATTTAAACGCAGGTGTCATCTTGCATCACATTTACTTGGCCATACGGGTGAAAAGCCTCATGAATGTGAAGTGTGCAACAAAACATTTGCACGTAAAAGTGCACTTTCAAGGCATTTGCTCTCCCACACAGGTGAAGTCCTTGTGAACATAAAATGTGCCACCCAAAATTATAGTTAAATGTGCACTTTTAAAGAGTTTGCCCACTCAGATTGGTGAAAGACAGGTGTAGTTAAGCATCCTACATTATTCATCTAAAAATTTTGAGAAAAAAGTACAGTGAGACCTCCTTTAATGGACACTTCCAAATAACGGTAACCTCCGAGCAACAGTAAATTTCGTTTTGGTACAGAACACCTATCATGGGATTAACATTAATAAAACCTCTGAATAACAAAACCTCTTAATAGCAGTCAACAAATACGTCAGTCAGTCCATAAGAAGATCTAACGGATAGCCTATCCTTTAGAATCGTTATTAAAGTTTATACAACAATTATGTTGTACTGCCATTTACTGTACGTTAATTGATAGCTTTAGCCACCCGGGAGTATTATTCATTGCATTTTGAGAACTATATATGTAATTATTGAACATACTTATAAATTGAACATAGTTTTTTGTTATTGGACATAAACTGAACATAGTTTTTTTTTTCATAGTAACATCACATAAAACACATGCACAAATATTAATTAACACCTAAAGCCGTATTAATCGAAAAAACAAGAAATTATAATTGTAGCACTAACAGTCCTATAGAACTACCATACGCATGAAAACATCTGATTCAACAAGAACAAAGAAAGGAGGAGGGGGAAATAAACCAAGAAAAATTGAAAACAAAAGCATGGAGAACATCACGAACCACTAGAGCTCCGCAGTGAAGAGGAACGCCATGTGAAAGCTTGAGATAACCAGGCTTCTACAAGGACGTGCAATAAAAGTTGCGCACTACATCGCAAGACAGACCCGTGTGTCATGGCAAAGAGAACAAGTTGGATATGCATCTCTGATGAACAGTTCAACATCAGACATCGCAATCGGCAAAAGTAGCGAGTCCCACAGAAGATGACTGCAATGCACAGTCGAAACTAGTTTGGATACGGCTGCATGTGAGGAATTATTCACTTGAGGTCTTCTTTTTATGCCTTTTAGCCAGGATATTTCCTTTTTTAACCCCTTTTTTATTAGTTGATAGACTTAAAGACTTAATGTTTCTTTTACTATATCATCCAAATTCTTTTAAAAGTTCTTTTCATCTTTCATAGTCTTAATTCAAACAATTCTATTATATTTTAATTAGCTGAAGTGACAACGACAGCAATTTTCCAATGTGATACTTCGACTGCACTTGGATAGCCACACCCGTTGACTGAACAATATAGAGCGTGAATATCAACCTATGCTGAAGAAAGGTATGAACAACAAACAAACTATATTCAATTTATAAGTTTGTTCAATAATTACATATAGTTCTCAAAATGCAGTGAATAAATACTCTCGGGTGGCTAAAGCTATCAAGTAACGTGTGAAACAGTAAATGGCAGCACAACTTAATTATTGTAGAAATTTTAATGACTTATAGATCCATGTAATACTGTTTAAGGTTTTGAACAAAGAATAAAATATCCTTTTTGCAGTGTCGAATAAATTCAGTATCGCTTGCCATCTTTCACCTACCGATGTGCAAGTGCGTTTAACTGGTGTTCGAACTTCTGTGTCACATTTCATTCTCTGGACCACTTGCGGTCACATGACAACAACACGGGGGAATGTCAGATATGTAAATTAGTGGTATACATCACACAAAAAAAGGCTTTAAAACTTATTTGTACACCTAATATGTCAGAGACTGAATGGTAAAGTGACCATTCAAAACACATGCTTTGTCATACAGAAGAAAAATGTAATGAATACAGTGTGCAACGAGAAATTTGCATGAAAAGTTGTTCTTTCAACAAATTTGCTAACTCTTAGAGGTGAAATGCCATACGAATGGGAAATTTGCCACACAAACAATTGCATTGAAAAGTGCATTTATGCATTCATACAGGTAAAAAACCTTGAGAGTGTAAATATGTAACAAGACGCTTGCACGGAAAAGTGGCCTTTCAAAGCATATTCACACTGGAGAAAAGTCTTGTGAATGCTAAATGTGTTGCAAGAAGTTTGGAATGAAGAGTAATTTTTCAAGGCATCTGTTTACTTATGTGAGCCAAAAGCCACATGAGTGTAAAATGTACTACCAGAAATGTGGAGGGGAGAGTGATCTCTGAAAGTGTATCCCTACTTTTACTCATAAAAAACCTTGTGTGAGTGTGGAATGCAGGGGCGTATAAATAATATTCTTTTGGAGAAAGGGTGGGGGGATGAAAAATGGAAATCTTTGAAATCCACCAGAACAAATTAAAAGTTAATGAAAATGGGAAAAAAATTTTTAATTTTTTCTAATGCAATTTGATGCATTTTTACTAAAGCATTTTTTCTAATGCAAGTTGCATTTTAACAAAAAACATAAAAAATGGAACATTCTTAGGGGGAAGACCCCTTCCCCCCTCTCTAAATATGTTGAAATACATGTACCATTAAAAATTTTATCCAGAAAGATGATCTTATAAAACATCTTTTTTTACAGATGAACAATTTCATTTGTGCAAAGATAACTTGCAGTAAAACATGTCTATTTGCAGCATTCATTCACTCATAAAGTTGGAAATTCTTAAGCATTAGATGTCACAAACAGTAGAGTGCTGTTAATGTTATGTGTTGGCATGCAAAAATTATACCAAATTCCATCCTGTAATTTTTTTATTCTTCTGTTACTTCATCTCAAAGTATAGGCTTTGACGTGAAAATCTTCAGTAAGACTTTTTTGATTGTTATTAAAAAAATTTTTAGATAATATGTCTTGCCTTTGTGTATATTGTGTGAATTAATGACACAACATATTAGTTCTCTTAAGCATTAATCCAAACCAAATTTGTGTAAAGCTTTGAACAATTTCTAAATTGTTTTAATGCTTAATCTAGGGTAAAGAATGAAAAATGCTTAATTAAAAAAAATGTTTAAATTTTAAGTGAAAAATTCTTATTTTTTAGGTTAAAAAACCTAATGAAATCAAAATGAGTGGGATATGCTTCTTTGAGTGAATTTAGGCTCACTTCGGGTAACCCGATGCTTTTTGTATCGCAATTTTTTGAGGTTATTTATGGGGGAGTGATTATGGTGTGAAAACTACCATGTGGAAAGACTAGACTCTCTGGGGGTTCACCTTCCTTAAAAAAGCCATCTGGTTGATGTGCAAAAGTTTGGAACCTTTTATCTTTGTTTTACGCCAATAAATATGGATTAGCAGTATAGTTTTAAATCTGAATTTTGACAATTCTTGAGTTTTATTTATTTATTTTTTTTAGAAAAAGGTAAACTGTTTCTAACAGTTTCCCTAGAAAATGTTAAACACGGCCAACAAAACAGCTTGTGAGATTTGAAACACTACAAACCTTGTCTGCTTGGTAAATAGAAAAGTTGAAGTATTAATTAGTTTGCATAATTAATGACAATGTTAAGCGACTCAAATTTGAGGTTGGTGTTTTGTTGCTTACACTTGGGATTGTTCTAAAAAACTTGGCGAATCAAAAGACTTATTAATTTTGCATCATCCGTTTGCTTAAATTATCTTGAAGCATTTCAGTGTTGCAGAAAGGGAAGAAATATACAAAAATGTATCTGTACAAGTTGCCAACTGAATAAGAAAAGATCCCTCTGAAATTACACACTGGGTAGCAGATACCATGAGAAGAAAACCAGCTTTCCATTGGTCGATGCAACACATTCTTTCGCATTTCGACAGATTTTTCAATGGCGGTAAACCTTGTGGGAATATACTGTGGGGACAGTAGGAACAGACTCCGACTGCCCAAGCACCGAATGCAAGGGGCATTTTCACATCAAATGTTATGGAGTCAGAATGGGAAAAGCTGCCGGTTTATCGGAGTTTGATAAAGGACAAATTGTGGTGGCATGACACTTTGAAACTACAATCTCGAAAACGGCGTGGCTTGTTCACGTGCTTCTGTAGTACGCACGTATCAAAAGTGGTGCACATATGGCCAAACGACGAACCGTCGTCCACAGCTCATTGATGGCAGAGGGGAGCGGAGACCGCTGTGCCACAGTTCAACAAATCACCCGCATCTACAACAGTGGTGATCAGGGCAATGTGTCGCAGCACACAGTTCATCGCATCTTTCTGCGTAGCCGAAGACCCAGCCGGATCCCCATGTTCACTGCACGCCCAAGATCATCGAGATTGGACCGTGGAAGATTGTGGCCTGGTCTGACGAATCAAGATTACTGATGCATTACATAGACAGCTGAGCGCGGATACACCGATTACCAACAGAGGCTATGGCACATGGATGCACTGTTGGGCAAAAACAGGCCCTCGGTGGCGGTATTATGCTGTAGGCGATGCTTTCTTGGGACACTAGGCCCCATTACCCCAATAACAATCCCTGACAGCTGTCCGATATCTGAACATCATTCCGGACCAAGTTCTCCCATTCATGGCAACTGTGTTTCCTGCTGGTGATGGCCATTACCAACAGGATAATGCACGATGCCAGAATTGTCAAGAAGTGGTTCGAGGAACATGCAGGTGACTTTTAATGCCCTGGCCTCCAAATTCACGTCACATGAACCCAATCGAACATTTGTGGTTTGACTTGGAAAAGCAGGTTCGCGCTAAATCACCACCACTCCGAAATTTATGGGAACTGGAGAACCTGCTGTTGACATTATGGCATCACATACCCCAGGATACCTATCGACACCTCATCTAATCGATGCCTCGCCGAGTGGCCGCTGTTTAGCGGGCTGAAGGGAGTCCTATGAGGATGTAGCAGACACGTGACTCTCAGCATGGCAACCAGCCTCGTTGAAATGCTGACTGCTTTCAAACTTTAACTTCAGAGTACAAAATGTGGTATTTGGAAAAAATTAGAGATTGAAGGAAAAGATCCTTATGTGCGGAATGCAAGTATCTTCGAATGTGATGCGAAAAGTTTTCCGAAAGTGCAAATAGAAAATATTTTCAATTACTTCGTCTTTGGTCGAAGCGCCTTTACTGCAGTACAATTCGAGGCATATAAAAGTTTCGAAGCATATAACAATTTCTCGTCGTTTGTATTCCTTTACAGGGTAATTTAGTACGATCACAAATTCGTGGCCGCCCCGGTGGCGCAGTGGTCTGAGACGCTGGCCTCTCATCATTCGTCCGTAAGGGGTCCGGGTTCGAATCCCAGTCAGGCATGGATGTTGTGTTTGTCTTACGGCACTGGCTCTCTCCCTTCCCTGGAACCAGTGACCCTAAATTAGGGACGGGCGACTGCTTATAGCCCGTTGAGTTGCTCACGGTGGTCGTTAAACCTTAAATCAAAAAAAAAAAAAATTCGTGAGTAATCAGTAATTTATGGAGAAAATAGGTACGCTGCCTTAATAAGTAAGGTTCTCTTCCCTCCCAGATGCTGAGATCTGAGTAAAAAACGATAGGCTTTCTTTCTTTCCAGGATTCGCTGATTTTGGATAAAACTGACCCTTGAAAGGTTCTATGCCTTTTTGAGAGTTTAACTCTTCAACAAAAAGTGTCTTTCTAAGCTCTGGAAAGTGATTTCCAATCCTTAGAAAAATGAGCAAAATTTTTTTTCGTAAAATTGTAGTAAAAATATAAAATTTTGCTGGGATTTGTGCCCTATAATTTATCCGTAAATAAATTTAGCAGCATAACACCGACCTGTAAACAGACCTAGACACCAAAAAGGATTTTATTTGGACAACAATTTTAGCCATTGCATTTTTCTGCAAAAGTGTGCTTCAGCTCCAGATAAAAATCCAGGTGTACTAAAAAAAAAAAAAAATCAACGGTAGTTTGGGGGGCGGGGGATAACATATAAAACAAAGTAATAAACTAAAAACTATCGACACCGACAGTCAAATAACCTTAAAAGTGAAAAGCCGAAAACTCGCAAAAAAAAGGTGAGTCAGGTTAACGGTGTGATCGAGATCTAAAAAATACAGAAGAGCCAGAGATTTGAATCGGACTAAAAGCCAGGTTTGCTACCAAATTAATTTTTAGCCCTATAAAAAATTTCAGTACCCCTAGATCAACCAGGAACCTTCTGAAAAGAAGTCCCTGGAGGAAAAAAACGTGCACAGAAGTTCCGATTGGGGACCGAAACGTTTATTTAAGAAATATTTTAACTAAGAGACAAACTCTAAAAGATGTTCTATAAGAAAATAGTCAGTAGTAATAAAACCTACGCAAGAAAAAAAAAAGGCCAACACCTTTTAAATTCAACTTGAAAACTCTGAATCAACGAATGAAACGCCTGGCCCAATAAGTGCAAGCATTGCACTCCAATAGCGTTTGAACAAGTAAAAGATGGATTCTCTGCTTTACCAGAAATCAATGATTTCTAGATAAAACTAACATTTAAGAGGTTCTCTGCCTTTGAAGAGTCTAACTCTTAAAAAAAGAAGTTTTTCTAAGCTCTGCGAAGCGATCTCCCTTCGTTTGGCATATAAGCAATTTTTTTCGGTACTGCCTTTAGAGACAGCAGCTAGCAGCCTGAAAAAGACTTTCGGTCTCGATTTCCTCTATTACCTTACTTCATAATGTTCATAATGCCAAAAAATCTAGGCATTTTGGCTTCAAATTTTTATAAACACCGACCGCTATTTATTGCACTTTACACACTAAGTGCAGGACAGACAGCTATGCTTGGCCGCCCCGGTGGCGCCGTGGTCTAAGGCGTTGGCCTCTGATCATTCGTCCGTAAGGGGTCCGGGTTCGAATCCCGGTCAGGCATGGATGTTGTGTTTGTCTTACGGCACTGGCTCTCTCCCTTCCCTGGAACCAGTGACCCTAAATTAGGGACGGGCGACTGCTTATAGCCCATTGAGTTGCTCATGGTGGTCGTTAAACCTCTAATCAAAAAAAAAAAAAAACAACTAGGCTTGTCCTTCAGGAACTTGCTTGCAGGAACTGTTGCCACTTTACTGAAACTTCTCGATGACGTCACGTGCTACATCCTCATTAGGTAGGTGGTCATAATGTAATGCCTCATCTGTGTATGTAGCATCGCTACAAATAGAAAATGTAGTCGTAGCAATAGCACGCTACAAAATCCTGTAGCTTGTAGTAGAAATTACGCTACAAACTGCGCTACTTTTAAAAAACAGCGAGAAATAATTCCTCAAAGCACGTGATATTTCCAATTTTTCTGAAACGTTATTGGTTAGAACAGAGGCGGAGTGTATCCACCTCCGTATCATTACGTGCCTGACATTGTCAAGCCAGCAAAATAGTTAATCTTTTTTAACATGTCGCTTGCAAAAAAAAAAAAAACAATAAAAAACGCGCTTAGAAGTATCTCTTCGTCTGTCCGTGGACACCATATCTCTACAACTATTAGTTCAACTTGAAAAAGTCTTTTTTTTTTTTTTGCAATGGAAGCTCAAAATATGAAAACAATGATCCTTGCTTTCCCTGGTTTTTATGTTAATTATGCATAACTTCGTCGCTGGTCGGTGAAAATGCCGATGTGCCGCCCCGGTGGCGCAGTGCTCTAAGCGATGGCCTCTGATCATTCGTCCGAGCGGGGTTCGGGTTCGAATCCCGGTGCGGCATGGATGTTGTTTTTGTCTTACGGCACTGGCTCTCTCCCTTACCTGGAACCAGTGACCCTAAATTAGGGACGGGCGACTGCTTATAGCCCATTGAGTTGCTCACGGTGGTCGTTAAACCTCCAACAAAAAAAATGCCGATGTTATTGAATTCAAAAAAATGTTTTATTTCATAAATATCCCATTGAAAAATTCTTCCATTCGATACCTGCCGTGGCGCAGTGGTCTAAGCGATTGCCTCTGATCATTCATCCGAAAGAGGTCCGGGTTCGAATCCCGGTGAGGCATGGATGTTGTGTTTGTCTTACGGCACTGGCTCTCTCCCTTCCCTGGAACCAGTGACCCTAAATTAGGAACGGGCGACTGCTTATAGCCCATTGAGTTGCTCACGGTGGTCGTTAAACCTCCAACAAAAAAAAATGCCGATGTTATTGAATTCAAAAAAATGTTTTATTTCATAAATATCCCATTGAAAAATTCTTCCATTCGATACCTGCCGTGGCGCAGTGGTCTAAGCGATTGCCTCTGATCATTCATCCGAAAGAGGTCCGGGTTCGAATCCCGGTGAGGCATGGATGTTGTGTTTGTCTTACGGCACTGGCTCTCTCACTTCCCTGAAACCAGTGACCCTAAATTAAGGACGAGCGTATGTTTATAGCCCATTGAGGTGCTCCCGGTTGTCGTTAAAAATCCAATAAAAAAAAAATTCGGTACCATTTACAACAAAGACTACTTTGTTTATTTTTTTAAGCGATGCGTAAATTTCCCGCTAGGGGGCATGAAGTTAAATAGCGATTTCTCTAATGTCTCTGCTTTTAAAAGTCCGATTTCAAAATTTCGTTTTACATCGCATGAAACTCATCTCTGCCAGTTAAATTCAATTTAAGCAATAATTGTTGTTTATGCTTATGCGCCCTTTTCCAACGGTCCAACCTGCAACTATCTCTTTTTCCCAGCCTCAGCTAGCTCAACCCCCTGCAGGAAGGACTGTCTTAAAAGTGTTGACATTCTTAAGTCAAGTAAATAGTTTAACTGTTTAATGTAATCCCAAATCATTAGTTACAACTTTACACAAACTTCTATTATAGGTCAAGAATGCTTTTATCTTGAGGTGCTCTATTATGCAGAAGAACATTCACAACTTCAATGCTGTCACAATTAGCACATACCAGTCCTTGAACTAAAACGTCCTTTAATACCACTCAAACTGAGAAATATGGCAAACATCTAAACGGTCAATCCAGCAGGCCGATAGACACAATAGTTTTCATCGCTCGTACTGACTTGGCATACACCCTTCTCCGCTGCACTGACATCCACCGGCAGGTAGAAAAGAACACCAAGCCAAAGTTCAACCAATACTGTCGACGAGGCAGACATATTGCCCATGGTTCATCACCGACCCGTCATAGACGCCCCTGCGCTGCGCTGACATCCACGGGCATGTAGATTTTTTTTTTTATTGGAGGTTTAACGACCACCGTGAGCAACTCAATGGGCTATAAGCAGTCGCCCGTCCCTAATTTAGAGGCACTGGTTCCAGGGAAGGGAGAGAGCCAGTGCCGTAGGACAAACACAACATCCATGCCCGCCCGGGATTCGAACCCGGACCCCTTACGGACGAATGATCAGAGGCCAGCGCCTTAGACCACTGCGCCACCGGGGCGGCGGGCATGTAGATGAATCCATGGGAACGTCAAGCCACAGTCCATCCGATGCTGTCGACGAGGCCGAGAAAGTTTCAGGACATTCATCTCATCAACGCAGCTTTGGCATAGAAGCCCCTCCGATGCACTGACACCGACAGGTAGAAAAATCATCCATGGGGACATAACGCCTCCGTTCCACGCTCACAGCTGCGTAACCTATATCAGATCGGCAATCTTATCAGCAAGCATCTGGATTTTTTGATTTTTTTTATCGGAGGTTTAACGACCGCCGGGAGCAACTCAATGGGCTGCAAGCAGTCGCCCGTCCCTAATTTAGGGTCACTGGTTCCAGGGAAGGGAGGGAGCCAGTGCCGTAAGAAAAACACAACATCCATGCCTCAGCGAAATTCGGACCCCGGCCCCTTTTGGACGAATGATCAGAGTCCATCGCTTAGACCACTGCGCCACCGGGGCAGCCATCTGGAATCATCGCCAAAGAAAGAAACACTGGTGACCATGAACTAGCGAAAAACTCTGCTACTGAGAAAAATCCATAACAAATACAAGTCGTCCGCTAAGAACAACAACGCAGTAAGCTGGCCAAAAAAAAAAAAATTAACTAAACACCGCAAATAGCTCTCATAGTAACAGTCAGTAGTTATCTTTGAATCTCACTTCCTTGCTCCTTTATCTCACTCGAGAAAAAAATGGTTGCGCATTTCCAAATCACGCAGATGCTTATTGAACAAAGAGTCTAAAATCTTAAGGCCTTTATATATATTTTTTTGGGGTTGGAGGTTTAACGACCACCGTGAGCAACTCAATGGGCTATAAGCAGTCGCCCGTCCCTAATTTAGGGTCACTGGTTTCAGGGAAGGGAGAGAGACAGTGTCGTAATACAAACACAACATCCATGCCTGACCGGGATCCGAACCCGGACCCCTTACGGACGAAAGATCAGAGGGCAGCGCCTTAGACCACTGCGCCACCGGGGCGGCTTATATTTCCTCATGACAATTTAATTGCACTGTGGCTGCAGCAAAAGCATATTTCCAATATGCAGAAGTTTACGAAAAAGACAATAGATTTGGAAATTGGTTGAACTAATTCTATAGCTCAGATGTATTTTGCTGTATTGTAAGTGCTGACAAAAACCACAAAAATCATCATCAATGGATTAAATACAATTTCAGGAGAAATCTTCACTTTGGCCAATTTCACTTTCAGAAATTTAATCAACATGTTCAGGCTGAAGTACAAATATTTATGAAATAAAATTATATTTAACGACAATATGCAGGAGCAGCATTGCAAGAAAGAGAAAATATGTTCATGGGAGAAACGTTCATTCAGTCTAACTTTTGTTTTTGAAAATTTTGAAGAACAGAATTTAGTCTTCAGACGAATTAAATTCTTTTCTACAGAAATCTGAACAAGCTAACCACTGTCTCCATTATAGTGCGTCGTATAAATATAGAGACAGAACAAATTCTCGAATAAAAAAACAACAACAACGTGCTGAAATGTACACCTCATATTTATAGCAAAAATAGCATAGGACACGCAGCTGCACAATAGTGTGACGGAAACATAACAATTCCAACGCCAAGTACAAGGAAAAAAAAAAGAAATACGCTGTCTAAAAAATACACTGCTGGCCACCCAAAATTCAACACCAAGAAGGAAGCATCCGATTGGCCTGATTTTTTTTTGACTGGAGGTTTAACGACAACCGTGAGCAACTCAGTGGGCTATAAGCAGTCTCCCATCCCTAATTTAGGGTCAATGGTTCCAGGGAAGGGAGAGAGCCAGTACCGTAAGACAAACACAACATCCATGTCTCACCGAGATTCGAACCAGGACCCCGTTCGGACGAATGATCAGAGGCCATCGCTTAGACCACTGCGCCACCGGGGCGGCTGGCCTGAAATTCGCAGCATGCGTCGCCACCGAGAAGCACTATAAGAAGGGTGCATAGAAGGCGGGGTGTAAGTAGTGGAAGTGTGTTGTGCTGCCGGACTTGTGAGTGAGAAACTTCCTGATTCCTCGTCGTAGAATACGGCAGTTATTCCAGCACGTTTCGGAGTTCAACAGAGACAAATAGTGGGTTATTGCGACAGCGGTTTATCGTACCGAGACATCGGTGCCCGTGTGGAACGACATTCAGCCACAGTGAGGCGAGTATGAATTCAGTGGGCGCAGGAGGGACGGACGGACGGACCGACCGACGTGAACGATTGCCGCAGCCGCGGCACACCACCGAACGAGAGAATCGGCATGTTGTGTGGCGGGTATTGACGGCTCGCACCGCCACATCACAAATGTTAGCGCAGGAATTAGGATGTGTTGTGCAACAACCTGTACAGCACGTACCGTTCGACGTCGTCTGCAGGAGCGGGGACTTGTCGCACGGCGCCCATTGCTCCGATTACCATTGACGTTACACCACCGGCGAGTGCGGCGGCAGTGGGCCGTTGAACGCCGAACCTGGACTACGGAATGGCACGACATTGTCTTCTCCGACGAATCTCGCTTCTGCCTTCAACACCACGATGGTCAGATCCGCGTGTGGCGGTACCGAGGCGAGAGACTGTATGACGCCTGTATTATTCGTCGCCATACCGGTACGTCGCCTGGCCTTATGGTTTGGGGCTCAATTGGATGTGACACCCGCACACCTCTGGTATGCATCCCCTGTACACTCAACAGCCACCGCTACATCTCCGACGTTTTGGAGCCTGTAGTCCCCCTCACCTGCAGGACCTGCCAGCGGCCACGTTTCAACTGGACAATGCGCGCCCGCACGTAGCACGTATCGTGCAACAATTCTTCACGGCCCACCAGGAGGCACTTCTGCTGTGGCCCGCCTGTTCTTCCGATATGTAGCCCATCGAACACGTCTGGTCGCTGATCGGCAACTGAGTGGCCTGGCAAGCACCACCCGCAGCTATACCTGATGAACTGTGGCAATGCCGCCCCGGTGGCGTAGTGGTCTAAGGCGCTGGCCTCTGATCATTCGTCCGTAAGGGGTCCGGGTTCGAATCCCGGTCAGGCATGGATGTTGTGTTTGTTTTACGGCACTGGCTCTCTCCCTTCCCTGGAACCAGTGACCCAAAATTAGGGACGGGCGACTGCTTATAGCCCATTGAGTTGCTCACGGTGGTCGTTAAACCTCCAATCAAAAAAATGTCGCAACGTGTGGAAGCAGCCTGGACCAACATACCCCAAGCCCACATCCAAAGCCTCCTTCGTTCGATGCCGCGGCGTGTAGCGGCCTTTATTACCAGCCATGGGAGCCACACGAACTATTGATGTCTGCGTGTTCCGCAAGTCGCGTGGGCCTGTAAGCTCAATTTCTTCATCTTTGTATCTGTTTTTATATATCCAGTAAAACTTGCCTTGCTATCTCGTGTCCTTCTTGGTATTGCATTTTGGGTGGCCAGCAGTGTATAAAGACTTACTAGTTATGAGCACGTCCGATACGAATAGTGGAGCCGTTGTTCAGAATAACACTGAAAACCCGCTTGGGCATGCTGTCCACCAAGTGATGTGAGTGTTCTGGACGGAGTGCGTACCAGCTTCGTTCAATCTGCTCTTTCAATGCCACCACACTTGAGAACTGCCTTCCATTCGCATGCACATCACGAGCGAGGGTACAGAGGTTTTCGATAGGGTTCAGATCTGGACTGACTGCTGACCATTCCAGTACGATCACATCATGAGTGTTAAACCAGCTTTTCGTTGATGCAGGCCGATGGATAGAGGCATTGTCTTGCTGGAACAGATAATCAACACCCGCTAGAGTTTCGGTAAACGGTGGAAGGTGGCTGCTGAGTATGTCCTGATACGTTTCGAAGTTTTGCCTGCCTTGCAGAAAAGCAGTATCCGTTATTCCATTGAACGTTATCCCATTGAACGTAAAGAAGGTGCGTGGCTCGCATCGTAAATCATGTCAATAGCAGTTCCAACCGTCAGGGCCGTCCAGGTTGAAATTTTTCTCATCGGAGAAAATAGTTGTGATCCACTCGTCCGTCCAGTGCATGTGGCTGCTTGCCCATAACAATCTAGCTTCCTTGTGGCGCCGCGTGAGGTGTGGCAGACGGCGCATTTTACGGAGCACAATGTTGCGACTTTCCTTGATTCGTCGATTAACTGTGTCCTTTGAGACGGTGACACCAACATTTCGAGAAACTTGACGTAGTGATAACCTATGGGATGAAACTAAACGCGTGATGGCCCTATTATCTCGCTTGGTTGTTATTCGAGGGCTTCCAGGCCGTTTTCTGGCAGTTAACGCACCGCGTTACGATAAAGTCTTATAAATGACTGCCCTACTCCTCCACATTGCTTTACAAATTTTCACTGCAAGCAATCCATTTGCTCTAGGTCTCCAAATCTTCTGCACCTCCTCACCAGAAAGTTAACTGTTTCATGGCATTTCGGCAAATGAAGGTCTGACAGCAGGTACGCTGTCTTTTGTAGGCTGGACCGAATAACGGCCCATGCGCGTGCGTACAACATGCTAACTTGTATATCTCATTTGCATATGGCTACTTTACATAGTTGTCTTTATATTTTTGAGACACCTAAAATTACACTATTTTTTTTTTTTGATTGGAGGTTTAACGACCACCGTGAGCAACTCAATGGGCTATAAGTAGTCGCCCGTCCCTAATTTAGGGTCACTGGTTCCAGGGAAGGGAGAGAGCCAGTGCCGTAAGACAAACACAACATCCATGCCTGACCGGGATTCGAACCGGACCTCTTACGGACGAATGATCAGAGGCCAACGCCTTAGACCACTGCGCCACTGGGGCGGCGGTTGGAGGTTTAACGATCACCGTGAGAAATTCAATGGGCCGTCGCTTGTCCCTAATTTAGGGCCACTAGTTCCATGGAAGGGAGAGAGCTAGTGCCGCAAGGCAAACACAACATCCATACCTCAAAGGGATTCGAGCCGGGACCCCTTTCGGACGAATGATCAGAGGCCATCGCTAAGACCACTGCCCCACCGGGCAGCCCAAACTTTCCATGTGTGCCTTCAAAATTTGCTGTTTCTTTCCACAATTATCATCAATCTATAACATTATAATCGAAATGGACCTTATTCACCTCACACTATTATAGGAAATATGTTCGTCGCCGCCCCGGTGGCGCAGTGGTCTAAGGTGTTGGCCTCTGATCATTCGTCTGTAAGGGGTCCCGGTTCGAATCCCGGTGAGGCATGGATGTTGTGTTTGTCTTACGGCACTGGCTCTCTCCCTTCCCTGGAACCAGTTACCCTAAATTAGGGACGGACGACTGCTTATAGCCCATTGAGTTGCTCACGGTGGTCGTTAAACCTCCAATCCAAAAAAAAAAAAAAAAAAAAAATATGTTCGTCGCTCTAGAGGAGCAGTGATCTTAGAAATGGTATTCTGATCATGTGTCCTAGATGGGTAGGGCTCGAGTCTTGGTGAGGCATGGATGTTGTGTTTGTCTTGCGGCACTGGCTGTCTCGCTTCCCTGGAGTCAGTGGCCCTAAATTAGAGGCGGGCGACTGCTTATAGCCGTATAGAGTTGCTCACGGTGATCGCTAACCCCCCAATTAATAAAAATAAATAATACATATGTTCGATTGCTGCGAATATATTTCCCAATTTCCTGGTTCAAGAAAATCGCGATTTTTCATATCCTTATTAAGGACATGCCTAACTTTTTTTTTTATTGGAGGTTTAACGACCACCGTGAGGAACTCAATGGGCTATAAGCAGTCGCCCGTCCCTAATTTAGGGTCACTGGTTCCAGGGAAGGGAGAGAGCCAGTGCCGTGAGACAAACACAACATCCATGCCTGACCGGGATATTCGAACCCGGACCCCGCTCGGACGAATGATCAGAGGCCATCGCTTAGACCACTGCCTAACTTTTGCTCATCGTATGGTTCTGTTAACAAGTCCTGTTCCGTAAAATGTATAGAGAAAAAGACAGGGGTTCATAAGTTTCCTCTGAAAACGGAGGAATGGCTGGGTAAAATGATAGGTCGTGATTTCCATCCCAATGTTTATGCAGTACCGAATATAGTCTGACGATGTTAACAAGGAATATTATGAATATTGTGACACTACGAATCGAAGGCAACTAAAACCTAGTAGTGCTGATTGAACGTTTGGATAAGTAAGTTTCGAACTAAGTTCTACGTTTGTTCCCCGAAGAACAAACATATCTATAATTTTTCGTTTATTTAATTTACTTATTCATTTTATTTTGAAGTAGTTGCCTAGGTGCGGACGGGATGAAGTTTCTAATTGTTGTTTTTAACTCTAGTTTGTTTCCATATTACGTATTTGTCTGGGATTCTAAATATTTTGTTTTGCAAAAGTCTTCCTTTCCCGGAACCAGTGACCCTCAATTAGGGATGTTATTATTGATTGAAGGTTTAACGACCACCGTGAGCAACTCAATAGGTTGCAAGCAGTCGCCTGTCCCTAATTTAGGGTAACTGGTTCCAGGGAAGGGAAAGAGCCAGTGGCGTAAGACCAACACAACATCCATGCCTTACCGGGATTCGAACCCGGGCCCCTTTTGAACGATAATTAGGGATGGGCGACTGCTTTTAGCCCATTCAGTTGCTTACGGTGGTCGCTAAACCTCCAATAAAAAAAAAAAAAGAAATAAAAGCCTCAGCTTTCCCACACTTTGACGGCCGTCGCTTGCGGTTATAGGCTTCACGCAAAGTGGCACTGCTCTATTGATTCGGGCTTCTCCAGATATCTAATTTTAACCTCCTTGGTACATCCACGACACATTTTTTTATTTTATTCATAAATCAGTGATTCCTGAACAGGCAGAGATCCTATCATTTTTTACCCAGGGCTCCGCATCTGGGGTGGGGGGGTTACTTATTAAGTTATTATGGCAACGTACCTATTTTCTCAGTAAATTAATAATTACTCTCTAATTAGTGATCTCACTAAATTACCATGTAAAAGAGTATCCACGATGAGAAACTGTTATATAACTTCGAGACTTTTATATGCCTCAAACTGTTCTGTTGTTCTGTGCTAGATGCGCTTCGACCAAAGACGAAGTAATAGAATATATTTATTATTTGCACTTTCGGAAAACTTTTCGCGTCACCTTCGAAGATACATTCATTCAGCACATATGGATCTTTTCCTGCAATCACTTTAAGTTTTCCTAAATACCGCATTTGTACTCGGAAGTTAAACTTTTAAAGTAAGACGCCATCATTTCAACGGGAACTGGTTGTCCTTCACTTATGCTACTATGACTGGCTGCCTTGCTACAACATTTTTTCAGACTGATTTTATGAACGCATGGGGAATTCTGCTTCAACCTTCAAGACTTCAAGTGAACTTAACTCAAGTTTTTATCAAAATGTGTGTTAGAAAATTGTTTGTAGTAAAAAAGTTCTGTTAGCGAGTTTTCTCTTTCGTTTTGTATTAATTACTTAGTTGTAGTCCTTGACTTTAATTGCAGTGTTTAAATTTGCTGAAGGGGGAAATTAAAAGGACTTCTCTCATACGTGGATATATCCTAATTAGAAATTTGTGGGCTGAAGAATATGCCCTTCCTAGAAATATCCCGACTTCAGCATTTCATCTAAAAGGTTAGCAATAGTTTTATTTTTGTATTTTAACATTATCTGATATCAGTTTTGATGAAAATAGCAGCGTCACTTGATGATAAGGCAATTCGCAGCTGTCTTACTGGAAGCAAGAGCCCAGTGATGCAGAAGACCCGTGCCTTCCCGGTGGCACAGTGGTCTGAGGGATGGCTTCTGATCGTTCGTCCGTAATGGGTCAGGGTTCGAATCCTGGTGAAGTATGTATGTTGTTATTGTCTTACGGCACTGGCTGTCTCTCTTCCCTGCAGTCGATAACCCTAAATTAGGGACGGGCGACTGCTTATAGCCCACTTTGATTTTGACTGATCAGAAAGCATTGGGTGTGCTTTGTTATGTAAAGCTCTGTGAAATCTGATCCCATACAAGCAAAACACATTTGCTGTCTGGGTGCAAGCCCAGATCTCCCCACCTTGTATGAGAATATTTCAAAGTTTTTATTCATTTTTACATGACATAAATACCTTCAGCAACATTATTTTCTATTGCCTGCAAATTAAGAGGCTTCATAAAACATAATTGTCTCATACAAAACTGAAAGGAAAAAAATGTAAAACTAGTTCAAATGATGCTGTTAATAATCCAAGAAGTGAGCTTCAGCTCTGTCAATTTATACAAAAGTTCACATTTCAAATGGTAACTTACCTTTCTTGGATGGCTGCAACACAAGCTTGGTGAATTGCCTCTTATTTTCTGTATGGCAGTTTATTTGAGTCATCACTGCAATATAATTACATTTCACGTACTTAACTATTTGTGAAGTCATTATGGTAACTGATGAAAAAATTCTTTATCGATGGATAGGTAGCTAATATTCACCAAGAGTGAATGTCTTAAGTTATTCGATAAAATACAACATGAAAATATTAAAAGAAGGTAAAACCAATTAAAAATGATAGAAAGCCACACTGGTTGCGCAATGGTTTAAGCGATGGCTTCTGATCAATCGTCTGAAAACGGTCTCTCCCTTCCCTGGAACAGTGACCCTAAATAAGGGATGGGCAACTGCTTTATAGGGCCATTGAGTTGCTCACAGTAGTTGTTCAACCTCCAATAATAATAATAAAACCGATAGAGATAAAAAAAATCATCAATGTACAAATAGTCTTAAGCAGGCCTTGATTTCTTTTTATTTTTTAGCAGTAGCAACACTTGCTAATAGAATAAAAGTTTATACCATCTTGGCACACAAAGTATTTAAATTTTTGCTAAAATACACTAGCGCTTTCGAAACCTTTACATGATTTCATCATCAGGTGTAATAATTTTTTTTTATCGGAGGTTTAACTGCCACCGTGAGCAACTCCATGGGCTGTAAGCCCATTCCTAATTTAGGGCCACTGGTTCCAGGGAAAGGAGATAGCCAGTGTCGTAAGACAAACACAACATCCATGCCTCACCGGGATTCGAACCCCTTTCGGACGAATGATCAGAGACCGAAGTCCTGACCACTGGGGCGGCCAGGTGTAATATGACACAATTCCTTTCAAATACACACTACTCAAATGACCCCTTGAGGTCATAACGGCATATATTGCTTGCTGTTATGACCTCAAGGGTCATTTGAGTATTATATAGAGTGTATTTGAAAGGAATTGTGTCATATTACACCTGATGATTAAATCATGTAAAGGTTTTGAAAGCATTGTGTATTTTAGCAAAAATTTAAATATTTAACGTGCCAAGATGGTATAAATCTTTATTCTATTAGACATAATCCGGTGCGTAATTTATATTACCGAGTGTAAGAATTCGTAAATCATCATACAGAGTGCTTCACTTGGGAATATTTAACGCAGCACATGCAAGTGGCCTTATTTGTTACTAGCCAATTGTATTATCTACTAGCAAAAGTTTATTAACATTATGCAAAGGAAATTTTAACATGCCCCTCTCCATTAGTCAATCATGGCAAATTTTGATTTCACCCCTGCAACTGTCACATTGTAATGCTGAAGAGATATTACGAATATTTAGATATAACTCACCTTTTCATGGCCTGACAGATAAATTCTAACAATTTAATTTAAATGCAAATATTAAAAAAAAACTTATTTAACTTTATTCACAAAATCAAGAACACTATTCAAAATCTTCAGTTATTTTTTCTATGGTTTACGATCTTGGTTTCAGGTCTTTTCATCGTACCACTTTAAAACAGCAGGCCTTTGGATTAAACTTGTCTTAGGACAGACCTTCAACCTCAATACTCATGAGAATATTCAATCTTTGTAAGTTTAAACTGCCCCTCCAATCACCCTGGATTCTCTTCATGAAACTGAACCCAACCTCACATGCAGAACTGCATAAGGGAAATATATACTGGGTATTTCTACTAGTGCCAAAATGTTTTTATAATGTTTGTACTTTTCAAGAAACGTATGTTTTCAGAAAGAAAACATATGTTTCTTGAAAAGTACAAACAAGAAACGTATGTTTTCAGAGTTGCTCACGGTGGTCGTTAAACATCCAATAAAAAAACCAAAAAAACAAACAGAAAGCAGTTGTTCCTTTTTGTATGCGTCAAAAATATTCCCCACGCACAATGCGGTAGCGCTTTACAGTATGCAATAAAACATTCAAAATTTTTCTACCTGCAACTTTTGCTAGAACCACGTTTTATCACTAGCAAAATGCATTTGCTTGCTAGCAATTTGCTACTAACTACCGATCCAAATCGAGACCTGGTCATAAGTCAGATGAAATAAACGAAGTCTTAAAGATGTTCAGGTGAAGTTTTTGACGAACGATGTCTGTGTAACTAACTGGTTTCAGCTGTCCGCTGCAGCCATTTTCATAGGTCTGACTAGTGCTTATGCACTCGCTCACTGAGATCGAATCGGTTTCTACTTGTTGGTTTGTTGTGCAGGAAGTGTGCACATGTTTATGGATACAGGTAGAACCAGGATCAAACAGTACTTGATCGTACTTTCCTTTTTGTTGCTAGGTATTATACGTAGTTAATTTTTATTTCATTTCTTTCATTCTCTATTTTTCATTCTCTTTGTATTCTGTTCTATATTGTGTTCTTTTTCTATGAGGTATTTCCAAGCATACGGCAATTCTGACAGTGTGTTCAAAAACAGTTTATTTTTCGTTTGTTTAGTGAACTACTGCTTTAGATTTTAATCTTTGTTGATGGGTTTTAAAAGTAGATAACAGGGCTTAAAATTCAGGGCACGATGATGAGATTCCCTCTGAAAATTTAAAACTCGAGCCAAATTAAAGTTATCATCAAACAAAGATCTTTGCTCTTTCCACGTTTATAAGTGAGTCACGGAAAAATTCTCATTGGCCGCCACCGGGAGTCGAACCCAGGGTCTTCCAGTTACGCGCCGGATATGCTTCCGTTACACCACAGCGGCCTCGAATTCCTCCAGACTCACACACGCTAACTGCCAAGCCAGTTTGGCAGGTTGCTTCTTGGAGCCCCTGGGTGGGGGGTTTGGTGTGTGTGTGTCAGTGGAGGGGCAGGGTTTGGCTCTCGGTGGCGGCCAATGAGAATTTTTCTGTGACTCACTTATAAATGTGGAAAGAGCGAAGATCTTTGTTTGATTCCCCTGGACCATGTTAAATGTCTGTATCAAATTAAAGTTGTTCGGCAGGAGCCTCCGACCTTACAAAAAAAAAAAAAAAAAAAATACATGTAAGTAGAAAATCTTGGGTCCCTTTTTTGACCACTCGCAAAATTCGTGCATTAGAAATGGACCGTTTTCAGAGTTCCGAAAATTGCAATTGATTACATCGTTCACGTCGGGAACATAATTAGTTTATGGACACGGGAATCGGCTTTCATATGTAGCCACATGAGCAGTTCATTTTGCATATCGCGGACAGTTATGAGATCCTTGTTCGGATTCACGGAATTCCGCTTTTTTTCGCCATATTTTGGTTATACTAGAGATTGATGCAAAAAAAATCTGAAGATAATGTTTTATTTTCGTAAGATCAGTGTGTATGTAGGAGGGGGGGGAATCGTTTTCCGTCTGGTTAAACAGAGTGAAAATTTTCCCCTCAATCGTAATTTCTTTTTCTCGTGAAGTTTCCTCTGTCCAGTTTTGTTATTAAATATCAATTTATTGCATAAATGTTTGTATTTCAGCTTTTGATAACGGAAGTTCAACGGAGCAAAAATTTCCTAGTGAGCGTTTTAGGCATGTGTTTCTTCCGTGGATTCGAGGAACTCTCACTTTGTTGTCATTATTTGCGTGGTTCTTGAGAACGATGCAAAACTGAAAATAATTTGGGGGTGGGTGGGGGGTTTGGTGTGTTTGTGTGTGTCAGTGTCAGTGGAGGGGGAGGGTTCCGGCTGGGGACAGACTTTTGTCTTTCAAAACTTTCGAAAACGTAAGTTAGACAAACTGCAGATTTAATTTGCAATCGTAATTTATTTTTCTCGCAATATTCCCTCTGCTCAGTATTACTGTAAAATATAACTTTGTTCGATAACTGATAGCCTTTCAGCTTTAAAATGAAGGAAAAATTTCCGGAAACGGAAGTCGGACGGAACGAAGAGTTTTCGTAATTGTACCCCCCCCCTGCTATGTTCCCACTGTCCTGAATTATTGTTAAATGTTATTTTCCCTCCATAAATAGTTGCAAAGGGAGAAACTGGACACTCGTATCAAAAGAATGGTTGAATCAACCAAGTATCAATTATGTGAACTAAAAACATCTCGTATTCGAGAAGATATACTTTTTTTTTTTCAGAGCTGAAGGGAAACTTGTTCAAAAATAATAAATTAGTTGACCATTGACCCTTGTAATACTAAACTTGCACATCACAATGTCCAGTGAAGGTTTATCTTCTGTGATTGAGATAGACTGCCAATTTCCTTCTGTCAGAATAGAACTCTTTTTGAAGTTTGAGTGTGTAGAATTTGAATCTGTGAAGCAAAACACACACACAAACATTTTAGCACAGTCTTTCAAAAGCTTGGCAGACCAGTTTAATTGTGTTTTTTGTGGTTTTTTTTTTCTTGAAAATTAATGAAAATGCAGTTATGGAATATTCACTATTCAAACATAGCTTCAAAAAATGAAGAGTATATGTGCCAATGTCCAAAGTTTTCTAAGCAACCATCTGCACACGTTTCCATTAGTGTCAAAAGTTTCTTTTGCAAGTAAGTCTTGTGTTGCATTTAACTAATGCACCATGCAAACATGGCTTTGGCACACAAAACAGAATTCAGTAAAAATTTAGAGATTCACTGTGCAACAAGAAAACTTAATGCATATTTCTGAAATTGGGCCAGATAAACCCTCCCAAATAAAACAGCTGATCAAAGCTTGCTACCTGTGGCGAGGAATGAAAGACACATATATATACTTCAGGCGCAATTTTATGATATCAATGTACTGCAAAACGCACAGCTCTAGTTTTGTAAAATGAATCATGATAATTTTTATTAGGTTGAATGTAGTAAATTTTTTGATCTGATTCACCTGTTTGTTTTAAAAATCAAGTATAGCTTATATTGTTTGAAAAATTGCCACTGTTTTCACAGTCCTTTAATATTATTAAGTCATGTACTCAAAACTCCCCACCTGAAATTTTCAATCCCCTCCATTTACAAAAACAAGACTTCCTTCCATTTCAAATTTGAAATTTAAACTCTGAGATATTAGCTTGATATTTTCCCAATTAGGGTCTGCGTGGTTATTAATACAGTGTTGTATCAATGCAGTTTTTTTTCTTGTCGCTGATTCCAATTAGAGATATGTTCATTCAGTCTCGCTCTAATTCTCTTTTAGTACTTCCTACATATATTTTGTCAGGATGGTTATCTTTTTTTGTAGGAATAACATATACAACTGCACTGTTCAAGATGGACAAATTGTTTTGTTCTTTAGTTCTTTCGAGATATCAGTCATTGTTTCTGCAATGAACAGATTCTGCTTATGACATTCTTTCTTGAGTATTCTGGATATAGATGAAACAAATGGAGATTTACCTATATATTTCCTATTCTCACTTAAAGTGTTGCTGTGTAAGTACAGGGTTTTAAGCTTATTGTAAATAGAGGTAATGAGATTTATTATAGCCAAAGTCAATAGCAAAATTCTTTATCCAGTCTATTTCTTCTCTTTCTGATGCCCGATGAATGGGTAATATTGGGTATAAAAATAAAAGTCAGATCTTATATTTCCATGGGTAAGAACAATATGGAAAAATATTGAGTGTTCTTGTCCCCAGAAATTCTTCTGTTTTTCTTTATTGGTCTACCTCTGAAATGCACATTTTAAATTAAACTCTCTTCTTTTTGGCACTTCAATGTTGATCATTAATTTAAAATGTTATTTACGTTGGAGAATGAAAGCCTGCTTCTAACTGTGGTTTTACTTTAGAGTACTGAAGCCTAAATTTAGAGCACTCTTTATGGAGGGCTTTGGAGTGTGTGTGTGTGTTTTGCTTCATAGTTCAGATTCTGCACACCCAAACTTCAAAAAGAGTTCCATTGTAGAGGAAGGAAATCTGCAGTCTATTTCAATCGGAAAACATAAAATAAGCGTTCACTTGACATTCGGATGTGTGCCGCCCCGGTGGCGCAGTGGTCTAAGGCGTTGGCCTTTGATCATTCGTCCGAAGGGGTCCGGGTTCGAATCCCGGTGAGGCATGGATGTTGTGTTTGTCTTACGGCACTGGCTCTCTCCCTTCCCTGGAACCAGTGACCCTAAATTAGGGACGGGCGACTGCTTATAGCCCATTGAGTTGCTCACGGTGGTCGTTAAACCTCCAACTAAAAAAAAAAAAAAAAAAAAAAAAAACATTCGGATGTGCAAGTTTAGTATTACAAGGGTCAACTAATTTATTATTTTTGAATGTTTTCCTTCAGCTCTGAGAAAAAAAAATATCTTCTTTAATACTATGTATGAGATGTTTACAGTTCACCTACTTGAGACTTGGTTGATTCAGCCATTCTTCTGATATGAGGAATGTCCAGTTTTTCACTTTGCAACTATTTATGGAGGGAAAATAACATTCAACAATAATTCAGGACAGTGGGAAAATCGCAAAAAAAATAACGATTACGAAAATAATCTTCGCTTCGTTAACTTCCGTTTTCGTAAATTTTCTCTCCATTTTCAAGCTGAAACACAATTAGTTATTGAACAAAAATATATTTTACAATAATACTGAGCAGAGGGAGTATCACGAGAAAAAAATAATTGCTGTTACAGATTAAATCTGCAGTTCGTCTAACTTCTGTTTTGAAAGAGGAAATTCCGTCCCCAGCTGGAAAACGCTCCTTCTGCTCCAGTTTTGCCGCGTTCTTAAGAATGAGGCAAATAGTGGCAACAATGGCAGAGTTCCTCGAATTTGTGAAAGAAACTCGTGCCTAAAGTTTACAAGGAGATTTTTGATTCGTCGAACTTTCGTTATAGGAAATTGTCTACACTTTCAAGCTGAAATACAAACATTTATGCAATAAATTGATATTTAGTAACAATATAGAGGAAACTTCACAAAAAAGAGAAATTACGATTGTGGGAAATTTTTGAACTCCATTTGATTTTCGTTTTTGGTAGTTCTGAAAAACGGACCATTCCCCAGATGGAAAATGACCCCCCCCCCCCCCCCCCCCACACACACTAATCCTCCGAAAGTAAAACATTACCTTCACTTTTTTTTTTTTTCAGTACAACCGAAATTTGGCAAAAGATGTGGAATTCCACAAATCCAAGGAAGAATCTCATGCCTGATTCGTAACAGTCTGCAATATGCAAAATGTGAACTGCTCGTGCGGCTACATATGGAAACCGATTCAAGTGTCCGTAAACTGATTATGTCCCCGATATAAATGATGCATTCGATTTCAATTTTCGGAACTCGGAATGGTCTGTTTCTAACGCACATATTTTTTTATGAAGGATATGTTTTTAATGCGCAAATATTGTGAGCGGTCCAAAAACGGACCCAAGATTTTATATTTATATATATTTTTTCTTAAAATTTCATAAGGTGGGAGAATCCCGCCTAACAACTTCATTTCGGCGGGAGTTTAAATTTTTCAGAGGGAATTCTCCTTGAATTTAAACTTCTGTGAGCAAGGCTGTTGTATAGCTGAAAAGTCTTGACTAAATTTTAATGTAAACTATGTAATAAATCTGTATAATACACATTCTTTTCCCAGTTTTTTTCTGGGTCTTTCCTTTAGGTCATTTAAAACTTCCATGCTGCCCAAGTGGCACAGTGGTCTGAGCGCTGGCTCATGAGCATTCGTCTGAGATGGGTCCAGGTTCAAATCCCAGTGAGGCATAGATGTTTTGTTTGTCTTATGGCACTTGCACCCTCTCCCTTCCCTGGAACTAGCGGCCTTAAATTAAGGACAGGTGACTGCTTGTAGCTCACTGAGTTGCTCACGGTGGTAGTTAAACCTCCATTCCTCCAATAAAAAAACAAGTTACTAAAATCATACAATGCATTGATTATAATCAGGGGTCGAAAAATGCGGTCGCCTGGTCACCCGGGCAACCAAAAAATTGTACGGGCCACCACGGAAAACATCACTGAAAAAAAAACATGTACCCTAATTTTTGTCGTATTTTTGCGGCCGTTTGATTAAAAAAAAAATCTGCAGGGTAATTGTGCACAGGAGAGGGGGTTTATTGGGAAAGGAACTCCCTCGGGAAAATGTTCCTCAGTTCAGGAGTTTGTATATGAAGCGGGGGTCATAATGAAAGACTGCGAAAGTTGTATGTAGAGAGGGACGGCAGGAGTTGATTTGTCTTTGTATTGTTGGGAAACACAAAACGCTGACTGTGTTAGTGCCCTCTCTTCGTCAGTTAGCCAATAAAAATATACGCACAGCGCTTGCTGCATGAACCTATATGCACATGTGTGCCTCATTTCAAAGTTCCATGTTGTGGATTTCGTGTGACCTTGTATTTTAATTCGTGCTTCGCCATTTTGACCAGTCTTTGCTGCTGATATTTTCCTTCATCGCTATTTATGATGTCTCCGAAAAGGAAACGTTTCAGTTACACTGCCAAATTTTAACTTAAAGTGGGGGGCACAGCTGAGGATATGATCGTGTCACTACGCGATAGTTTTAGAAAGGTCAGAAAACTAGCGCGCAGTGACACGCAAAAAGCTGCTATCTAAAATGTAAACAAACCCGTCTCTAAACTCTGCGGGAGAATTCACGGAAGTCCAGCCCTATTTTTTTTTAACTGTGTGTAAGCCGACTCCCCTACTTTGAAAGCAGGATTTCTTTTAAAAACTCTCGACTTACACGCTAGTATATTACGGTAGTTCTATGAATTGTTCTGTATCAGCATTTCATCATTGGCAATGTGTAATGCAATTAGAGCTGCTGCATTGGCGTGATTAAAATTTTTGCTCCATGGATGCCTTGCCACTAAGCTTCTTTTGTGTCCAAAGATAAAAATATAAAAAAAAATGTTTCCTTTAAAAATGAATTCCTGTATTTAGCAAGATCCTTTTTTCTTTATTTTTTCGGACTCTGGGGTCTTTATGTAACCGACCTTTCTGTCGAAAATTCCGCTTCTGTATCAGCATTTGTGATGTGCAAATAATACGCCGACGCAGATTATACGAAGGTAAAGAAAAAAAAAGTGTGAATTCCAGGGTCTGGGGATAAACGACAAAAATTATGGTATTTTCAAGAATTTGCGAGAACCAGACAAAAAAAAAAAAAGAGTACCGTTCTTGTTTTGTTTTTTGCCAGGGAGAGATAAGCTGAGAGTAGAAATTTTTTTTAGACAGAAGTGTACATGACTTTGATATTATATACCCCCCCCCTAGCATCCAATGTCTGGCCCCTAAAAAGTTTAGTTGGCCACCAGATTTCAGAATATTTTTCTACCCCTGATTATGATACGCTTTCCAACATACCAGGAATCATTACTTAAGTTATGAGGATAATGGCTGTGGAGTAAATCTCGCTTCTGTGCCCTGACCTGTGACCCCATTTCGATGATATTAAACAGAATTGGTTCAGTATACCCCCAGAACAACATACTAAAGTTTTGTAGTTATGAGGATAATAACTGTGGAATAAATCCTGCTCCTGTGCCCTGACCTTTGACCCCATTTTGATATCAAACAGAATTGGTTTGGTATATCACCGAAACAACATACTAAAGTTTTGTTGCAATAGAAGCATTTTTGTTCAAGTTATGAGGATAACGGCTGTGGAATAAATCTCGCTCCTGTGCCCTGACCTTTGATCCCATTTTGATGTATATTCAGCAGAACCAGTTCAGTATACCTTCAGAACAACATGATAAAGTTTTGTCGCAATCGAAGCATTTTTACATAAGTTATGATGCATAAGGGCGATGGAATGGATCCCGCTCCTTTGTCCTGACATTTGACCCCATTTCCAATAGGGTTCCTCTCCAGGTTGTCCCCTACCACATACTAAAATTTCATGGAAATTGAACCATTTTTATGCAAGTTATCGTGCGGACGGACGGACAAACAGACAGACAAAGCTGGAACATATACGCACGCTTCTTCAGCCTATGGTTGGAAAGCATAAAAAATGAAAAAAGAAAACTTCCATAGCATACAGACAAATGCATGTATGAAACAATATGGTATATTGGTATTGTAAGGTTGAAAAAACTTTTTGAAGACAGCAGACCACATCTGATAATTCTAATGTAGCACAAATGAATGTTCTTAATGCTATGGATTTTAGCAGTCCATGTGCAATACACAGATTGTATTCTGGATAACAAATGATAGTTTTCCCGTCGTAATTCCCCAGAACTTCAAAAATGGACCAAAACTTATTCAATGCTTGTTATTTTATCGGGTTCCCCCAACTTTTTATTATTTATAGCTATTTGGTATTGAGTATATATTTGAAGGGCTTTTATGATGAAATTTGAATAGCCGTGAAAGAAATTGTTTCTCATTATAATATGTATCCAGTTGACAAAACATTAGAGATATGAGTGAAGGGCAGTTGACATGGGCATTCCCAGTGGAAAGTAATGTGGGCGATAAATAGGTGGATGGCAGGGCTTCCCCGCAGTGTATCACAATCAATGAACATGGGTAAATGTGGTTATCTGAGCAACTGATCGTGGACACATTAGTGATGAAAAACAGATGAATTATTCTCTTGTAAACACACACACACACACACACACACACACACACTCTCACTCTCTCTCTCTCACATGCACGCAGGTGTGCACACACACGCACAAAGATTTAAGTTGAAAAGCTGCAGCATGATATGCTTCATCATTTGCAACAGGATCAGTTTGCTGTTGGAGTGGGTAGGCCTAACTTTCGAGTGCTGTATCTCGAAAACCATGTAATGTGGAAGATAAAAAATATGCAGTGTTTTGCAGCTTTGTTAGGTAAACCTACATGCAAATTTTCAGCAAAATCCAAAACGGTGGGTCAGGTTTGTAGAACAAAATGGCTGAACTGTCGAAGGAGAGCCATCTATGAAATTCAGATAATTTTAACCATCTGATAAAATGTGCTGATAACCACCATTTTTTGTTTTCAAATATGTTATAGGATGTGTTAAACACCAATATAAAAACAAAACAATCTCTCTCATGCCAGAGCAATATTCTACAGAGGCTCTCATAAAATGTCTAAATTTTGCTGTAATTTTTCACTTCACCACTAGGTGGCGCTCACTTAACTGGTGTTTCAGGTAAAATGAAAAGTGTTTTCAATATGTAGGGACCCTTTTCCATGTGATTCCAAAGTTTCATTCTCCTAAATTCAGTAGCACACAAACTACAGCATGTTATGTAAAAAGTGGCATGCTACTTACTGCACAGCTGCAAAAGTGGGTGTTCTGCAAAATTTTGGAGCACTGTATTTTAAAAACTATGAGGTTTAAAAAACTGAAACTTAGGATTTTCCCATATCTTCATCGAGTATATCTACCTGCCAAGTTTCATTAAAATCAGAGTTGATGGGTGACATGGCCTCGGTGATCTGACATGGAATGACCTATTGACCACATGGTAAGAATCTGAGGGCAACCATATCAAGGGTTTACTGCAAGTATACCGGATGTACCTGCACCTAGAGAGCAAGTAGTTACTGACCACATGCCACTGCTGATTCTGGTCAAGATAGGCTGTCTAGGCTCATACAGACTGACTGCTTGGCAATGGCAGCACCAATCATGTCCAGGTTAAATGCCAGAGGCTCAAGCAGCATCAGTGAGCAAACTGTACAGCACACGTGTACTCTGGACTATGGGAGCCAACGCTCTGCTCATGTGCTACTTGTAATCGGAAATCATGCTGTGCCAGGAACATCAAAACTGCACCTCTGCATAGTGGAGTTGTCATGTGGTCAGATGAATCTCGTTTTTTGCTGCACGAAGCTGATGGGATGGGAGAATGCTGGTATGATGTCGACAGCATGAGGCCATTGCCATGTCATGCCAGGTCGGCTCTGTGATGGTTTGAAGAGCCTGTTCATGAGACACATTGGGTCTCTTAGTGTGCCTGGAGAGGTTCTCTTAACCACTGCACATTACCAGCATGTGCTGACCAATTACCTACACACTTTCATGGCCTTTGCACATTCTGTGGCTAATGGTCTGTTTCAGCAGGTATGACTTGAGAAACACTTATCTAAGTTTGGGACCATCCAATGGTCCCCAAATTCAACTCCTGTATAAGCTCTCTGGGATGCCATGGAACTGAAAATCAAGTCCATGGATCCTGGACCAACATCTTGGGCAGAGTTGTGGACCAATGATGCAATAGGTATGGCTGGCATTGCCTCCAATATCTGGTGGAGTGGATGCTTTGGCATGTACGGACTGTTATTCATGCTAGAGGAGGACCAACACGCTATTAGGGAGGTGTATCTGATGTTTTGTCCATTGAGTGTATTTTAAAAGCTTTGGTTGTACATTTAAAGATTAATTCTAGCCGATGTAAAGATGTGTCACTATCAGTTGTTTCTCCTTAATCCTTAAAAACAAGCTGAAGTACATTAATGAATGCATCACTTAGGTCTAAACAGACTGATTCAGTATCGTCCTTGTTTACTGAAAGATACTGAAAATTTTTACTGACAGCTTACTTCTGCTACCTAACATATTATAAATAATTAACTGTTCAGTAATAGTCAAGCCAGTAGATTCATCACACATCATGGTGAAGCACGGCTTCATTAATGTTGTAAACTGTTGAAGACACACCTTTGAAATGAATTATATAAATTCTTTACAAGATTAATTTCAAATTATGGGTCTTTATTAAGGAATAAAAAGAATATTTACTGTCAAATTTTTGGGTAGTACCCCTACCTTCCTCAGGACTAAATTGCAACCTTTAAAATCGTTTAATGCAGTACCTCTTCCCTCTAGTTTCAGTCCTGAAATAGGCCTAGAGAGAAAAAGAGGTTCTGTACAGTAAACAGAAACAAGTGCTTTAATTTTTTCTTCTATTTTATGTTAACTTTTATTTTGCTCTGGTGGATTTCAAGAACTTCCATTTTGTGTTGCCTCCCCCACCCCCAAAAATTCTATGCACTTTCTTGGAGTGACACCAAAAGATGTAAAAATGGGAAATTCTAATACTTCCTTAGGCTCCTTCACTTCGGAGAATATCTCAGTTGAACCCTGTTGGAAGGATTCAGTAAATTGTTCCATTTTCAGGTTATACACACTTTGCTAAAATGAAAACTTAGAAATTCATCGTTCTTCTAACAAATGAAATGTGGAATCTCCACATTACTATCCCCGTGATCGGGAAATCAGTTCTATTTCATAATAAGTGTAATGTTTGTGAATCTGACAGTGATTTGCAGGAATTAAATGGAGGAGATCTGGCAACAACTTCATTTCCATCCAACCTATGGCTGAAGGACTTGAAGACCTAGGTGGTTTGGAAGCTCCACGTGGCATTATCCTTTGGACGCAATTTAAATGTGAATTTCATTTTTGTTTACAGAAATAAGGTCAGGGCAAATTTTCATCTTTTTTGCTCACTAGCAAATTTTGCTAGTGACCAAATAGTTTGCTAGCAAAACATTTGCATGACTAGCAAGTAAAACTAAATCACATTGTAACTTATTTTCTAATAAAGTTACACAGAAATTTAAATATGTGTATAAATATTTAGACTTACCTTTTTGAATAATGAATAGAATCTTAGATAAGTTTAGTGAATATCTTTATTATTAATTTTTAACAAATTCTCATACCACATGAATATATTTCACTGACATTCTAATTCAGATTTCTCCCCATATGGTTTATGCTCAGGGTGTCTGACTTTGTCATCATACCACTTTATAACTGCTGACCGTGGATTAAACATCTCTTCTTGTGGCCCTTCTACGGTATTTCAATTGTCATCAGAGCATTTAAAGTTTCAACAGACAAATTGTTCCTCCAATCCCCTTGTATTCATTTTAAAAAACTGAATCCCACCTCACAACATGCAGTACTAAGTGGAAGTGTCGCACAAATTTCTGCTAAACTTCTACACACTTCATATCTCCCAACTACCACACAATGCCGTAGTTTCTACGGAATTAGTTGTCTGACTACGGAACTCACTATCAAAACTACGGATTCTACAAATTTTCATTTTGTTTAAAATTTTTCTGTTGCTATTATTTTTATGATATACACGATTCTTACAGGGATTTGCGGAATACTGCTTTATTTTTTTGTCATCAGTTAGATCATTCTGAAGATCGATATTTGGGAGAGGGGGGGTCGTCTTCCATCTGGAGACGAAATTTCGTGCATCAAAACTTTCGAACACAGTAGTGAAATGGAGTAAGAAAAGTTTTCCGTAATCGCAAATTGTTCTCCCAATGTTGTCTTTGTGTCCGCTTTTCTTGTTGATTTTTTTTTTTTTTTTTTTTTTTTTTTGATTGGAGGTTTAACGACCACCATGAGCAACTCAATGGGCTATAAGCAGTCGCCCGTCCCTAATTTAGGGTCACTGGTTCCAGGGAAGGGAGAGAACCAGTGCCGTAAGACAAACACAACATCCATGCCTCACCGGGATTCGAACCCGGACCCCGTTCGGACGAATGATCAGAGGCCATCGCTTAGACCACTGCGCCACCGGGGCGGCGCTTTTCTTGTTGAATATCATTTTATTGCATAAATGTTTGCATTTTAGCTTGAAACTGTGGAGAACAATTTGCAAAAACGGAAGTTGGCTGCTGCAAAATTTTTCTGTAATCTTCAGGCATGAGATTCTTCCGCGAATTCAAGGAATTCCGGCTCTTTTCGTTATTATTGGAATTCTGTCTTTACGAAACTAGAAAACGAAAGGTCGACGGAATTCGGATTTTTTCCGTAATGATAATTTTTTTTTTCTTCTCACGATGTTGCCTCTGTCAAGTATTATTGCTCATTAACATTTTACTGGATAAATATTTGTATTTCAGCTTGAAAATACAAGGAAAATTTCCAAAACCAGAAGTCAGACGAAGCAAAAGTTTCTTCCGTAATCGTTTACCTCCTCCACGAACACGTTTCGTAAAAAAGCGTCTATCTATGCCGCACAATAAAGGCGATCGCTTGGCTTAGGGTATTCAAGGAATTCCGGCTCTTTTCGTTATTATTGGAATTCTGTCTTTACGAAACTAGAAAACGAAAGGTCGACGGAATTCAGATTTTTTCCGTAATCATAATTTTTATTTTCTTCTCACGATGTTGCCTCTGTCAAGTATTATTGCTCATTAACATTTTACTGGATAAATATTTGTATTTCAGCTTGAAAATACAAGGAAAATTTCCAAAACCAGAAGTCAGACGAAGCAAAAGTTTCTTCCGTAATCGTTTACCCCCTCCACGAACACGTTTCATAAAAAAGCGTCTATCTATGCCACACAATAAAGGCGATCGCTTGGCTTAGGGTACGACAGGAGTTGAGGACAAAGTTCGTGGGGCAAAAGAAGGGAGGGTGGCAGAGCAGGTGGTCAAACAACCGATCCATCCAGAGCTCTGGGTTGCCACAGCAACCATTGCCGACGTCACGTTCAGTTTCTGGCCAATGAGGGCACGATGGAGAGGAGTTTCAATGCGCTTCTACGACAGTTTGGAAGGGATGAAAGATATGGGGAGGATGGGTATTAAGTGTCGAACGGTAATTGGCGAAAGAGAATTGCTGATCGTCGCTGTTTTAACAAGTGATAATAGAAACTGTTATGTAAACTTTGTGGATTAATAATGATTTTTGGTTACTTTAAATAAAGAAATTACCTTACTAGCAATATTTGCTACTGCAATTTTTTTTCACTAGCAAATTTGATTTTTCACTAGCTATTTGCTAATCGGTGAAATCGCGCCCTGAATAAGGTATTCTCTATATGTACCATAAATGAAAACAATTTGGCAACCTTCTGTTTATGGAAAAAATGCAAGCTTTTTTTCTTTTAATAAATGACCTTAACCCCCCTCCCCCAAGAAAATGACTGGTGCATTGGACCAGTGCCATTTTGCCTTTGGTGGTCCAACTTGAAAAATTCAAATGTTGAAATATAATAACTTACATTCTGAAATGACTGAGATATGTTGAAAGATACGTACAAACATATGTACTCAGCAACAGGAGAATATTTAAAAACAAAGCAGTTTGATACTAATTGGACCTCAATAAAAAATGTAACCAAGAAACATTCTAAAAAATCCCTTAAAGCCTTTAAAGTATTAAAACCATTTAAAAGAAAGAAAACAGTCATGCAGTATTACACTTTCCAGTGTTTCCTCAGCACTTTGCTGGCATTTTGAGCAGTGTATGACTGAAAGTCAGTTGTAGGTTAAGAGAGTATGTCCACACGCATGCAGCATACTATACCTGTAGCCAAAGTAGTACAATGTAGACGTACGCTGTACGTGGATACTTTCCAAATTATTAGCAAATTTTGCAGATAGTTTTTGCTTGTAGATGAAAAAAAAAACTAAAAATGGTCAAACTAGTTGACTTGTTTTATGGGATTTATCTAGGTAAAGTCTCAAATTTTCGTAGAAAAGAGAAGAGTTCTCTCCGAAAATTTGCAGAAATTTGAGACTTTACCTAGATAAATCCCATAAAAAAAGTTAACTAGTTTGAATGTAGTAATCTAGGAAGCCACATAACAAAGATGTTTGATTTGCAGACTAAAAATATTATTTTAAAACAGCAATTAAAACACTTACTCAAGGCTTTACTCAGATTAATATCCATAATTCTATACGTTTTAAACTTTTTCGTTCGGAATTTTGTATGTTTGTAAATAGGCAGTTTGTGTTTGTCCATGATATCAAAAGTTTTTTGTGTTCAATAATTGGTTTTTAGCAACGAAAGTTAGGTTTTACAAGCTGGTGGGAAGGGGATACAATTTTGCAACCTGGACAACAAGGCACTTCAGCATTGGTAGAGCATTTGAAAGAACCTGAAGACCAAATATAGAACACCGCACCGGAAGCCTAAACCAAGCATGACGGCAGAAAGAATGAAACGTGTAGAGAAATGTTGAAAGAGGGTAAGAAACCTTGTAATACCTAATTCTACTTTCACTTTCACTTATGTTTCACATTTTCTGAGTTCATTTCTTTTTACAGATGGTTCTGGCCTCTAGATTTTATCAAGGCGTGTTCTCAATACGTATAGGAACTGTATCAAAAGTTTTGTTCACGCAGAATTAATTTAAATTTTATTGCAGGTTCCTCTTGCAGTTGCCAGTTATTAAATTAAAATCTTTTCTTTATTCATTAATGGAACTGTTTTCCTGGATATAAAATTTTTCTTTAATTAGTCTGGTTTTTATGAGGTTCTTTGTTCAATACTACACACATTGCTGCACATTCAATTGCAATGAGTTCATTTGTCCTCATTGGAATCTTTAAAAAAAAAAATAATTTTTTATTGGAGGTTTAATGACCACCGTGAGCAACTCAGTGGGCTATAAGCAGTCGCCCATCCCTAATTTAGGGCAACTAGTTCCAGGGAAGGGTGAGAGCCAGGAAAGTAAGACAAACACAACATCTATGCCTCGCCAGGATCCGAACCCATCTCGGACGAATGATCAGAAGCCATCGCTTAGACCACTGTGCCACCGGGGCGGCTTTGGAATCTAATGTTCTAATAATTATTTGTTTTACTAATTTTTCTTTAAATTATCTTATTCTATTGTTATCGTGGTTTGTGCTTTGCCAGGTTGCAGCAAGTTCTCTGTTTCAATGGCTGTTACAAAGATATATAACATCATCATCGTCAACCATTATCAATCCACTGCTGGACAAAGTTCTCTCCAAGCCTCTTTCACAACATTGTCTGTCTTGTGCCAGTCTCCTACATGTTACTCCCACATACTTTCGAATTTCATCCACCCATCTCCCATGTGGTCTTCTTCTGGGTCTATTCCTGTCCCTTGGAATCCAGTCTAAAATTTCAGCTGTCCATCGATGGTCTGTCCTTCTGGCAATACGTCCAGCCCATTGCCATTTCAGGGATTTTACTCTGATCATGATGTCTTCCACTCTTGTCATTTTTCTGATCCATGAGTTCCTCTTCTTATCTCTCCTGGTTACACCAAGCATGCTCCTCTCCATGCTTGTTTGAGTTGTCTGCAACCTTTTTATGTCTCTTTTAGTTAAGGTCCACGTCTCTGCACCATACGTAAGCACTGGAAGGATGCAATGATCAAACACTTTTCTTTTAAGACATAATGGCATATTGCTCTTGAAACAAAAACTCTCCAGGCAAGTTTTGTATGCTGATTAATTTCTTCATCAATGTGACCCTCACTTGATATCTGTTGTCCAAGATAAATGTACGTGTCTGTTATCTCCAGCTTTTCTCCATCAATCGATAAATCTTCATTTCTTGTAAAAGCATTGAACATCACTTTTGTCTTTTCAAAGTTCATTTTTAATCCCACTTCTTTACTCCTGTCAGCAAGTTTCTGGATTATACTCTGCAGCTCTGATAGGGTAGTTGCAAAAATGAGTACATCATCAGCAAAACGAAGGGGAGTTAGATAATCTCCATTAATCTTTATCCCTTTGTTTTCCCAGTTCAGTGATTGAAAGACATTTTCCATTGTGGCATTAAAGAGCTTCGGAGATATGGTGTCACCTTGTCTCACCCCCTTTCCAATTTTTATGTGTGTTGTATTTTCAAACAGCCGAATCTTTGCACTTGCATTTTCATAGATGTTATTAATAATATTAATGTATGCATCTTCAATACCGTAGGATTTCAGGGCCATTGTAACTGCTGATGGTTTCACTGAATCAAAGGCTTTTTCATAATCGATAAAAGCCATGCACAATGGAAGTTCATATTCCCTCGCTCTTTCAATTAGTTCTCTCAGTACGTGGATATGATATATAGTGCTGTAGCCACTCCTGAATTCAGCTTGTTCTCTCGGTTGAGCCATGTCCAGTGTTACCTTCAAGCGGTGTGAAAGAACTTTAGTGAAGATTTTATAAACCACTGATAGGTCTGTAGTTCCCGAGATCCTCAATGTCACCTTTTTTATGTAGCAGGATCATTGTAGCATTGTTCCAATCCTCAGGAATCTTCCCTTCATTAAGGCATAGAGTGAAAACTTGGACGAGTACTTTTCAATTTCTCCACTTGCTTCTTGTATGATGTCTACAGTAATTCCATCTTCTCCTGGAGCTTTTCCCCACTTCATGTTCTTGATTGCATGTGCAACTTCTGCTGGGAGAACTGGAAGAACTCTGGTACTGGTACCTTTCATGATGTCTGGAGTACTTTCATATAATTTGGAGTAGAAATCTTTCACTCTTGTCAAAATTTTACCTCTGTTTCTTGTTACAGAACCATCTTCTTTTCTCAGTGCTATAATCTGTTTTATTCCCTTACTGAGATGTCCTTTTACTCTCTTCAGGCTTTGGTTGTTTTCAATTGCTTTCCTCACTAGTTCACAGTTGAATTTCCTTACGTCTTCAGTGATACTGGAATAAAGAGTCATGTCCATGCACTTCTGCAAACATCAACTCAAACTGGCTAACTTTCTCCAACCATGGATCTGATGGAACAAGCAGGCCACCTCGTGAAAGGGTCTCAATCCAGCTAACAGGTACTGAATGTAGTTGATGGTGGATTAAGTAGCTGGCCAGTTGGCATACCCAGCGAACGGTCATATTTTCTTCCTCGGTAAGCTATGTAACCTGCAAGGTAACAAAAGGCTTCTACAGAGCAATCAGAGCCAGGAGTAGCAGGTGGTACCTGAATACCTGTAGAGTCATGTGGTGTAATATCCTGAATCTCAGTTTCACCTTCAATCATTGCCAGGGGTTCTGACATATCAGGTAAAACGGCACTAAACAATTGAGATGTCAAAAAGTAATCATCATCACCCCCACCTTGTGCAACAGGAGCAGCACTTGAAAATGGAATATCACTTACATTGGCACCTAAAAGCAAGAGACGCAAACGGGATTTCACTTCTGTAGGCAATGGATGATCATAGAAGTGGCCAAGCCCATGTATTTGTGAAAATTTTTTTTCAATGCAGTCTTGATTGAGTCGAGCAGTTAGGATGTATTTTATGTTCAGAGGCTTCAGATCAGTGAAGAGTCCCAGTAATGAGCAAATGGTTGTGATGAATCCTTTCTGAAAAGGTAACAGATATGTTGCATTACCTACCTTTATTCCTCGGATGCATGCATGCAGCTGTCGTAGAATCCTCTTTTGGGTTTCACGATGAGTTCCAAATCCACATGCCAGAGACTTCTCACCTATTGGCCTTCTTGAATTTAACACATCAAACGAGTCGTTCAGAAGCTGAACAAATTTCGCGACGTGTTCTTCATGTGGCATAAGAAAGCGTATTCCTTGTGCAGTGTGGTTCGAAAAGAGCTGAGTTGCCAAATATACACGTTGGCGGTCACGGCCCTTTACACTAATGTGATGAAGGGACAACTTGGGGCATATCTTCATCTCACTGCAATCCAGAGTAAGGAGCTGTTCAATAGTAGCTTTTGTAATTTTCTTATTACCTGGAAGTGTTAGTCCATCATCGAGAAAATGATTTCTTAGCAGCTTGTAAAGGTGTGGAACATCTGCAAACACCCAAACTTGTTTATTTGGTATTTGAGGATTGGGGAAGCATGTGTTTGTGTGTGTTACTTGTAATTCCTTCCATACAGCACGATTTTTGCCACCGAGGTCAGCTACAGCAGCAACAACATTATACTGAATATCTTCCAGAGATGATATTATTTTGTTCAACAATGAGGCTGTCATCTGTATGTCAAAATCAAAATATATTACCTGCTTCCAGCTTGCAAACACTCCTCGTACCATGACTACTTGCACATTACTGTGTGGACCAACAATCCTATCTTCTTCTTGGTCATAGGAAATTCTGCTATCTATGTTCATTGCATCAAAAAAAGACACATGTACACTCTAAAGTACTAAGTCTTTGTGCCTGTGCCTTCATTAGCTGAAGGACATCATGTAGAATGCCAGGGCGACAATGAAATGAGCGAGCAGTCCACCATCTCAGTGTTGAATTCCTGGCAATGGAAACCCCATTTTATCTCTCAAGAAAATATAGCACTTTCTTGACATTGCACAAAGAGTAATGGCTTTACAGATGTCTTCCCTTTCCCATTTTACACATTTCTTACCTTTTATTAAACAACGGACCTGATTTGCAGTGAAGAGTTTTGCTAAAACTTTCCTTACTTCGGTTTCTAACTCCGTGTCAAATTTTTTCAAGTATTCCTGTGAACGTCGTCGAGTTGTTACGAGCTGACTGTGAAGGTACTTGTTTCTTACTCTCATCTGAATGCACGCTGTGTTTAGCCTTTGGTTTTCTTCCTCCAATTTCTTTATTCTTTTCTCCATAGTTTTTATATCACTCAGCATGCACTGTGTTTCTTGATCAGTTCCCATCGGTTTCTCTACATTCCTCTTCTTTGGTGATAGATTATCAAGGGTTTCCAATGCACGTTTCCGAACTCCACGGTCATGACATCTAAGTGCAGTAGGCGTTGTAGTCTCAAGTCCTGAAATGTCAGCACTGGCTCTCGAACTTACCTTATTAATACCAGTATTATTGCTTGTGGGAAGGTTTAGTGTAGGTACTGCATCAGGCTTCAACACTTTCCCGCTAGTTAACCGAAGTAACTCTGCCTTTAAGTCACGCTGGTAGTCATCCTGTGTGAAATGTTGAGAACACACTCTTGCATTGGACACTTTGAAGGAATCCTGATGCTTACATTTCTGAATCCACAATTTTTGTAGTAATAAATCCTTCGGAAATACATGGTACATAATATCAGTGTTCTTGGTTTTCCTATTGTACGTAGTACAACAGGCCACTGCACAACCCGGCATTATTGCGTTTCTTACGAAACACAGAAGCAATGAATTTCAGTGATCATCATCATCATCATTGTCAACCATTATCAATCCACTGCTGGACGAAGGTCTCCCCAAGTTTCCTCCACAACGGTCTGTCTTGTGCCAGTCTCCTCCATGTCACTCCCGCATATTTACGAATTTCATCCACCCAACTCTGCCTTTAATTTCAGTGATAAATACGTGTAAATATCAAAATAAACAAAACATAAACATAGAACTATACGATACAAACTTCAAGCAGTTGAAAATCAGCTGTGTTAATAGAGAAAGCTCCAGCACACCAAATGTAAACAAACAGGGATGCAAGAAGTCGAAAGACTGAGAGTCCTGCGTCCACACCTACGTCATGCGTGATTTCAAAATAACCGCGTCTGATACTGCGCAGTCCAAGCGGGGACCCTCCTGGTTTAGCTCTCTGCGGACGCTGCTTAGGCATTCATTCCGAACTCCCATGATGCACTTCGTGTCTCCTGCGTGCAACCAGGGCAGTTGCTTTCGTTCCTCGTAGGCAGCGCTTCTGCTTTATTGTCCTTGATGCTTTTTGGTTCTCTCTGCTGCACGTGCTGCCGTTCTGTTACATCACAGAAGGGTGAGGCGATTGTGAAGTTTTTTTGCTGTTTTCTTTCATTTATTTAGAATGAAGCGTTCTTTAGACAAACCTTCGTCATTGAAGAAGAAAGTGTTTTCTAGAAACTTACAATAGAGATTGGCCCTGTTTTGAGAAATCAAAAGTTTCTGTGAACCACATGTTTTGCAGAATTTGTAGATGCGATTTTAGTATTGCGCACGGTGGGCGGGATGATTGCCGAAGACACGCAGAATCGAAAAAGCATAAATCTTTCGGTGAGTTGAAAGTTCAGTCAGTGAGAGATTTGTTTGCATCAGAGGAGAACAGTGTAATAAATGCAGAACTTATGTTCACTTCATTTACTGTGGAACACAATTTACCCATAGCAGCTGCTGACCATGCTAAACCGTTATTTCAAGCCATGTTTCCCGATTCAGCGATCGCAAAAAAATATTCGTGTGGAAGAACCAAGGCTACTGCACTAATTCAGCACATGGCCAGTGTTTCTAACAAGTAACATTGTATCTGAAGTTAAAAAAATCCTTTTTCTCTATCTACAGACGGAAGTAATGATGCTCACGCAAATAAACTGTATCCCATTACAATAACATATTCTGACGAAAAAATAGGGAAAAATTTAACTGTTTTGTTATCATTGGTTGAATCAAGTAATAATACAAGTGAAGGAATATTCAACGTTTTGAACAATGAGTTTGTTAAAAAAAATATCTCGTGGAGCAACTGTGTGTCATTTTCTTGTGGCAATTCTAACACTATGATAGGTCAAGTAAAAGGTGTTGTTTCTCACATAAAGAAGGTTCAGCCTGCAATCATAGTGCAGCGATGTTCATGCCATTTAGTAAACTTAGCTGCACAGAAATCTGCTACTCAACTGAAAGGATTTAATGTTGAGTAGTTTCTGATACAGTTCTTTTTTTTTGGAGAAAAGTTCAAAGATGAAACACAATCTAAAACTGAGTCAAGCTGTTTGTGGTACTAAACCACACAAAATTCTAAAGCATGTGAATGCTCGCTGGTTATCACTTTTGGAATCCATTGACAGAATTTTAGAACAGTTGGAGGCTCTAGAACATTATTTCAGTGACAATGAAGAAGCTAATTCACAGTATAAGAACCTTGCAAGTATGATTGGAAATCCTTCATCTAAACTTTATTGTCTTTTTTTATCTGCTACTCTTCCATTATTTACATCTGTTAACGTGTTCTTGCAGCAGGAAGCTCCGCTTGTGCATGTATTAAAAAGAAAACTTCATAGTCTGTTATCTGAATTGCTTGTACGATTTATCAAGCCATCGGCATTTGATGTGATAGCAACATCTCTTGCAGATGGAAATTTTGAAAGAAGGAGAAATCAAAAAGGAAAGTGTGATCTCGTAATTGGGTCAAAAGTGAGATCTTATATAGGCACAACTGCAGATTTGAGTGAAGACACAGTGGCTACTTTTTATTCTGAGGTAAGGGAATTTTACAAGGCAGACTGCAATTACGTTTTAAGAAAATTTCCACTTAATGATGAATTTCTGAGTCATGCTGAAATTGCAGATGTAGCATTAAGGCAAAGTGTTTCTTTCGCATCATTCCAATTCTCCCCGTTTCCTGTTTTGAAACCAGAAGAATCTGACAAGGTGGAATCTGAATTTGCTCACTACCAGTTTGAAAATTTTAACTGTGCTGTTACTTCTGGGAGAATGGATGAAGTGTGGCACAGAATTTCTTTAATGAAAAATGAAAGTGGCCAGTTGAAGTATGAATCATTAAGCAAAATTATGAAAATGATTTTAATAGTCCCTCATAGCAATGCAAGTACAGAAAGAATTTTCAGTATTGTAAAAAAAACCATTAATGAATTCAGACCTAATTTAAGTACTCATGTGCTGTCTTTATTAGTAGAAAATAAATAGCATTGCACACAGTGATCTATGCTATCAGAAGTTTTCACAAATTGAATTAAGGAAGGCCAAAATGGCAACTACAGCCAGTTTATCATAATAATTTGGCCAACATTCCAAGGAATAATTTTTCTTCATGTCTGGAGGTAATTTATTATATTTTTCTGGTAGACAGTATTTTAAATTTTCCCACTAGCAAATTATTTTTGTGTTATTATTATTATTATTATTATTATTATTATTATTATTTTGTTAATAGTTCTGACAGATTAAAATTTGTTGCAGTGTTAAATACCCAAATGTGCCGCTGTAGACTGGATTATTGAAAAATACTGAAACAAAAAAATTATTACTGAAAATTACTGAAAAATGAACATGTTGGTTACTGAAAACTACTTTTAGAGGTTGGCATCTATGCATACAGATTTTGTGGAAAACTACCATATTGTCCACCTTTATCTGCTCCTTTAAAAAAGGAATACCATAAAGCAGGGTTACTTATTGCAGATACTGTACTTGATAATAGCAGACTATTACAATCAAGTAATGAAAAAAGTCATATTTTACATAAAGCAGGTGTATACAGTATACCAATTATTAATATAAATAACAACCTAGATAATAAAACAGTTTACATTGGTAGCACAAAGCGAAATGTAGATATCAGATTACGTGAACATTTAAATAACTGGAATAAGGGTGAAATTCGAACTTCACTTATACAATATTGTTATAATAATGAAGCCATACCCGATTGGGAGAACATAAGTTTAGTTACTTCTCACAACACACATAAAAAGATTTTGACTGCAGAGGCCATCATGATAGAGAAGACCAGGGCATATAATTGCACTTTAAATGTCCTGGTCGAATTATCACCAACATGGTTGAACATGATAAAACAAGAAAAACAACGAATTGTCCAAATAAGAAGATCAAGTTGACAAATGCAGGGATCGCATTCCTCCTAAAATTCCTAATATTTTGTGACCCTCCTTAAATTCCTAAAATTATACCTAAAATTTGCTATTCTTCCTAAAATTTTCGTAAGCTTATTTATTAAAAATACAACCGTTATTAGCGCCAATAAATTTACCATTACGGTAAGGTAAAAAGACCTGTTATTGTAGAAACACAGCCTATATGCTGTGCTGCTGAAGGGAGGGAAAATGACGCCATCGAGATGCACTTGCTTCGGGGCTGGCACTCCCCTTTTGTGCCTTCAAACAGTTTTCGAGAGTAACAAGAGAGGGGAGGGGTCATTTTCACCCCTGGTTTGCGCTTTGCAGATGAACTCCGTGGCACGCGGAAGACCGTACTTTATTTTTGTACATGCCTTGTGGAACCTCCTCTTTCTGCTGATGTTTTGTTATTGTAAACCGCAGGTGGGTGGAAGCAAAGAGGAAACATGTGGTCTCCTTCCGTAACCTCCGGTATTGACGATGGGATGGTAGCTGAGTGTTATCGTGGCAGGCAGTAGAGCACGTGGTCATTGACCTTCGATCGTGCGTCGGCGACAGTGACCTTCGATGCACAATATGTCTCGGCTCCGACTCGCTTTGACTGAACTTGCGTGAGATGCGTATGATAGTTTCTGGTTTTGCGTCTTTTATGGTGTTCTCTGTGCTGTGTGCAGGTTCAGTTCTCTAGTGGTGACCTGCTTTTTTTTTTTTTTTTTTCTATCTTCTGACATCCTTGCAGCCAAACTTCAGGAAGTTGTCTGGTTTTGCAATATTGGAACGTGTTTTTGCACTTCCCTTTCATTTTCTGGTTAGTAATACAAGTGTTTAAGATGCCTAAATCCAAAACGAAATTTCAAGATGCGTGGCTCGCCAAAGAATTGGACGGAATGAAGTTGAAAGAATGGTGTTCTGCAACTGAAACAATATTTTCTGCTAAGTGTATATTGTGTTCAGAAATTTTCAACATTTCTAATAGTGGCTTTTCATAAGTAAAAGCACATCATAAAGGAAAAAAACATTTGCAGAAATTTCAAAGTAAATTTCAAAATAAGTCCATCCTTGAAAGCCTTTGGAGGACGGGATCTTCAGCCCAAAACAAATATTAGTGAAGTACTGAGTCATGATTTACAGTTGGCTAAAGCTGAAGCATTATGGACCATGAAAGTTGCTAAGGACAATATGTCTTTTGTTTCATGCACTGAAACAGTTGAACTTTTCAAAGAAATGTTTCCTGATTCTGCTGTTGCAGCCAAAATGCAACTTAAAGAAAAAAAGTTGCTTATGTGATATCACATGGATTGTCAAAATATTTTGAAGAGGATTTGAAAAAAGACATTGCATCTAGTAGCCCAGGAAAGGTTACTATAGCATTTGATGAAACTACAAATACATAAGTGAAACGGCAGTTTGGATGTGTATCTCAGGTACTGGTCTTCAGAAATAAATTCAGTTTCTTGCCGATACCTAACAAGCGTTTTTCTGGGTCATGCAACAGCAGATATTTTGCTAAAAGAAATTCTTGATGTGTTATCATCCTTCAATATTTTGTTGAAAAGAATTATTTGTGTATCCATGGACAGCCCAAATGTAAATAAGTGCTTTTTACGCAAATTCAATGAAGTTGTAAAACAAGAAACAGGCCAGAAATCTTTGGAACTAGGTTTTTGCAACCTGCATGTTGTTAGTAATGCATTTAAAATTTTTTTGACAAGCTTAAATATAGATTTTGACGAATTTGCTACTGATATGCATTACTTTTTAAAGAGTAGTGCTGCAAGACGAGAGGATTATAAATCTGTCGAGGATATAACATTGGTCACAGCCAAATTTCTTTTGCGTCAAGTCAGCAACAGATGGTTAACCGTTGGTTCTGTAGCCCAGAGGCTCTTGGATCAATGGCTAAATATTACAGAATATTTTTTAAACTTCTTGCCATCTCAAAAAATATTTGAAAAACAACTACGCAATTCGGCAAGGTATAAAAGAATTCACTGTTTCCTGAAAAATGAGCTAACTCCTTGCTATTTAGCATTAATTTCATTTTCACACCAAAATTTTGAAAAGTTTTCATTATGTTATCAGAGTGAAGAACCAAAAATACACCAGTTATATTCTGATTTAAATACTTTAATGAGGAATGTTATGACTCAGTTTATCCAAGATGATGTTATTGCAGGGAAATTTGGAGAAGACCTAAAGAATGTAGATTTTGAAAACAAAAATTCATGGAAAAAACTAGGGGAGTTAGAAGTTGGTATGAAGACAAAAATCTCCTCAGGAATGTTCAGGAGACCAGACAGAAATTATTTCTCTTAGATGTAAGATCATCACTAATTACAAACACAAAATATTTAAAGTCAAATTTGCCATTCTGCAATCAAAAGCAAAGAGACATAAAAGTTTTAAAGGTAAAAGAACCAAAGAAAGAGTCAACTCAACTTTCAAGTCACTGAAGGACTTTCGGAAATAACCAGAATTTCAAGTGTTTTGCATCTTTCTGAGGAACAAATTGATAGAGTAAGAGAAGAGTGGAAACTTTTAAATTGCGATAAGCCAACTCTAGATGAATTAGTGAAATTTTCAGAGGAAGGGCATATTCCAGTGCGGATTGATCATTACTGGCGTAATATATTAAGGTCAGGTGATGCGTAACATCACAGCCTCTCCTTGACAAATGTCAACCCCGCCTTCTCGTGGTACATCCTGTTACCACTAAAGGGGCTCTGACGACCGCCAATAGCGGTATAACTATACCATCGGGATTAGAGGAAATGCTATCCCACACTCACCAACCCGCTTGGCCAGCGTGGTGAGTTATGGCCAAACCCCTCCAAAATGACTCCACAACTTAAATCTTGGCCCTCAGTCTCCGGCAGCTGGAATGTACCTGGCCAAGGCAGCGGCCAGTGCGACATGAAGGCAGAGGGTGCCAAGAATCCCCGGAGGACCGGACTAGGCTGCCATCTGATGCTGACCTTGGCTACGTATAACGGACGCTCCCTATCTTCTGATTCAAGGCTTCTTGAATTGGAAGAGGAACTACAAGGGATCAAGTGGGACATCGTTGGGCTAAGGGAGGTAAGGAGAAAAGGAGAAGATCTCATTGAACTGAAAAGTGGACATCTCTTCTACTATCGTGGGACAGATACTGGCAGAACTAGTGGTGTTGGATTTATAATAAACAAGAAACTGAAGGATAAAGTTATAGAAGTTGAAAGTTCCTCTGACAGAGCTGCACGACTCGTTATCCAACTCTCGAGAAGATACCAGGCTCAGATTATTGAAACTTATGCACCCACCACAAGTCATCCTGAAGAAGAAATTGAAGAATTTTATGAGGAAATTCGTGATCTAAATAATAAAGGTAAGCAGCACTTGAAGATAATTATGGGAGATTTCAATGCAAAAATAGGGCAACGGCAACAGAATGAAACTTCAGTAGGTAAATTCGGTCACGGCAACAGAAACCAGTGTGGAAATACTCTCGTAGAGTTTGCAGAGGCAGAAGGGTTTTTCATCTTGAACTCCTTTTTCAAGAAAAAGCCACACAGGAAATGGACATGGAGACATCCAAATGGGACGACAAGTGAAATTGATTTTATTATGTGTAACAAAAAATTCGTCATAGAAGACTGCAGTGTGCTAAAGAAGTTCAACACAGGTAGTGACCATAGATTGGTGAGATGTAAGATGCACCTCAACACTAAACTTGAACGTAGCAAGCTCATAAGACAAACAAAATGTATTGACATAACCAACCTTAAAAAACACCATAATATCTTCAAATTGGAACTGAAGAACAGATTCTCTGCTTTAGAAGGCCTAATATCGGAAGAAGTGGATATTTCTGAAGTTAACAGAAAAGTAACCAAAGCTCTTATGGAAACAGCAACAAAATTAGCTGGGTCTAAGAACAAATTGTATGCGAACAAATTATCAGGAAAAACCAAAATGTTGATGCAAAAAAGAAGAGAGATGAGGACAACTGAAGAAGATGTGACTTCCAAAGTGGAATATATAGAGCTATGCAAGACAGTACGAAAAAGTATCACTGAAGACGTAAGGAAATTCAACTGTGAACTAGTCAGGAAAGCAATTGAAAACAACCAAGGCCTAAAGATAGCAAAGGGACATCTCAGTAAGGGAAAAAAACAGATTATGGCACTGAGAAAAGAAGATGGTTCTGTAACAAGAAATAGAGGCAAAATTTTGACAAGAGTGAAAGATTTCTACTCCAAATTTATATGAAAGGGGTGATACATGTACTCCAGACATCATGAAAGGTACCATTACCAGAGTTCTTCCAGTCCTTCCAGCAGAAGTTGCACATGCAATCAAGAACATGAAGCGGGGAAAAGCTCCAGGAGAAGATGGAATTACTGTAGACATCATACAAGAAGCAAGTGGAGAAATTGAAACAGTACTCGTCCAAATTTTCACTCGATGCCTTAATGAAGGGAAAATTCCTGAGGATTGGAACAACGCTACAATGATCTTGCTACATAAAAAAGGTGACATTGAGGATCTCGGGAACTACAGACCTATCAGCCTCCTATCAGTGGTTTATAAAATCTTCACTAAAGTTCTTTCACACTGCTTGAAGGTAACACTGGACATGGCTCAACCGAGAGAACAAGCTGGATTCAGGAGTGGCTACAGCACAATAGATCATATCCACGTACTGAGAGAACTAATTGAAAGAGCGAGGGAATATGAACTTCCATTGTGCATGGCTTTTATCGATTATGAAAAAGTCTGATTCGGTGAAACCATCAGCAGTTGCAATGGCTCTGAAATCCTGCGGTATTGAAGATGCATACATTAATATTATTAATAACATCTATGAAAATGCAAGTGCAAAGATTCGGCTGTTTGAAAATACAACACACATAAAAATTGGAAAAGAGTGAGACAAGGTGACACCATATCTCCGAAGCTCTTTAATGCCACATTGGAAAATGTCTTTCAATCACTGAACTGGGAAAACAAAGGGATAAAGATTAATGGAGATTATCTAACCCACCTTCGTTTTGCTCATGACATAGTCATTTTTGCAACTTCCCCATCAAAGCTACAGAGTATGATCCAGGAACTTGCTGACAAGAGTAAAGAAGTGGGATTAAAAATGAACTTTCAGAAGACAAAAGTGATGTTCAATGCTTTTACAAGAAATGAAGATTTAACGATTGATGGAGAAAAGCTGGAGATAACAAACACGTACGTTTATCTTGGACAGCAGATATCAAGTGAGGGTCACATTGGTGAAGAAATTAATCGGCGTACAAAACTTGCCTGGAGAGCTTTTGGAAGAAACAGCATAACTTTCAAGAGCAATATGCCATTATGTCTTAAAAGAAAAGTGTTTGATCAATGCATCCTTCCAGTGCTTACATATGGTGCAGAGACGTGGACCTTGTCTGCAGCCTTTTTTTGTCTCTTTTAGCTAACTCAAAGAAGCATGGAGAGGTGCATGCTTGGTGTAACCAGGAGAGATAAGAAGAGGAACATGTGGATCTGAAAAATGACAAGAGTGGAAGACATCATGATCAGAGTTAAATCCCTGAAATGGCAATGGGCTGGACATACTGCCAGAAGAACAGACCATCGATGGACAGCCGAAATTTTAGATTGGATTCCAAGGGACAGGAAAAGACCCAGAAGAAGACCACATGGAAGATGGGTGGATGAAATTCGAAAGTATGCGGGAGTGACATGGAGGAGACTGGCACAAGACAGACCGTTGTGGAGGAAACTTGGGGAGACCTTTGTCCAGCAGTGGATTGATAATGGTTGACAATGATGATGATGATGATATTAAGTATTAAAGACTAGCGGAAAAGAAAAATACTCAAATCTTGCTAAACTCATCAAGTTAATTTTAGTTTTATCTCATGGTAATGCTGATGCAGAAAGGGGATTTTCGGTTAACACTGCTCTGTTAAGGAAGGACAAGGCTAACTTAAAAGACTCAACTATAACATCATTAAGAATAGTTAAAGAGGCCATTAAACACTATGGATGTGTAAGTAAAGTTCCCATAACAAGAAATTTGTTAAATAGTGTTCGTGATTCACATAAATTTTATAAAGAGTATGTTGATAAGCTGAAGGAAGAATAAAAAAGGTAAAAGAAAGGAAGCAAAAAGAGAGGGAAAATAAGGAAAAGCAGCTAGAGAAAAAAAGAAAAGCTGAGTTTGATGACAAAATAAAATAAAATGATGCAGAAATAAATAGGCTTAAAAAAGATAAAGAAGCCTCCCTAGCAGTAATTCAAGAGGGAACAGAAAGAATGAGAAAAGCTGTAGAAAAACAAAATACTGTTGAAATAGCAGTTGCCTCTAACTTGATCATACAAGGTTCAGCTGAAATAAAGAAAACTGAAAGTAAATTAGTTGTGGTGGAAGCAGAAAAAGATAGGCTTATCAGGAAAAGGTTAAAACAATAATATGAAAAAAGTAATTCAGTGAACAATTGTACATAGTTCTTGGTTTTCAATTACCTTTTTAGGATATTATAATTTAATGTGAAACCTGAAAACTTTACTGTGAAAATCGTGAATTGCTTCTGGTTCAACAGCATATTAATGTTCAAAGTGAAACTTGAATGTGGTAAATATACTTGAATATGATAATAACACGTGAAAAGATAAGAACTGAACATTAGAAGTAAATCATACTTAAACTTTAGACATTATGCAAAAAATTTGGGTGTGAACTTCGACCATATATACTAATGGACTGTGCATTGGCAATAGCTGCATCAAAGCCGCCATGGCTCCAACATTGGGCACGTCATCATCAGACTCCAAATTTCGTGTAAAATGCTGTTATGATTACTAATTTACGCTGCAGAACTTCAGTGTTTTCGGTGTATTATGTGAATGCGCCTCATATATAATGAAAACTCTTCAGGTAAGTTTACTTATGAGCTATATACATGCATGATCGGGTTGTTTATATTTCGTGATTTATAATGTGATGAACATTTGCGAAGAATTTGGAACATGCATTCCATTTTTTTTTCTTAAGTTACTATATTTTTATATCAATAGCTGCAAGTTTCTGGTTAAGTAATTGAACTTTATTGACTTAGGTATTTAATTCGTTTCTTACCCATGAAAAATCATAGAACTTCCTTTACTATATCGCTCAGAGCAACCATAAGCACAGCAGGTGTAACCCATCTTTTTGACTGATGTCATGTGATTTTATGTTGGAGCCAGAAATTTTGATGTCATGCGCAGTCTATCAGTATATATGGTTGAAGGGTGTGAAGCAAACTCTTTACAATGTACACAGTACAAAGTTGTTTTACTAGATGTATACAAATATACATCTAGTTTTTATTGAAATACACTCCTAAAATTTTCCTAAAATTTTTCTAAAAAGTCCTAAAATTTTCCAGAAGTATGCTATGATCCCTGCAAATGCAACGAAGATTAAAAAACAGGACGACACTAGATGGTGCCAACGACGTTCTACATGATGAGCATGAGGATGACGCAGACGATGGAGATGGCAGCACCGTCGACTTAATTAATAGTTAACACGCAAGGAGCAGTACAGCACGAGATGTCCTTGAGAATGGCCAAGAAAAAGTGTGCCGAAACGCGCATCGGAGATTCGGGATCTGGATTCCTCGGGGAAGACTGTTTTGCATATCGTTCTCAGTCGAATTTGAGGTTGGAATAATGGATTTTATTTCGATTTTATTGTTTCATTGGATTAATTTTCTTTCAGGTTCTATTTTGAAGACAAGGTTTTTTGTGTTTTCGATAAAAGACTTTTATGGGTTTTTAGCTATCATAAATACTTCATTGTTGCCTACGGGGAACTTTCATTTTATGGAACTTCGAATATGCAGTTCTTCTGTTCTTGAGTGTATACCGGGAGCAACTAATCTGAAGGAGACTGCAGACCAAGAGGTAAAAATGTTATTATTTTAACCCTCTCATTCTTCTTCTTTTAAGAAATAATTAATGTGTTTTTTAGTTCATATTTTAAATAAATATACCATTCACCCTCAATATGACACCACCAGATTGAATAGGAAGTTAAAGAGTCCAGGTGTCGTAGTTTTCAGCGAACTTGTGTAAAAAAAAACGTGAAGCACAGAAAACATGACAGGACTTCTGTGATATCCTGCTAAGAACTCAACAGTCATCCGTTATCGCAAGTCTGTCTGTCTCATTCCTGCTTCATGGTTCGGTGAGTGAATACATCCATTGGAATGAGTCACGGTTTGCCACGTTTCAAAAATGCTCCCAATGTTCGATTAATTCGATGATAACAGAGTCGGCTTTATCACGTGACTATACAACCACGCCACCTAGCAATGTGCATGCTCCAGCCACAATCTCTTTTCAGTGGTCAGACCACCTCAGCCATTGTGTTCTCGACCGTCGGACTGTGCACCTGCTTCGTTTTCCGTCTCGTCATCACCGAACCTCCTATCACTGCAACCTACCGCTGCACTGCTCAAGTCTACTTGGAACTTTGTTACTCATCCTGCCTTGAACGTGAAACGATCTGCCGAAGTTTCCTCTGCTACCACAAAGAAGGTGTGTGATCTCTTTCCTCGTGGCCTTTCATTAGAAAACCTTCCTCCACACCATATTTCCTTGGGTGGAAATAAGTTAGCAAAAGTGACTTATTTCACGGGCAGTGTGAGAGTACACATTCGAAATTATATTCTAAAAGAGGAAAAGCTGTTTCCTTCCAAGTACGAAGTCACCATGTCAGCTAAAACATTTAAGGAATTTATGAAAAATGCTGTATGTATGATGGAAGTAATGAAATCGCGGTTTTCAACAAGGAATTGATGATGAACTGTTTCTTTTCTCCTCGTGAAATTGCTTATCGTTTTCAACAACTTCACGTTCTGCCTGATGATTCGTTCAAGTTGAATCGTGCATCAGTGTCCCTAACCTGGGAACAATTCAACACCCTTCAGAATGCATGCGATAAGCTTTAGATCAGTGTAAAAAAATTACAGTTTGGACCAACCTTCCAAGATGCCATGTTACAACATCAAGGAACTTTGACTGCTTTTTCCGTGGACATTCAAAAACTGAAAGACGTTCTCGTGGATGTGTTAAGAGCTACCATTAAGGAAAATGTAGAAAAAGTATTCTACTGTAATGAGTGCCATCTTCCAGTGCATCTTATGCAGAATAATCAGCTAGGTCGTGACTGTATGAATTCTACAGCAAGCGATCGATGGTATAGATGCTTTGATAAGGCATTTTGCACTGATCGAACTGAAAGTACTTGGGATTGCTTACGCCACTGCCTGCTCAGTTGTAAAAGTTTCAGTTCCCAGATTTATTCTTCAACATCTTGATGTCTGTGAAATTCTAAAGACTCTTCAAAACATGGAGTGCGATGATTTTGAGGTTTAAAAAAAGTTCTTTTTAGGACTACAAAACAGTCCTTTTTAGTACTACTTTATTTCATTATTTTTTATTCATTTATATGTATTTTTTTTTTCTGTTTGAATGTGAATGCATCTGTGTGTGAATGAGAAGGTCACTGGTGTGGGCTTAATTGCTCCGTAAACCTTAATGTGTTTCTCCAATATTATGGAACCATGTTTGGTGAAGTACACCACCTCTTGCTACAAGAAGGCAACAATGAGGGATTTGGTCGTCCTGATACCTCCATCTTTGAATGGGTAAATACGAGCATTGGTTGAACAACTCTCTCGGGGACCTTTCAGCCGTAGCAAATTCTTTGCATGCATGTAATTTTAGTTTTCTTTCCTTGATGCATATTTCTTTTCGATTAACACCAGACGAAATTTAACTTTCTCGAAAATGAACCTTGCCTAAAATGAAGTTGTAAAACACAGTCCTTGTCAATTATGAACTTTTTAAAAAAGCATACCCTGTCCCCTTTTCAAGTGAAAATATTTCACTCTTTTAAGATTTCTAACATGTCTGAAAACGCTCTTTTAAGGCAAATGATTTCCCCATGTTATTATATGAGATTTTCTCCTCTTTTTTCAAATCTGTGTTTTTCCAAAACCATCCTTTAAGTAAAATGATGTGAAATATTTTTAACCTAGACAAAATTTTATTTTCTCGAAACGAACCTTACCTAAAATGAAGTTGTAAAAAACAGTCCTTGTCAATTATGAACTTTTCCAAAAATAATACATTTCAACTCAAAAGAAAGATACTTTATTTTTCATTTCACTTTTTAATAGGGAATCCAACAAATTGATACAGAGTTTAGTTTTTTTACAATCTTTTTCTTAGTTTTTATACATGTTTTAGAAGTTACAACAGAATTTTCTTCTTGTACAGGATCTTTTAACATTTGTTTATTTTTTATGTACTTTGCAGGCAAATTAATATCCTTTAACGCTTTTACAAATTCGGGAGGTATTTGCATCTTAGATCCTTTGCTTCGAAACATAGGGTCTATTAGGTCGACAATATTAGTGTTTTGCACAATGCGTCCATTATATTTAAATTCAGCTTTGGGACTCCATCCAATAATATCAGAGTTTGTTTTAAAGACGTCCATCATACATATTGTGCATAGTGTTTGTAGTTAGTGGGAACGGATTGTATGATCAGATCTTCCACAACAACTTTTTCTTTCTTCCCTTTGAAAAGTTCTTTCACCGATTCTTCAGTTCTTAAAGGGGGTTCATGAGATGTTACTGGAGGATTAAAGCTGGATACACATGAATACATTTATTCAAGACTTGGTTATATAATTTCACTTTCACTTCGTCAGACTCTTTGCTTATCAGAATTTTTTTCATTTCTTTGTCTAATTCCGTTAACGTTTCATCTGTTGGTATATGACGAGAATTTTCTTGGCAAATTCCATTATTTCGTAAGCAGAGTTGTTAATACACTGAGAGCAGCAGGAATCAACACTCCTAAAAATCCGCCTTTTTGAATAAGGAGTTTCCTCTTGACTTTTTATACAGGGATGTCTTCTTTCGAGAGAGTGCTCGCAAGATGTACTTATGACGTTGCAATGCTTGTTTCTGAGTTGGAAAAAGTGGAACATTTCCTTTTAACATATTCAGACAAACTTCGCATATAGCTTTAATACCATTTTCATTTCGATAATGAGTCTTTTAATACTTTTTTTGGACAAAGCTGAATCATGCGTAAAAGTTGGACTTGTTGCTTAGACAACGTCATGATGAAAACTGAGAATCATAGTCTTTGCTGCTTCTCTTATTTCATTGTGGTTGATAAATTACTTGAACGACTCCTGGAAGTATATTGACACGCAATCTTAATTCTTCCTTTGTCTCAGGTTTTAGATCAATCAATAAATAGCTGTAAGGAGATTTTGTAGCATCCATATACACATCTTGAAAAAATTTAATTTTGCTAGGGTACAACTGCCTCCCTAAATGAGTGATTTCATTCACATCTCTTCGGGATTTAAAGAGAAACATGTAATGAGCATTCAGTGAAATTTCCCGCATTTCTTTGCCTTTATGAAAAATAATTTGAGTAATGAATATCACCGACACATTGAAATAATGACTTCCTCTAGTGAACAAGTGAGTTAAATTTTTATCGCTTCCACATTCAGTCATGAGGTTGTCAATGACAAACAGCGTTCTACCTTTCACATGGTCACAGAAATTAGAGGGGAGACCTTCCACAAATGTCACGTTTTCTATTTCGTCATACAATGTTTGATGAATCCCATAGAACCATACCACGTGTTTGGGAGGGGGAGAGTTGATTTCCCCTCGATGCTGAAGTAAGCATTTTACAAACTGAGTTTTCCCACATCCCGTAGGACCTGCTATCAGAGCTGTGAAAGGATGTTTTAGTCTGGGCACTTCCATATTGTCAACTAATGTCATTAGAAAAGATGCATAATGGTTTAAAGACAAGTCGCATGAAATAAAGTTCAATCAATTTTTATTTAAAATTTTAAATTTTATTACAATTCTAAATTTCTTTCGAACAAAATGATAGACACGCACATTGTTTGTTTCAGATTTCCATCAAAAATTTCTTACAATGGAGTACAAGCTTTTTCCGCAACATCTAGAATACAGGTAGAAAATACAAAATTGACCACATACGGCCGTAAATGAGCTTTGAAGAGGTACATCGTTAAAATGCAGTGTCAAACTTGGAGACAAATCGTGCAATAGGTCCTTGAAAATATTCTGTAGAATGTCCAAAGGAATAAAAATTCCATTGTTCTTGGGTTTGGCATATACATAGCAAACCAGTGTTTCCCAGGATTTCTGTGTCAATCCGTATTCACAGCGAGACAGGATGGGAACTTGTTAATTCTCTTGGGAAGTTGATCGCAGGCAAACACTTTGATGAAGGAACAACGCATCACGTGATCTTGCTTTAGAGTCTTTGTTATTTGTACACTGTTCATTTCTTTAATTAGAAAAATCACAAATATAATGTTTCTAGACTTGGAAATTTCAATAATGTTCTGGAACTCTGCGTAGGTTATCACCGAAATGGTTTTTGACAAAGATTTTGCAAATTTGATCTCTACTCTTAAATTTCCTTGATAGATCAGATTCATATATCCTCCATCTCATAGATCAGGACTGAGATCGAATCCATAGAGAGTGTATCCCTTGGAAAATTCTTCTCGGTTGATGAAAATTCCTCTGTCTTAACCCAGTTTCTCGGTTCCTTGAAATAGGCTGTGGTAGGAACGAATCATGTTTCCCTTTTCGAAATTTAATTCAAATGGTTTATGAAAAACTGGCTGTCCGTCGACATACACTGCAATGAAGTTGACATCGTAATGTTTGAATTAAAAGGGGTTTGATTTATATGTACCATTAAAAGTGTCGTTATCTACACACCCAATAACCAGTCTTTTGGGCATTTGTCTGAGGAATACGTTATCTTCCACGAAGGACATACTTCCTTGAGAAATGGAATACACGATCAATGGGATATTTGGCAGGAGATTTTTCTAAAGCTTTTGCATGACCGATCGCAACTCCTGGATTGACTTTAACTTTTCTCACAAAAATTGATGCATGCTCGATGAGAACTCTGTAATTGGGGGTCCCAGAGGACGAAACGAGGCAGAAATCCGGTTTGCTTCGATTCAGTTTGATTTTCACATCCACTAAATTGAGCATCAGTCTGTTTTGAAAAAATAAATCACAGTGCAAGGTTCCAATCATATCCAGTGTCTTGCTCTTCTTTTACGAGTCCGTAGCATTGATGTAATCCCTTGTTCGTTTTAGCAATCATGGGATTAATTTCATGTAGATGTCTCGCTTTATCCTTGTAAAAACCTTCACATGCTAAATAGGTTTTCTTTGCTTCTCCATAATTCAGTAGAGTTTCAATATGAGCTCTATAGGGATATGTGTTACTTGATGATGAAACCACTCTTTCGTTTAAACTGATGTCGACTTGAGAAAACAGAGAATGAAGAAAACAGTTAATGGGACCCACAGGCTCTTTGTCTGACAGAACAGAATTGTCAGCATTCACAATTTTGATTTTTGCGTAGAGTTGACTGGAAGATAAATCTGTATTCTTCTCCACTTCCAGAAATATTAAATTCCAGGGTCCTTCATCTTGAATATTGGCTAAGGGGTGGAACTAAACCCATTGTCCTTTTTCTATGCTTGTTTGAGTAGATGGTAAAGCAAATAAATCCAGTTCCGACTTGAGACATACGGGTGAATAACTGAATCAGAGCCATGGTTTACGGATTAAAAATATTGCGTGCTGTCTTCTTGGCTTTCTTTGAACGAATGACGCATGTCTTCGTTTTTCTCTTCCTTTTAACGCTTCCTCCCAACATCTTCTTCACTTTATTAGCTGCTTTGTCGGCGAGTATTTGTCCTGCTTCTTTAGCTCGTTGTTTGGCTGCCGTTTTCATATCTTTTCCTTGAATAACATCCGTGGCGAGATCCATCCCCGTTCGTAAGACTTGTTTTCTGAGTATTTTAGCACCTTGTTTAAATAAAGGCATTGCAGCTCTAAATAATGAACGAAAGAGTCCTTCAAGTCCATAACCTTTTTGTAGTGACACTCCTTGATAGTAAACTATTCCTTTTCCAGTCTGATTGACGTAATAATCCTCGAAGGATTTCCTACAGCAGCAGTAGGGTTCGTACATGTTTAGAGATGCTCGAGACGAAAATGAAGTTTCACGATCGATGTTCCACGTTCAAATGGTACTAATTGGCCTATGTGATTCCTTATAACGATTTCGATGGTTCAGAAATTTTTTCTTGCAGGAGACAAATAATGAGGTCGATCAAACAAAGCGCTCACCATCTCTCCATCCACACCACTCACTTTAACGATACGCAGGAGAGGAGCAACCATGTCTCCCACCGGTTGCAGTTCCACAATATTGCTGTACACATACAACAGAGAAAACCGACCATACAACAAAGAAAACCGACCATTTAGATCTGTGATAAATTCACCATTTACCGAGAGAGCTCCACTCACAGCCGAAAGTTGCGTGGGTTGGTATCCTAAGATTTCCGCAATCCCTAGGGGGAAAACCAAGCGAGTATCTTTAAGAAGAGTTGACTTGACCTTTTGAGTCGCTTTATTATAATTCAAAAATATTTTATTGGCAAAGTGATTGCTCATGAATTTAACAATGTCCGCTATAGACTCTTAATGGCCTGGAGAGATTCTTCCCGTCTTAAACTGACCGGTTCCCAAAACGTATTCGAAATGGTTGGGATTTTTCGTGATATTATACCACAAATAGGGGTAGATGAGTTCGACGAGTCCCACTTCCCAGTCTCCATTCAGTTCGATTGGGGAAGGAAGACGCATTATGAAATGGGATATTTTGTTGCCCAAAAAGTAGCTGAGAGAGCTGTTGCTAGGTAGTTCGGATAGAAACTCATCTTGACGAATGATGCTTCACCGAAAAACGTGTGACTTTTATAGCGATGTTAAGTCTTCCGTAGGGATCCATGCATTGAATTTATCGGGGTAGCCTTTAAACTTGACAAAGTATTCCATTTTTCCTTTTCTTCTGCGTTTCTTTAGAACATGTTCCACAGGAAATGTCTCGGAAAGTATCACTTTTTGAAGCTCTTCGGCATAAAATGTTTCATCCAGCTCTTCATTCAATAAATCTTTTACTTTGTACATGGGAGGTGATCTTGGAATGAGGTCGCTCACAACAAATGTTTCTTCCGTCCAATTTGATTCGAATCCCTTTTCAAACATTAATTTGATTTTACTAATCCTTAACGTGATCACCGATTTGAAATTTATAGGAGGGCTTTTTCATTTTGAGGTCGCTATACAGATTGTGAAGCACTTGCTTTTCATTGTTTTCGTTCACATCCACAGGTTTCATTTTTATACTTCAATGGGTGGAATGATTGTACCCATGGACTAAATCATCGAGCACGTCTATGAATCAGAAGGTGTTTTGACTTGTAAAGTAGCGTCACATTCTAGTTTTGAGCGTACAATTGAATCTTTCCACAACACTTGCTTTCATCTCATTGTTCGTCGTAAAGAAATGCACTTCTTGTTGTTTGAAAAACTTTTGAAACTCTTTGTTCTTAAATTTCGTTCCTTTATCTGTCTGCAGTTTCAGTGGTTTTCTACGTTCAAAAATCTTGGAAAAGGCTTGGACGATGTGGGGCGAACTTTTGCTTTAGGGGAATCGCCCATGCATATTTGGAAAATATATCTATACACGTGAGTAAGTAGTGAAATCCATCGTTATGACGGCTCAAACTGGGAAGGTCAACCAAGTCTACTTGAAACTGTTGGTCGCCGCCGCGGTGGCTCAGTGGTCTAAGCGATGGCCTCTGGTCATTCGTCCGAAAAGGGTCCGGGCTTGAATCCCGGTGAGGCATGGATGTTGTGTTTGTCTTATGGCACTGGCTCTCTCCCTTCCCTGGAACCAGTGACCCTAAATTGGGGACGGGTGACTGCTTATTGCCTATTGAGTTGCTCACAGTGGTCGTTAAACTTCCAATAAAAAAACAAAAAAACAAAAAACGAAACTGTTGGTCTATTTTATTCACCAACACTCTATTTCTCGGAAATCGGAAAACGACGTCTCACCGGTTTGTGAAGGGAGTATGTTTTCTCCCCCTTCAGCCATTTTTTGACGTCTTTTTTTTTTATTCTTTCTTTTTGACAGCACGGAATAATGCATTGACACTACCGAAACTTCCTTCTTTTGGGGCTGTCAGGTGTGCTTGTTTCATTACATCCTCGATTACAACAATTCACTGAGAGTTGTTCGACTGTGACAGAAAAATTCATGTTGCCACCATCCCTTACATAACTCAAATGACGTCAACTTCCCCTCCCACCCCATTTTAAATACCTTTCATTAGCGAAAACAGTCGAAATAGAAAAAAAAATGACTCCCCTATGAATTTGCAGCTATCAATGGTCTTGTGGTGTCGAGTGCTCGCTTTGAAATCAAACCATCACACGTTCAAATCCTGCTGAGACCATCAGAGCATTTTTATTCACTTCGAGTGAAAATTTCCCCAGCATAGTGACGTCACGTCGTAAAATTTCCTCTGGGGAAAATAAAATTTCCTAGTTGGGAAAAATAGTATTGATCACGTTGTAAGAAAAATAAAATGGCGGACAAAGGATTCACAATTCCCTGGTCAGGAAAAAAAAATGGTGCTGGTCAAGCAATCTGCTCGAATCAACCACTGATGGGGGTGGTGGGGGTGTCCTTCCCTCCTCCTCCTGACCACACGCAACTGTAACCATAAATGACCACGCGGCGAGCATGTGGTGATCCAAGATGGCGTCCAAGAGGACACGTGGTCATCTATGGTTACAGTTCCCATGGAGAGCATGTGAGCAGCAGTGGGCAGGGCCGTGGACTGCTGGGGATGTACATGGGCAGCAGTGGATGGCTTCCTTTGTCCTAGAATCCCCCTTTTTTCTCTACTCATGGATCTTTTCAAACATCTGTTTCAGTGGCCTTTAATTCTTTCAATCTTTGCACTCACTTCTGAACCACAGTGATCACACTTTACTTTGTTCTTGTCATCCAATCTGCTAACCTCCAACCATTCTGGGGCACATTTTCGAACACTTCCTGCTGGCATTGTATGTAAAAGTATAACTGAAGCTCCATACGTTTTTAAATTTCAAATAACACAGTACAACATATACTGCAGCTGAACTGAAGGGGAAAATAGCTATGGTAGTATGCACAAGAGATACAACATCAGATACAACAAAGGAAACCTATTACCTGTATCTGAAAAAGGTTTTTGTCACGTCTCCAGCCTGCACCCCACCACATCAGAATCTGATAGGTTGATTTTAACTCTGATTGGTCATTGGAGTCACCTTCCAATAGTACTGGAGAGTGGGAATTAGAACTCTGGAAACAAGTCCAGTTTGCTTTCCTGATTTCTAAAACCTAGCAGATTCCCCCTTCACATACTTGTGCCTCAGGCATTAATCCACAGATAGCTCAAGAAACAGGTGTTTCACCCTCCTACAATGAATTCCTCAGGGATTAGTCAAACCTTCTTTCTCTTCCCTCCAGCCCCAGGGCACAGGAAACTAGTTCCCGCCTACTTTGTTACCTCCTCAGGATTTCAGGCATTCATAGTTCACCCTGAAAACGTATCAGGGAAAGGGTCTGTACTCCATGTTAATGTAATGCCAGCCTTTTTAAAAGATTTAGACCAGTGTTTATGCGCACACACACACATACAAGCATCTTCCTCTTAATTCATTAATATATTTCAAGAAATTATCATGTATAAACTTTTTTTTGTTTTTTTCCGGAATTATCTGCAAAAACTATTTGCATGAACATTGAATTATAATTTGTAAGAAAATTTTTATTTTTCTATTTTTTATGCAGCAATAAATTATTTGTGCTGATGAATCTAAAATATCAAGGAAGTCAAATGTGTCCTGAATGCCTGATGATTAGCTTTTATAGTAAAGCATCCCAAATGAAGTGGCTTTTGTAACTGCATTATCAAATAACAAAATCTTTCTAATGTTTTTGCTTGCAAATGATGTACAAAATTTCAGGGCAACAAAATTAAGTAATGCTCAGAATTGTATGCAGTGAAACTTAAACACTTTTTATTCTGACATCTAGTTTAGCTCCAGAATTTTTATTTATTGCAAATTTTTATGGGTAATCAGTTATGGCTATCAGTATATCAAAAATTAAAAGAAACAAACAAGTTAAACAAATGCAAAAACATTAATAATTAACAAATAGCATCTATGTAATAATAAAAGCAAAAAAGGCATAATTAAAAAGCAATTTGAGCACCAAGCTTTTCCATTTTAAAATGTTGCTTTTAAAACTCTTTGAAGAAAATATCTCAAAATTGTATTAAAACTCCAAAGTATCCTCGAGTTTAAAAAAAAACCCGCCCGGGTTTTTTGGGCGGGTAGGTGGGTAGACAACCCTGGAAGAGCTTATTGACTTTTAAAACCTTTTGCATGTTCCAGTCTTTGGGATTGCAATTACTTTCAAGCTCACTGAGGTTGGACCCTATGCGTGAGGGCACAGGATTGAAATACAATATTTAAAGGAACTAAACATGAAAATAGGTAATTCAACCAATTTGTCAGCTTGGGTGGCCTAGGAATTTAAGGTTATCTCGACAAAATTTTTTGTCAGGAAACCACATAAAGGAATTTTTGATGAACAGGTAATGGATGTCTCAAAAAAGGAAATGGAATAAATCTTGATACGTAATCATTAAAATTTTTCCACTTTTTTCTTCATTCATAGAAGCATCATATATATATTTTTCTTTTGTTTCCGGGAAAGTTTCTGCTGCTTTTTCCTTTTCTTTATGGCCCAACATATGAAATCATAGATTTTGTTCTTTGTATGAGCTATCGATGGTGTTGTACCTCTTACAGCAATGTTGATGGAAATGTTAGTTTTCTAGCTTCAATCTTCATTTTCTTGACACATCATCTCTTTATCCATACCAATGCAGAAAGTGCTTAACATCATCTTACAGCATACTAATGCAGAAGTCACCAGTACTACAAGAGGCAGCGTAAATATGATGCATGTCAAGAAAATGAAGACAAGCTAAAAATCTAACGTTTCCATCAACATCACTGCAAGGTGGTACAGCACCATCTACAGCTCACACGAAGGACAGAATCTATGATTTCATGGGTTGAGCTTTAAAGAAAAGGGAAAAGGAGCACAAACTGTCTTGGAAACAAAAGAAATATTTATATATATATATGATGCTTTTATGAATAGAGAAAAATATAGAAGACAAGTTAGTCCTGAAGCTCTAGTGACGAAAATGAAGAGCTCTGTTAAAGAACATGGTCAGAAGTATTTCACTGTTAAATAGTACCTCACAAAAATATCAGGTAATGTCAGAATTTTCTATGTTAGCATCATGTAAAAAGAAACAAACCCTGCACACGTATTTGAACACAAAAACAAGCAAGTCAGACACAAAAGTTGTAGATGATGACATGGATGTGAGTTCTGATGATAATAAAAAGGATGAAGAAGAGATGTGTTTAGAATCTTTGATAGACAAATGCTACTTTACTTCAAAGAAACTTGTAGATAAATTGCTGAGATACAGCACAACTTACTAACGGAACTAATACCAGCCAGAAGTAGGGGAAATAAGATACTATGGTGCATACTATACTAAAATCTGTTACATCTGGAAAGGTTTTTTTCCCAGAAAGACACTGTTACTAAGATGCATGAAGTTTCTTTGTAAGGTGAGAGTAAATCAATATGATTGGCCTAGGCATCCTGATATTAAACATATCAACAAGAGTGTTATCTTCTTTGGACCTGTTGAAATAAGTGGAATGCCCTTTTTCTACCTATCAAACATGGAAGAAAATAATTAATGACTTGATGGCTTCCTCTAATTACTTTCAGTACCATAAATACTGAACAGGAATTATAGAGCATAAATTTATTAAGGTACATTATCTCAAATTTTTTATCTATACACTATATCATCGTCAGGAGTTCTTGCTTCTTACTACTTCCACAGGTCTGGCGACCGAGCCTGGGGGGATTTGCCATCCAGCATGGTCGTTGATGTTGCCACCTTGTGTCTTGTAAGTTTCCAGGGATTCCTCTAATTTCCGGATAATTGCGTGGGATTGATGCTTAATAACTTGTAAGGAGTCCTATTTCGTTTTGTGGCCAGTTTGTTGTATGTGCTTGTCTAATCCTGTTTTATTTGAAATGTTCTCCTTATTGCTGCTTTGTGTTCGTTAATTTTGGTGTTTAACTGTCGTCCTGTTTCTCCTATGTATGGTAAACCACATGAACACATACAAGGTTTGTCCAGAAAGTAATGAGACCACTTTTCCTGGGCCAATCAGAAGGGCCGGAGGGCGGAGTCTCCGGGTGTGATGGGGTATGTTAGGTAAAGGATCAACGTCTCATCAGTTGGCTCTGAGCTTTTACAAAGTGAGGACAGCTGTCTGAGCGTCGCATAACAATCAAAATGCAGAAGAATGTCGAGCAGCGATATGCGGTAAAGTTTTGTGTTAAACTTGAAAAATCCGCAACTTAGATGCTTGCTATGATACAGAAAGCCTACGGGAAGGATGCTTTATCGAAAGCACAAGTGTTTTGGTGGCACAAAATGTTGACAGAGGGAAGAGGGAGCGTCGAGGATGAGCCACGCCCAGGGCGCCCTTCAACGTCTCGCACTTCGGACAATGTGGAAAAGGTGAAAGCGGTTTTGGACTCTGACCAACGTCTGACTGTTAGATTGGTAGCAGAGCACATGAGACTCGCGAAATCCATTGTGCATGAAATCATCACGCAAGAATTGCAGAAGCGGAAAGTTTTCGCCAAATTGGTTCCTAAAGTATTGACCAATGAACAGAGGAACAACCATGTGTTGATTTCTTGTGAGCTTGTGGACTGTGTGAGGAGTGAACCTGGTTTTTTGGAGAAAGTGATAACAGGTGATGAAACTTGGGTCTTTGAGTATGATCCGGAGACAAAAAGACAGAGCTCAGAGTGGCACACTCCAGTCTCCTTGACCAAAGAAGGCTCGAATTTGCAAATTGAAGATGAAATTGATGCTCATTGTCTTCTTTGAGTGTAAAGGTGTTGTCCATAAGGAGTTCGTACCACCCGGACAACGATGCATTTTATGGGGAAGTGCTTCAACGGCTGAAGAACAGAGTTGCGCGCGCACGTCTGGAGATCACCAACATTTGGGTTCTTCACCACCATAATGCACCGAGCCATGCGTCTCTGAGAGTGAGAGTTTCTGGCAAAACACAACATGGCAACGCTGCCCCAACCTCCCAACAGCCTGGACTTGGCCCCGGCTGACTTCTTTTTTTTTCCCTGGCTCAAATCCAGCCTGAAAGGACACCATTTTGGGACTGTTACAAACGTGCAAACTGCCGCGACAAGTGCTTTGAAAGCGATCCCTGTTCACGACTTCCAGGCCAGCTGCTTGGTGTGGCAGAACTGCTGGCAGCGGCGTGTTGATGTTCAAGGATGTTATTTTGAGGAATTTTAATGTTATGTAAGCATAACTTTAATTAAACGTCTGTTATTGAATGAGTCTCATTACGTTTCGGACAGACCTTGTAGAAACAAATTAAGGTTCTAAGCATGTATGTTAGCAATTGCCACTTGTAAATATTATGAAATAATTAGCCTGCAAAGTATCATTTGAATGTACGTCTGTTTGTGTATGATAATAAAATTTCTGGAATTACCTATTGTCATTGAAGTACTTGTTAGATTGCCTTATTTAGTAATTATATTGCAAGGTTCACTATAACTCTAACACATGTCCTTTAAAAAGCATAAAAAGTGTCAGATACTTGCATTTAGAAATCATATTTGTTACCCATTGAATGTCGTTGCAGACTCTCTTACATATTGTGTTGAAGGATATTTGTTATAAACACGATTTTTGACAATTTTATGTTTATTTAGAAAAAATAAGGCACAAAATTATTTAAACACTTTGGATACAAGACAAAGATTATGTAATGGATTATTTTTTTTTTTAAATGGAATGTAAAATTGTAATTGATAAAAAAAAAAAAAAAAAAAAAAGTCAAGGTATTAGTTTGAAGTTCTAATGCATTTTTAAAATACAGCAAATAATTGGTGGTTTTCAAATATTTTGATGTAACAAATAGCTTAAAAAAAAACTGAGATAGGCACCAAAGAACTAATAAAGGGATGCTGTTATATGATAATTATACTATCTTGTGACACTAATATTATAATTTTATGACTCTGAAGTTTTGAGGTATGTAACTTTCTAAAATGGCTAAATTTGCACAAAATTGGTTTTTAGAATGAATTTCTGGAAAATTTCTTAAGAGTTGCCATAATTGTCTTAGTGTAATAATAACCTAGTTATGACGCTATTAAAACATAATTCACATAAAAAATCTTTTGCCAAATTTTAACTTTAAATTCCTGAAAATTGTGCTCACAAAACTCCAGTTTTGCAGGTCTATTTTCTGTTAACTTCAGCAATTTGCCAAGAAATTATTGCATCTAGATCTTAGTACTAGTACCATATAAGCCAATAGTTAAAGCAAATTCTTGGCACCTCACTGAAGTTTTTTGTAAATGAAATGTACATTTTGTCATATTTCTGTTGAGGCAAGAGAAAATGCCGTTTACCTCCCTATGAAAATAGCCGTAACTCGACAGTGGGGGAAAGTTTTCAAAACCGCTGCTTCACTTTTTATTATGACACTACAGAGAACATCTGGTGTAAATTTCAGTAAAATAAAAAATATCAACTATCACAAACATACCTCACTTACAAATAATCACTTTTAAAACATTTTAACACATTCTTGCATGTAAAGGAAAATCTGCATATGTGTGTGTCATATTGAAATTTATTTTCCAATGACTGGTGAATTTTAAGGTCGCAAAAATAAATTCTGGATAAGCTAAAACCTCTCACTTAGAGACATTCTCAGAACATTTATTTTTGTGTGTAAAAGGGAGGTGTACTTAGAGTTCTGCATTGTTTCTTAGTTATACTGTTTGTAGAAATTACGCAAAGCTCTTATGTTTCTCATGGTGTTATGTTTAGTGGCCATAGGCAATACTAATCGTGTACACAATTACATACTCAAAAGCAATCCAGCAAAAAGAATGTCAGCTTGGGAGGCAAATGGGAAACATTGGCAGTTTCCCCGTGGCTGAGTGGTCGGAGGTGCTGGTTTCTGGATGGTTGTCTGTGATAGTCCCGGTTTAAAGCATGGGTGGTGTGCTTTCCGTATAAACAGTGGCCCTAAACCGCACTGCTAACTGCTTGTAACCCTCTGAGTTATTTATGATGGCCCTAAACCTCAAAATGATTTTAAAAAATCCAGCCTAATTATATTTAGCAGGAGTCAAGCCCAAAGTACTGTTCTCCCTAGATTTTTTTTTTTACAGCTGGGCAGCAAGAAATTTTAGCTGGATGGTACTTTTAACGACCCCTTTGCCCAATAGAGAGAAAAAAAGGATGTTGTTTTGCTTAGCATTATTGAACATCTTTAGCAGTGTGGTAGGCATTAATGTAACATAATATGATAAACAACATTAGAAAATTGTACATAAATGATAAAAAAATGAGTACTTACTAATCATATTATATTACACAGATTTCAGCCAGTTTTCATCAATATTTATAGTGTATGTGGGAATAAGTTTCATTAAAGGAAATTTAGTTGATTGGGCCACCCAGTAAAAAGACTCTAGGGAGAACACTACAAAGGTATAGGACAGTTCATCACTCACAGTGGAGATGATTTTTCAGTTGAAGAGGCTGCAGCCTCCTGTGATTCTGTCTCTGATTCATGCAGGTGAAGCCTTATGTAATATGGACATAACTGGGAAGTTCTAAATATGCAGTTGGGATGTTTCAATTGGTGCCCATGTCCATATCTGACAGTCTCCAAAAGAGATGAGGGAATTCTGTTATGGCATAAGTTGTTGTGCAGGGACTGTTGACAATGAAAGGAATTTTAAGGCATCTATTCAAAGGTTGTCAAATAAGGGATGTTTCACTCTACAATCTACTGATTCTTCTTCAGCTAACATCAACATGTAGCAATCAAACAAGTCACTGGAACTGTTGAACTGTAATTCATGAAATTCTTTTGAAAACATTAACAAAACATAATTTGATGATTTTTTTTTACTTTCCTTAAGCACTTCCTTCCTTCCTATGGTGACAGCTTGAAGAATTTTAAATTCGTAACAGCTCTTAAGAATATCTTCTTTGGCTATTTGATGCTAGGCCAACATTTGAAAAAAAAAAAAAAAAAAAAAAAAAATCAGTGGGAAAATGGCAAACTAAAGGAGTGATTTTTTTTATTAATCAGAACTTTTATTCAAAATTGCTTGAGGGAGCTAGAAACATTCTCTAAATTCTTTAGTTTAACAGCTTTAAAAAGGATACATTCAAGACATGCCCTGTTGAGTTTCATGTTGCGAGCTGTAGCACCCATTGCATTTTTGGAAAGTTGGCGCATATGAAATAACTTATAGCAATTCAGAGAAAAATTTGAAGCTTTTGTATTCTTGCTGAGGTAAAAGGATATCTCTAAAAATATTTTGGAGTTATTTAGATAGATGGAAACAAATCTTGATCACAGTTACAATGAATCTATTTTTAGAGCTAAATTTTATATTTTCCTTGTGGTAAAAAGTTCTGTAACCTAGATTGATAATGTGTTTTTATATGTTCATAGTATATGTTCACAGCACTGCATTAGTTATATGATTTGATTGTGAAATATGATAGAAAATTCATACCAAACTTTTTTTTTTTGTCAACAGTTATCTAATTTTAGTGCTGATGTGACATGCGAAGATCACGAAGAAAGGCAAAGATAAAAAGCAGTTATTTACGGATGTTCATGCAAGATGAGACAAACACCAGATATTTTCCATGGAAGTTTTCCACAAGTAAAATTCTGTACAGCTGATCCTTTCAACATTACAGAGACCTTCAGAACTGTGTGAAATATGTTACGAAACATGCATCCCAAAGAAAATTCCCCCAAGACACAAACTTACACTTCCAGTACACATGCATTGCAGGAATGCACAACATGCCACAAGAAACTTTCAAAAAATAATTTTTTAACTCATTTGCTCACTCATACAGGTGAAAAACCATATAAATGTAACATTTGCCATAGAAAGTTCTCACAGAAAACGGGTTTTTCAAATCATATGCTTACTCACACAGATAAAAAACCGCATGAGTGTGAAGCGTGTCATAAGAAATTTTCTCTGAAAAGGAGTCTTTCAAGTCATATGCTCACTCATTCATCTGAAAAACCACATAAATGTGAAATGTGCCATATGAAATTCTCACATAAAAGCAGTTTTTCAAAGCATCGGCAGAGGCACGCAGGTACAAAACTGCACGAGTGTGAAATATGCCGTAAGAAATTTTCTGAAAAAAGCAGTGTTTTCAGACATTTGCTCACCCACACAGGCGAAAAACCACATGTGTGTGAAATATGCCATAAGAAATTTGCAGAAAAAAGTGATCTTTCAAAGCATCTGTTCAGTCACACAGGTGAGAAACCACATGAGTGTGAAATGTGCCATAAGAAATTCTCATGTAAGCGCTATCTTTCAGTGCATTTGCTCACTCACACTGGTGAAAGACCACATGAGTGTGATCTATGCCATAAGAAATTCTCACAGAGAAGCAATCTTCTAAGACATTTGTTCAGTCACAATAGTAAAAAACTACACAAGTCTGAAACGTGCGATGAAACTTTTGCACACAGTGATCTCTTAAAACATCTACCTACTCACTCTGGTGAAAACTCAATTGAGTGTGAAATGTGCCAAAAGAAATTCCCAGGAAAGAACCATCTTTCAAGACATATGCTCACTCACATTGGTGAAAAAACGCATGAGTGTGAAATGTGCCATAAGAAATTCTTACGAAAGGGTCATCTTGTGAGACATCTGTTCACTCACACTGGTGAAAAACTACATGAATGTGAAATGTGCCATAAGAAATATGCACGCAAAGAAGATCTTTCAAAGCATCTACTCACTCACACTGGTGGGAACACCGCACGAGGTGAAGTGTTGCATAAGAAAACTGCACACAGATGTTTCAAAGCATCTGCTCACTCACAATGGTGAAAATCCCCACAATGTGTGAAATGTGCCATAAGAAATTCGCTTTGAGAAAGCAGTCTTCACAGTCTATCACTCACAGAAGTGAAAAACAACAGGTGTGTGAAATATGCCATAAGAAATCTGTGCTGAAAAGTGCACTTTCAGATTTACTCACTAACACGTAAAAAAGCACACGAGTGTGAAATGTGATGTAAGAAATTGGCACGGAAAATGGATTTTTGAAGTCCTTTTTTCACTCATTGTCGTAAAAGAATCCACGAGAGTGAAATGTACAACATTCTCTTGGGAAAGCTATCTTCTGAATTATTTGCTCAGTCACACAGGTTAAAAACAGCACTTGTATTATTGTAAGAAATTTGCACAGGAAGGTGATCTTTTAAAGGTCTGCTCAGTGACACAGGTGAGAAAGCATGTGTGTGTGTGTGTGTGTGTGTGTGTGTGTGTGTGTGTGTGTGTGTGTGTGTGTGAAATGTGCAATGAGAAGTTTTCTCACAACAGTGGTCTTTGGAAACATTAGTTCACTTACACAGGTGGAAAAATATCTGAGTGTGAAATGTGCTACAAGAAATTCTCATGGGAGAGTTATCTTTCAAGTCATTTGCTCACTGGTTCAGGTGAAATACCACATAAACATGGAGTTATGCCATAAGAAATTCTCATTGAAATGCAGACTGATTCACACCTGTGAAAAAGCCTAGGATTGTGAGGAGTGTGAAGAATTTCTCAGGGAAATATTGTTTTTATATCATGCATGACTGGTGAAGCTGAGAAACCCTGTGAACATAATTTCCCCTAAGATACTGTCATGGAATTTTCTGAATACAACCCACTCCTTCAAATGATGAATCATCAGTATATATATGCCTGACAAGTTGACATATGAAATTTTTCTTCCAATTCATTTTCTTCCACATTTGGGTAGATAAGCCGTGGTGTATACGAGTTCAAAATAAAATTTTCAGCCCGCACGGCATGTTCAGCCTTTTTTTTTTTTTTTTTTGACTAAGGATTAAAAAAATAAAAAAAAAAATAAAAAAAAATAAAAAAAAATCACAATTTTCATTGAATAGAGCGGAATTTTTGACAGATGCCATAACATGGCCTTATAAGATTACCCTGCAAATTTTGCTTGATTCCAATGGAAACTTTAAATTACGCACTTTTCTTTTTTATTATTAAGACCTTCAGAGAAAGAAAAATCAACTTCACAGGAAAGTGCAGATGGCTGAGAACTACAGGCTTGCAACATTCATTTCCTCCCCCCCTTTTACTCTGAGCCCCATTTGCCACCTGCTGTTGTATTGGGTCTTCGCTTAACTGAGGATAAAAATGTGAAAAATTAATTTTCTGAATTTTCATTTAAAACAGCTTTTTTTTTTTTGTTTATATATATAGATGCCCTAGCTTGGTTAAACAAAGTTACCCTGAAAATTTCGCCTGAATTCGGTGAAAACTTTTTAAATCGCACACACACATACACACAAAATCGGACAATTACAAAAAGTTGAAAAAGAGGTGTTAATAAAAAAATTGCATTTCTAACTCAAAAAGTTTTACAGTTTCAAAGTGAAATTTTCAGGGCCACTTTGTTTATAAAAATGATGGCATCTGTAAACAGTTCTGTACATTTATCTGAAAATTTGCGAAAAAGATAATCTGCAATTTTGTTTCCCAGTATGTAAAGACACCACGCTGCCTTCACTGGGTAGTACTTATTTTGAGGTCATTCATTTACTACGGACATTGCAACGTGCTTCCAACAGCTGCAAGCCGGCCGAGTGATGTATGTAAATCATGATTTCCTTCTTTCTTTCCTTTTGGATTTTTTTTTCTTGCCGGATTTTAACAGTCGTAGAAAAATAATTCTGCCAACTCTTGAATTTTTTAACAATACGCAACAATTATGAAATAAATGCAGTCAAAAATGTCATCATATCTACACCAAGTTTGGTCATTTTGTCCGGAGTTTTCACAAAACTTCCCAGGTGGCCAGAGCAGGGTATCAATTCCGGAGCAACTCTGGGCAAACCGGAGCACTTGGCAACTCTGGTGTTATCCTTAAGATTGAATCTTGTGTAATTGCTATTTTTATTTATTATTTGAAAGATCAGGTACTTTATTTTTATCTACGTATTGTTTTCCAGAATCCGCCGTGGTACTACCCCACCTTTATACGGAGATGCGGCGTTTCTGGTGATTTTTTTTTATTCTGCCCCCTCGCCCTTTTTTTTTATCTCTGCGGCTTATTTACCCGAAATTATGGTACATGAATAAGAAATCTTGTGAGAAAATTTTAAAGAAATAGTTCCAAATCACATTGGTATTAGTTTAACCAGCAAGTGTTTTTTCTGTTTCTGGATCAAAAATGGTGAAAAAATGTTTCATCACATGTGATGATAACTCAATGAAAAAAGTGTGGCTCACGTCACCTGGCATTTAATTTCCTTTAGCAACAAGTGATAACACGATTTGTCTTGTGTTCATCCATGAGCAAGTGGGGAATCCACTTTGCAGTGATTTTCAGTACCCTATTTGGTTTTTCACATGTCATCAATAGAACCAATGGACATCCACATAACATTAGCAACCTCCTCAATGGTCATTTGGTGGTCTTCGCACAGGAGTGCTTCGATGGTATTGACATTAACCTCTATAGTCGATGCTGAAGACCTACCGGAGTGTGGCACATCTTCCAGACACTCTTCACAAATTTCTTGTTCCATTCAAAAATTCTTGCACGGGACAAAGCATCTTCCTTATAGGCTGTTTTAATCATATCAGGCATTTCTGTGGCGGTTTTACTCAAATACAACTAAAATTTTATAGTTGTTCTTTGCTCCAGTTTTTCTTATAGGCTGTTTTAATCATATCGTGAATTTCTGTGGCAGTTTTACTGAAATACACCTAAAATTTTATAGCTGCTCTTTGCTCCAGTTTTCCTTATGCAGGGTGTCTCTACCATTTTCAAGAGACTCAATTTCTTGACCTTTCCTTGACTTTTATGGGAAATTTCTTGACCCTAAAGCCAAGTTTTCTCGACTATTCTTTCTGTCAGTAGTGCAGGAGTTTGGCCATTTTAATTAATTAAATATAAAATTTTATAGCTGCTCTTTGGTTCAGTTTTCCTTATAGGCTTGTTTTAATCATATCGTGCATTTCTGTGGTGGTTTTACTGAAATACACCTTAAATGTTATAGCTCCTCTTTGCTCCAGTTTTTCTTATAGGCTGTTTTAATCATATTGTGCATTTCTGTGGTGGTTTTACTGAAATACACCTAAAATTTTATAGCTGCTCTTTGCTCCAGTTTTCCTTATACAGGGTGTCTACCATTTTCAGAAGACTCCATTTCTTGACCTTTCCTTGACTTTTATGGGACATTTCTTGACCCTAAGTCCAAGTTTTCTCTACTATTCTTTCCGTCAATAGTGCAGGAGTTTGGCCATTTTAATTAATTAAATATAAAATTTTATAGCTGCTCTTTGCTTCAGTTTTCCTTATAGGCTGTTTTAATCTTATGCATTTCTGTGGTGGTTTTACTCAAATGTGCCTAAAATTTTATAGCTGCTCTTTGCTCCAGTTTATCTTATAGGCTGTTTTAATCATATCGTACATTTCTGTGGTGGTTTTACTCAAATACACCTAAAATTTTATAGCTGCTCTTTGCTACAGTTTTTCTTATACAGGGTGTCTACCATTTTCAGGAGACTTAATTTCTTGACCTTTTCTTGACTTTTATGGGGCATTTCTTGACCCTAAAGCTAAGTTTTCTCAACTATTTTTTCTGCCAATAGTGCAGTAGTTTGGCCATTTTAATTAATTAAATATAAAATCTGATTATGTAATTAAGAAATTAAAAGGGTAAATTGAGTATGTAAAATGATTTCTAAAAAGTTAAAATAAATAGCAATTTTTTTACCTGTAAGCTTGCAATTTAGTGAAAAACTCAAAATATCGCACTATAAAGAATTACTTGTAACCGCGAAACCTGCACTTTACACAAAAGTACATTAAGCGAGTATAGGAAGTACGTTATAAAGGTTTAGACTGTTATCAACAATTAGCAAATTTATTTCAATTTTTGATAACACTATTTACTCAGCAAATGAAAGCTATTCAAAACAAGCTTCACACTCTTGCACAAAGTATCCGAACATGTACACAACTGAAGAACTGCACTCAATAACAGGGCCACACTTATCAATTTTATTTACAAGCTGTTCTATGATTTTAAAAGTTTTATCAAGAATGTTTGTTAGTGTAGGTTTTCTTTAGTAATTTATTCAACTGAGTCTTCTTATGAGCCACTTTCCCTGACTGTTTCCAGTTCAATTAAACCTTCAGTGCTAAGTCTTTTACTGTGTGAGGCCAACAATTCTTTCACATAATCAGTTTCCAAATCAAGCTTTTCAGGTAGCTGGAGAATTTCTTGAACAGTATTATTAATCTAACAGTTGGTTCAAATCTTTCCATATCAGTCGCAAATTGTGGACAAAAAGTTTGTCAAAGTCCAACCATGCATTACTGTGTCAGCATTTTCCAGCACTATCAAAGTTCCTGTGATACTGCATACAAAACACACTCACGGACAATGAAATTTGCACACCTAGAAGAAAACATGCTACAACTGCGAAACTTTGCAAATAGCTAGAGTCTGTGCTGGTATGCAAATGATCCACGTTTCGTGTGAGTGCACATGACCGCACACCCTGTGGTGGTGCTGCAAGCAGGAACCGGCTGCCTTATAAACCAGCGTGTAGTCGATGCCTCATGAAAGTGAAAAGCATCGAACGATGCAAGCAAAAGTACAGAGTGACAAGAATGCTGGGTAGATACCAGAGACTTCAATTTATACAACTTACGGACTTTGAGAGAGGCCTGATCATTGGGCTGAAAACCGCAGGGTGGTCGGCGCGCTGTATAGTCTGCCACATGGATTGTTCTGATCATACTGTTCGACTGTGTTGGGAGCAGTGGACACGTGACGTCACTGCCGAGAGGATCGACAGATCGTGCTCCAGCCATGAACAAATCCCACTGGGACCCCGGTCCACTATACACGCAGATGTAGCGGTTCCTGTGTGCCCACGAGCCATTTCCCAGACGCCTCGCAGAAGCAAATCTGCGATCTTAGTGCTCCTTACATGTGCTGCTATTAACACCGGAACATCGCCGGCTCCGTGTGCAGTGATGCCAGGCCAGAGCAACGTGAAACGCCACAGACTGGCGGCATATGTTGTTTAGCGATGAGTGCCGCTTCGTTTTGGGGATAGATGATCATCGTGTGCTGGTGTGGAGGTCCCCGGGTCAACGGCACAATCCCAACCTTGCTATCGAGCACCACACCTCCCCCACTGCAGGCATTATGGTCTGGGGAGCCATTGCCTACGAAAGCCGATCAGCTCTAATAGTGGTATGTGGATCATTGATGGGTCAGTAGTATGTCGATGAGATCCCATTCCTGGACTGGATTCCAGGTGCGCTATACCAGCAGGATAATGCCCGCCTGCACACAGCTCGGGTTGCCCAGGACTGCCTACGTCATGTCCCCTGTCGAGCATGTGTGGAACCAGTTGAAACGCCAGCTGCCGTCATGCCGCACAATCCGGGATTTAAAGCATACCGTTCAACACGTGTTTGTCAGTCTGCCGCAGGATATCATCAGGTCTGTTTGCCTCCATGCTGGACTGTATTGCAGCATGTATCACCTCATGAGGTGGTGTGATGTGCTATTGAAGATGACTGGACTGCATGCCACAGATCCCTCTGTAATTGTCCTGCAGCTGTCTTTTTGCCATCACGTGTATCATTCATTTGTATCATTACGTCCATAAAATTTCAGTTCAATCCGATGCTTCCTTCTTGGTGCACAAATTTTATTGTCCATGGGTGCATTATAATCATGACTAAACTGTTTAACAGTTGCCTTGTCCTTGCTAACTGTTACTAAAATAAGCTGTCTTCAGATCACGATGAGATAAATAATACGATTCAAAAGTGGCAATAGCTCCTTGTTCCATATGTTGAACTTAAGGTGTGTTTGCTACGTAGCAAAAGAAAAAATAAATTACATAAGAGTACGGTCTGTTGAATATGTGGGGTGGCTAGGACTATTTCATAGAGTTTGAAAGTTTAGTTATTAACTCACCAGCCTCATATTTATTATATCCACTTTTTCTTGTAATTTTATGGATTTCTGTGACATTTTACCAATATTTCACTTTCAGCACCACTTTTTCTTGTATTGGAAGACATTCTTACAAGAATGTCCTTAGTAAATCAATAAAAAAGCAATATAAATGAGAATTCCTCGTTCTCCGATCAGAGAAGCTAGAAACAAGTTTACCGTAAACAAAGATTTCTAGACTTCAAAGTACGCAGCTTCGAATTGGTAGAAATTTTCAGCGTGATGTTAATAAGTTCTGTCGGGAATGGGTAAAAATGTTTTACATACGTTATAGTGAACATGCATTAAGTAGACATGTAAGGCTTGGTATTATTGTGCATACATAAAACTAAAAAAGTTATCTAAATCAAACACTTCCTCATTGAATAACATTTAGCTCCCAGGGCACTAATGAAGAGCTTTAACAATCCAAATGCAATGTATGACATAGCTTTAAATCTGAAGTTTGTATGTGTATGCTGCTTTAATTTCTGTTTCCATTGCATTAGCTTCTTCAGCCTATTCCAATAACCTTTTTTTTTCTTTCAGTTTTTTAATTCTTCCCAGAGCACATCGGATTTCCTTTTCTTTCTCTGCTTGCTGACTTTTCTGTTTTCGTAATGCTTCTTTACATTTGATGCAGCATTTAGTTTTATTATTTTGAATATATGGCCTGATTATTATTTTTTAATATAATGTTATTTTGTTCATCTACTTTACGCTTAGTAGTACATTTGTACAGATTTTTCGGGTGAAGTTCCATCAGGAAGTACCCAAACCTATGGTTAGGCCTTTATATTTATTCTTTTTTGTGCCTAGCTTAGGCCTGACTAAAAATGTTGAAAGTGTAATATTTTTGTGTCTGTCTACTCAACGTACAGTGCATTTATACCAATTTGCATGGCACAATTCCATCGGGAAGTACCGAAATCTGCAGTTAGGCTTCTTTTTTTTTCCTAGCCTATGACTGATTAAATATTTTTTTAAATGTTAAAAAAAAATGAAATAATTCTCCGAAAGAGTGGAAGTGCACTGACTGATATTCGGATAATTATACAGATTTCATTTTAAATGCCCATACCTCTCTTTATACTGTTTTGCTAAAACGTGAACAAAATAGAAAACAAAAAAGATGACACCGAGTTTTGGGTTGTAATGAGCAGGTCTTGAATCTTTTCTGATGCGAATTAAATTTATCAAAGTTATTCAAAGCCAATGCAACCGGTTAGAAAAATATCAACCAGATTTCTTCAATCGATAAAACATCCAGAAATAGAAAACAGCTACTTACTTCCACCAGCAGCTAAAAAGTATGTAATGAAAATGAACAAACTGTGCATAAAAAGTTTCTCACAGCAGAAGGAAGGTATCGGAGACAGATTTTCAAATCGAACAGTTAAAAGAGAGAAATTAAGAAAGAAACATGATATAACTCTACACCTAATGGGAGAGTAAAAAAATATTCCTGGAAAAAACTATACTAACAAAAAAGAACTTTTCAAATATGTCCACCGGAAGAAGAGACAGTGAGAAAAAGGTTTGACCTTTATGCATGATAACAGGAATTCTGTGCATTGTTTAAAGATGACAATGCACCACATCTGTATTGTGGAGAATTGCATACAGTAAAAATAAGAAATTTCTCAATAGGATTTTTTGAAGCAGAGATACAGCTGCAAGCAGAAGTACACAAACACCACCTAGTGGTATAACTGTCAACTATAAAACTCCTCAAATACTAACCTGAAGTGTTCCACAAGGCAAATGGCATCCGGTGCTGAAAGAATTTCTTAAATCGTACATTTAGAAGCAGAGATATTAAGATAAACAGATTGAACATTGACGCCCCCTAGCGGCAAAATTGAGCATTATTTTGGGAAGAAAATACGCACAGTTTTCATAGTTATTAGTATCTGACCAAAAAAGAATCTTTTATATTGGGTTTTTGGTTCTGCAGATATTGCTGTAAACATAAATGTGAGCTTACACCCTCTAGTGGCAGACTTGTGCGTTAAGAAAATTTTTAAATTATATGAGAAACATTTCATAGCAGAAACACTCCGCAAGAAAGGAAGAATTTTTCAAATCAGACGCTTAGAAACAAGGATATTGACAAAAATAAGAAATAAGATATACACCCCCTGGCGGGAAAACTATGCCCTATTTTAAACAGGAGGTGTTTTCAAAACGTTTTCCGAGGTGAGCAGTATCGGTCTATGAAAGAATTTTTTCAGTAGACTTTTTCAGAAGCTCGGATTTAGCTGCAAGTACATCAGAAGCAGAAATAAACGTTTATGCCCCCTGGTGGCCAAACCATATACTTAATAAAATTTAAAAATTATATGCAAAACATTTCTCATCAGGAGCAGTATCTAATGCAGAAAGAATTTTTCAAATCAGAGTTTTAGAAGCAGAGATATCGGTAAAACTCAAATTACCTTTGCGCCCCCTAGTGGAAAATCTATACATTACTTAAAACTATATGAGAAACATTTTGCACCAGAAAAGCTACACAAGAACAAAAAAAAATAAAAAAATTCAAATCGTACTCTTGGAAGCAGAGATATCAACAAAAAATAAGATATACATCTACACCTCCTGGCGAGAAAACTATGCACTGTTTTAAGCAGCAGGTGTTCTCAAAACATTTTTTGAGGTGAGCGGTATTGGTGGTCTAAGAAAGAATTGTTTTCAGTCGACTTTTTCAGAAGCTTGGATTTTGCTGCAAATACATCAGAAGCAGAAATAAACATGAAAAACATTTCTTATCAAGAGCAGTATCCGATGCAGAAAGAAATTTTCAAATCAGGGTTTTAGAAGCCGAGATATTGGGGGAAACGCAAGTTACCTTTACGCCCCTAGTGGAAAATCTATGCAATGCTTGAAAATGAAACTGCGCCTAAAATAGTCTTCGTTATAAATGTCATCGAAAGGAAGGAAGAATTTTTTTCAATCGGATACTTAGAAGGAAATATATGCAATAAAATGCATTTTAAATTCAATATCATCTGCATTAACGCCCTCTAGCGGCGAAGTTGTGCATCCGAAAAACTCGGAATGCCAGGATCATCATTTTTACATTTTAAGCTTCCCAATGCAAAAAGAATTTTTCAAATCAGACTAATAGTTGCAGAGATATGGTGTCCACGAGTGAATGCACAAACAGATAACATATGCATGATCTTTTTTTACAAAAGACGTGCTAATTACCCACCAACTACTTCCTAGACTGCAGTAAATTCCAGAGGTCCCGGAGATTGCAGTCACGGCATACAAACATGCAGCAGCATTTATTGTGACTTGGAACAATTTTGTAATCGTACTGATCAAAACCTGTTGGAACAAAGTTTCTGCTGGCAGATAGCAGTACATGCGGATTTGCCGATTTGTGGCATCATCAACACATGGCGGCCCGACGAAAACCAGTATAAACATCGTGTTTGTTTCATGATGGATTCCCATCATTCGTGAAGAAGCTCCGATTTCCGCAATGGCATCGTGTGGTTTCATCAATATCGTACTTCACGATACATCGCATCGCAATATCGCAAAGGACGATACATCGTAGTACCGTTAGCTAAAAAAATTGGAACTTCGATGTAAAACTTAAACCGTTTTTTCACAATATGCCGGTATGTCGCCCAGTCAGAATAACCAGCTATGAATTTTTCTGCGAAGCAAACAAGCAGGTTATTGGTTACATTCGACAAAAAGAGCTTACTGTCGGCCCACAGTTGAGATAACCGTGGTTCGCAAAGTGACAAACGGAGTCGATGAACGCTGAAGGGGAGAACGGTATCACGGTGTGTCCCTTCAGAACTTTTTTGAAGGAAGGAAATGACGCCGTCGTCATTGGCAAAGACTTCTCCTTTTTAGCTCAAAGCTGAAATTTGATTTTTACAGGGTAAGGCACAAAGGGAAAAAAATTAAAAAAGCGAAAAAATTGACCGTGACCTACAACCTTAAGTCTGTGACCTTTCCTTGACCGTTTTCTCATTTCATGACCTTTCGTGACCTGGTAGACACCCTGTTATAGGCTGTTTTAATCAGATTGTGTATTTCTGTGGTGGTTTTACTCAAATACACATGGCATTTTATAGCTGCTCTTTGCTCCAGTTTTAAATCCATACTGAGCTTCACAAACATTTCTAAACTCTATGCCATCTGCTACAAGAAAGAACTAGCAAAGCGCTGTAATGACACATCGCATGACTGACCTTGTAGGTGTTCCGACAGTGGCAGCTGCATTTTTCTGCGTGGTTGCTTTGACTAGTAATCCTGTGGTGGTTATATTCAAATTGATCGGAAACTTGAAACTTGGTCGTTCTGGGTGGTTTAGTGGTTAGCATACCCAGACGTTTTCTGGGAGACGCTGGTTCAAGTCCCGCTCCAGGACGATGAAAATTTTCAAGTTTTCGGATATTATCTGACTTACCATCCTTGTCACATTTACGCCAAAAATCGGATTGTCATCTTCAAAATTTGTATTATATGGTGTAATCCCGTATTTCTTTCATGATGTATTTATTATCACTTGGCTCTAGGGAATCTTATACATTTTTAAGACTCTTTAACTGAATTATACAGTACCTGAAAATTATTGAATAACTTAATACACCACAGGAAACTGTACCCCACTTATAACCTGTATAACAGAAGACTTAGGGATAAAGTGTCTTTGTAAAGATTATCTTAAATGCTTGTAAATCCCGTGGGAAGTTTAACGTATGGAGTCTCTCATTGTGAAATAGATTTATTGGAGAGATGCAGTGGAAAGCTTTCTGTTGGTGGACATACCTTAACATTCCACTAGAAAAGAATTGTATTATTGAAGATCTGAAAACAGAGAATGAACTGCACTCACAATTCTCATTGAAGGTAATTCCTATCTACAAAGTGAGAGCGAACATTTATGTGAATCCTCTGCAGCTAGCCATGTAAATGTTGTAAAATAAAAAGCTAAAGACTGTTCTGAAGCACTATTCAAAGTGCGCTAAGTGAAACTGATTTATATATTGGCAGAAAGGAATCGTTAAAAAAGATAATAAAATGAGCATGAAAAATGGCTCAAAGGGGCCACAATGTTTGGAGGATTTAACAATTTCAGATGAATACAAGAAAATGCTTGCTGGAGAGAGATTTTTAGTTTAAAAGTATTGTAAATGGCAATATTTTAAATTTTATAACAATTTTTATTCTAAAGGCATTTGAAATGTCCCACTTATGGTTGTGAATGAGACTTTTAAGCCATGCCAAGTTTCCACACAGCTGTACATGGTCCACACACCTGTTGATCCAGAGGGTAACCACCATGCTTTACCACTCATCTACGTTCTAATGTTGTGGAAAAGTGTGAATGTTATATACCGTTTCTTTGTGATCTTGTGAGCTACGCTGACTAAAATTAAATCACCTTTGATCTCTCTACGACCATCGCCGACTTTGAACAAGCAGCTATAAATTCAAGTAAGGCAGTATTTCCACCCATAGCTGGCAGAGGTTACTTCTGTTATCTGGGGCAGAACATATACACTTGCGGAAAGTGAAAAAAAAACACGCAAGAAGGATACCTCTGATACCAATGAAATTTATACAGCATAATAACGGAATACAGAGGATAACATGATCAAAACATTATGGCAAAATACAGCTGTATTTGCTGGTAAACTGAAAAATAACATTTCCATGTAACATGGTTAGTACGAGGTTGAACCGCCATGAACTGCGTCACACTGTGCAATTCTGGCATGGAGTCTGTCATACAGATGTTGGATGTAAGTTTGGGGTATTGAGTTCCAAGCATCCTCAACCTAGACGCGTAAATCCGGGATGGTCGTGGCTGACCGTGGAGACCTGATAAGTCGTTGTCCCATAAAATCCCACACATGCTCAATGGGGGACAAATCCGGTGAACGTGCAGGCCATGGAAGTTGTCTCACACCCTGAAGTGCATGTCGCGTTGCACATGCCGTGTGTGGGTGTGCGTTATCTTGCTGGAAAACACCACGATGGACCGACCTTACAAATGGCACAACAACGAACTGAATAATGTTCATGTAGGAGGTGCTATTTAACGTACCCGGTACAAACACTAGTTGTGTACGGGAGTGATAGCTGATCTCTCTCCCCACACCAGGAGACCAGGTTTAGGCCCTGTGTGTCGCTGGCGGATGCAAGAAGGGTGAAGACGCTCTCCTGTGCGTCTGCGAACACGCATACGGCGATCGGAAGCTCCCACGCAGAATCTTTTTTCATAGCTGAACACGACAGATCGCCATTGTGTTCTCCAGTGCAGACGTTGGCAACATCACTGCAGCCGCTTCCGACGGTGGACTGCAGTCAGAGGTACACATGCCAGAGGCACACGTGCGCGTAGTCCTGCATCCAGTAGATGGTTGCGGATTGTTCGCACAGTCACCTCAGGTGCAACGGCAGCTCGTATTTGCGTCGCAGTGGATGTTCTGCTTGACAACGCCGCTCTTCTTATGCGTCGATCGGTCCACTCATCAGTCTGTCTGTGACTCCCGGTTCCACGTCTTGTCGTGTGGGAATGTTCCTCGGACCATCTAAGCCACCATCGTACCACTACTGACTGATACTTCCCGTCCAATTCGCTCTGCAATACGACGATACGACCACCCGGCCTCGCGGAGTCCGACTAGACGACCTCGCTCAAAGTCCGATTACTGCTCAAATCGTACACGTCTTCCATGTCCAGGCATTGCAGCTTCTTCAGGGTCTTTGTACGTGTCCGTACGCCGACAACTGATTACATTCACTTCGCCGTACTCCTTAAATACCACCGACGATAATTTGCATATTATGCCGCGCCGTGGTGTAAGCGCTCACCGGTTGGTCACGAAATTAACATCACACCTACGTAAACTCGACCCCATTAACATATGTAAATTTCATGATCGTCCGCCAATTCGTTCTTGGTGTTATTTTTTCACTTTCCACCAGTGTATATAGGGAGGTAATTTTGTCTGGTTTGAAAACACTGTCGACAAGAATGTTTTGTGAAGAATAAGGCAAATGCTTGTTTTTTTCCCCACTTAATGAGATCAATCAAGCATGGACTCAAAACAGAAATTTCAGAAGGTGCTGCTGTTGTAGATTACTTTGAAGATAACTATGTTTAAGGAAAAATTCACTGAACATTATGTGATCACACTCTTCCCACCATCCTTTTGGTCTGTATTTGACAAAGTGGAAATGGGCATCCCAAGAACACAAAACATAGTTAAAGCTTGGCATCATCGTTTCAAAATTTTAGAGCAGTTCATGTTGGAGGTTTTAAAATATTTATAGGACTCTAGAAAAAACAAAAAATCCATTAAAGGAGAAAATGAGTACACTTAAGCCTAAAACAAAAAGATGTAGCCCAAGAAAACAGGGTTTTATTGATTTTCCATGCAAGTATATGAACTGCTCTTTCTGCATGCTAGGCCCATAGCCTAAAATTTTAGTTAGTAAGAGAAATTGTTGTTAAATCTATATAAATAAAAATGTAAATGTTCGTTTGTTCAAAATGTTAAATCTCCGAAAGTTCTTCGCCGATTGCTTTGAAATTTTGACACAACGTTGCATTCGAATACGCGCGTTTTTTTTATATACCTATTATATAGATGTCACACCTGTGACAGGTAAAAACATGCTTTTTTTGAAAAACAGCGCCATCTGTTGGACGTAAAAGCAACACACGCTATACTAAATATTTTACGTTTCCATTTTACTATCCATGTGTCGTTTACCATAGCGTTCATTTCTTGAGTATAGTTTATTTTTTCATTGTTTTCCGTTTCGTTTTTTTAACTGTTTTTCTTGTTTTTCAGTGCAATTGGCAGTGGAATTGAGCTATGTCGATTGCTCTGCGCTTGAATTAAAATATTTTGTTAGTATTTTTTACTTTTTTTGTTTTTTCTTTGTCTTTTACTTTGTGTTTTTTCCTTTTTTAATGTTTTGCAATTTTATATGTTTTTGCTATAACTTTCTTTCTTCTTTTTCAGTGCAATCAATCTGCTTTAGTTCATCCAAATAATGCCTCGCAGAAGATCAAACTTAGGTCGTCGTACTCGTGGAGTGGAAGCAGTGCGACGAGTAATTGCAAATCAAACTGAGGAAGAACGGGCATCAGCGAACGAGCGAAACAGACAAAGAATGGTTCAAATACATGCCGAGGAAGCAGCACAGCGACGTGCAGCCAAACTTGAGGATGCATGGTTGCAAGCACCGCGATCGCGTTCTGCAGCTTCAGATCTGCTTCGTTCTCAACAGAATGAACGCGACAGGCTGAGAGTGGCTGAAAGACGTCAACGAGAAACAGTAGATCAGCGTCAAACACGACTCCATGCTCAGCAGTCACTCGATTACAATCGCCTTGCATTCCGGTACAAACCAGCTGATTATTATAGTTTGAGCCGGCATGTTCTCATCGGCACTGTGACTGAAGCGTGTCCTTATTGCAAGGCTCTGAAATTTAATGGAGAAATGAAAGGAATGTGCTGCGCCGCCGGAAAAATTAAACTGCCTCAACTTGGAGAACCGCCAGAGCCATTAAAATCTTTGCTTGCCAGATATACCGCTGAATCAAAGCATTTCCTATCTAACATCAGGAAATACAACTCGTGCTTCCAAATGACGCCGTTCGGCGCAGAAACCGTAACAGCTCAATTCATGCCAACTTTCAAAGTGAAAGGACAAATTTATCATAAAGCCGGCTCCCTGCTTCCGTTACCAGATGGTCAACATAAATTCCTACAAATGTATTTCATCGGTGATGGCAATGATGAATTGAATGCACGCTGCGGAATTTCTACCGGCATAAAAGGGTCCATCGTTTCCCAACTGCAAGAGCTTCTTCACGAAAAACAATTTAGTACGTTTGTTCAAAACAGCAATTGACATGATGCCATCTGATACACACAAGATTGTTATTCATGCTGACAAAACGCCTGCTGGAGAACATGTGCGAAGATTCAATGCTCCAACTATAAACAAAGTGGCAATTGTTATAGTCGAAGATCAATTCCAACCTAGAGATATTGTTCTTCATCGGAGAAACAATCAATTGGCAAAAGTTGCAGAAACTCGTCGATGCTATGATGCCCTGCAATATCCAATCATTTTTTGGGATGGTGCCGATGGATATCACTTCAACGGTAAGATGATAAATCCAGTCAGTGGCAAAGAAACAAATATGAAATGCAGCGCAATGAACTATTATTCGTACCGATTGATGATTCGAGAGAATGAAGACAATCACATTTTGAAATGCCATCAATTGTTTCACCAACACATCGTAGATATGTATGCAAAAATCAAAACAGAACGTTTGATCTTCATCCGTTTGAATCAGACCAAGCTTCGCTCTGAAGAAATGTTCATTTGCGAGATGCAGTTGTAAATGACAGTAATACAACTAACGTTGGAAGACTAACGATTCTGCCATCTTCATATACAGGCAGTCCTCGTCATATGCATGAGTACGCTCAAGATGCAATTGCATATGTTCGTCACTACGGGCGTCCAGACCTATTCATTACATTAACATGCAATCCAGCTTGGGACGATATGCAACATCTCTTACTTCCTGGGCAATCGCCAGTGGATAGGCATGATATCACAGCACGTGTTTTCAGACAGAAGCTGAAATCGCTGTTGGATTTCATCGTAAAACATGAAGTGTTTGGGTCTGTGCGCTGCTGGATGTACTCAGTGGAATGGCAAAAGAGAGGATTGCCACACGCACATAAACTAATCTGGCTCTATAAGAAAATCACTTCAAAGGAAATCTATGATGTAATATGCGCTGAAATACCCGATGCCGACGTCGATAAGGATTTGCATGAAGTTGTGACGAAAAATATGATACATGGACCTTGCGGTACACTGAATCCAAATTCACCATGCATGATAGACGGAAAATGCTGTAAGCAATATCCTTTATCCAGAAGAAGATCAGCAGAAGATGGCAGTAAATTAGCAACCATACAAATGCGAAATGGTGACATCGAAGTAGATAACCGGTGGGTTGTTTCATATTCGCCTTTGCTATCAAAAACATACAAAGCGCACATAAATGTGGAATACTGTAACTCCGTTAAATCGATCAAATGCATTTGTAAGTACGTGAATAAAGGCAGCGACATGGCAGTTTTTGGCGTGCAACCGGAAAGAAGTGATAGGAATGTGGTCATACATATCGATGGAATCGCACAGTATCAGGCTGGAAGATACATAAGCAGCAATGAAGCTGTATGGCGAATTCTTTCATTTCCCATACATGAACGAAGTCCAGCTGTTGTTCACTTAGCAGTACATCTAGAAAATGGACAACGCGTTTATTTCACAGCTGCAAATGTGCAACAAATAGCCCTGAATCCTCCAGCTACAACGTTAAGTGCTTTCTTCACGTTATGTCAGAATGACGTGTTTGCGAAAACACTGCTGTATTCGGAAGTGCCTACGTATTACACATGGAATGCGAGTAGAAAATCATTTGAACGACGCAAACGAGGAGAGCGAGTCGACGGACAACCTGGCATATTCAAAGAAACTACGATAGGCAGACTGTACACCGTGCATCCCAATCAAGATGAATGCTCCTGCCTTCGCATGCTGTTGGTAAATGTGCCCGGTCCAACGTTTTTCCAGCAACTGAGAATTGCCAACGGCGGTACACATGCCACTTTCCGCAGTGCATGTCAAGCTCTGAATTTATTGGAGAACGACCGACACTGGAATGTATGCATTAATGACGCGTGTAACACATCATATCCAAATCAAATTCGTGCATTGTTTGCAATCATATTGACTGCTGCTCTCCTTCATCTCCAACAGAGTTATGGGAGAAATATGAATCGCACATGGCTGAAGATATTTTTCCGTCGAATACGCAACGAAAATTCAAATATGAACATGGATTTCACAGGAGAAATCTACAACGAAGCCTTGATAATGATTGAAGATTTGTGCTTACAAATCGCGAACAAAGTTCTCAATCAATTGGGAATGCCATCACCGAATCGATCTGCTGCTGCTTCGTTCGATGTAGAATTGCGTCGTGAAAAGAATTACAACACGGGTGATCTTTTGTTGTATGTGCAATCAAATATTCCTAAGCTAACGCTTGAGCAAAAAGACATTTACGATCAAATAATGCAAACTGCCAATAACGGGGTTGGAGAAATCTTCTTCTTAGATGCGCCAGGAGGAACTGGTAAAACGTTCCTAATTAGATTGATTCTGGCAGCAATTCGATCCCATTGCAGAAATGCAAACTTATTGTTTGGGATCAATGCACAATGGCACACAAAAAATCGCTCAAGGCTCTTGATCGATCATTGCAAGATTTGCGTGGAAACATCAGACCATTTGGGAATGCATTAATATTGCTTGCAGGAGATTTCAGGCAAACATTACCTGTAATTCCTAGATCGACACCAGCGGATGAAATAAATGCTTGCCTGAAATACTCTACTTTGTGGCGAGACGTAAAGACGTTAAAATTAACTACAAATATGCGTGTCCAGCTGCAAAACGATCGATGAGCTGAGATATTCTCTCATCAATTGCTGGAAATTGCCAACGGAAAGGTGCCGATTGATCTGACCTCAGGACGAATTTCATTGCCTCATAACTTCTGCAATTTAGTGACGTCAAAAGAAGAATTAGTTGAAAAAGTATTTCCCAATATTCAAACCAATTATAAGAATCACGATTGGCTGAGTGAACGAGCTATTTTTGCAGCCAAGAACATAGGCGTCTACGAACTTAACAATATTATTCAGTCTTAACATTCAATGCGAGGCAGTCACATACAAGTCCGTCGACACTGTTGTGGAACAGGATGAAGCGGTTCATTATCCAACAGAATTTTTGAATTCACTCGATCTTCCAGGGATGCCACCGCACGTACTGCAATTGAAAATCGGCGTGCCAATTATCATGTTGCGAAATATCAACCAGCCAAAGCTTTGCAACGGCATGCGGCTTGCAGTAAAAAATCACGAGCAACGTCGTAGAAGCAACAATCTTGACAGGACCTTTCAAAGGTGAAGATGTCCTCATTCCTTGCATTCCAACGGATATGCCATTTCAATTCAAGAGATTGCAATTCCCAATTCGATTGGCATTTGCAATCACCATCAACAAAGCTCAGGGCCAATCTTTAGAATTGTGCGGTTTAGATCTAGACACGGATTGCTTCTCACATGGACAATTATATGTTGCGTGTTCTAGAGTCGGCAAACCAGACAATCTCTATATCTGCACAGACAATGGAACAACAAAAAATATTGTATACCCACAAGCATTGTGAAATTAAACATATTAGAAATGTGCACTTTCTCTTTTCTTACCCATTTAACCAGAGTGAGCCACAGCAACGCGTGGCCGGGTACAACTAGTTACAAATATAATGGCTTCAGTGCCATTAGGATGTAAAATGTTTTGCGTGTGCATGCTGAGAATGAAACTTTAGCCTACCAGAGAACATGTATGTTTGCTTCATTGAATAAAAATCTTGCTGGAAAGTAGTTTCATCTTCTCATTCGTGTTAATTGAAAATATTAAATGCCTTTCTTGATGTAAGCAATTCTTCATCCAAGTGTACGTGTGTGAAGTAGTTTTCACATGCATATCTCTGTGAAGGAACACAAAATACAGTGGGAATTGTATAATTTAGTTTAATAATCTATGGTATACATGTAGTCATACAGCAAAACCCACTTATAATGAGCATCTCAAAACCAACGGAAAACCTTGTTAAATCCGGGAGTTTGCCAAATCAATTTTTGGATGAAAATTCCCACCATGTAAAAACATGTGTACAGGATAATAAGCATATATGCTTAATGTTTACAATTAAATATCCATGACAATTTGATTCATTAAAAGATTTAATTAACTACATTAGTTTGAGGCATATACAAAAGGTAAGTATGCTTGGCTGTTAAAGTTAAATGAGAATGTATGTTTGCGAAAAATGTAATTTTTATCTGATTTGCTATACTTCAGACTACTTCCATACGTAGTTTCTGACATTATTAAGACTTTCATCTGAACAGGGCACCAGTTTTTGTATTCCCTCATCATAGAATGAGACCTTCTCTCATAGAATGAGACCTTCTCTTCTGCATGGCTCCTTTGACTTCATCATCATTGACTAAATACCAACCAGCAAAGAACTTCTTCAGATGCAAGAGCAGGTGATAGGCACTTGGAGCTAGGTCTGGGCTGATCGATTTGCTTCCAGCCAAAGGATGGGATGAGTGCTTGAGTCCGCGCAGAAATGTGAGGGGAAACATTATCATGAAGCAAGACAAGGAAGTGAGTAAAAGCATGGCATGCCTCAGGTTCTGGAACAAACAACACAGTTTCTTCAAGGTCTCCCAATAAGTTGATGAGTTACTGTTCTGCCTTTTTAGGTAAGAATTCAACAAGCAAAACTGCTTACCTGTCCCAAAAAGATTGTGCACACGATCTTACAGCTTGAAATTATTTCCTTGAATTTCTTCTTTTTCAGTGATGAGGTGTGCTGCCACTCCATGGGCTGCTTTTTTGATCCTGCAGTCATGTGGGACACCCATGTCTTATCACCTGTGATGATGTGACTGAAGAACCCATCACTTGCTCACTGTACTGCATGAAAAAGGTCATCACCCTGCTTGCTAATGTATTCTTCTGGGAGCATCTTCAGTACTCGGCGTAAGCACAGTTTTCTGGAGAACAATCCTTGAAATTTGTGAGAAATTGTGAAATGTGTCATCATGAACTTTTATGTCAACCCACACATGCCAAATCATCGTTGACCACAAATGGCCAGCAGCTCTTCTCCTTGTCTTGCACATTCTCATGACCTTTGTTAGACTATCTGACCCATTTTCTCACCTTTCTGTCGCTCAAGGCACTTTGGTCATACACCTCACAAATCTGACTACGAACATTAGCTGGTTTCACATTTCTTGCATTCAAAAATCGAATTACGGATCTTATCTCACAGTTGATAAGTTGCTGGATCTTCTTAAACATGTTAAACATGCAAACATAATCTGACATTTTGCTAATGGCATCTGTGTCTTGCCCACAAAATGAGGAAAGTCAGCATGCATTCATGACATCATGACCACAGTGTTGCAGTAAAAATATTCACAAACAGTACTTATTTTCCAAATATGCCTTGCACTGTAGTTAATTAAGAAAATCTTTCAAGTATATTCCACTTGACAGTCACACAAGACACAGCTGTTTAACTACACAGCACACACGAAGCAAAAGCAGCACCAGTCCTCCCAATGCAATACTCAGTTGGAGGGTGAAATTTGCAATGGACACAATTCCAAGAATTATCTCCTGTTTCCCCTCCAGCAACATCCTCATCCCATTACTTTCCTATCCCTCTCTGCAGTAGTCCCCCAGAAATTATCGTACACCTCCTTTTACCTAGGAATAGATGGCCTGTTTGCAAATCACCTGACATGATGTGCCAAAGGTGCAACCCTCTGAAGTGGGTAATGGAGAAATTCTCTTGTACAGATCGCTTGTTGAGCATTCCTTCCTGATTGCTTTTCTGTCAACATTTTCTACTCCTGCATTCCAAAACAACTCCGAGCAGTTTACTCTGCCAAGTTAAATATGGAATTTCATTAAATTTTGTTTCTTTGCTAGTTAAAAGTGATTATCTTAGCTTTTCTGTTCTTGTGTGGCACCATTAATTGAATTGGTGCTTCAGCTCCGGCTCACAGCGATGATTTTCCCCAGAAATGCGTGATCTTCCACGTTGTAACATGCCAAATGATTAGTTGCAAGGGTGTATTGTCCATTTGTGAACCTCGGTAAGGTAACGAGGCACCCGTTAAGCTGCAGTTTTGCAGTACCCAAGCACTTGATGCAACACACCTCTGCGGCTAACTCCCATGCTGTCCATCGCCGATCCACCTCCTGCAGGAATTGGAATAACTCAACGTAATGCTCCTCGAGACCAGGGCGTCCTGTACGTGGCGCATCCCCCACACAATCACGTCCTTGTCGGAAAGCTGCTGCCCAATGGGCCACCATCTGATATGGCAGGGCTTCATGAAGACCGCATGACATTCCTTCGCATTTTTACCATGTGCCACCTCAGTTTTGATCCATGCATGCGGCTCACTTTTCAAAAACATTGTTTAGTGTGGTCTAATTTCACACTCCCAAATGACAGCTTTGTATCCGTCTGTCCGAACGCACTGAGCTCCGGACAATGAGCGTGTTGGACAGCTATGACTGTCCTGTAGATGAGCTGGTAACCGCAACACCCTCTCGTGTTCTTACGCGTTGTAGCACGTGTTGCCACTATTTTCTTTCCAACCCACATATTTCATGAGTGTGTCAAAAGAGTATCTGTTTTAAATTTTACATGAACAAAATTGTTGGTATGAGGTGAAAACTTTTTCAAAGAAGCAACAAAGAAAGAGAGAGAAAATGCTGATTCATGTTTCTTGATAATGTCCATGTGTGCTGATGACAATCCTGTTGGCAGAGTATGTTGTCCAAATGGTACGAAATTCAAACTGAGTATAAATATGGGAAAAACTAAAGTTATGGTTTTTGAACAAGGAACTGTCAGTACTGAATGCAATCACCATACATACACATATCACATTTTTGTCAAAGTCAGTGATAAAAATGAAACAAACATGGTACAACTAAAAGCAAAACCAATTCAACTGCCCCAAATGCTTATCATAAATAAGAGGTGGTATTATATTTGAAAGGTGCAGCAAGCTACCATGTGGATGATATATTTTTACAAGTGTTGGTCACAAAAAGGTGTCTTGCTTCAATCAAAACAAGTGGGAAGTATATGATGACCTTCAAAAACTGCATCATATCAATCTGAAGGAAATCTTTCATGTCCTCTTCTATAGAGTATAGATATTTGTATGTATAACAATCTTCACTCAGTTGTGTAATTTTAACTGTAGCAGTATTAAAGCAAAACACTATTTCTTTGTAATTTCATTTGTAAAGCCCCTTTATATTGACAACTAGATTTGTTTGTTTATAAGTGACTTCTCCTTCCACTGTTACTCACTTTTTAATGTTCTTTTTAAATTAATCAGAATATTGTTATCTAGAATGACAAAAATGTCATGGAACTTCAGTTTTAGCAGATGTAAATGCTGAGCATGTCAGTTACATAAATAATGCACTAGTGTACAAAATTTTCATGGCATTAAAGAAGTAAAGACAAAAGTGTGCCCACAGTGCACTGTTAATAAATAAGCATGTAGATAATCAGACTCTATAATGAAATCCAAGTGCTAAAAATTAAGTATGGTATGAATAAAACCTGAATCTACTATAACTACTGACATTTTGGTAGACAACAAAGGAAAGGGGAAATATATTTTTATTCTGCAAAAATGCAGTTCCATTTCTTCAAATAACATAGTGCAAACTGTCTGCTTATGAGTTTAATGCAACTAAAAAAATAATTACTTTCATTGTTCTGGGAGGAAGGGATGGCTCAATTTTCTCTGATGACAGGTGATAAGTTTTGTATGACTCAGTTTCTCTCCAAATTTCTAAAATTGGTTTCATAAGAAAGTTTAAACTTGTGCATCAAAAATTTTAACACTGTCTTTATTGGCGCACGATAAGCTGGTGCTACTTAAATAAGCATGTTATGACTGGGTGCTTTGAAAATATTTCAGTTTTTAAAAAACAAAGTCTGTTCTTAATTTAGGTGTGTGTACTATGCAATGCAATGCTGCCACTATTGCAAATTTCCATAATTCTTCTGGACTTTCAGCTGACTCCCGGCACTGTCTTGTTTTGTAAACAGCTCTCCATTCGATGAGGAGCGTGACACTCCACCGTCAACTACAGCTCTTAGTGCTTAAGCCAGTCATTGTGAGATGGCATTTTCAAGTGAAACACTTTGTGGCCACTGTGAGGCTCTAATGCAGGTCCATCACTTCAGTTTCAAGAGCCCTGTTTCGTTAATCCTCAAGAAGCCCCCTATATGAAAATGAATTACTCTGAAGCACCCATTATATGGAAATTTGATTATCGTGAGACATAAAACATTCTTTAAAACAATAATACGGAGAATATTATAGGCAGTTAAACAGAGTAACCCATGTGAAGCTTATATTAAAAATAGCCTGACATTTTTAGATCAGGATTCTGGTATAAGAATATAATTAATATCCTACACTTTTTTGTATGGCTCCTGTGATGTAAGTGAATTTAAGCATGGATTATGCAATTTAAGGCTCACGCACTTCCAAAGAAATGTCCAGTACAAGATAATTTGGGTGAAATCAAAGAATGATTTGAAACTGCACAAAATTGCGGATTGTGTTTTTCAAATGAAGTGTAACATTATTTAACAGTGGCAAAATTATATGGTAATCATTTCTCACATTGTAATTTATTATTATATGTGTACTGTTAAAAACATGGGTCCCAGTTCACTTGAACTGCCTTCATGACGGCCCTGTCCTAATGACTGTTCAGTCTTTTGCAACAATTCTGACCTCTTGTGGTAGCTTCCTTAGTGAAAGTTGCAAAAGCGAGTTCAAGTTTTTTGCTGAATGGATGTCCGCAAGTTTTTGTTTCATCAAGATTTCTAACTTACAGTAGCAACAAAGATATAATCCAAGAAGCTGAAGGCACCTAATTTTCATGAAATTTACCAATGAATTTCTATCATTTTGCCAATTTTTTATTTCCTGCAATGTAACTATGAAATTAATTTTACCATTAAGAAAGGGTTTATATTTAGCAGTGACGCTCATTCCCAGTATCTGTACATACTTCACAGGCTGTTCCATTGAGTCATCACTCCCCATCATAAATTTAAATGGGACAGTTTATGTAAAGCAATGTCGAAAGTGTAGGACTCCCCAACAAATATTTCTAGTCACCGTTAACTGATGCTGCATGTGGCAGGATTAGCTGTAACTGCACCCATAACAACCGAGGTGGAAGGCATTGCGTGGCTTTGTCGCAACATTCAGAGTGTTACTGCAAAACGAAACACTTTTTTACAAGCTACAGCATTAATTTCTTAGTTACCAATAGAAGATATTTATTTATATCTTCTAAAATATCTTCTATTGGTAACTAAGAAATTAATGCTGTAGCTTGTAAAAAAAAAAAGGAAGTTTGTATTTCTTTTTGGAGCTAACCTCTGAATCTCAGAGAACAGCTTAGTGATATGTATGTATGTACCAATAGAAGAAATACAGTTTCCAAAAAGGACAAAATTCATCGGTAAATTTCGTTAAAACCGGGTGCATCTAACTTCTGTAAGATAAACCCAGGCTTTTCTTTGAACTAGCAGATCTGCAAATGGAAACAAGCAAGTTGACCCTGTTTATTTTCACAGCACTTTCAATATTGCTTTTCTTGAAATTGTACATTTGCAATTCACACTTCTCTTATTTATTTAATACATTACTAAAGGAAAATGTTGGGAAAACAGTATGAATTTAATTTTTGCTTGATGCAATTTTATGGTGGGGAGTAACAGTGAACAATACCACTGTCACTTTGTTTGACATTCCCTGAGGAAACTAGCTTTTGCATGTAATAATGATAACACAATTGTACATTTAAAAGATGTAGCTTGGCGTAAGAATTGCTACCAACAATAGTTTTCTAAAGTTGTGCCTGCCTTCTGCTTCATACACCGATGAGTCATTACATTATCCACCTACCTAATTGAGCTGTAGTACCCCATTTATCCCACAAAGCAATGGCCACTTGGCGAGACATCGATTTGATGAGGTATCTGGTTCCATAATGTCAACAGCAGGCCTCCAGTTCCCATACATTTCTGGGTGGTGGTGATTTAGTGCAAACACGCTTTTCCAAATCAAACCACAAATGTTTGTTTGGGTTCATGTCAGGTGAATTTGGAAGCCAGGGCATTAACAGAAAGTCACCAGCATGTTCCTCGAACCACTCCTTGATAATTCTGGCATGGTGCATTACCCTGTTGGAAATGGCCATCACCAGCAGGGAACACTGTATTTTTTATTTTTTTATTATCGGAGGTTTAACGACCACCATGAGCAACTTAATGGGTATAAGCAGTTGCCCGTCCCTAATTTATGGTCACTGGCTCCAGGAAAGGGAGAGCACCAGTGCCGTAGGACAAATACAACAACCATGCCTCACCAGGATTCGAACCCGGACCCATCACTTAGACAACTGCGCCACCAGGGAACACAGTTGCCATGAATGGGTGAACTTGGTCCGCAATGATGTTCAGATACCCGACAGCTGTCAGGGATTGGGATAATGGGGCTAAAATGTCTCAAGAAATCATCGCCCGCAGCATAACACCGCTGCCGCCTGCCTGTTTTTGTTTTGTTTTTATTGGAGGTTTAACAATCAATGTAAGCAGTCGCCTGTCCCTAATTTAGGGCCACTGGTTCCAGGGAAGGGAGAGAGCCAGTGCTGCGAGACAAACACAACATCCATGCCTTACCAGGATTCGAACCCCTTTCGGATGAATGATCAGAAGCCATCGCTTAGACCACTACACCTGACAGTGCATCCAGGTGCCATAGTATTCGTTGGTATTCGGCGTATCTGCGCTCTGTTGTCTACATGATGCACCAGAAATCGCTATTCGTCAGACCAGGCAACTTTCTTCCAATCATCCACAGTCCAATCTCGATCTTGGGTGCATTTCATGCACTGTTGGTGATAACGTGCAGTGAGTATGTGGATGTGGCTGACCCTGCAGTCGCTGTGAACAATAGGTGACAGTCTCTGCTCCCCATCAATGAGCTACAGCGGCACGTGAACAACCCACAAGCTGTGCCATTTCCGAGGCGCCGTGCCATCACAATTTGTCCTTTATCAAACTCCGACAAATCGGCAGCTTTTACCATTCTGACTCTGAACACTCTCCTAGGCGAAAGCTGGTCCTCAGGTTGTATATATACAGCTCTGTGAGCTTCACTTGCTCCACTGTGGGCAACGTTCGTGACTGCCACAGAAAAGACCTCAGGTTCGATCCACTAAATATCCGCTGTGCGTCGGATGGGCATGTTAAGCCGTCGGACCCCGGGTAATAAATAAGGGCGTCTTTCTCCCCCTTTCTACTTCACTTCCGTGTCACTTTCCTATCAGGCACTCTAGCCCAAATCTCCTGGCTTCCTATTTCTAAGGGTTGTTTAAAACCTGGGGTCAGACACTCCCTTCCTAAAAATCCTCTACATTTGAAAAAAAACTTGCTCCACTGTTCGGTCTCCAGGCGCGCTCATTCCTCTAGGCTGGGAGTGGTCATATTGTAATGGGCCGCCCCGGTGGCGCAGTGGTCTAAGGCGTTGGCCTCTGATCATTCGTCCGTAAGGGGTCCGGGTTCGAATCCCGGTCAGGCATGGATGTTGTGTTTGTCTTACGGCACTGGCTCTCTCCCTTCCCTGGAACCAGTGACCCTAAATTAGGGATGGGCGACTGCTTATAGCCCATTGAGTTGCTCACGGTGGTCGTTAAACCTCCAATTAAAAAAAAAAAAAATATTGTAATGGTTCATTGGTGTATGGCTGCCAAATAGTCTGCAGGATTTAAAATGAATAAATGTTGAGTAATTTTAAAGCATACAGGGTTTTGAAGTATTTGTAAACTTATTCTGTACTTCATGTAATTCCTGCTTTCATAGGGAACAAACAACCAGATAAATGTGCATTGCTTGGTAATATTTTATCTCCACAATTTCTGTAGCTATTAATTCTAGATTAGGTTTACCTGATATGTTACTGATGTATGAGTTCCAACGTTCTTTTCATGCTGTTGCCTGGAATTGTGGAAATAAAATGTTACCAAATAATGCTGGTTTATTTTATACCCTATCAAAGCAGGAATTACATGAACAGAATAATGGAAGTATACAAATACTTCATATCATACTGCCACATATTTAGAGCGTGATAGGTTAAGGCCTAAATGCAAAATTCACATAGTTTTAAAGCAGTTTCTTCCTTTGAAACTGAGGATGTGAATAAAATCACAAATTCAAGGTCCAGTGTATAAAGAACAAGTTTCAGAAAATAAGAAAGTGTACTATACACTGAGTGGCCACTTTATTATGACCACCCCCTCATTACTTCATTGGGCCACCTTTTGCCTTTAATAAGGCGTCGATTCTTCGTGGCATGGACTCCACGAGAATCGGAGATGTTGATAGGTGGTTTGTAGAATCTGAGAGCATGCTTGATGAACATCACTTTCCAGGAGTGTGAGATTGCAGGGTTGTGGATCCAGCTGTCTGATAGCTCGTTCAACTTCATCCCACAAATTCTCAATGGGGTTGAGATCTGGAGGTTGTGGGGGGCCACCTAGCAAAGTAAACTCAACGGCATGTTCCTAAAACCAATCCTGTACAATACGAGCTCTATGGCAGGATGCATTATCTAGTTGAAAGTAGCTATCACCATTGGGATAAACCATCCACATGATAGGATGCACTTGGTCCGCAACGATGTTTAGATATGATGTGCCAGTCAGACGTTGATCAACACGAATTAAAGGGCCCAAAGCATGCCAGGAAAACATTCCCCAAACCATAACATTGCCTCCACCAGCTTCAAGGGTTGTAGCAATGCATTTGGGGTCCATGCTTTTGTGCTGTTTCCACCACATTCTCACTCTACCATCGGCATGGTGCAACTGAAAACGTGATTCATGGGACCACATAATTTGCGTCCAGTTATCGACTGTCCAATCCTTGTGCTCCTGTGCAAACTGGAGACACTTTCTCTTGTTAACTGCAGACAGTAAAGGTGTTCGAACAGGACTTCGGCTGCCATATCCCATCCGATGCAGTGTACGGCGAACAGTACGTGCAGAGATCATTTGAGGGGATCCTTGATTAAGATGGTCTGTAATTTGCTGTACTGTTGCCCTTCTGTTGTCTGTTACCAGTCTGGACACTCTCCGTTCCGCCCGAGCAGTCACTAGTTGCTGACGACCACACGTTGCACGTAGAGACCCAGTTTTTTTGTCTGAAAGTCCAGTCTTTAAAAACTTTAACAACAGCTGCTCTGGAACATTTCACAAATGCGGCGGTTTTGGTGATACTTGCTCCATGGCTCCGAGCTCCTAAAATCATCCCACGTTGAAAGTCCGTCAAATCGCATTTTTTTACCCATCTCGTCACCCAAAAATCACTTCTACTACTGTCGCAAGCACCAAGCTTTCCCTTTTTATACTAGCTTCGCCCTCTGGCGGCAACAGCGTGCAGCCATAGCTCATTTGCTTAAAACTGTCAGGTGGTCATAATAAAGTGGCCAGTAAGCTATCAAACAGTGACTTTTAAGTGAATTGTAGGCAAGATGCTGCTGACAAGCAGCCACTTCTGTGACTTCCGGGTATTTTCAAGTTTTAAATTTCAGCTGAAAGTTTCACTTTTTCAATAAATCAATCATTTGACTTAATAACTAAACAGTAATGTAACTACATGTAAATGAGAGGTTAATAATGGGAGAACAACTTACCATCACAAAGTTGCAGATGGCATACATGAGGTCTTTAGTGGCTATTGCCGCATTCACTCGCCAGTTCTTGCTACAGGCAGTAAAGATGTCATACACAGCGCACGTTTATTGTGAAGAATTATTGGCTTACCAATTCTATTTCTGCCACAAAAAGGCTTGTTGACATGAATACGGTATTTGTGATGGTCCTGACCAGAGGAGGTTCATGGAGAAACTGGTTTATTACCGAGTGAGAAAGGAAAGCACAACCCTTCGTCAAGAGTGCAGCAGTGGGCAGATGTTTGTAAGCGTTTGTTTCACTCCTCCCGGAAATCATTACGCCCATTGTCACAGGAGACTAGCTACTCTTTGACAATGTGCCAAAGAGTAGATAAGCACATAAAAATCAAGCCATAGAGGGACAGCTGTACACCAACTGATCGGGCATGACAAAATCAAGCATGTACGTTATTGCAGTTGGTTCTTCAATTAGGTGGAAAGAAACCTTGGAATATTGACGATGACGTTGTTTACTGATTAAGTTCAGTTTCATCTCTCACGATACGTAAATTCTCAAAACACAAGGATTTGGGCGTCATCTGCGAAAGGTGGGTCTGATGTGGTGTGCAATTTCCTTAACACTTATGTATAAGGACATTTTCATGGCCTTCATAGAGCAAAACATTGAGCTTACACAGAGGTACTTCCAGCAGGATAGTGCCACACCTCCAATGAGTCCATGGCACTCGTCAACAGCTTTTTCGTGGACCACGTTATATCCAAAGACCTGTGGCACATGAAGTTGCCAGACTTGACATCAGTGGATTTCTTCTTGTGGGGTTATCTCAAGGAGAGAAAATGAACTATGCAGGATCTCTGGGTAAACATCAGGACCAAAACAAATAATATTGACACAGACACGTTGAGGCATGCATCAGAAAATGTGTGCAAATGTGTCTCAGATGAAGGGGGAGCACTTTCAACATCATTTAAATGTAGTTACATTACTGTTTAGTTATTAAGTCGAATGATTTACCTATTTAAAAAGTGGGACTTTCCACTGAAACACCCTGTATGAGGAAAATTATATTTGCCTGCACAAGCTCCTTCTGTTGGCAAACACAATCTGATTTTGATATCGTATGCGTGATGAAGCTTGATAAGCAAATGATATGAACAGTCCTAAAATGGTTCACAAGTCCTGTTTTTAGTATGATCAGCCATATTTTCATTTATACCCCAGTACTTTGATTCTGTCTTCAAACAGCTTGGCAGAGTTGTGGCCCCTTGGAATTTACACTGAATGTAGTGGCCCCTTGGAATTTACTATCACATTGTGGTTACCTAATAATTAGCATCTTTAACACTGTGAACCCTCAGGTAAGAAAATACCAAACCCTACCATATCATGGGATATATTCCAGCAGGACAGTTGTCATCTGCACAAAACAGCATCTTCAGTATCTGCAAAATGTCCAGGCTATGTAGTGAGGAGTTATGTCAGACTGGTCACTTATTGACAATTTGTTGCACAATGAATCTTTGCTTAGGAAACTCAACTCTGCTGTATGTGTGTTCAAGTGCATCAGGCACAGTAGCCATTCCTTCAGGACCTCAGACTATTGTATAGCTCTCTGTTGTGAAATTATGCTGTAGAACATGCTTGCAGAGCAGCAATTTGTATCACAGTATATAATGTTCTACGGTAATCTGAATGCATTGCATTGTGGTATAAATACAATCGTGTGCTGGCAATTTAATGTGTTCAATTACAAGAAAATGTATTCTCTCTTTTTGTGGGTTGACATTGTGTAGAGTTATTGCAATCAAGTATGTTCTTTTTGTATGTTTATTTTAAATAAGAATGTTTGTGTATTTGTGTAATTTTCCCATAATATAAACATGAATAAAATCATGAAGCACATTTTAATAGTTGCTGACATATCAGAAATTTTATTTGGTAACTAAGGTTTCAGTCATTCTTAAAGAAAACTTGGAAGTACTTCAGGTACTGACCTGATTGTGGAACATTGGGATGCTCACCCCTAATATGGCATAGTTGGCTTCTCACAAACATCATGTTGGTGTGGTAGGTGAGAATTCAATTCCTCATTGCCTCCCATCCAGTTTGAAGGTTTTCTCGAAATGCAGATGTAAAATTGACCCTGGACGTGTGTGCAGTTTCCAGCACACCCCCACCGATTCTTACTTTGCCATAGCTTTGGACTGGCTACCCAGTCTTCTATATTTCTGACTGAAAATGCCGATGGAATCTTCAGTCCATCCAATGTAGTGATAAGGAATCTTGATCTGTAATGCCATATCTATGGTGGTGTAAAATATAGATGTGGAAAAGAAAATTACTGAAATTTAAAATGAATTATCAATTCATTTTGTTCAATAGACCTATCCCACAAAGCACACTCAAGAATTATTCTTTCTGGCACATACTCAGTGCATTATTTAATTTTCATTCTGGTGAATAAACATGATTGCTATTTGTGAGGTGCGGCTCCTTAACCCTTAGTTTTCTTGTAATACAATTTCTCACCACTAGGTGTACTAAAAGGCTTTTTTAGCAGGTGTGCCTACATTGTTTTTAAGATCTAATGATGCAGTTGTTGAGCATAATCATTCATACCAGTGCAATTTAAATTACATCCCAGGTTGCCACTGAACATTTGTCTGTTTCAATGTGTAAAAAAGAAGATTGTATTTTTTGGGATAGTAAGGTGGTTTCACCTAAAATCTCTGCCTTATGTTTCCAATGGTAAAACTTCTGTACATATTTTCTTTGCAATTAGTGTATTTTCAAGGATGAAAATCTGCACATCGATAAAACTAACATTAAGTTATATCATGGTATACTTAATGCTTGCTAAAACATAACCATAATTAAGCAATCTAACATTTGTTTATCTACTGACGTCATCAATGTACAGGTCACGCCATCTATTAACGGGTCTGGACATTACTGAAAGAAAAAATTGATTTTTAATATAATTATGGTTATGTTTTAGCAAGTATTAAATATCCCATGCTATAAGTTAGTTAGTTTCATCGAAGTGCAAATTTTAATCCGTGGAAATACATTAATTGCGAAGAAAATATGTACAGAACTTTTACCATTGGAAACATAAGGCAGAGATTTTAGGTGGAACCACCTTAAGTGTGAGGGAACTTTTTTTTCCCTAGATGAGTCATTTTCGAGTGTCACTTTTGCTTTTAGAATGTGTCGTGGCTTTTTTTTTTTTTTAAAAACTTTATACTGTTATTTCTTGAACAGATGAAGGCTTAAATGTTCCATGTGGATGAGGGTCAGAACAAATCCAGATGATCATTCCACCTCGGGATTTTGGAACAAAAGCCCAGTGAGGCAAAAACCTTTCGGCTAGTGGTACATACTTTAATAAGGATTCTTTGTGCGCTAAACAATATTTTAATTCTAAAAGCCTTTCAGCACGATAAGATATATTTATTAAAACAGTCTGTACTAAAAAATAGACATTTATAAGGCACAACAACTTACAAGATCTTTCAAAGCACCAAGTGCTCCATTGTCAGGTATTTCAATATACATAAACAAAACAACGGATAAAAGCAAGAAGCATTTTCAAATTATGCGAGCACGTGATAACAATAACGAGGTTTACATTAAATATAGTAGAAGTTTTGTCATGCGTTAAAGGGTTTCAACAAATGATACTATGAATTGCTATTACATATGCGAAGAAAATATATACACAGAGGATAATTAATAAGTTGACATTATTCGTCAAACTGTAAGTGAATTATTAGGAGTTAAGTGTTGCTGGATAGGAGTATGCTGTTCTGGCCGCATTAACATGGCCCAAGGCACTGGAACGAAACGTGGAGTTTCTTCATTACAGCAGTCAGGGTTGTGCGATAATATACATAAACTTTCAGCGAATCGAAGAGATCGCTTTGTACGATTTGAGCTCAGCACACTGGCATTGGTCCAGTCTGGTCGGTAGATACCTCTATTAACTAATCGTGCAAGAGAGGTAGCATCAGAGTTATTAGTAATTGAGTACTTGTGCTCATATATTCTTGTTCGCAATGGGCATGCAGTGGATCCTATATATGCAATTGCTGGATCTTCTGGGTCAACAGGAATTAAGGGTATTTTGTAAACCCCACGTCTGTTCAGTGTGGAAACTTGGTCCCGGTCTTTTTGCACGATGGCTCAAATACTTTTCGTACTTTCACCAAACGCAATGTGGTGCTTTTTGCATATGTTCTTTAGTATTGTAGTGACTTCAGGTATACAGTCCACAGTGCCAACATATTTTGTAATTCTGGTTTCCCTTTGTAAGGTACTTTAGTCTAGACATTTCACTGATTGAGCAATTTTTTTCAACGATCGTTTTATGGTAGCCATGCGCCATCATAATAATCTGGATATGATTTAACTCATTTCTTCTAGCCTGGATATTGGAAGAGTGGGTGAAGGCTCTTCGGACCATGTACTCTATAGCTCCTAGTTTTTTTTTTCTTGGGTGCGATGAATTATGCGGAATGATAGCAGATTGTGTTGCAGGCTTTCTGTACACTGAATAGGATAAACAATTGGTATCGGGGTGTCTTTTTAGTAATATGTCCAAGAATGGAAGAGTATTATCATTTTCATGCTCAATGGTAAAATTTATGGAACTGTAATGTTTTGAGAGCTCTTTAGCAAACTCTTCAATTTTGTTTTTATGATGCGGCCAGAAAACATGTCTACATATCTAATGTAGAGATCAGGCTTGAGTTGGAAATATTGTAAAACATTGTTTTCTAGGTCTTGCATTAACAATTCAGCAAGCACTCCTGAAAGTGGGGAACCCATCGGCGCACCTCCAGTCTGGCGGTAAATGGTTCCTTCATACCGGAAGAATGTGTGTTTCTGTACAAAACGTAGAGCATTTATAATTGCTTGGATTTCATTAATAGTATAAGAATTCAAAGCCAATAGACGGTTCTCAATAATGGAGTGTACATCTCCAATCGGCACATTGGAGTACAAAGAGACAACATCGAGTGATGCCATAGCAAACGGCTTTCCCTTTCGTAAGAATCTCTTAATGTTGTCAATAGCCTTAACAGAGCTATTAACTGAGTAGGAGGAACCTGTAGTTAATGGTTTGAGGAATTTTGCTATAGCACTTTCGAGCTGGCGGGTTGGGCTTGCATATCCTGATAGAAGTGGGCGTACAGGAAGACCCTCCTTATGAGTCTTTACTTGGCCAAATAATTCAGGTTTTCGAGGGCCTATAGTAGGGTATATATCCTTAGCAACATTTGCAGGTAAGCCTCCATGTCTTCTGAGTTTTGCCACTGCTGCTACTATAGATGAGGTTGGATCCGAAGATAGGATCTTGTGTGGTATACTCGCAATGGCATCATTCATCTTATTAACATAGTCTGCTTTGTTTAAGATGACAATTTGTTGCGTCTTGTCAGCTTTTAAAATGGAGATAGTTTCATCAGACTTCAATAACTTCAGCTGTTTAATCTCATTACAAAATTTACGGTCATCCGGTGTTCTAGGCTTATTGGCTAACTTTTGTACGGATTTTGCCAGTTTATATCGTACGTGTTCTCTTTCAGTTTGAGGAAAGGTTTCAACGATATTTTCCATCTGCGTAATAAGGTGACATTTATTAACTTTGTTTGTAGGGTAAGCAAACTTTAGTCCTCGTTTTAGAGCCTCAGACTGTGTGGGGTTAAGGACTAGGTTACTCAGGTTTAAGAATTGTGTCTGATATAGACCATTTGCATTTTTGCTCATATTCGATGGTTCTCGTTGAGATTCAACCTTGTCAGCAATGAAATTTCTCAGTTTTCTAATGTGTCTTTCTTGCATTGTTGCAACTCTCTGAAGAAGTTTAGACGTGAATAAAACCATAGTTCTATCTTGAATAATAGGGTGAGTGCAAGCCATAAAAGTTTTGTAGGCAGAATACGTGTTACGTTGCAGAATATTTATATAAGACCGCTTTCTTCTTATTTCGGCCATTAGTCGTTTATATTCTGCTTTTTGAATAACAGTTCTATCGCGTATAGAAACTGTATGGCATCTTATCCATAAGTACTTAGGAATAATTTGAAGGTCTTGGCAATTTATTAGAAAAGCAAGATGGGCTTCTTCTGTTACCAGGCGTCGCTTATATTTGAAGAACATTTTTGCTTTCTCATCCGTCATTACAAATAGTTCGAAAACGAAGCAAATGTAAATAGAAGTTTTACAAGGCGTTGACTTTAATAAGGATTCTTCGTGCGCTAAACAATATTTTAATTCTAAAAGCCTTTCAGCACGATAAGATATATTTATTAAAACAGTCTGTACTAAAAAATAGACATTTATAAGGCACAACAACTTACAAGATCTTTCAAAGCACCAAGTGCTCCATCGTCAGGTATTTCAATATACATAAACAAAACAACGGATAAAAGCAAGAAGCATTTTCAAATTATGCGAGCACGTGATAACAATAACGAGGTTTACATTAAATATAGTAGAAGTTTTGTCATGCGCTAAAGGGTTTCAACAAATGATACTATGAATTGCTATTACATATGCGAAGAAAATATATACACAGAGGATAATTAATAAGTTGACATTATTCGTCAAACTGTAAGTGAATTATTAGGAGTTAAGTGTTGCTGGATAGGAGTATGCTGTTCTGGCCGCATTAACATGGCCCAAGGCACTGGAACGAAACGTGGAGTTTCTTCATTACAGCAGTCAGGGTTGTGCGATAATATACATAAACTTTCAGCGAATCGAAGAGATCGCTTTGTACGATATGAGCTCAGCACACTGGCATTGGTCCAGTCTGGTCGGTAGATACCTCTATTAACTAATCGTGCAAGAGAGGTAGCATCAGAGTTATTAGTAATTGAGTACTTGTGCTCATATATTCTTGTTCACAATGGGCGTGCAGTGGATCCTATATATGCAATTGCTGGATCTTCTGGGTCAACAGGAATTAAGGGTATTTTGTAAACCCCATGTCTGTTCAGTGTGGAAACTTGGTCCCGGTCTTTTTACACGATGGCTCGAATACTTTTCGTACTTTCACCAAACGCAATGTGGTGTTTTTTGCATATGTTCTTTAGTATTGTAGTGACTTCAGGTATATAGTGCCTTATAAATGTCTATTTTTTAGTACAGACTGTATTAGTAAATATATCTTATCGTGCTGAAAGGCTTTTCGAATTAAAATATAGTGGTACGTACATCTAGCTGGTACCTCAAGTGCAAACCATGGTAACCAACATTTTTGTAAAAAGATGAGTTGCGTACAAAAAACAACAGTGGTGGTAATTTGCGCACTTTAGAGTATTTATTATACATTTATGTCAACAGATGGCATCACAATACAACTTTCAATGTATGGTAAGTGCAAACATTTATATTTTTTTACTAGTACTTATAATCTACATATCTCACAACGACAGAAGTGTTGGTTACCATAGTCTAGACCCACATGTGATTAGAAGTACGACTTGCTCAAAAGGCGAAATGATGCCGAAAAAGTGTCCCATTTTTCTGTTTGAGTAATGACAGAAGTGACCACATGGTGGCTCTAGTTACACGCACAAACCTCCCAATTCACGTCCTCGCCGAATCGAGGTTTGTTTGGAATTTGCTGTTGAAACTTACCTTTCTGAAGTCCAAAATGTTGCACCAAGTGATGCACAAGTAATATTTTTATTGAAATAAATTAGTATCATCGTTTTAATGTGCTCTTTTTATTGTATGAATGACGTGGGAAATATTTATTCTTGCTGGGGATGCCCAGAAGTTCGTTCTATCAACAGATTGTCTAGTATCAATATAAAAGTATTTAATAAGGAAATTGCGTAGAATTTAAAATAAATAGCTAAACTGACTGTCAGTTTGAAGAATCGTACTTGTGAAAAAAAAATTAATAGAGTAATTAATACACAGACATTTGACGTGGACCAGGAACATCAAACAGAAGTCATCGCTCTTTCCACATTTATAAGTGAGTTATGGAAAAATTCTCAGACCTCCACCAGGAATCAAACCCAGGGTCATCCAGTTACGCACCGGACATGCTTCCACAGCGGCCTTAAATTTCTCCAGACTCACATACAATAATAATTATTCATTCGCCTTCTAATTATTTGTTCAGTTGCTGCTTACCATCTTTGAAGAATCCCCAGCATTATGCGGGGCTCCAAGACGTAACCTGCTATGTGGCTTGGCAGTTAGTGTATGTGAGTCTGGAGAAATCTGAGGCCACTGTGGTGCAGTGGAAGCATGTCCGGCGCATAACTGGAAGACCCTGGGTTTGATTCCTGGTGGCGGCCGATGAGAATTTTTCAGTGACTCACTTATAAACGTGGAAAGAGCGATGATTTCTGTTTGAAATTAATAGAGGTCATAATAGAACGGTATGCTGTACTAACATAAATGCAGTGTGTATTTAGATCTTAGTGGAAGATATGAAATATGTAACTAGTAGAATAACAGGTTGTACTTAACACATGAGAATGAAACACGGCATCACACGATGCAAGTGCAAAAAAAAATCACTAATTTAGATTTTTAAGTTGCAGAGATATTTCCACTTAAGAACACACAACAGCAATGCAAAATTCATCTAGATTGCCGTGAGTTGTGCAGGTAATAAGAGCCCCCTGGTGAGACGCTTGTGCGTAAACATTTGAAATGAGACGCTACAATTTGCCATTTGGCTAGGTCTTTCCTCTAATCATACGTGGGTCTAGCCATAGTTTGCACCAGAGTCCTTCGTGTATCAGCTTCTTATAGAACCCAATAACTCTCATGTGTGGCTCTGTTGCCCAGAAGACAAACACATATCAAATTAATATTGTTTTTGACATATGATCTGGCCCATCATACATGAGAAATCTATCACTATCATTTTGTTTTGAGAAGATAACATCTGAAACTTTGGAGATCTTAGTGATATGTAATGCAGTATAAAGAGATTCTAATACACAGTGACTTTTGGTGTCCAATGTAATCCCTTCCTCCACTTCTGGATTTTTGTTTTATTGGTGTACATTAAGCTTTAGTTTTACTAGATTTTCATTTATTACTGATCTCAAAATTGTGGCATTAAAGGTAGGTATACACTGAAGTGCCAGAAAAACTGGTACAGATGAGCTTATGCAAAATATATAGCTACGTCACCTATGCGCATACTCTGTTGCATCCACCGTTGTGTATATAAAGTCATGGACATCCTTGCCAGCTGTCGGAGCTGTTTTCAGCATGAGAATGACAAGTAATAACGATTTAAGCGATTTTCAACGCAGTGTCATAGTTGGCGCTCGTGAGATGGACCATAGTATTTCGGAGGTAGAAACGAAGTTTGGATTTTCATGGACTACCATTGCAAGGGTGTACCGGGACTACAAGAATTCCAGCAAAACCTCCAATACCAGTGTGGCTGTAAAGACATTGGGTGAACATGACCATTGTCGGCTGTCAAGAATCGTTTCACGCGATAGGCGTACAACACTCTCGCAGGTATCGAAATTCAATGCTAGAGCCGCAACAAGCATCAGCGTCCAGATTGTGCAATGTACCCTGCACGATATGGGCTTTGGGAGCCGACACCCAACTCTAGTCCCCTTGATGGGTGCACGACACAGAGCTATGCACCTCGCTTAGGCACGGCAACACCACCACTGGACGACTGGAAACAAGTAGCCCTGGTTCGACAAGTCGCGTTTCCAACTGTATTGGGCAGATGGAAGGATTCGAGCATGGCGCAAACCCCATGGATCCCGCCTGTCAACAAGGAACTATACTGGCTGGGAGGGATGTGTTTAGCTGGACTTCACTGGGGCCCTTGGTACGTCTACAAATGCATCCTTTCTGACGAGGTACACCCGTTCATGTCCTGCATTCATGCTGATGGGTTGGACCTGTTCCAACAGGACCATGCACCTCCACACAAGTGTCAGGATGCCACATTATGGTTAGAGGAGCATTCATCTGAGTTTGGGGTGTTATCACATTCCCACCAAAGTCCCCAGATCCGAACGTGATAGAACACATTTGGGATGCCATGCAACACGCTATCGAACACAAGAATCCCAGACCTCGGAATACACCCGAATTGTGGAATGCTCTGCAGGAAGTAGGGTGTGTATTGTCTACAGCATATTTCCAGAAGCTAGTGGAGTCCATGCACTCCCGTGGGGGACCTACCAAGTATTAGACTGGTGTACCAGTTTTTCTGGCACTTCAGTGTATGTGTAACATAATTAATGATATGCTACATGCATTATTCTTGGAGTCTGGGATCATATACAGGGATTGAACAGAATAATGTGAATACCTAGGAAAAGAAGGTTTTAGATACCCAGTAGGGTGTGGGACTACATTTAGCATTCAAAACTGCATGAATCCACCTTGGAATGGATGCATACAAATCTTGGATGGTGGTTAGTGGGATGTTACACCATTCTTCTTGCAGAAACTGCGCCAGGTTCTTGAGAGGTGCAGGAGGAGGATAACGGGATCTTACTGTTTCTCAACACAGACACAGTGGCTCGATGATGTTGAAGTCTGGTGATTGAGGAGGCCAAAGAAGATGTGAAAGTAAGTCCTCGTGTTCCTCAAACCATGACTGGACATTCAACATCTTGATAGATGGCATCCCCTGTAGGAAACAATGCCTGAGCCATTGGTCGGCCATTCATACGCCCTGCCAGTCATCCATCCTTTCAAGGTGATCAGGGGACCTGCTGAAAACCACGATACCACCAAGATCATGACAGAACCACCACCATGCTGCACTTTTGGGAGCAGACAGTCTGAGTTGTATGCTTCTGATGTTCTCCACACATAAACATGCCCTGTGGGGGAGGGGGGGCAAATGGATTAATCTGACCATATTACATGCATTGGCAGTCCATGTTGTACGCTCTGGGGACCACTGCCATCGCGCATTCACTTGAGTCACCAGAGGTTTTGCAATAGCAGTTCTGCCGTGAATATCTTGTTTATGTAGTTCCCTGCGCACTGTTTCCATTGGTACTGGGATGTGGAGACGCAGATTGAACCCTGTGCTAATTTTCGGTGCAGTGGTTTTATTACAGGTAATAATGCTCTCCTGTCTCTATTAGTTGGGGTCGTTTTCTGGATGTTCTTGTGTTTCGCAGACAAGGTTTTGCCACGAACACAGTACACTGCCATGACACTAGACGCAGTAGTTCTCAATACCCCCACTACCCTGGTGACTGTTGTCATGGAGGCACCAATTAGCTGGCCACAAACAATTAACCCTCTTTCAAGGTCCATTTGGTCGCTCATTTCATCGTCACCCTGAAAGAAATTTTGCAACAAGACACTTTAAATGCACTTAAACAGGACCTTGTGGTTCTAAGCAAAGCTATTACAACCAAAAAGTGGTGGATACTTTTGCATATTGCGACATACTCAGCTGTATTACAAGTCATGTCTCTGAGCATGGTGTTCACATTATTCTGTCCAACCCCTGTAGGTTGACTACATGGGTACTCCAAAGCTCAATGACCCTTTAAAGTGTATTTGCAATGAAAATATTACACAATATTCATCCTATAGTTGTTTCTCACATTTCAATATATTGTCACGATCCCTATCGAAGACAGCAATACTTTACTCATTATTGTACCGTTCTATAATTATGTAAACTTTCATACACAAGTCAATATTTACTTTGCCACATTGAAGTTCCTAAGAAATAAGTACTTTGTGCTTAGTCTTGTGGTTCTATGCCACAATACCTTTTTTAAAAATAGGTAATAAATTTCTAGAAAGCGGAATTAAAAAAAACCTGAAATGAACATCAAAAATGAACTTGCCAAAAGAAATACCTCTGAAAGATATAAAATCCTTTTAAAAAACTGTTTGTCAAGTGAAGAACATTCTGGGTGATATACATGTGTTGATATACACAATACTCAGTCATATCCCAAATACATTTCAACCTTCTTAGCCATGGCCTGTTCATCAGTGGCAGCTGATGATGTACTTACTTGTCAAGGCCACGGCTAAGGCAGTTGAAATGCATTTGGGATATGGCCACAACATGAAATATAAATATGTGCATACTTTCATATATATTTCCTTCTATTTAACTTTTGCATCAAACGAAAGAGCTATTTCGTATTTCACCATATACAGTGAAACCTTGAAAATCCTGCATTGACGGAACCAGATTTATGAAAATTCCGGATGTATGAAGCTATCCAGAAATTGCGTAACGGGCGCTACATAAAAGCACGTTCTTACACGTAACTTTAATGAAAATTTATGCATCCATGCCTTATAAATATGCAGGGGTTGCATTCTTCGCAATTAGTGAAAAAAGTTTTGGCAAAAATATTGCCTTTTTGTACTATTGATTATAAAAATCTGCCGAAAAAAATTGAATTTGGCGAATGGTTAGGCAAGAACTTGTAAAAAGCCAGAGCAACTGCTAGGGCTGGGCAATGTGTCGATACATCTCGAAAACTCGATGTGAATTTTACATTGATGTTACGGTTTTTCGACTGACGAAACTACGATACATCATGAAGGCCGACGTAGATGTCATTACATGATTGAATTCACATACTGCCAAGCACAGATCACACGTCCTACACGCATCTCAAACATACACGCCGATTTGTCACCTCATTGGTCAGCGTCACTTCAGCGCGGCCATGGCAAATCAATTTCGACTCTATCATGCTGATGGGAAAGTACATGTGTGGTGTGAACCACATAAAATGATGGACCCAGTATGCAGAGTTGAGGTCACACAGGCAGGTGGAAGCAATGCAACAGTTTGGGGTGCAGTTCTATAGGGTTTCTTTGGGGGCTGCCTCATACCCATCAAGACCACTGGCACAAGGTATGTGAACATCTGCACCAACCATTTACACTCGTTCATAATGATTCTCTTTCTGCACCACAATGCCCCACCACCTGCTTCCAGAGTAGCAGCCAGTTGACTCTAGGAGCATGGCCCACTCTCGATTGATTGGAGGTTTTAATGACCACGGTGAGCAACTCAATGGGCTATAAGCAGTCGCCCGTCCCTAATAGGGTCACTGGTTCCAGAGAAGGGAGAGGGCTAGTGCCGTAAGACAAACACAACATCCCTGCCTCACCGGGATTCGAACGCGGGCCCCTTTCAGACGAATGATCAGAAGCCATCGCTTTTACCACTGCGCACCAGGGCGGCTACTCTCGATTGCCGAATGTCAACCTTATTTAGAATTTGTGGGGAAAACTGGAAAGATCTGTATAAGCTCCTCCTCACTAGCGACTGGGGATGCTCTATGACTGGTGACCTTCGGTACACAGGTGGCATTACCACCTCCATGTCTTCAACAGCTCATCGAGTCCTTACCAAGACATCTGGTTGCTGGTGTGAAGGCAAAAACTGAAGTAACACATTGTTATGTTAATGTATATAATAACTTGTCCATTCAGTTTAAATTCTGAGTAACTGCTTACCAAACTTAAAAAATCACTCTTCAACCTTTCTGGAGAAAAAGATTACATCTATACAGGGTGCATAGGAAAGTCCCTTTAGCCTGAAATAACTTGCAAACAGAGAGAGGTACAGTTATGCAAGTGAGATAACGGTAAAGTGACTATGCCGATCGATAGCAGTGCCCGTAGTAGCGAAATGCGGAAGTTAGCCATTGGAAAACTAAAAGAGACAGAGCAAAATTTCTAATTAAAAAGTTGTAGAGCATCAATTAATTAGTACAAAAGGACATTTGTTTCACACAGATAAGATAAATTGTCGCCTGAATACCCTAAAATGTCCGAAATCGATGTGCGACAATTCGAATCTGCATATTCACATTTCGCAAATGTAGCCGTATGCAAATGCAGATTGTGACATTGTACCGCACCTACGATATAAAAACCAGTAACGGGATGTACCCTGATCAGAAGTTTAGGTCTACGTATGCTGTGTAAGAATGGTGATCTTTACTCACTCCCAAAAATCAGGTGTATGCAGCAGCGCCTACAAGTCTGCTGGATCTACGTCATCGTGTTACAGATGCTTGCAATAGTGCGACACCTTTCATGCTGAGGAATGTGCATGCGGAGTTACTTTCACGAATACAAATGTGTATCATGGGCAATGGCGAACTCTTCGAACATACTCGACATTAACCTTTTATCACTGTGCACCAGTTTGCCTTTTTCTGACGTCAGCAAACTGTATTACATAAGTACGCATTTATGCAATAAATTGTGTGTATTTGCTCATACTTATGCCTGTTCCCTTCAAACATTCACACAAAAGATTGTGCATCAATTTCGGACCTTTTAGGGTATTCAGGCGACAATTTATCTTATCCGTGTGAAACAAATGTCGTTTTGTACTAATTAATTGATGCTCTACAACTTTGTAATTGGAAATTTGCTCCATCTCTTTTCGGTTTCGATTTGCAATGGCTAACTTCTGCATTTCGCCCCTAGGGGCGCTGCTATTGGTTGCATTCGATTGAGCGTAGTTGCTTTACTATATCATTATCTCACTTGAATAACTGTACCTCTCTCTGTTTGGAAGTTATTTCAGGCTAAAGGGACTTTCCTATAAACCCTGTACATAGTGTAGTGCATTTGTTTTCATTCTTTGCCCAATGGTGTCACATGTAATTTTTTTTTTACAAAAAACAATGCTTTTGCTTTGTGAAATACATATATTTAAAAACTTTTAAATACAAAAATCATAAACTTTTCTGTATTTTTGAAGGTTACGTTTATAAATTATTATAAAGCACTGTAGCCACAATTTTTGAATTCTTTGACATATTCTTATACACAGAACTATGTATGCCATTACCACAAAAATGCAACTGTTTGATTTATATATTAAAAACAAGTGGCACTCCTTCCTTTCCATTTCTTGTTGCTCATACTCCAAAAGTGAGCCAGAATGTTGTCCACTGCAACTATGGGCTTGGGTTTGAGCAACAACTAAGGTAAAATAAATGAAATTGTATGGTGAACCCATTTATAGGGTAGGGTGACTTGGCACTACTGACATGGTCGCACTTCAAACGTGGCTGTCTTATTTATGTATATGATGAATGCATTCAAATAACAGTGTACATAAAATTTCAGAAAATAAAAAAAAATGCTATCAACAGGCCCATACATTATGTGCAGCTGCACGAGACAGCAAATTAATACTGAAATAAGAAAACTGACAAGCAACGTTGTGGGAAAATCATGAAGAGCAGGCAGCTGCCATCTACTGCAGGCAGCAGGAGTTCAAGTCACAAAAGCAGATGGCAAGTAACAGCAGCAGAATTCACTCAGTAAGTCAACACGGCAAACTATGGAATGCACACTGTTCACTAGACGATCACTGTTACTTGAGGTTTTTCAGTAGAAGGCACAATCTGTTATTTTTCAATAACCATGATCAAATCGATCACAGGTAGTGAAATATTGCTCATCTTTAATGGTCATAGTGAGCGAAGGGTTTGCCTACTCGGAGCGCTCCGTGGTAACAATGGCACACTCAACAGCAACTAGGGCTTCTGTGAATCTTGGAGAGGTGCCAGCTAGTTCTGTGTGACATTGAAGAAAAGACCCCAACTCACTGGGTTTTGTTCCAGAATCCTTAGGTTGAATGACCAACTGGAACCATCAGCTGTGGGCTAATCCCCCACTCTGATGTACTTACCTGATTAAAAAGACAAAAAATATTAAAAATGACTCAAGTGTGGGATACGGTAGACCACGGATTCGACCTGGACTTTCTAAACGGCATATGAGAAAGAGATCTCGGCTGAGTGAATGCAAGAAGATTGGTGTATGGAATACTAGAGGTATAAATGGCAAGATGAATGAGGTGATTGAGGAGATGAATAAGTATAGACTGGATGTGCTGTGTGTAAGTGAAACCAAAAAGAAGGAAATTGGGGTAGAAGAAGTGAATGGCATGGTGAGTGTGTGGTTTGGAGTATTGGATAATGTGAGAGGACAGGCTCGTGTAGGTGTGATTTTAAGTGAAAAGATGAAGAACAACTTGATTCACTATAGTTGCGTAAGTGAGAGCATTCTCTGGATTCATTTGAAAGTGAAACTTCAGAGAATTGTAATTGTTGTAGTGTATGCTCCTTGTGAATAGAAAGATTTCTGGAATGAGCTAAAAGCTGTATTGAGCCAGTTTGGTGCTAAAGAAAAAGTTATAATGGCAGGGGATTTCCAAGCTAGAATAGGTGTGCAGAATGCTATTTCTGACAATGTTCTGGGTAAGTTTAATGATCCTTGTGTGAATGATAATGGTGAAAGATTAATTGAACTCTGCATTTAGAATGGTTTGTGTGTATCTAATACATTTTTCAACCACAAGTATATCCACACATATACTTGGGAAAATCTTACTCTTGGTCAAAAGAGTGTGATAGATTTTGTTGTCTACGATCAGAATCTGAAACACTTAGTTGTTGACACCCGTGTGATGAGAGGTGTGGATGTTGGTTTTGATCATCACTTGGTAGTGTCACGAGTGAAACTTAACGTTGGTTGGAGGAAAAGAAATAGGACGAGGCCCAGGATAGAAAGAATAAAGGTTGATAGGCTTCTTGAAGATAATCAGCGCTATTCTGCCCCAGAAACCAGCCGAAATGTTTCCTAAATTCTAAATACCTGGAAGTAGCTGTAACGCCCTAAACATTAATAAATCAACTAATAATATCCTTTAAGAACAGTATATCAATGATTAATATAATAAAGATGGGAAAATTTATTAATATTAAAAGCAAATTGCCAACTTCATGCCTTGCATAGTCTGCTCATGTCAGGCTTCAGATGGCTGGCTTCACTTGGATTGGAGAGAGCTTTCTCCCCTTATTCCTACCTCCATGTTATGCACACATGAGGATAGTGTGAAACTATTCTTGTAAGCAAACAAAGAGGTGAAGCTCAATCAGTCTGTGGGAATGCTTACACTCTCACAATCTTATTTTTCTCGCATTTTGTAACATCTTCAATGTACACAAACATTGTAGGTTATACCGGGTAATTCAAAATGATTCATCTGATTTCAGAAGAGCATAATTCCATACCTATCAACCAAATGTAAGAGGAAATCTCCAAGTATTAATAGGTTACCATGAGAGAGCTCCACTGTCACTGTGCATCACTGGCATTGTGCTGTTCACTGTTTCCTCAACGACGTGCTCCCTTGCTATTGGATTGGTCACAGTGGACCCCATGACTTGGTGTTCTACAGCTGGTCATTTAGGTCACTGGAGCTTACACCGTGCAGCTTTTTTTTTTTTATTAGAGGTTTAACGACCACTATGAGCAACTCAGTGGGCTATAAGCAGTCGCCTGTCTCTAATTTAGGGCCACTGGCTCCAGGGAAAGGAGAGAACCAGTGCTGTAAGACAAACACAACATTTATGCTCCACCGGGATTTGAACCCGGACCCATCTCGGATCAGTGATCAGAAGGCATCGCCTAGACCAATGCGTCGCCGGGGCAGCGTGCAACTTCTTCTTTTGGGGGTATGTTAAGGATACCGTGTACATGTCACTGTTGCCTACAACCCTGGATGAGCTCAAAAAACACATTGTTTTTATTGCAGTGGAGTTGGTGACAATGAACACACTGGAACATGTGAACCTGCACATTAGAAAAGTTGCTTGCAACCCTGGAGCTCATCCAGGGTTGTAGGCAATGGTGATATACACACAGTATCCTTAACATAATCCCAAAAGGAGAAGTTGCACAGTGTAAGTTCTGGTGACCTAATTGGCCAGCTGTAGAGCACCAAGTCATGGGAACCTGCACATTAAACAGGTTGCTTACATCCCTGGAGCTTATCCAGGGTTGTAGGCAATGGTGGCATATACACAGTATCCTTAACATACCCCCCTCCCAAAAGAAGAAGTTGAATGGTGTACATTCCATTGACTTAATTGGCCAGCTGTACAGCACCAAGTCATGGGGTCCACTGAGACCAATCCAATAGCAAGGGAGCACATTGTTGAGGAAACAGTGAACAGCACAATACCAGTGAAGCACAATGACAGTGAAGCCTTCTCGTGGTAACCTATTAAAACTCTGAGATTTCCTCTTTCATCTAATTGATAGGTATAGAATTGTGCTCTTCCGAAGTCAGTGAATCATTTTGAACCCTGCAAGTATTTGGGGCAAACCTATCCTGACAAAACTAGATTTTTTTTACTGAAAATACATATCATGATTCTTTAGTATTTCTCTGCACCAATGGGGTTAAACAGTATGGGAACCATTCAAGAAACTCTGGGGGGGGGGGGGGCATCACGACAGAAGACAGACAAACAAACTTTCTGCTGATCCTACTATCAGTGATTTCCCCTGCAGCAAGGAAGGAGCAACTCTTATTCTTCCCCTCCCCAAAATCATTTTGACTGCCTGCTTACCCTTCTAGACTCAATAAATATCCTTCAGGTAATAATGCATATGGATGACCAATAAGTGCCAATGACATCACCAAAACTAGATTTTTGTCTTTGAAAACACACCATAAATCTTTGTTGTTGTTTTTTAATGTACATAGATATGCACAACTATGTATTTTATAAGTCCCAGTTTAAGCTTGAATACAAGCCTTTAGACAGGAACTCTATGATGCAGTAGAAGTACACACTCACTACCTTCCACCACATAGGTTAGCCTTACCGTGAGTATATGGATGCATGTAGCTCTTAGCAACAAAAAATTTTTCAGGTACAGCACACTAACTTTCTACCAGAAAGCATAAAATAATAATATGTAACTATATTTCATTTTGAGAATGTCTTACAACTTAAGGATCCTCAGCAAAATTTTCACTAGGCATATTTCCAGCTGGCACGGCCATTCACTTGCAGCAGCAGGCAAGGGAGATGAGCAACTGCTAGTCAAAATTTCTTGCGGCAGCTTCCACATGCAGATTGCTTTTGTCGATATGAGTGAAGAAATCACTTCAAAGGTCTCCAGCAAATCAGTTCCGAACTTCAAATGTGTATTTACTTTCCACCTATAGGAAGGAGATATCAGACCTGCCAACCTCTCGGAACCAAACAACGTAACACTCAAATAGAAAAACTGTAACATGACGCTTGCTGTCAATTTCTGAAGCCTATTTCAGCACATAAGTTCTCGATGGTGTAAGGTGTAGCTATATAAATTCTTGATGTTTGCCAGTGCAAGGGAGGGAGGTTGCTTCGAATCAACAGACACTCTTCCACATTCCAGCGCCGACCAATCAGCAGCTTGAAGTATGACGAAGAGTCGAAAATACAAATCAGTCTCGAACATTATATGAAACGAGTCGAGATTCGTCCATTGGTTTCCAATTGCACTTGACTTGCTTTATTTCCGTTGGGAAACTAGAGGCAGGGGAATTTGTTAAGAGAAATTGGAAACCTCTTCGAGAAAAAAATCTTTGGAAGAGGAAAAACAGATTACACGTAAATGTTTCCCTACTTCTGTCTGAAAAGAGGAAAAATGGGGGAAAACATGACTTTGAAAAAAAAATCGTCTTTTTGGCATCAAAATCATATCATATTGCAGCACGATTTATCGTACTAAATATGATAAAATCGTAACAGTTGGCAGGTCCGAGATATTATTGAAGTTTAGCTTAATCAAATTTCTTGTTCATGGGAATTTTTCCTCTGTATGAGCAAGAAAATTAACAGCAATATGAATTATATATGCCAACTTTTCAAGAATACAGGTAGCCCTTGATTTACACCACTCCAATTTGTGTTAATTTTGAAATCAGTTCAAAAAGGGAACTTTTTTTTAAAATTTTAAATGATAACATTTTATAGTTTTTCTTGTACTGCTTTTTTAATACTAGTTCGTAATTCTTACATCACTGATTTTGAAAAAAATAATAATAGTCATCTCTGCAATTACTGTAATTTTTGGATATATTTCCTTCATATAATCTGCAGAGTGACATTCAGAAAAAATAAAAAAAATCGCTGTATAATCCGCAACATCACAGATGTTGATCCAGAAGCAGAATTTCCAACAGAAAAGTTGATCACATAATTACCCATGAGTCCAAAGTAAGAGAAAAAAAAAAAAAAAACCTCCAAAAAAACCAATTTCATTAAATAAAGAAATTCATTTTTAAAGGGTTTTTTTTTTTAATCTCCAGACAAATAAAACTCAGTGGCATGATATTCATAGAACACAAAATTTAATCTCACTGAAGCAGCTCCAGAGTATTGAATTACACCTTGCCGATGATGAAACGATATAGAAGTCATTGAAATACTGTATGTACTCTCTTATAAGACAAAAGTTTTTGGAAGAAATTTTGCTTTCAAAGTTAGGGGATCAGCTTATATGTGGGTCAATAAAAAAAAAATAGGGCTGGACTTTTGTGAATTCTCCCATGGAATTTACAGACAGATTTGTTTATGTTTTAGACCGTGGCACAGTGGCTTTCTGTGTGTCACTGCACGATTGTTTTCTGACCTAAAAGCTATCGCGCAGTGACACGATCATATCATCAGCTATGCCCCCCACTTTAAATTCGGCAGTGTAACTGAAATGCTTCCTTTTCAAAGACATAAAAAGCAATGAAAGCAAATATGAACAGCAAAGATGTTGGTCAAATAGCAAGGCACAGCGCACATGGGATCTCTGAAACAAGGAATTTTGAAAAGGAGGCCTGCATAGGTTCATGCAGTAAGTACTGTGCGTATATTTTTATATGACTTTGACAAAAACAGAGATGGCACAACAGCCAGAGTTGTCCTTCTCAACAACGCAAAATGACTGTCCCTCCCCACAACTTCCCTGATATTTCATTTTGACACTCCCTCCCCTGATTTCTACGTACAAACTCCTGAACTGAGAATTTTTTTTTTCCTGATGGAGTTCCTTTTCCAATAATAGCCACTCTCCTGTAAAATTATCCTGCAGATTTTTTTTTAATTGTCATATTATCCGCGGATTATGCAACAAAAATTACGGTATGCATGTTTCATCAACGTGAATTTGCCCTAATGAGATCTACAAATTGGTAAAAACTGCTGCTGGTAAAATGCAAACTTTTACATATGTGAGTTTCTCATGTTATTTCATTCCAGGCTCTTCAACCTTTCGAAGGACAAATTTAATCTCTGTGAAGGTCCAGAGTTTTTTTTTTTTTTTTAATGCAATTTTCTGTAGGTCGGCGTCTAACATGAATAAAAGCAAAGATGACTGTCAATCATGGGGACCAACGAATTGCACACCCACTCATTGATTGTGAGATGTAATATCAAAAACTGACACCTGGTGGTCATGTAAGCATTAGTCACTCCTCACATACGTATATACGTACATATCATTAAATTCTTCTCAGATATTAAGATGTTAGCTCCTCAAAGAAACACCATCTGACAAATAAACATTTAACAGATAATACAAGCCCCCAGATAAATTTTTATTTGATTATTTACTTACTGTTGCCCTATCAAACTTCTCCATTTACAGCGATCCTGACACACAACATGAGCTTCAGTGACATCCATCGCACAATGTACACAAGACTTTCTTATACTTCATACCCTTAATCTTTTTCTCATTCAAGCACTCCTGAATCTGATCCTCCCATGACTTTCTTAGCCTTCCTTTTCTGCCATTTGGGCCAAAAGTTTTTTCTTAGTAAGCATCTCATCACTCATTCTTTCAACATGGCCAAACCACCAAAGCATATTAGTCTCCACCTTGCTAACAAAATTTTGCTTCACATTCCACAACAAGTCTTCATTCCTCACATGATCTGTATAACGCATTTCTCTGGCACACAAACAACTTCTGTCTCTTCTGTAGTACCCCAGGTTTCACTGCCATACATCAGAATAGGAACAATTACACTTTCATACACAGCCATTCGGGACTCTTTTGAGAATCCATCATTCCTGTGAAAACCTCCCAAAGCAGCCATGACTTTCAATGCAGAATTCACTCGCCTACTGATTTCACCATCCAATTTGTTCTCTCTGTCAAACATGCTTCCTAAATACACAAACTCATTCACCTAGTCAAATCACAGTGCCATTTAGACTTACATTCAGTGCTACCAGTTCCTCCCTTAAAAACCATAACTTTGGTTTTTCCCTTATTTATACTCAGTTTGAATTTCATGCAAACTTTGTACAACCGGGACAACATACTTGGCAACTCACATTTGCTCTCTGCCAACAGGACAGTGTCATCAGCAATCTGCACACACGGATATCACCAAGACATAAGCCAGTATTATCTATTTTGGCATCACGCATGCACGCATCCATAAATATATTAAACAGCCATGGTGACATTACACAACCTTGTCTGACTCCTGCACCAATAGAGAACCATTTTGATAAAACACCATTCACTCATACACATTGCTCTACTGACAACATACATAGTTTTCACACTATTGAGTAGATTCCCAGTAACACCATATTTATTCAGTACCTTCCACAGAAGAGTCCTATTTACTCAAGCATTGGCTTACTCTAAATCTATGAAGGCAGCAAAAACTTTCTTACCAACAGACAGATACTTTTCAATCATCAAACGTAATGCAAAAATTTGGTTAGTGCAGCTCTTACCAGGCATAAAGTCACTGTGCACATACCACACTTTCTCTGATGTAAGACCCCATACTTTTTCAATAACAACCTTTCCAAATATTTTCCCTGGCACACTCAGCAAACTGGTACCACGGAAGTTCTTGCATTCAGTCTGATCACTGTTTCTCTTATACAGGGGAACAATCACAGCATCCTTCCAATCCTGAGGGACCATTCCTAACACCCAGCACAACTGGCAAATTTCACTTAACCAATCAATTACAGAGTCACCACCATATTGTAGCATCTCAGAAGTTATGCCAGCCACTCTCGGAGCCTTACCGTTCTGAAGAGTTTAGAGCTTTACACACTTCTTCTCTTGACATGAATATCTTGGGAAAAATAAGGCACCCAAAATATAAATTCAATTTAAATTTACATCGGAGCAGTAAGTAAATAGATTCAGTTTCCATTAGAATTTTTCAATTTAGTTTATGCTGTATATTTGCATCTTAAAATATTCGAAATAAAAAATGCTTAGCCACACAAATGAATAACTTAAGTTTTGGAGGGCACAAGTTTGATGGTTTATCTAGCACCAGTCCTGATGATACTGTTAATGATATCTACCCAATTTTCTCACATGTGAAGATTACATGCATGTAAGCTAAAACAAAAAACAAAAACCAAAAAAGTTACATATTGCTGACCAATTTTCTTAAAAAAAAAATTAATTGTGAATGAAGGGGGAGGGGGAAATGGAATTTAAAAACACTCATTTTGTAAAAGAAATTTAATGATTTTGAAACACAAATTTCTGAAAATTTTAAGACTTGACAAAAAAAAGTGTCCCTTGGATATTCTCAGTCTTGAAAACATATTCACTATTTTTAAGCACTTGTATACATACACCCTGTTCAAAATATATGGCTACCAATAAGAGTTTGGGTTTTATCAGGTCCACAAACAGGATGAAAGATTAGTTTGCACAATGAAAAATCCAAAGACTTTGTGAACACTTCACACTCATGAAAATTTTCACCTGTGCAAGTGCAATTTAAAAGATTTCCTTCAAGAGAAAATTTCCTGCAGTGCATTTGACACTTGGGAGGCTTTGTTATTAGTCAGCAGTGGTCTGAAATATTACCTTTTCATGAGAAATTCCACATTCATACAGTTCTCACCTGTGTGAGAAATGCCTTGAAAGACATCTGTTTACTAAGAATGTCGGTAAATGTGTAGTTTAGCGTCCTAAATTATTTCATCAGAAACGTTGAAGGATTTCGAAAAAGTGAGACATACAGATTTTAAAGTATGCAAATTTCATGGCAAATGGTGAAAAAATGTCACCTTTATAGCGCATTTTAAAGATTTTTACCATAATATTTACATGCAAGTACAACGCTGTGAACAGAAGCTGCGGGAAGCCTAACACAATGCTGCAGTGATGACATCAAGCTTTGCTCTACTGAAATGATCGTCTCATTCCAGCGGCCATTTTGCTGGCGGAAGAGTACAAGAGAAAAGGGAAACGTTGTTGCCAGTAAAGCATTCCATTTTGTAATGCTATGCCACAGAAAATAGCTCATAATTTCTGTCTCAATTTTTAACATCACAGTCTGACAATTTCTTGATTTTTCGCGCATGATTCTTTGATGAGCAATGTATGAAGTCACTTCATTGATGGCTCTTTTTTTTTTTCTAATCCAATTTGATTGAACTGAGAACCACGACATCAATAGGAAGAGCAAAATGTTAACTTTCCGATGCCATATAACTTCCGTTGGAGAGAACACAACATATACTTTAACACTTTTCTAGAAGAAAGAAAGGCATCTGCATACTTTCTATTTCGTATCAGGGAATCATATACGTAAGATTGAAGCAACTGTCACCATGTGTTTTGAAAACTGTGACAGAAGTGAAGAATTATTTTCTGTCAGGTAGCATTACGAATTAGAACGCTTTCCTGGCAAAAAGTTCCTCTTGTACTCTTCTGCCAGCAAAATGGCCACCAGAATGAGACCTTCATTTCAGCACAGCGGAGCTTGACGTGGTCGCCACGACGTTGCCTTAGGCCTGCCGCAGTGCTCTTTACGTCGTTGTATTTGGAGGTCAATTTTATGGTAAAAATCTTTATAATGAACTATAAAAGATGACATTTTCCCACCATTTGCCATGAAATTGCATACTTTAAAATCTGTACGTCTCACTTTTTCGAAATCCTTCAACATTTCTGACAAAATAATTTAGGACGCTAAACAACACATTAACCGAATTTTTTGGCATATTTTCCACTTGTGTGGCTTTTCACCAGTAAAAATGAGCAAATGATTTAAAAGATGTGATAATTTCCTGTGGTAGATTTCACACATGTTGTGTTTCATGGGTGTGAGAGAGCAAGTAATTTGAAAGACTGCTTTTCAATGAGAATTTGTTATGGCAGATTTCACACTAGTTTTGCTTTCCAGCTGTGTGAGAAAGCAAATGCCTTGAAAAACCTTTGTTCAGAATGTCTTCTGGCGGATCTTACACTAATGATGGTTTTCATTTGCGTGAGTGAGCAGATGCTTTGAAAGATAATTCTTCTCTAAGAATTTCTTATGGCAGATATCACATTCATGTGTCTTTTCATCTGTGTGAGTCCGCATATGAATTGAAAGACTACTCTTCCGTAAGAATTTCTTATGGCATATTTCACATTCATGAAGCCTTATACCTGTGTGAGTGAACAAATGCTTTGAAAGATAGCTCTTATCTGAGAATTTCTTATGACAGATATTACATTCGTGTGGCTTTTCACTTGTGTGAGTCACCAAATGCCTCAAAAGAGAGCTCTTTTGTGCAAATTCCTTATGGCAGATATCACACTGGTGTGGCTTTTCACCTGTGTGTGTGCGCAAGTGCACTGCAAGACTACACCTCGCTGAAAATTTTCTATGACAGATTTCACACTCTAGCGGTTTTTCACCTGTGTGAATGAGCATGTGACTTGAAAGAGTACTTTTCTGCAAGAATTTCTTATGGCATACTTCACACTGGTGTGGCTTTTCACCTGTGTGTATAAGCAAATGACTTGAAAGATGACTTTTCCATGTGAATTTTTTATGGCAGATATCACACTTGTGCCGTTTCTCACCTGTATGACTGAGCAAATGACTTGAAAGCTGGCTATTTATTAAGAATTTCTTATCACATAGTTTGCATTTGATTTCATTTCCAGCTGTGTGAGTGAGCAAATGATTTGAAAGACTGATCTTCCGTAAGAATTTCTTATTGCATGTTTCACATTTGTGTGGCTGTTCATTTGTGTGAATCAGCAAGTGATTTGAAAGACTGCTTTTCTGCGAGAATTGTCTACTGCATATTTCACACTTGTGTGGCTTTGCAGCTTCATGAGTGAGCAAATGATTTGAAAGGTGATTCCTCTGTGTGAATTTCCTATGGCAGATTTCACACTCATGTGGTTTTTCACTGGTATGAGAGAGCAAGTGTTTTGAAAGACCGCTTTTCAGCGAGAATTTCTTATGGCAGATTTCACACTCGTTTTGCTTTTCAGCTGTATGAGAAACCAAATGCCGTGAAAGACTTCTCTCTGTTAATAATGTCTTATGGCAGATTTTACACTCATAGTTTTCATTTGTGTGAGTGAGCAAATGCTTTGAAAGATAACTCTTCTCTGAGAATTTCCTATGGCAGATATCACATTCGTGTGGCTTTTCACTTCTGTGAGTCCGCATATGACTTGAAAGACTACTTTTCCGTAAGAATTTCTTATCGCAGATTTCACACTCATGAAACTCTACACGTGTGTGAGTGAACAAATGCTTTAAAAGATAGCTCTTCTCCGAGAATTTCTTATGGCAGATATTACATTCGTGTGGCTTTTCACCTGTGTGAGTCCGCAAATGCCTTGAAAGAGAGCTCCTTTGTGCAAATTGCATATGGCAGATTTCACACTGGTGTGGCTTTTCACCTGTGTGTGTGCGCAAGTGTGCTGAAAGGGAGTTTTTCTGCAAAAATTTCCTACGGCAGACTTCACACTCGAGTGGTTTTTCACCCGTGTGAATCATCAAATGAGTGGAAAGAGTCCTTTTCTTCATGAATTTCTTATGGCATACTTCACACTGGTGTGGCTTTTCACCTGTATGAATGAGCAAGTGATCTGAAAGGTGGCTTTTTGATGTGAATTTTTTATGGCAGATATCACATTCATGCCGCTTTTCACCTGTATGAGTGAGCAAATGACTTGAAAGATGGCTATTTATTAAGAATTTCTTATCACATAGTTTGCATTTGATTTCATTTCCAGCTGTGTGAGTGAGCAAATGATTTGAAAGACTGATCTTCCGTAAGAATTTCTTATTGCATGTTTCACATTTGTGTGGCTGTTCATTTGTGTGAATCAGCAAGTGATTTGAAAGACTGCTTTTCTGCGAGAATTGTTTACTGCATATTTCACACTTGTGTGGCTTTGCAGCTTCATGAGTGAGCAAATGATTTGAAAGGTGATTCCTCTGTGTGAATTTCCTATGGCAGATTTCACACTCGTGTGGTTTTTCACCAGTGTGAGTGAGCAAGTGATTCGAAAGACTGCTTTTCAGCAAGAATTTCTTATGGCAGACATCACACTCATTTTTCTTTTCAGCTGTGTGATAGAGCATATGCCTTGAAAGACCTCCCTTCTTTGAGAATTTCGTATGGCAGATTTTACACTCATGATGGCTTTCACTTGAGTGGGTGAGCAAGTGACTCCAAAGATATCTCGACTTTGTGAATTTCTTATGGCATAGTTTGCATATGTGTCGTTTTCCCCCTGTGTGAGTAAGCAAATGACTCGAAAGACTGTTTTTCCATAAGAATTTCTTCTGACAGATCTTACACTGGTGTTGCTTTATACCTGTGTGAATCAGCGAGTGCTTTGTAACACTGTTCCTTGTCGAGAATTTCTTATGGCAGATTTCGCATTCATGGGGCCTTTCACCTGTGTGAATGAGCAAATGCCGTGAAAGGGAACCTTTGTATGTGAATTTCTTATGGCAGATTTCACACACATGTGGCTTTTCGCCTGTGTGAATATGCAAATGGGTTGAAAGATAGCTCTTTGTAGAGAACTTCTTGTGGCATATTTCACAGCCATATTTTTTTTGTCCTGTGTGAATGAGCAAATGAGTCGAAAGAGTACTTTTCTGCGTGAATTTCTTGTGGCAGATTTTACATTTGTGCGGCTTTTCACCAGTATGAATGAACATATGCTCTGAAAGATGGCTTTTCACTGAAAATTTCTTATGACACAGTTCACACTTGTGTGGTTTTTCACCAGAGTGAGTGAACACATTTGAAAGACTATTTTTCTGGGAAAATGAAGAAGAGAAAGATAGCACCTCAGGGGGAATTCTATTCTGACACGTCTCATAATCATGGGCCTTTTCATCTTCACAAGGAAGAAATTGACTTTCATTTGTTTTTGTGAAGTTTTTATGCCATATTTCATATCCTTGCAACCTAAAGATATCAGCAATTTGGTATTCCTCACAGGACTTTCCTGCAGCGAGATCATTTTGAAACATATTTTATGCACTTTTTGAATTCTCTGAAATGTGGAAGTATGATTCTGCTGTACGAGGATGTTATTACTGGAAAAACGTTGTAGAAAATGATTAGTGAGACTTTTCACGAATATTCGTATATGTTTGCTTTAAAACCTTGTCCTTTTGGTGAGCTTTGCAAGCCATTTTAACCTGTTTTACTGGTAGCCTTTTCTTCTGCATGATTTGAACTTATTCCATCAAGTGAATCAGGAAAATTCTGCAGATGACAAAAACAGTTTGATACCAATTTCTGAGCATACTGAATACATTTCACATTTGTTTTTGGAAAAAAATCTGCAATAAAGAAACATTTCTGATAATTTTTGAAACCACAACATGAGTTACATGTAAATGGTGAAATAAATATTGAAATTCTCTCATACACGGCACGGTTAGAATTAGAAATAAATTTTCGGTAAATGTGTAGTTTAGCGTCCTAAATTATTTTGTCGGAAATGTTGAAGGATTTAAAAAAAGTGAGACATACAGATTTTAAAGTATGCAATTTCATGGTAAATGGTGAAAAAAATGCCATCTTTATAGTGCATTTTAAAGATTTTTAGCGTAATATTTACATGTTTGTTGTTGTTGTTGTTGATTGGAGGTTTAACGACCACCGTGAGCAACTCAATGGGCTATAAGCAGTCGCCCGTCCCTAATTTAGGGTCACTGGTTCCAGGGAAGGGAGAGAGCCAGTGCCGTAAGACAAACACAACATCCATGCCTGACCGGGATTCGAACCCAGACCCCTTACGGACGAATGATCAGAGGCCAACGCCTTAGACCACTGCGCCACCGGGGCGGCCAATATTTACATGTAAGTACGACGCTGTGAACAAAAGTCGCAGCAGGCCTAACACAATGCTGCGGCGATGGCGTCAAGCTTTGCTTCACTGAAATGGTCTCGTTCTGGTGGCCATTTTGCTGATGAAAAAGTACAAGAGAAAGGGGGAACATTCTTGCCAGGAAAGCGTTCCATTTTGTAGTATTACGCTGCAGAAAATAGCTCATCATTTCTGTCTGTTTTTCACATCACAATCTGACAATTTCTAGGTTTTTCAATGGGTGATTCTTCCATGCTCGGCGTATGAACTCATTTCTACTTCGACGATTCGTTACTTTTTTTTTTTTTTTTTTAAACCAATTTGAATGAACTGTGAACCACGCTGTCAATAGGAGGAGCAAAACTTTAATTTTTTGATGCCATGTAACTTCCATTGGAGGTAATGCGACATCTACTTCAACGCTTCTGTAGAAGAAAGGCATCTGCATACTTTTTATTTCATATCAGCGAATTATGTGTGTAAGATTGAAGCAATTATCACCATGTGTATTGAAAAACTGCAACAGAAATGAAGAACTATTTTTTGTCAGGTAGCACTACAAATTGGAACGGTTTCCTGGCAAGAACATTCCCCGTTCCTCTTATATTCTTCCGCCAGCAGAAAACGAGGCCACTAGAAATTAGACCTTCGTTTCAGCAGAGCGAAGCTTGACGTTGTCGCGACAGCTTCTGTTTACAGTGTCGTACTTACATGTAAATATTACGGTAAAAATATTTAAAATGCACTATAAAGATGACATTTTTTCACCATTTGCCATGAAATTGCATACTTTAAAATCTGTACATCTCACTTTTTCGAAATCCTTCAACATTTCCGACGAAATATTTTAGAACACTAAACCAGACTTTTATCAAATCTTCTACAGGACCAGCATACCACTCAAATTTGCAAATCACTGGGTCATGAAAGAAAAACCTTGCAGCTTTACAGTATATGCAAAAAGTAATGTAACATTTCATTGGAGCTGTATATCACAAATAATATAAGCAACAAAATGTGTACACATATACATGCAAACAACTAATACTAATTAACGAAACACGGTAAGCAGTCATAGAAATCTGAAAAAACAAAAAACTCACTGGTCAGCAGGGCTAGTATATACCAAAATGTTGGTGGTCCACTCATTTTTACTGGTCCAAAAATGGCACAAATACTACTACATTTAGTATGTACATGGTATTAGTATCAAGGATGGTATACTGAAGTGTGCCATACATAGTTAATTTCAAATTAAAGTTTACAGTGCAAATATTATGAAATATTTTGTTTGCCAGTCACAAATGCAGAAGTGACCTGGTTTGCTGGCTTTAAACTATCACTTCCCAGTCTGCCACTACAACAACACACTTCTTTTCAAGTAATCCCTTGCATGTTTTAGTCCCAAAGGGAATGCTAATGTTGAATGCAAAGTGCTGTTTGACAAAAATGTCCTACACACATCCATTTGACCTCTCCTGCCAGTCTCTCTCCCTGGGTAGAAACAACAGCTGGTATGCATCTGGTTTTACAGGGAAAAGATGCAGAACCCCTTTTTGTCCTTGTGGTTCTTCTATCGAATTTTCGTATCTTCGCGGTTTTGCCTTTGCTCTGCAGCAGGAATAGGAGGTTGCAAATGTAGTTTTTGTTCTGGTGTTTATTTTTGCAAAATTTTGATCTCAAAAGAATTAATTTAAAATTTATCAATTGAATTGTGACGTTTACACAGATCAGGAGTGATTGTGAGGTGACACAAGAAACCCTGAAACTCTCAGCTCAGCGCCAATATACATATAATGCATATTACGAATATTTATGTATACAGTATATTGCGCACATATAAACTGGTCACACAACAAATGACCCCTAGTGCTTGTGCAGTTAAACTTCGCATCTTTTCTTGTACCCAATTTTTTTTCACTGTGCAAAGTCCAGGTATTGCATCTTTGAAATCAACTTTCGCTCTTCATATTATATGTTAATTGAGCAGTCTATGTGGATCAGTTTTATTTGAAGCCCACAGTGGATTCCATTCAATTTCTAAAAGTAGCTCATTGGATTAACCAAATTTAATATAATCAAATTATTTGATGAAGATGCAACATTCAAAATAATGAAAAAAAAAAAAAGCCTTCTTGTTTGATAACAAAAGAAACACTGAAGGTGTCACAAATCATCTACATTCACCATCCACACGAACATGCAGTGCAGTGTTTTTAATCAAACACTAATTCCCAAAGAAAATGGAACTTGAACTTTTAGTTATCATTTCATAGCATTTTTAGGAATGAAACGTCGGAAGCATCTCAAATTCTACTAAAACTTAAAAACCTGGATTTACGGGCTACACCCAGATTACAAACAGGTCTGACAGATACCAAGTATTTTTATTTCCTAATAGCAAAATACATGGAGTTAAAAAGTTGATAAAAAAATCAAAATGTTCTTTTTTAAGTCATGAAATTGAATGCATGTAGGCACACGAAGTAGGAAGAACATTTTTTTTTTTTTTAAATATGAAGCTGCTCATCTGCACTACTAGAATACTTGACAATGATAAGTTGAATAATTTTACACATGATAAGTTTTTAACAGACTCAAACTGCTAATTAGGTTTCAATGTCACAGAAGTTTTGTCTTTGTTACAAACAATTTTAAAGCATATCTTAAAAATGTAAAAACAAATGGCAAATTAAAAAAAAAATTGAAATTACAATGCAATAATGAAATTTCTTTTTAGAATTACAACCACAGAATGGAGATACAATCATCATCTTTGTTCATCAATATTAAAATACATTTGCATTTTTGAACTTCACTTTTAGTTGGTAAAGTTCGATGAACACTTACCGCACGTGGGGCTTGGCTTTCAATTCATATTTCCGTTATGTGGATGCGGCACGGGGGTTTTTCATTTGGCCACGGGTCCGCTTCTTTTTTTTTTTTTTTCCGTTGGAATTTATTTTGCCTCATCACCAAATGAGTTTTTTTTTCCTTTGCTGCATCCTCATTTACTGCAATATTTATTCATACCCGAGTACTTTCGGTAATACTCCTTTACCGTCTTCGAGGGGACATTTTGCTCCGACTAGCACGGACCGTGTCAGCTGGGCATTTCGGTGGTTCTCGTGGGCCGCTTCTGTCATCGGCTATCGCTTCTTCTCATTTAATATAATCAAATACACGGTCCGTGCTAGTCGGAGCAAAATGTCCCCTCGAAGACGGTAAAGGAGTATTACCGAAAGTACTAGGGTTATGAATAAATATTGAAGTAAATGAGGATGCAGCAAAGGAAAAAAAACTCATTTGGTGATGAGGCAAAATAAATTCCAACGGAAAAAAAAAAAAGAAGTGGACCCGTGGCCAAATGAAAAACCCCCATGCCGCATCCACATAACGGAAATATGAATTGAAAGCCAAGCCCCACGTGCGGTAAGTGTTCATCGAACTTTACCAACTAAAAGTGAAGTTCAAAAATGCAAATGCATTAATGCACGTTAAAAAATATAACCTCCAATATCGGAAGTAAATTGAAAAATTAAAATACATGTTACAAGAATTTTAAAATGTTAGCAGCAGAACCAAAACTTAAATTTAAAATATGATGCTTATGTTGTGAGGGTGGAAGAAGTTGACAGGTGCAAATTTAAATTTAAATTTAAACAATTTCCCTCAGAATATGAATATTAAAAGGAGACAAGCAAAACTTACAGGTATATATATATATGAAAGCTTAATTTATTCCCACAACTGATAACAATAATAAGAAATTAGTCATTGCAGTACAAGAGGGTTATTTCATTTTTATGGCCGAAAAAAAAACAATTTGTCTTATTTAAGGACTATTGCTGTTTGTGACGCGCAAAATGAATGGACAGAGCCCAAATCCGATCCACCCTCTAGTCTAGGCTAATGTGGACACATGCTATTGACTAACATATATTAAGCACACAACACATTACAAAACTCAAGAATTCAATTTTGTAAAAAGACCAGTCGGTCTGCATTTATTGATGAACAATTTAATGAGTGGTTGTAATTTCTTTTTTGTAATTTGCTTTTCTGCTTTGCTTTTCACAAACACCCAGGAAGGTTACAGAAATTTCACATTTTCGTTTATGTTTTAACACAACATTTTTAATTCATGGTAACCATTTTTAAAACACATTTCCAGAGGAGAACTGCCTGCTTTTTTTTTCGCTCAATTCCTTAAGGAAAATTAGGAAAATGTTGTATACTTCGTAGTGGTATTCAATATATAATTTTATCTTTATATTTAAGAAGGTCTCCAAAGAAGCAAGCTGGAGGTAGGCCTAAAACATGTTTGAAAGGTCAATTTTTTTTAGTTTAATTTCCAGCTACTCAGGTTATGAGACACTAAAAGATTAAGGTAACCAAGATTTTAATTTAAGGTAAGAAGTTACATTGAAGTTTAACATCAATTTTGAGCTTAGCAGCAGTTCGTCGTGGTTATAATATATATTCAGGCAATTTTATTCTGACCTGGGAGATCTTGGCCAAGATTCCAAAATCTAGCTTTACTTTACGTCACCACATTTTCTGACCTGACAAACAGAACTGTCACTCTTGGGGAGTAACTCCAAGAGCAATATATATATATATATATTGTTTACATAGGTATATTAATTAGTTTAGTTTTTTTTTTTCAAATAGGAAGGTGGTGGGGAAAAAAAGGTTTCGTAGTGAGAAAATAGTCGACTTCCATAGAGCCAACATGGCTGGCTAGAATGTTAAACGTTCGGTGTGACGAGGAGGATTTAAAAGTGCAGCTTACCGCTTCATGAGTTGCAGCTTCTTGGCTTTTGAGACGGAGAACTAAGTCAATACTGGCATAGTGCGAGTGCTAATAGCAAATCCGAACCGAAGCAGTGATGTGGAAGCACATGTTATGTAACTTATGTTGCTCTGGAACTCCAAAGGCTAGTACGAACTGCCGCAGTCCACTCGGCTTTTTACCACGTCCTAGGGTGTTAACCCTTTCTGGGGGTGGGAGAGGCGGTAGGACGAGATGAATGTCCAAGTTGCTATAGTCGCCTAGATGACCAGGATTTTCGGAGAACAGACGCGGTTACACTGGTCAGCACGGATGCACGTAACAGATACATTTTTTTATTATTTGAGCCTGTGCTCAGCAAGAATTTGCGTTTGGTTTCCTTTTTCTTTCTTTTTTTTTTTTTTTAAATTGCTCACCTTCTATTTCCCGGGAAGGGCTAAAGGAATTCCAGAGGGTTAGAGGTCCCTCGGGGACAACAGAAGTTTTTTCTTTTCCGAAGAAGACTTGGTCTTAGCAGAAAAATCGAAAGTGTCCTCAAAAAAATATTTTCAACTCACACGTCTTTTCGAAGGATGTGGGAGAACGCCAGCACCCTTTACAGCGACGCTACTTCTTTCCAATCAGATTGCCTCCATCCGGCTGGTGAGATGCCTGTCCATCTGTGTGCAACACACACACAAACCACCCACGCACGAAAAAAAAAAAAAAAAAAAAAAAAGGACATTTTCTCCCGCGCTTCAGCTGACCTGCCATGAATAAGCGGGTACACTGCTTTCTAACGCTCGCGTCTTATGACATAACATGGAAAGGGCGGGGGTTCCAGACCCAAATTTATCACCTTACACAAATAGGGGGGACACTTTCCAAATGCGACATCTGACACCACCCTGACTTCCAACAATTTTGTTTTCATGGGAATACAGGTGGTTGCTGGCCAGAAATGCTTGACCAACTCTGGTCATCCCATAAATAAAGAGAGATAAATACTGCAAACCACCCCCCTCTGCATACCAGCAACACTTAGAAAACCCGAGTATGCGTAAAGTTCACCATGTTACCGATGCCAGGAAGCAAGCTGAGCTCTTTTTGCACATCTCCCATAAATGAAGGGGGAGCAGGGAATCTTTCTGGCTAACTATCTATACACAGTAGCTTCAATTCATGAGAGAAGAAGGGGAAGGAAGAAAAAAATCTCAAAGTCATGTACATTTACATTGCATCTTTCTACATACATATCCATAATTCTAAAAGGGACAGACTGTTCCATACAACAAATAATTATTTCCTAATTTTATTCGTAATCGACACAGAATTTTCCTTATTATGGTGGTTACATAAATACAAGTAGATGGTTGAACGACACCATTATTACTATACACACACATATACATATATATTTTTCTCTTCTTCCCCCCAGAAAAATAAGAGAGGAAAACAAATTTATGAAGTGACGTTATAACGATTCACTTAAAATACAATGTCCTCACTCGACCTACTGACAGCATAAAAAAAACTAGTTACCTAAAGGACACACACACCGAGCAACACTCACCAAGAAGACACAGATTAATTTTGAAAGAGAAATTTCCGAGAAAAGATTTCTGACTTTTTCTCAACTTTTTTTTTTTCCAAGAGGACGTATCATCATCATCATTGTCAACCATTATCAATCCACTGCTGGACAAAGGTCTCCTTAAGTTTCCTCCACAACGGTCTGTCTTGTGCCAGTCTCCTCCATGTCACTCCCGCATACTTTCGAATTTCATCTACCCATCTTCCATGTGGTATTCTTCTGGGTCTTTTCCTGTCCCTTGGAATCCAATCTAAAATTCCGGCTGTCCATCGATGATCTGTCCTTCTGGCAGTATGTTCAGCCCATTGCCATTTCAGAGATTTAACTCTGATCATGATGTCTTCCACTCTTGTCATTTTTCGGATTCACGAGTTCCTCTTCTTATCTCTCCTGGTTACACCAAGTATGCACCTCTCCATGCTGCTTTGAGTTGTCTGCAGCCTTTGTATGTCTCTTTTAGTTAAGGTCCACGTCTCTGCACCATACGTAAGCACTGGAAGGATGCATTGATCAAACACTTTTCTTTTAAGACATAATGGCATATTGCTCTTGAAAATTATGCTGTTTCTTCCAAAAGCTCTCCAGGCAAGTTTTGTACGCCGATTAATTTCTTCATCAATGTGACCCTCACTTGATATCTGCTGTCCAAGATAAATGTATGTGTCTGTTATCTCCAGCTTTTCTCCATCAATCGATAAATCGGTGAAGAGGACATATATATAGATATATTTATATATCCACTGCCTGCATAGTGTCAAGAAAAATGAGAGACCACTTTAATAAAACATGATCACACATTTTCTCATTTTCTCTTATAGAAAATGCGTTGGACTGTTGTCAATCCTGAATGAAAATTCACATAAATTGGCCAGATTTATGTGTTAACAGGACACTTATGTTTAAAAGTTTCTAATGGCTCCCTTACATTTAAATGAGAAATGTAAGAGCATAAACATCCATTCACATCATCCTAGTTCACATAATCCAGATAGATCGATAGTGTTCCACTATTACAAACCTGGTGGTGGTGCTGTTCTGTACAATTACTTTAAGCTCTTGTGCACGTCAAAATAACTGCATTTTTACTTTATACAAGGTGATTTAAAAGGAAATTAAAAAACTTAAAGAGCGTATAGAGGTGGTTAGAATATAGCAACTTTCAAATAGAAACCCATGTTCTCCGAAGTCATTCCGAGTCAGTACAAACCTTAGAATGTAAGGAACTACACTGTGGACAACATACCAATAAAATAATCTTAATTGGCATAAAATTTTATAAATAAACAAAGATTACATGAACTTCTTAAATGTAGTACAAAAGGTGTTCAAATTGGTGACCACCACAGGCACTGCATCGTCGAAGGAAACTTTGGCGCACTTTGTCAAATACCCCAGCTATCTCCGAGACCAAGTCACATGCTGCAAGTATTCTGGCTAAAAGTGTTTCTTGATCGTTTACTGGTGTCTCATAAACAAGGCTTTTGATATATCTCCAAAAGAAATAATCAAGAAGCATCAAGTCAGGATAGTGGGCCGGCCACGCAACCAGACAGTAGCATGTACTGAATGGCACCTGCTCGGATATTGTCCTTGGTACAGGCGCTCAGCTTCTTGAGCATTTCCAGTGGCTGCACCATAGGTGAACTGCATGTTCCGGAGTTCTGCATAACTGTATCACTTCATTTAACAGATAGCAAGAGATTACGAAATCATCAAGACACATTACCTTCAACTCAACAACACAAATAACCTCCTGGCTTCTATGTGCACAAATAACAAACACACGTAAGCCAATGCCTCTTTGCATAGTATGATTACGCCCACAAGGTAGTTCCTTCATTCAAAGACTTGTACTGACTCAGAAGAACACGGGTTCCTGCTCAAAAGTTGCAACATTCTGACCTCTCAATATGCTCCTTAAGTGTGTCAATAACCTTTTGAATCACTCTGTATACTGGTATTTCTGTTCAACAAGTCATACAATTAGTGTTTTCTCTAGATTTTTTTAAAGCTGAGTAGTACTTTTACCGACACCTTCCCCAATCGAAAAGAAAAAAAAAAAGGAATGTTTTGCTTAACGTAGTTGTACTTATTAAATACTTCTAATAAATCATTTTCAACACAGATTTCAGTCAGTTTTCACCAATATTTATGGTGCATGTGGGAATAATTTTTCAACTCATAATATTATGTGCATTGTGAAAATGTTCATTAAAGAAAATTTATCTGGAGGGCAGAGAAAATTAGCTGGATGTGTTTAGGGAGAACAACTAATACAATGCTACTCCTTCTGGCTAACAAAATTTATAGAATTTTGAATGAAATATGTAAAAAAAAAAACTATTATCACATATTTATGTTATGTGTATATTTATGTTTGTCACTTTATACCTAACCATTTCCATTGGTCTTAGCATCAAATTATGTTAACATAGACGTCATAAGGTTCATACATACATAAATATCACTACGCTGTTCTCCGAGATTCAGAGGTTAGCTCGGCACTCCTAAAAGAAATACAAACTACCAGATAATTTTTACTTACTGTTGCCATATCAAACTTCTTCGTTTACAGCAATCTTGACATACAACTCGGGCTTCACTGACATCCATCACATGCTGTACACAAGATCTTCTATGCTCCATAATCGTTTTTGCATGCAGACACTCCTGAACCTGATCCTCCCATGACTTCCTTGGCCTTCCTCTGCCTTTCCATCCTGCCACTTGGGCTAAAAAGATTTTCTTAGTAAGCATCTCATCACTCATTCTTTCAACATGGCCAAACCACCAAAGCATATTAGTCTCTACCTTGCTAAGAACATTTTGTTTCACATTACACAACTGCAACACATCTTCATTCCTCACACAATCAGAACACGTCTTGCCGCAAAGCCCCGTAAGTAAAGCATTTCTCCAGCACACAAACTTTCAAAATGTTTTATTCTGAGCGAAATTTACAGGGAACGAAGGCGGTAGGCGGCATGTGCCTTTACAATGCCTGAAATCATAAGAACAGGAGTCAGATATATACAAAGTGTGTGCAATTTTCATTATGCAAGGGGTATATACAATGCAAGTGAAATAGATGAGCGGACTACAAAAAAAAATTACTGAGTATGTATTCAAGAAGTGCGCTTTTTACAGTATGAGAGGTGTATATATACAGCGAATGCGCAAGTTACAGTATGAGAGGTGAAAATATAATACAGTGCTAGTGAGATAGATGAGCGATGATACAACATAAGTGCAACAGTGCAGGGTGTGATAATGGAAAATATATACGTGAGACTGAATAAATGTACAATTTACGCGAAGTATATACAGATGTGCGTGAAGCCACATAGGAACAGGGAACGAACTATGTGCAGCAAGTGAGATATACAATGCAATGAAAATATAAATACAAATGATGCAGAACATAATGATGCAATTGAAATGTGTACTATATACAGATGTGTACAAAAAGTGCATGACTGAGATATGCAAGATGCAGACAGTAAAGAATGAGCTTGTAGGACGGCTCCAAAACGGAGCATACATAGTACCAAGGAATATGTATATGTACGGAATGAACAGCGAAATATACAGGATGTGTATGTACAATTTATATGAACAATATGACGAACGAATGAGCAGAAGATATATGACGAAATAAAAACATTGAATATACAGGTACAATGTGATGCACACAGAGAAAAAAATCACTACAAAAATCACTTATTCAGGAGACACAAAGTAAGTGCACGATAATACAGTGCAAACACTAACAGTAAAAAAGATAAACTGGAGATGGGAATAAGAAGAATGTACAGAATAACTAAGTCTGATAAGCTTAGGGAGACACTCTCCGGATCCGGTGAACCAGTCCAGGGTTCATCACAAAGATCAAAGCGGGAAAGGTCCCGACGTAGAGGATGGAAGTCAAATCAGAAGATGTAGGTCTGCAGAAGGCCCGGAAAACCAGCGGTGTAATGGTGACCATACACTCAGGAACTGCAGGCTCTGGTCAGTGGCCCTGGCAGAGATAAACGCCAATCGGAGCCTGGAGGTCAGCCGGTTGCGGAATTGCACACAGAGGGTATCTCCTGCTTGAAGGAGCGTAGGCACATTAGAGGTACGACGGAGTTGCAGATAGAAGCAGTAAATCACATGCTTTGCAAGTACAAAGATGTATACGCATGGCTCAGATAAAGGCACCGGTGGCGAACAAGAAACCAGCAGCGTACTGTACGAAGAAAAAGGCAGCTCTTTGGCACAGAGACACTTGGCAACGGTAAAGGCTAGGTGTAGTAAAGGAAGGATCGCCGGGCAGTACTGGTAGATGTGTAGAACACCAGCATGCTCAGAACAGAAGATGCAGGTGGGTGCGGCTGCCAGCGTCATCCGAAATAACGTGGCCGGCACTGGCAGGTGGCAGTGAAGGAAGAGCCAGAATATTCCTTTCATCTGGTGTCGAGATGGGTGAAGCTGTTGCCGACCACACACTTGGAAGAGCGGCGGGCGGCACTCCTGAAATGAGCTGGGGTGCGGGTGGCGATGGATCCAGAAGGAGAAAACGATAGAGAGTACGGACAGTGAAACTGGAGATCGGAAGAAAAGAGCCACGAACAGGAAGAAAAAAAAGGAAGGGGAAGAGAAGCAGAAGAAACGAGAAAGAGGCCAGCCGGAGAAGCGAGATCAGGAAAAAGAGTAATGATCGAGGAGCGGAGAGAATCGTAGAGTGCAAGAGAGGCAGAGGTGCGTGGAAGGGAAGGAAATAGGTCTGAAAAGGTTTTCCATGTTAGATCGGAGGAAAGTAAGTCTCAGACGGAAATTATCCCAGCGGGGAGCCAGGAAAGGTCAGTGAAATACGGTGCGTTAGGAGGATGGAAGAATAGAAGAGGGGTTCCGTTAGAAGTTCTGAGGTGGTAGCGGGTGGGGCACGGAGTAGTGGCAGAGAGCGAAGAAAGGAAAGCGCCTCTGAATAAACGGGGGAAAGACTGGAGCGCAGGAGAGAAAAGCGGATCCATCAGTAGAAAAGTTGTGAATTTGAAGCGCGGGTTCCGGGGAGAAATCATCACGTCTCGGAGAAGAGAGGCTGCAAATCTTGGTTTGCAGAGTAGACGCAGAAGAGATACTATCCGGTGTGCTTTGTAGAACTGGCAGACATCTAGGAGCACAATACCACCAGTGGAGATCGGACGACTTAAGAGTTGAGACTTGTATCCAATGATGAGCTGACCAGATCATAGTAGAAATGATCCGTGTGACTTCAGCAAGATAGTAAGCTGGCATGCGAGCAGCTGCCCACACATGAAGACAAGGAGACAGAAGATATGTACAAGCAAGGCGTGCCCGGGTGACGTAAGAGGCGCTGAACTGAGCTTTCCGCCAGAAGACAGCCGATCGAGCAAGGCGATTACGAAGAGCAGCCCACGTGTTGTTTCGGGCAGCTATGGGAGCTCCCAGGTGTACATCAAGAAATTTCTGAGAAGAGGCAGTCTAGGAGGCGCCCCATGGGGAGTCCGTCCTGGACTCTCAGGCACCACACCACAGGCCCGCACCCTTGGTAGTGTTGAGCATCGCTGAGGAGCAAGAAGAGTAGAGTGCATATACATGAGCAAGGGTATTAAATTGTGATTCCATCCGAATGCAGAAAGTCGCGTCGTCAGCGTAGGCGGAGTAGGTTATAGAGAAGTGCCTGGTGCTTGCTGTGGGAGGAGGAAGAGCCGCAAGAAATGCACGATGTACTGTGCGTAGGAAAGGCTCCAACGCCAGAGCAAATAATTGCCCAGAAAGTGGACACCCCTGTCGTATTCCACGACGGAAAGAAATGGGTGATGTCAGAAAGGCCGCTGTCTTGACCTGAAAGACGGCGTCGTGATAGAGAGCAAGAATGGTGGTAACGAAGACAGAAGGAAAGCCAAAAGCGTGTAAAGTAGTTGAGAGAAATGAATGGGATATATTATCAAAAGCTGCATGTTGGTCTAAATTTAGTAGAGCAAGAGATTCAGAATTAGTTCGGGCAAGATACAGAAGATCACGAAGAAGGTGAAGGTTAGTAGCGATAGAACGACCAGGTACCGTGTAGGACTGGTCGGAAGAGAGAAGATACGGAAGAACTTGATTTAGGCGGCGAGAGGGAATTTTAGTGAACAGTTTGTAATCAAGATTTATTAGTGAAATCGGACGCCAGTTCCCCAGGTCAAGGAGGATACCCTTCTTAGGGAAAAGTACCATGTGAGCAACAGTGAAGCCCCTCGGAAGGGAGATAGATGCAAAGGCAGAAGAGTAAGCAGCGAGAAGAAAAGAAAGGAGAAAAGGTAAAACGATAAGATAAAATGATAGAGGGAGGCTGTCAGGACCAGGGACGGCTCGGGGATTGAGAGAGAAAAGTGCAGTCCTAAGTTCAGATGGAGAGATAGGCTGCAGAAGAGAAGCAGAAGGTGGAGGGGTATCACTGTACTTGTCGGAGAAGTATTGACGAACATGGGAGCAAAGCACATCTGGGTCCGAAGCCACATGACCGTCAGGCAGACGCAGCACACGGAGTCGATGAGAAGAACGGCGCTGATCCTCTAACGAAGACAAGAACTCAAAAGAGCAGTCTTCGGGAGACAAGTGCTGGAGACGAAGTCGTAAAATGGCCTGCCTGGCTCGAGGTTCCAGAAGAGCACGGAGGTCTACCAAATATGCTGGATAGAGGGGGGAGAGGCTCCAAGCTGAGTGAGAACTTGTCGGAGATTGCGTTCTTCCATGGTGCGCAGATTAGCAACTGTGAACGAGTGGCTCTTGAGAAAGTGGAGCAGGTGTGACTTGACATCCAGCGAGTAACTTAGTGCACAGGAAGCAGTGGACAGTCCAGGGTGATAAGAGTGAAGGAGATTCCGGACTTTCGAACACAAAGCCTGGTCATCCAGGAGAGAGGTATCTAATGTCCAGGAGTGAAACTTGGAGCGTTGACGGAAAGAAGAGGTGAAGGTGGCCACAACGGCACAATGGTCAGAAGAGGCGGTGGGTAGATGCTGACAGTCCATGACCACGGGCAGAAGGGCAGTGGTTGCGTAGAAACGGTCAAGTCTAGCGGAAGATGACGAGGTGGCAGCTGAGGACCTCCACGTATGGGAGACCGTTGTAGGATAAAGTTGATGAAAGACGTCCCGAAGATCAAACTCTGTGATGAGGGAGTGTAATTGCTCTACAAGACGTAAGCGAGTTTCCTTATGAATTGGAGCACGATCACGATCAGGGTCAAGCGTGCAATTAAAATCGCCGCCGATCAACACGTGATCCGATGGCAACGTTGACTGAAGAGCTGAACGGAGCGCCATGAAAAGGAGGGTGTGATGTTGAGGTGTGCACAGAACGTAGATGTTGAAAATGACATAACGACGCTCGTCCAGAACAAAGGTAAGGCGCTGAAGCAAGTCACGGCAGAGAATCTGCACAGTCACTGAAGATATAACTTGACGGAACTGAGTGCGGATGCCGATGGCCAGACCGCCGATTGTAAAGTGTCGGAAAGCGTGGTGGAACCGATAGTTCCACGTACGCCATCAATTGAAGGGCGTTGTAGACAGGCAATTTGTCTCTTGGAGCAGAATAATGTCTGCTGTGAGGTGATGGAGATCCTCATGAGCAAGCGAGTTCGCCAGAGGGGACCCAAACTCCCTACAGTTCAGTGTCATTATCTTGAACGGAAATGTCCGACGGCGGTCCAAGGAGCTTGTCAGCGGCTCGTTGGAGCCGAGAGAGACAATCACAGACTTTCTTGAGACAACCGCTTTCGCGGAACGATCTGGATGATAAGACTTGGAGGTGAGATCGAACAACCGCCACTTGCGTCATAGTTGCTGCAAGCTCCGTGAGATAGGATTGGAGAAAATCATGAGACATGGTCTTGCTACGAGGACCGATGAGATAGGAGTATAATTCCGCACCAGAAATCAGTGTCTGTGGTAGTGAGGAATCTTCCAATTGCTGTATGAAATCCTCTAGAGTAAGTGGGACCAGTGTGCTGTCGTCAGAGTCGGAGATGGAGATGCTAGAAGCGTCAGATGCGAGTGAACGACTTTCCGAGCGATCACGTCCTCCTTGAAAGGTGGGAGATGTGCGTGTCTTTTTATTGCGACGTCGAGTAGTCCGACGACGCTTCGAGCGTACACTCTGTTGCTCAGGACTAAAGGCAGGATTGTCTGGCACTGTGAAGGCATCAGGCATATCAACCCCATTATCGGGCTCTGAAGGGTGCTGTGGAGTAAATGCAGAAAGCAGGAGAGTTCAACTGGTCTCCAGTCGAAGAATTTTCCTGCTGTGGGCATGTTTGGAGTATAGAAGCTGAGTTGGAAGTGGAAGGTTGCGACGAAGTCACGTGTTGACCAACGGTTTTATGCAGACTTTCGGAATAACTCGATTGCCGCTGGTCAGAGGCGCCAGATGAAGATGTCGGGGGTCCAGTTGACCATTGAGTAGGCTGTACTGAAGATTTGGAGGCAGTAGCTGCCCGATGAGGGCATAGTGCACTAGGGTGACCAGTGCTCTTACATACCGAACAAAGGGTGCCCAGAGTGATGTCAATGCGCCTAATATGAGTGTCACAGCGTACATTGAGTACCGATGGAACACGTACCATGGCTTCCTCCGAGGGAAAGATCACACGTACGCTACGGCGAAATCCTAAGAGATAACGGTCCTCAGGGACTCCCGGAAAGGAGGAGTACGTAATGACCGATCCGACAGTATGTCCATAATTCTGAGCGACGGAGAGCAATAGGTCGTCGGATACTTCCAGAGGAACAGGGGGAAACTGACTGTAGTAGGTTCTTGTGTGAGTGGGGTCGCAAGGAGATGGCGATCGCCGATGGAAATGCCTTCGGTCGGAACTCGAAGAGCGAAGGCTGGAGTCGCAAGATAAGCAATTACTTGACTGGTTCTTCTACCCACGTGAGTAACAGCCTCTTTTGGAACAATTTGTTGAAGAGCAGCGCTGTACGCCGTCAGCTTTGTGTTGGGGAGGCTGCGGAAAAATACACCCAGCCCGATTTTATCAAGAAAAAGCTGACCTTGAGGGCAAGTAGTCGGAACATCCACGTAGATCTGGCCTGTACCATATGTCATCTGATAAGGGCACTTTGAAGAAGGGAGCTGGTGAGAAGAAGAAGTTGACGCACCTGAGGTGACGGCAGCATACGTCACACCTGGCGCGCGTCGTGATGACGCGGAAGTGGCTGGTGGAAGTGTGACATCCATGGCGTCATCAGGAGGCACAGGGGAAGGCAATGGTTCACCACTCTTCGTCAGATGGGAAGGAGATGACTCCATGGGCAAGGCAACTTTGTCACGCTGCGGAGAGGAGGGGCTTATCAAAGGAAGCCCTCCATTGGCGGATTGCTGCTGGGCAGCTGAGAGGGATAAAGAGTCACTTCCGGAAGCGAGGATAGAAGCTCCGCTACCCCCGGAAGTCGCCATTTGCAATGGCGATAAGATTACGAGCTTCGGCCAACTCGACCAAAGCAGGAAAATGAGGAATGCAACACAGAAAGAGCACTTACCGACCTGGTAAATGGATCAGAAGTAAGACGGCACCTTCACACACGCTGCACACACAAATTTAGGAGCTGTAGACTCGGAAATTATCACAAATGGAACAAAATACGAGCACGAAGTAAACAACGACTGTTGTCCAGCACACAAACGACTCCTATGTTTCTTCTGTAATACCCAGGTTTCACTGCCATACATCAGAGTAAGAACAATTACATTTTCACACACAGCCATGCAGGACTCTCTAGAGAACCCATCATTCCTGTGAAAACCTCCCAGAGCAGCCATGACTTTCAATGAAGAATTCACTCGCCTACTAATTTCACCATCTAATTTGTTCTCTCTGTCAAACATGCTTTTTAAATACACAAACTCACTCACCTGGTCCATTTAGACTTACATTACCTTCAGTGCTACCAGTTCCTCTCTCAAAAACCATAACTTTAGTTTTTTTCTTATTTACACTCAAGTTTGAATTTCATGCAAACTTCGTACATCCGGGACAACATACTCTGCAACTCACTTTTGCTCTCTGCCAACAGGATAGTGTCATCAGCAAACAGCAATCTGCACACACAGATATCATCAAGACATAAACCAGTATCATCTATTTTGGTCTCATCGTAAGGTTCACCTTCCACAATTTTTGCATTATGATGTTAAATGGAAGATAGGGTATGAATTAAAAACAGATAAAATAGGTAAATCAGATTTAAAAAAAAAAAAAAAAGATGTGCAGTAGTAATCCTTGTTGTCATCAATGTCACCTTCATTGATGCTATGTTTTACAAATTTGTATATTCCTGTTTAGAAAGGAAACTTCAAGATGTGTACAAATAAAATCCAGCATTTCAGATAAAACAAGGAGGGAAATAAGTTTTTTGACTGAAACTTTAAAATGGAATAAAGAATGAAGCATCATTACAATGCCATAGTCATCATGCCAAATGCATTTTGTCGGCATCATCGGTGTCTAATGGCATTCAATCTTCCCAGTCCAAGCTGGCAGATCAGATCTTACACAAATGTGCATCTCTTCCTCATGTGGTAGCATTTGCAGTAACCCATCTGAGATTATTTTGTATTTTCTTAGGGAATTTTTATAATTTTTCCTCTTCTGTATAGACTACAGAGGTGTAAATAGGGCAGGGTGTCTGCCCCGAGTACAATACAACCTACATCTGAGTCTGATCAAAATTGGAACTGAACCTTTTGCACAAATTTTTGGTACCATAATTTTTGTTGTATTATCCGCAGACTACCACATCATAGATGTTACGAAAAATGCAATTCATAAGGCAACCTTATGGGTTGTCTTATGTTATAAACATGCTTTTGATTAAAATATACATAATATCTAAGGTATTTTACCTGACATTGTCAAAGTATTTCGCACGTTGTTTGCTCTGTGAGGCACGTGCTCCCGGCCCCGAGAGGTCCCTTCGTTACGGACCTTTGGTTAGTTATAAAAATAATTTTGCAGAAATAAAACAGTTAGGTTATATATTTTCAGTTCCACATTCATTCATTCGCAGAATCAAGTGTTTAAAATTTACTATTAATTAAAAGATTTTAGTAGAAAGAGTTATACTCATCGGGTCAGGAGATGTCGCACAAGGGGTTCGTTGTTACGGCGAGCGCTTTCAGCGGTACTTAACCGCCATCTTCTGGCCACTACATCTACACGAGGGTTCCTTGCGTGTGTGTAGTTTTGGAGTTGCATGTCGGGAATAGATGGGAAGATTTGCTGCCTGTATGTGTTAGGTGATTTGTTTCCAATGTGTCGCCATCTATTGGATGAGTTGGTAGGTATCTGTCGTAAGTATAATTCTTTTGTGTAGATATTTTTGGGCTATTATTATTTGTTCATAGAAACAGGTGTATTTTTTATTTTTTTGTTCTTTATTTATTGGTGTGATTTTTTGTAATGTTGAGTATAACTCTTTCTACTAAATCTTTTAATTAATAGTAAATTTTAAACGTTTGATTGTGCGAATGAATGAATGTGGAACTGAAAATATATAACCTAACTGTTTTATTTCTGCAAATTTTTTTATAACTAACCAAAGGTCCGTAACGATGGGACCTCTTGGGCCAGGAGCACAGAGCAAACAACGTGTGAAACACTTTGACAATATCAGGTAAAATACCTTAGATATTATGTATATTTTAATCATAGATGTTGAACCAGAAGTGGAATTTCTGGCAGAAAAGTCGGTCACATAATGACCCAGGAGTCCAAAGAAGTGGGGAGGGGGGGGAGAAACAATTTTATTAAATGAAGAAATTCATTTTTAAAGGTTATTTTTTCATATTTTTATCTCCGGAAAGATGAAGCTCAGTGGCACGACATCCATAGATCACGACGATGCAGCTCCATAGTGTTGCATTACACCTTGCCAATGACGAAATGCTGATACAGAACAAGTAATAGGAATACTGTATGTACTCGCGTATAAGTAGAAAGTTTTTGGAGGAAATCCTGCTTTCAGCGTTGGGGGATCGGTGTATACGTGGGCCAATAAAAAGACTTCCGTGAATTCTCCTGCGGAATTTACCGACGGATTTGTTTACATTTTAGATCGCAATACAACGGTTTTCCCCGTGTTTCTGTGCGACTGTTTTCTGACCTCAAAACTATCGCGCAGTGACCCGATCATATCCTCAATTGTGTCCACCACTTGAAGTTTAAATTCAGCAGTGTAACTGAAACATTTCCTTTTCAAAGACATCACTAATAGAAATAAATGAAAATATCAGCAGCAAAGGTGGCAGTCAAAATGGCGAAAGGACGAACTAAACAGAAGGCATAACACACACGAGATCCGAAAGGAGGAACGCATAGATTCGTGCAGTAAGCACTGTCCATACTTCATTGGCTGGTTGCCAAAAACAGAGACCACACAACAGTCAGAGTTGTCGTTCTCAATGATACAAAATGACCCCTGCCGTCCCTCCCCACAACTTTCCCCATCTTTCATTATGACACCCCCTCCTCTGTGCTCGGAATGAACTCCTGAACTGGAATTTTTTTTTTAAAAGTTCCTTTTCCAAGTATACCCCTCTCCCGCACAATTACCCTGCTGATTTTTCTTAAAAACCTAAGGCCCATAAAAACTTTTTTTTTAAATGGGCATATTATCCGCAGAACCTACATTTGAAACTTTTTTAGCAGATAATCAGCGGATTACAGGACAAAAATTACGGTACAATTTTTAGGCCATACTTCGTTGTTTGTCCATTTACAGAATTTTCTCATACGTTTTTGGTACACATTTTTCAGGCCATACTTCATGGTTTGTCCATTTACAGAATTTTCTCATACGTTTCACCAGTTTCGGTAGCCTTAACCCCAAATTCACATTTCTTCTTCAAAATATTCAAGGGATGTTAGTCGCTCATATTTAGAAATGAAGGAGCGGTTGTACGTACATAAGGTAAAGATATCCACATTTCTGAAAATTTTCTGTGAGCTATTCTATCATCATCGTAGCTGCGAGTAGTGACTATCGACTGCATTCGGCCCATTTGATGTGGTACTGAAGCTCTAAACTAGTTCACAAAAGCTGCACAAACAGTCATAATTTGATTATTTTTTTGTTTGTTTGGGTGGTTTAACAACCCTAATTTGAGGCCAAATGGCTCCAGTGAAGGGAGTGAGCCAGTGCTGTAGGACAAAGACACCGTCCATGCCTTACGTTGGATATTTGGGTTAGAAACCAGCGCCTCTAAACACTCGACCACCGGGGTGATACCGTTCTATTGTGCCTCCCATATTAAGATGCCATTAATTGTTTCGTCGGCATTCATCTGTTCACCGAGTAGGCCCAGGCTAGAATCTCGGATGAGGCATGAGTGGTGTGTTCATCTTATGGCATTGTCTCTCTCCCTTCCCAGGAACCAGAGACCCTGAACTGGGCACTGGTGACTGCTGATATTCCTTGGGGTCAGGGCCTTGATCTCGTCTTTTTTTTTTTTTTTATCAATAGCAACACTTGCTAGTGGCCTTATTTTTTACTAGCAAATTGCATTACCTACTAGCAAAAGTTTATTAACATTATACAAAAGAAATTTTAACATGCCCCCTCCATTAGTCAATCATGACAAATTTTGATTTCACCCCTGTAACTGTCACATTGTAACGCTGAAAAGATTACAAATATTTACATATAACTCACTTTTTCATGACCTGACAGATTAATGCTAACAATTTAATTTGAATGCAAATATTTAAAAAAACTTATTTAACTTTATTCACAAAATTTAACATTATTATTCAAAATCTTAAGTTACTTTTCGTATGGTTTATGATCTTGGTTTCGGGTCTTTTCATCATACCACTTTAAAACAGCAGGCCTGGGGTCAAACTTGTCTTAAGACAGACCTTCAACCTTAATACTCATGAGAACATTCAATGTTTGTAAGTTTAAACTGCCCCTCCAATCACTATGGATTCTCTTCATGAAACTGAACCCAACCTCACATGCAGAAGTAGACAAGGGAAATATACTGGATATTTCTACTAGTGCCAAAATGTTTTCATAATGTTTGTACTTTTCAAGAAACATTCATTTCATGTCTTTGGATGTACCTTCAACCTTAATACTCATGAGAGCATTCAATGTTTGTAAGTTTAAACTGCCCCTCCAATCACCTTGGATTCTCTTCATGAAACTGAACCGAACCTCACATGCAGAAGTAGACAAGGGAAATATACTGGATATTTCTACTAGTGCCAAAATGTTTTTATAATGTTTGTACTTTTCAAGAAACATTCATTTCATGTCTTTGGATGTACCTTCAACCTTAATACTCATGAGAGCATTCAATGTTTGTAAGTTTAAACTGTCCCTCTAATCACCCTGGATTCTCTTCATGAAACTGAACCCAACCTCACATGCAGAAGTAGATAAGGGAAATATACTGGATATTTCTACTAGTGCCAAAATGTTTTCATAATGTTTGTACTTTTCAAGAAACATTCATTTCATGTCTTTGGATGTACCTTCAACCTTAATACTCATGAGAGCATTCAATGTTTGTAAGTTTAAACTGCCCCTCCAATCACCTTGGATTCTCTTCATGAAACTGAACCGAACCTCACATGCAGAAGTAGACAAGGGAAATATACTGGATATTTCTACTAGTGCCAAAATGTTTTTATAATGTTTGTACTTTTCAAGAAACATTCATTTCATGTCTTTGGATGTACCTTCAACCTTAATACTCATGAGAGCATTCAATGTTTGTAAGTTTAAACTGCCCCTCCAATCACTATGGATTCTCTTCATGAAACTGAACCGAACCTCACATGCAGAAGTAGACAAGGGAAATATACTGGATATTTCTACTAGTGCCAAAATGTTTTCATAATGTTTGTACTTTTCAAGAAACATTCATTTCATGTCTTTGGATGTACCTTCAACCTTAATACTCATGAGAGCATTCAATGTTTGTAAGTTTAAACTGCCCCTCCAATCACCTTGGATTCTCTTCATGAAACTGAACCGAACCTCACATGCAGAAGTAGACAAGGGAAATATACTGGATATTTCTACTAGTGCCAAAATGTTTTTATAATGTTTGTACTTTTCAAGAAACATTCATTTCATGTCTTTGGATGTACCTTCAACCTTAATACTCATGAGAGCATTCAATGTTTGTAAGTTTAAACTGCCCCTCCAATCACCTTGGATTCTCTTCATGAAACTGAACCGAAAACCTCACATGCAGAAGTAGACAAGGGAAATATACTGGATATTTCTACTAGTGCCAAAATGTTTTTATAATGTTTGTACTTTTCAAGAAACATTCATTTCATGTCTTTGGATGTACCTTCAACCTTAATACTCATGAGAGCATTCAATGTTTGTAAGTTTAAACTGCCCCTCCAATCACCTTGGATTCTCTTCATGAAACTGAACCCAACCTCACATGCAGAAGTAGACAAGGGAAATATACTGGATATTTCTACTAGTGCCAAAATGTTTTTATAATGTTTGTACTTTTCAAGAAACATTCATTTCATGTCTTTGGATGTACCTTCAACCTTAATACTCATGAGAGCATTCAATGTTTGTAAGTTTAAACTGCCCCTCCAATCACCTTGGATTCTCTTCATGAAACTGAACCGAACCTCACATGCAGAAGTAGACAAGGGAAATATACTGGATATTTCTACTAGTGCCAAAATGTTTTTATAATGTTTGTACTTTTCAAGAAACATTCATTTCATGTCTTTGGATGTACCTTCAACCTTAATACTCATGAGAGCATTCAATGTTTGTAAGTTTAAACTGCCCCTCCAATCACCTTGGATTCTCTTCATGAAACTGAACCGAACCTCACATGCAGAAGTAGACAAGGGAAATATACTGGATATTTCTACTAGTGCCAAAATGTTTTTATAATGTTTGTACTTTTCAAGAAACATTCATTTCATGTCTTTGGATGTACCTTCAACCTTAATACTCATGAGAGCATTCAATGTTTGTAAGTTTAAACTGCCCCTCCAATCACCCTGGATTCTCTTCATGAAACTGAACCTCACCTCACATGCAGAAGTAGACAAGGGAAATATACTGGATATTTCTACTAGTGCCAAAATGTTTTTATAATGTTTGTACTTTTCAAGAAACATTCATTTCATGTTTTCGGATGTACCTTCAACCTTAATACTCATGAGAGCATTCAATGTTTGTAAGTTAAAACTGCCCCTCCAATCACCCTGGATTCTCTTCATGAAACTGAACCCAACCTCACATGCAGCAGTAGATAAGGGAATATATACTGGATATTTCTACTGTTGCCAAAGTGTTTTTATAATGTTTGTACTTTTCAAGAAACATTCATTTCATGTTTTCGGATGTACCTTCAACCTTAATACTCATGAGAGCATTCAATGTTTGTAAGTTTAAACTGCCCCTCCAATCACCTTGGATTCTCTTCATGAAACTGAACCCAACCTCACATGCAGAAGTAGATAAGGGAAATATACTGGATATTTCTACTAGTGCCAAAATGTTTTTATAATGTTTGTACTTTTCAAGAAACATTCATTTCATGTTTTCGGATGTACCTTCAACCTTAATACTCATGAGAGCATTCAATGTTTGTAAGTTTAAACTGCCCCTCCAATCACCTTGGATTCTCTTCATGAAACTGAACCCAACCTCACATGCAGAAGTAGATAAAGGAAATGTACTGGATATTTCTACTGTTGCCAAAATGTTTTTATAATGTTTGTACTTTTCAAGAAACATTCATTTCATGTTTTCAGATGTACCTTCAACCTCAATACTCATGAGAGCATTCAATGTTTGTAAGTTTAAACTGCCCCTCCAATCACCTTGGATTCTCTTCATGAAACTGAACCGAACCTCACATGCAGAAGTAGACAAGGGAAATATACTGGATATTTCTACTAGTGCCAAAATGTTTTTATAATGTTTGTACTTTTCAAGAAACATTCATTTCATGTTTTCGGATGTACCTTCAACCTTAATACTCATGAGAGCATTCAATGTTTGTAAGTTAAAACTGCCCCTCCAATCACCCTGGATTCTCTTCATGAAACTGAACCCAACCTCACATGCAGAAGTAGACAAGGGAAATATACTGGATATTTCTACTAGTGCCAAAATGTTTTTATAATGTTTGTACTTTTCAAGAAACATTCATTTCATGTCTTTGGATGTACCTTCAACCTTAATACTCATGAGAGCATTCAATGTTTGTAAGTTTAAACTGCCCCTCCAATCACCTTGGATTCTCTTCATGAAACTGAACCGAACCTCACATGCAGAAGTAGACAAGGGAAATATACTGGATATTTCTACTAGTGCCAAAATGTTTTTATAATGTTTGTACTTTTCAAGAAACATTCATTTCATGTCTTTGGATGTACCTTCAACCTTAATACTCATGAGAGCATTCAATGTTTGTAAGTTTAAACTGCCCCTCCAATCACCTTGGATTCTCTTCATGAAACTGAACCGAACCTCACATGCAGAAGTAGACAAGGGAAATATACTGGATATTTCTACTAGTGCCAAAATGTTTTTATAATGTTTGTACTTTTCAAGAAACATTCATTTCATGTCTTTGGATGTACCTTCAACCTTAATACTCATGAGAGCATTCAATGTTTGTAAGTTTAAACTGTCCCTCTAATCACCCTGGATTCTCTTCATGAAACTGAACCCAACCTCACATGCAGAAGTAGATAAGGGAAATATACTGGATATTTCTACTAGTGCCAAAATGTTTTCATAATGTTTGTACTTTTCAAGAAACATTCATTTCATGTCTTTGGATGTACCTTCAACCTTAATACTCATGAGAGCATTCAATGTTTGTAAGTTTAAACTGCCCCTCCAATCACCTTGGATTCTCTTCATGAAACTGAACCGAACCTCACATGCAGAAGTAGACAAGGGAAATATACTGGATATTTCTACTAGTGCCAAAATGTTTTTATAATGTTTGTACTTTTCAAGAAACATTCATTTCATGTCTTTGGATGTACCTTCAGCACCTTAATACTCATGAGAGCATTCAATGTTTGTAAGTTTAAACTGCCCCTCCAATCACTATGGATTCTCTTCATGAAACTGAACCGAACCTCACATGCAGAAGTAGACAAGGGAAATATACTGGATATTTCTACTAGTGCCAAAATGTTTTCATAATGTTTGTACTTTTCAAGAAACATTCATTTCATGTCTTTGGATGTACCTTCAACCTTAATACTCATGAGAGCATTCAATGTTTGTAAGTTTAAACTGCCCCTCCAATCACCTTGGATTCTCTTCATGAAACTGAACCGAACCTCACATGCAGAAGTAGACAAGGGAAATATACTGGATATTTCTACTAGTGCCAAAATGTTTTTATAATGTTTGTACTTTTCAAGAAACATTCATTTCATGTCTTTGGATGTACCTTCAACCTTAATACTCATGAGAGCATTCAATGTTTGTAAGTTTAAACTGCCCCTCCAATCACCTTGGATTCTCTTCATGAAACTGAACCGAACCTCACATGCAGAAGTAGACAAGGGAAATATACTGGATATTTCTACTAGTGCCAAAATGTTTTTATAATGTTTGTACTTTTCAAGAAACATTCATTTCATGTCTTTGGATGTACCTTCAACCTTAATACTCATGAGAGCATTCAATGTTTGTAAGTTTAAACTGCCCCTCCAATCACCTTGGATTCTCTTCATGAAACTGAACCCAACCTCACATGCAGAAGTAGACAAGGGAAATATACTGGATATTTCTACTAGTGCCAAAATGTTTTATAATGTTTGTACTTTTCAAGAAACATTCATTTCATGTCTTTGGATGTACCTTCAACCTTAATACTCATGAGAGCATTCAATGTTTGTAGTTTAAACTGCCCCTCCAATCACCTTGGATTCTCTTCATGAAACTGAACCGAACCTCACATGCAGAAGTAGACAAGGGAAATATACTGGATATTTCTACTAGTGCCAAAATGTTTTTATAATGTTTGTACTTTTCAAGAAACATTCATTTCATGTCTTTGGATGTACCTTCAACCTTAATACTCATGAGAGCATTCAATGTTTGTAAGTTTAAACTGCCCCTCCAATCACCTTGGATTCTCTTCATGAAACTGAACCGAACCTCACATGCAGAAGTAGACAAGGGAAATATACTGGATATTTCTACTAGTGCCAAAATGTTTTTATAATGTTTGTACTTTTCAAGAAACATTCATTTCATGTCTTTGGATGTACCTTCAACCTTAATACTCATGAGAGCATTCAATGTTTGTAAGTTTAAACTGCCCCTCCAATCACCTTGGATTCTCTTCATGAAACTGAACCCAACCTCACATGCAGAAGTAGACAAGGAAATATACTGGATATTTCTACTAGTGCCAAAATGTTTTTATAATGTTTGTACTTTTCAAGAAACATTCATTTCATGTCTTTGGATGTACCTTCAACCTTAATACTCATGAGAGCATTCAATGTTTGTAAGTTTAAACTGCCCCTCCAATCACCTTGGATTCTCTTCATGAAACTGAACCGAACCTCACATGCAGAAGTAGACAAGGGAAATATACTGGATATTTCTACTAGTGCCAAAATGTTTTTATAATGTTTGTACTTTTCAAGAAACATTCATTTCATGTCTTTGGATGTACCTTCAACCTTAATACTCATGAGAGCATTCAATGTTTGTAAGTTTAAACTGCCCCTCCAATCACCTTGGATTCTCTTCATGAAACTGAACCGAACCTCACATGCAGAAGTAGACAAGGGAAATATACTGGATATTTCTACTAGTGCCAAAATGTTTTTATAATGTTTGTACTTTTCAAGAAACATTCATTTCATGTCTTTGGATGTACCTTCAACCTTAATACTCATGAGAGCATTCAATGTTTGTAAGTTTAAACTGCCCCTCCAATCACCCTGGATTCTCTTCATGAAACTGAACCTCACCTCACATGCAGAAGTAGACAAGGGAAATATACTGGATATTTCTACTAGTGCCAAAATGTTTTTATAATGTTTGTACTTTTCAAGAAACATTCATTTCATGTTTTCAGATGTACCTTCAACCTTAATACTCATGAGAGCATTCAATGTTTGTAAGTTAAAACTGCCCCTCCAATCACCCTGGATTCTCTTCATGAAACTGAACCCAACCTCACATGCAGCAGTAGATAAGGGAAATATACTGGATATTTCTACTGTTGCCAAAGTGTTTTTATAATGTTTGTACTTTTCAAGAAACATTCATTTCATGTTTTCGGATGTACCTTCAACCTTAATACTCATGAGAGCATTCAATGTTTGTAAGTTTAAACTGCCCCTCCAATCACCTTGGATTCTCTTCATGAAACTGAACCCAACCTCACATGCAGAAGTAGATAAGGGAAATATACTGGATATTTCTACTAGTGCCAAAATGTTTTTATAATGTTTGTACTTTTCAAGAAACATTCATTTCATGTTTTCGGATGTACCTTCAACCTTAATACTCATGAGAGCATTCAATGTTTGTAAGTTTAAACTGCCCCTCCAATCACCTTGGATTCTCTTCATGAAACTGAACCCAACCTCACATGCAGAAGTAGATAAAGGAAATGTACTGGATATTTCTACTGTTGCCAAAATGTTTTATAATGTTTGTACTTTTCAAGAAACATTCATTTCATGTTTTCAGATGTACCTTCAACCTCAATACTCATGAGAGCATTCAATGTTTGTAAGTTTAAACTGCCCCTCCAATCACCTTGGATTCTCTTCATGAAACTGAACCGAACCTCACATGCAGAAGTAGACAAGGGAAATATACTGGATATTTCTACTAGTGCCAAAATGTTTTTATAATGTTTGTACTTTTCAAGAAACATTCATTTCATGTTTTCGGATGTACCTTCAACCTTAATACTCATGAGAGCATTCAATGTTTGTAAGTTAAAACTGCCCCTCCAATCACCCTGGATTCTCTTCATGAAACTGAACCCAACCTCACATGCAGAAGTAGACAAGGGAAATATACTGGATATTTCTACTAGTGCCAAAATGTTTTTATAATGTTTGTACTTTTCAAGAAACATTCATTTCATGTCTTTGGATGTACCTTCAACCTTAATACTCATGAGAGCATTCAATGTTTGTAAGTTTAAACTGCCCCTCCAATCACCTTGGATTCTCTTCATGAAACTGAACCGAACCTCACATGCAGAAGTAGACAAGGGAAATATACTGGATATTTCTACTAGTGCCAAAATGTTTTTATAATGTTTGTACTTTTCAAGAAACATTCATTTCATGTCTTTGGATGTACCTTCAACCTTAATACTCATGAGAGCATTCAATGTTTGTAAGTTTAAACTGCCCCTCCAATCACCTTGGATTCTCTTCATGAAACTGAACCGAACCTCACATGCAGAAGTAGACAAGGGAAATATACTGGATATTTCTACTAGTGCCAAAATGTTTTTATAATGTTTGTACTTTTCAAGAAACATTCATTTCATGTCTTTGGATGTACCTTCAACCTTAATACTCATGAGAGCATTCAATGTTTGTAAGTTTAAACTGTCCCTCTAATCACCCTGGATTCTCTTCATGAAACTGAACCCAACCTCACATGCAGAAGTAGATAAGGGAAATATACTGGATATTTCTACTAGTGCCAAAATGTTTTCATAATGTTTGTACTTTTCAAGAAACATTCATTTCATGTCTTTGGATGTACCTTCAACCTTAATACTCATGAGAGCATTCAATGTTTGTAAGTTTAAACTGCCCCTCCAATCACCTTGGATTCTCTTCATGAAACTGAACCGAACCTCACATGCAGAAGTAGACAAGGGAAATATACTGGATATTTCTACTAGTGCCAAAATGTTTTCATAATGTTTGTACTTTTCAAGAAACATTCATTTCATGTCTTTGGATGTACCTTCAACCTTAATACTCATGAGAGCATTCAATGTTTGTAAGTTTAAACTGCCCCTCCAATCACCTTGGATTCTCTTCATGAAACTGAACCGAACCTCACATGCAGAAGTAGACAAGGGAAATATACTGGATATTTCTACTAGTGCCAAAATGTTTTTATAATGTTTGTACTTTTCAAGAAACATTCATTTCATGTCTTTGGATGTACCTTCAACCTTAATACTCATGAGAGCATTCAATGTTTGTAAGTTTAAACTGCCCCTCCAATCACTATGGATTCTCTTCATGAAACTGAACCGAACCTCACATGCAGAAGTAGACAAGGGAAATATACTGGATATTTCTACTAGTGCCAAAATGTTTTCATAATGTTTGTACTTTTCAAGAAACATTCATTTCATGTCTTTGGATGTACCTTCAACCTTAATACTCATGAGAGCATTCAATGTTTGTAAGTTTAAACTGCCCCTCCAATCACCTTGGATTCTCTTCATGAAACTGAACCGAACCTCACATGCAGAAGTAGACAAGGGAAATATACTGGATATTTCTACTAGTGCCAAAATGTTTTTATAATGTTTGTACTTTTCAAGAAACATTCATTTCATGTCTTTGGATGTACCTTCAACCTTAATACTCATGAGAGCATTCAATGTTTGTAAGTTTAAACTGCCCCTCCAATCACCTTGGATTCTCTTCATGAAACTGAACCGAACCTCACATGCAGAAGTAGACAAGGGAAATATACTGGATATTTCTACTAGTGCCAAAATGTTTTTATAATGTTTGTACTTTTCAAGAAACATTCATTTCATGTCTTTGGATGTACCTTCAACCTTAATACTCATGAGAGCATTCAATGTTTGTAAGTTTAAACTGCCCCTCCAATCACCTTGGATTCTCTTCATGAAACTGAACCCAACCTCACATGCAGAAGTAGACAAGGGAAATATACTGGATATTTCTACTAGTGCCAAAATGTTTTTATAATGTTTGTACTTTTCAAGAAACATTCATTTCATGTCTTTGGATGTACCTTCAACCTTAATACTCATGAGAGCATTCAATGTTTGTAAGTTTAAACTGCCCCTCCAATCACCTTGGATTCTCTTCATGAAACTGAACCGAACCTCACATGCAGAAGTAGACAAGGGAAATATACTGGATATTTCTACTAGTGCCAAAATGTTTTTATAATGTTTGTACTTTTCAAGAAACATTCATTTCATGTCTTTGGATGTACCTTCAACCTTAATACTCATGAGAGCATTCAATGTTTGTAAGTTTAAACTGCCCCTCCAATCACCTTGGATTCTCTTCATGAAACTGAACCGAACCTCACATGCAGAAGTAGACAAGGGAAATATACTGGATATTTCTACTAGTGCCAAAATGTTTTTATAATGTTTGTACTTTTCAAGAAACATTCATTTCATGTCTTTGGATGTACCTTCAACCTTAATACTCATGAGAGCATTCAATGTTTGTAAGTTTAAACTGCCCCTCCAATCACCCTGGATTCTCTTCATGAAACTGAACCTCACCTCACATGCAGAAGTAGACAAGGGAAATATACTGGATATTTCTACTAGTGCCAAAATGTTTTTATAATGTTTGTACTTTTCAAGAAACATTCATTTCATGTTTTCGGATGTACCTTCAACCTTAATACTCATGAGAGCATTCAATGTTTGTAAGTTAAAACTGCCCCTCCAATCACCCTGGATTCTCTTCATGAAACTGAACCCAACCTCACATGCAGCAGTAGATAAGGGAAATATACTGGATATTTCTACTGTTGCCAAAGTGTTTTTATAATGTTTGTACTTTTCAAGAAACATTCATTTCATGTTTTCGGATGTACCTTCAACCTTAATACTCATGAGAGCATTCAATGTTTGTAAGTTTAAACTGCCCCTCCAATCACCTTGGATTCTCTTCATGAAACTGAACCCAACCTCACATGCAGAAGTAGATAAGGGAAATATACTGGATATTTCTACTAGTGCCAAAATGTTTTTATAATGTTTGTACTTTTCAAGAAACATTCATTTCATGTTTTCGGATGTACCTTCAACCTTAATACTCATGAGAGCATTCAATGTTTGTAAGTTTAAACTGCCCCTCCAATCACCTTGGATTCTCTTCATGAAACTGAACCCAACCTCACATGCAGAAGTAGATAAAGGAAATGTACTGGATATTTCTACTGTTGCCAAAATGTTTTTATAATGTTTGTACTTTTCAAGAAACATTCATTTCATGTTTTCAGATGTACCTTCAACCTCAATACTCATGAGAGCATTCAATGTTTGTAAGTTTAAACTGCCCCTCCAATCACCTTGGATTCTCTTCATGAAACTGAACCGAACCTCACATGCAGAAGTAGACAAGGGAAATATACTGGATATTTCTACTAGTGCCAAAATGTTTTTATAATGTTTGTACTTTTCAAGAAACATTCATTTCATGTTTTCGGATGTACCTTCAACCTTAATACTCATGAGAGCATTCAATGTTTGTAAGTTAAAACTGCCCCTCCAATCACCCTGGATTCTCTTCATGAAACTGAACCCAACCTCACATGCAGCAGTAGATAAGGGAAATATACTGGATATTTCTACTGTTGCCAAAGTGTTTTTATAATGTTTGTACTTTTCAAGAAACATTCGTTTCATGTTTTCGGATGTACCTTCAACCTTAATACTCATGAGAACATTCAATGTTTGTAAGTTTAAACTGTCCCTCTAATCACCCTGGATTCTCTTCATGAAACTGAACCCAACCTCACATGCAGAAGTAGATAAGGGAAATATACTGGATATTTCTACTAGTGCAGAAATGTTTTTATAATGTTTGTACTTTTCAAGAAACATTCATTTCCAGAAAGCAGTTGTTCGTTTTTGTATGTGTTGAAAATATTCCACATGGGCAATGCAGTGGCACTTTACAGTTCACACTAAAATTTTCCCACTAGCTACTTTTGCTAGAACCACTTTTTATCAACATCAAAATGAATTTGCTTGCTAGCAATTTGCTACTTACTGGTCAAAATCAAGCCTTGTTACTACCGCCTATATTTTGAAAATTTTTACTCCTTTTATGTTTCGTTTTATTGGATCTACCCATTTTATCTAATTTTAATTCATATCTTACCCTACTTTTAACATCATAATGCAAAAATTGTGGAAGCTAAACTTTACAACAGCAGTGTTAAAATGATTTGGTACAATGCTGAGACTGATGATGTTGATAAGATGAGGCGACAAAACACAGTGGGTTATATTGTTTTTTGTTTTTTTACGTATTTCATTTAAAATCCTACAAATTCTGTTATACAGAGTGGCTGAAAAAAGAAATACCAGTAAATAAAGTAAGACCACTGTTAATATGGAGTACACAATAATTGAAACTACAAATGCACACAATATTTCACCATAATATATGAAATATTTTATAATAGTTTATGCTATTTCACACAGGCAAGTTTCTTCATCTTTGGCTAACATAAATTTCTTTCTTTTTTTATTGGAGGTTTAATGACCGCCTGAGTAACTCAATGGGCTATAAGCAGTTGCTCATCCCTAATATAGGGCCACTGGTTCCAGGGAAGGGAGAGAGCTAGTGCTGTAAGACGAGCACAACATCCATGCCTCACCGGCAGGCCTCGCGAATATCGGTCGCCAGTCGCGACTAGATATTTCATAGTGGCTGGTAAATTTTTTTGAATAGTAGACAATGATGGCGAGTACATCCCCCGCACCCCCACCCCCAGTGAGAAACTATATTGTCCAACTTTTCTCCCCACTAGGACTCTGCAATCTATCGATTCTTCGCGAAAAACCGGTGTGAATTTAACATCGATGTTAAGGTGTTTCGACTGACGAAACTATGATTCATCACTACCGTCATGTAAATGCTCGCGATGTAAATGCCATCACGTGCCACTGAGCTGTGACCCATCACTGTTGTTCAAACTGTTTTTTCCAGTCCAAGGCACGTGAATATCGGCTGATCCTCATGCATGCACATCTCCGATGTAGTTTTTCGCGGTATCTCGTTCCAGACGCTACATTGGGAGATTGCTCATCAAAAATTCGCCTGCCAGCGAGTAATCGTGGCCATTGTAGTTTCATGAGTGATCCCATCCGGAGTCCCATCACGATGTTTAAACAGGTTTCTTATCGGGCCTCCATCGACGATGCTATTAAAAGGCCTCGTGTTCCACGCGTTGGATCTAGGAAATTTACCACAGCTTAGGAACAGTACGAAGTATGCGACAGTTTTTTTTGGCGTGAATACGTCTTTAAAATCAGACCAGTACAGAAAGTTGAGCGTTACGAAAAAATGGGCATAGAGTTCGGTCTAATAATTTCTATATTATCAATGCGAACCAAACCAACCTTGTGTCATTCAATAGCTAAGGGAACAAGACTTGTTAGTGACCTTAAGTTACTGTGCAGCAATAAGCGGGGGACTTTGCGCTGCACCGCACAAACTTCTAATCAGTATAACTCGGCACCGCAAAGCGCTACAACACCGAAATTGGTCTCAAACAAAAGCTAACTTTGAGATCTGTCGATTTAAAACATTAGAAGTGAAATCAAATTCAGTGTTGGTTGTGAAACTTTAGATTGCAGTTGAAATTTTTTTAAATTTTCACAATGTTGGCATATACTTGTCGAAAAGCCAAGCAGAAATACATCGAACGTAGCCTACGGGGAAGAGCAACTCATCAGCTTTCGATAAACACCGCAATGTACGTGGCAGAACACGTAAGAAAGTATCGGGAGTGAAAGAAAATTGCTGTGGCGCAGCATGCGAACACTTCGGCGGCAGCGCTGCATGAGCCCATTGGCGTGGAGCACTAGCAATGAATCTCATAAAAACCAGTAATTGGGCATGTCTGAATTGCAACATTTTAAATGACTTAATGATGATTAGATGCAATGGCACTGCAATTGAAGATTTTGATCCTCAAAATGCTATTCAATTGTGGTGGGAAAATACTTTTGATGGGAAGGTCAAACACAGTACATATCAGTGGTAAACTGTATCAACATTATTAGTGCCACTTTATGTATATATATCCTAGTGTTTGTCCGTTTGTTTTAAATATTGTTAAAAGAAATCAGGCATCTAAATTCAATGGCCTCCCAAAAATGAATTATGTATGTGTGAATTAAGATAGTAAGAGTAATGATATTACAGCACTGAAAATAAATTATCAAAAAATCAATCATTTTGGAACAAAAGCATATGCAATATTTGCAATCAATCTAATGATCCTATGCAGTAACTGCGGCTAAACTTCTGTGTTCGGCCCTTAGCTAGTTCCGAAAGCAATAACAGATGGCGCCACGGTAGCACTTTACGTCTTCTCTGCTCTTCTCGCACTTTCATGGGAAATGCGTTATAGCTACTTACCATGGTTTTATGCTCAGATTCCGATTGACAGTGTGATGATTCTGACGTATTGTTTCCCAAAGGATTGTCTTACGATGAGCCGATTGAAGAAAACTCACATGGCGATGTTATCACATCCACTGAGACAATTACCGACCGGTATTCGTATTGCAGACAACTAGTCTTAGAGTTCATGGTAGCCTGGAATCATCGTCGAAGTGGACGAAGCCGAAGTGGGCAAACGGAAGTACAACTGCCGTCGTTTTGTCGAGGGCACCTGGATTCTTGGTATCTTTGAACGAGATACCAAACGTTTCAGGGTCGAAATCTGCCCTGATAACAACAGATCGGCAGATACATTGCTGCCCCTCATCACCAAACACATAGAGCCAGGAACAACGATTATGACGGACCAGTGGGCTGCATATCGGAATCTGCCAAGCTCTGGCTACACTCATTTCACTGTCAACCACTCCCTCAACTTCATTTATCCCATCACAGGTGCCGATACACAAGGAGTAGAGAGCAATTGGCGTCCCCTGAAACATAAATTAACACAGGGGAACCACAAAATGTACTTGGCAGACCATATTCTGGAATATTTATTTCGACGGAATTGCTGTCTTTCCTCTGAGCATTGTTTTAAAGTCCTGATTCGTGCAATCGGACAGTTCTTCCCTGGCAGATAAAAATTTACTTGCTTTTTTCTGCTAGGTAGACACTTTCTGATTCATGAGGAAAAACTATTCTTCCATCTCAATAAATATTTCTCACATATGCCAAACTGTACATTCAAAAAGGTCCTTTTAAGGGCCACCTTTAATCAATATTATTCACTTCGTTTGCCACTTTCACAACGTAACGCTTCACGATGTAGCGATAAAGTGTCGCCATCTATCATCGCGTTGTCGAACTATTTTTGGGCCGAACGCGGAAGGTTTACCGTATCTGCTCTGCATCTGTTTTTATGAAGTTAATGGGGGAGGTGTCTCTCATTAAAAGGTAAAAAACAAAAACATGCACCCATTTAATTTAATAGAAACGTAAGTAGAGAAGTTACTGAATTATTATTATTTTTTAAATTTCGTATGGCCAGTAGATTTTGTCATTTGGCTAGTAAAATTTTTATTCCACTAGCTACGTTGGCTAGTAGAAATTTCAGCAGTTTCGCGAGGGCTGCTCACCGAGATTCAAACCCGGACCCCTTCGGACAAATGAGACCACTGATGAATGAACGCTTAGACCACTGCACCGCCGGGGCAACACAAAAAATTTCATTGCACTTCCATGGTATAACGTCAACTAGTTACAGTCTGGAATAAGAAACTTGTAAAATAATATTTTATGCTTTTATGAGAATTTTAAAAACAATTCTGCAAATAACTTTAATAATACAAACTTGCCTAATAGGTTATTGTTCCTTTTGCAACATTTACCACATGTAAAATATATGTGCGGTAAATGTTGCAAAAGGAATAATAACCTATTAGGTGAGTTTCCATTATTGAAGTTAAATAGAATTTGCACGTAAAAATAAGAACAATTTCGGGAATATGTATGTATTTTAGAGTTGTCTTTTGTTATATTTCTGCAAATATGTGGAGAAAAAAAAGCTGGATTTTCCAGGATGATGAAGTCCCAAGTATCTGAGTGTTCAGCATTTGAATATTCTCAGACTTTTGCCAGTCAAAGCTAATTCTCACAGGGCAATGTAATTTTCAAGTTTTCTGATGTGATTGGTGTTAAATGATAAACAGTAAATACAGGCAATTCAGGGATAACTTATTGCTAAGTTAATAATTCTGATGTACTTCCACATATTAAAAGAAGAATATTTCTCCCACAGAATTTTTTTTTTTTTTTGTAGTGTTCAGATTCCGGCTGGACTTCTGAAGTGATAAGTGAATCCAATAAATGTGTAGATTAGCGTCCTAAATTATTTCATCGGAAAACTGTTAGTACCGGGAAAAAGTTGGACATACAGATTTTAGAGCATGGAAACAAATGGCGCAGAAATTTCATATTTTAAATGTCTTTTAAAGATTTTTATCATAATATTGACCTGTGAGTACGATGCTGTGAAGAGAAGCTGCGGTAGGCCTAACGCATCGCTATGGCGACGATGTGAAACTAAAAGAATTAAAAGAAAGGTTCATTGCTGTACCAAAGTGATGGGCGGAGGAGTACAAGAGAAAGTGGTTACGTTGTTGGCAGGGGAGTGATAAATGTTGTAGTGATACACTACAGAAAATAGGTCCACATTATCCACCCTTCATTTTGTTGTATCCTGTACATTGTTGGCAAGAAAAATCGGATAAAACCTCTTTGATTTCCAAAAAGGTATTTATGAGTGAGGTAGAAACTGACCTGCAAACAAGGTATTAACAGGAGAACCAAAAGTTCACTGGCACAGCAAATCAGGTACGAATCGAAGGCGTTCAAAGGACAACCGAAAATTATACTTCCCCAGTTTTCTGTACAACATAGAAAGGCATATTCGTACTTTTTATTTCGAATCAGGGAATCATATGCGAAAGAACAAAAAAATTCTCAACATGTACTTCAAAAACAATGACAAAACATGAACGAACTATATTCTGTAGTGTATGAGTACAACATGGTTTGCTCCTCTGGCAAGAACGTACGCGCTTGCACTTGTAGTCGTTCGCGCATGAATTGCACGCCGCCGCGAATGTTCCTTTCAATACAGCAAAGCTTGACATCGTCGCCGTTGCGATGCGTTAGGCCTACTATAGCATCTCTTCACAGCATCGCACTTACAGGTAAATATTATGATTAAAATCTCTTTAAAAGACATCTAAAATATAAAATTTCTGCATCTCTTGCTATTAATTTCAATACTCTTAACATCTGTACGTCATACTTTTCCCACATACTAACATTTTTCAGACGAAATAATTTAGGACACTAATCTACACATTTACCATGAATTCTCTCACAGCAGTTGCCAGTTTATGTTTGATATCACAATCCTCTTTGTGTCACTACATGATAATAGTATTTTTCCGATTTTCTGCAAGTTATATCCTCAGCTGTGTATCCTGTCCTCCAGACATAATTAGGTAGCCAGCAACATACACACTTTTTCAATAAAACCAACCAATCCAATGAAAAATGCTATCGGCTAACACTGTCTACTTTTAAATCCAAGCGTATCAAGGAAGTTAGTTCAATTGCATATTAAAAACTGTTCAAACAAAAATCACACTTGACCAGTCTTTATTTTTCTACTCGCAAGCATGCGCACATTCTTCTGCATTTTGCTGTGGAACTATTTATATCGCATTGTAGCGCACAGAAAGTAACAATAGAAAATGAAAACAAGCCCATTTACACGTAGCACTTTGGAAGTACAGACCATTCTTGGAGCTACAGTTGTGGCAGGACCTCAGTAAATGAACTAAACAGCAGCATAAGCTACCACTCTTTCCTAATCGTGGAAATGTTCTGCAGGCCACTAATTTGGGAGTCTAACGACCACTGTGAGCAACTCAATAGGCTATAAGCAGTTTCCTGTCCCTAATTTAGGGCCAGTGACTTCAGGGAAGAGCAGTAAAACAAACACAACAACCATGCCTCACCCTGCTTCGAACCCCGACCCATCTCGGACACAGTGGCGTACCCAGAAATTAATTTTGGGGGTGAATATCGTTGCCGCACTGTCAAAACCATGAATGCGATATTTTGTAGTTTGAATTATCGCTATGTAAGAAATAAATTACATCAAAGAATCACTTCTGCAATTATATCAGACTGTTGAAGCATTATACATAACATTTACATCAAGTTGCATCTGTTTTTTTTTTCGTTTTAACGACCACTGTGAGCAACTTAATGGGCTATAAGCAGCTGCCCGTCTCTGAATTAGGGTCACTGGTTCCACGGAAGTGAGACAGCCAGTGCCATTAGACAAACACAACATCTATGCTCACCAGGATTCGAACTTGGACCCCTTTCGGACGAATGATCAGAGGCCATCGCTTAGACCACTACGCCACCGGGGCGGCAAGTTGCACCTGTATTATGCATCAGTGAATAAAATTTTATATGATGTCAAGTCAACAATCAAAAAATTGTCACATTCTTGGTTTTATCAGTGCAGCTACGATATCATTCCTTCCTAAAGTGATGAAAAAATGTGCATGACAACAGGAATTTTTATTTTCCTCAAATACTATTAATTACAAAGTAACATTCATTCTACATTTTTGTCTTTCTGCTATGGTATGTACTCAAGATAAAAGGGTTACCACCTCCCTCCCCCACCATTCATTAGACCGACGCCCTCACCACTAGAACATACAACACCAATTCGCTCTTTTTTTGGTGGCATCCCAGTGGGAAATACACATGGGGGTAGGCATTAACAATAGGCATATGTGACCTTGTTTGTCCATTCCAAATAAAGAAGTAACTAAGGGCAATTTAAGGAAGACCAGAATGGCGACACTTGGAAAAAAATGTCACTGACAATTTTTAATACTAGACAAAATTATTTTGAGGAGTGCATATGGCCCTTTGCACCCACCCACCCACCCACCCCTCTAGTTACGCCATTGCTCAGACAAATGGTCAAAAGCCAGGCCTTAACCAACCACTCGGAATGGCCAACAAACACTATTGCAGTGTATCACGGACCAGACACCTTTTTTTTTTTTTTCTTGCCAGTTGAAAAAGGTTTCCTACAGACTGACCCTTTAATATTTCTTCGGGAGTCTAAAGGACCACTGTAAGCAATTCCTTTTTCAAAAAAAAAAAAAATCCTGATCACTTTTAAATAACATGTAGTTCTTTAAAATCAACTAGAGTTCCCATCTTTCTTAAGTCAAATAATACTTCTGTCTTGCTTACGAATTTAGAGTTTTTCTGTCACATTTAACAATTTTCCGAAGGACACAGCTGCCGATGCTAATTCAATAGCACAATGTAAATTGGCTAAATTAGAATTGAAAAAATTTTAGATGTGAAACACGGAGATCACTTACCTGTTAATTTATGTAAGAATTCGGATTGCTTACAACTCGAAAGACGCAAATTCTTTAAACTACAAAGTCCTAATCTAATATTGTAGGAATTTTCTCCACTGCACACTGTTAACAAAGAAATTACACACGAGAAAAATTGGGAATCACGATCATTCAGACTTCTAGCCTTTGATGCGTTTCTGGTTTCAGTTCAGCTTCGTTAATATTTTGAACCACATTTCCCACCACATGTTACAGCAATATCAAAGTAACTAACACAATTACGTTACGACTTTCAGGAACAGATAGTGACAGATAAAATTCCCAATATAAAACCCCTGTAGACGATAAAATTCCCAATATAAAACCACAAAATTACAAAATTAACATCTTAATACGAAAATTCCCTATATTCCCATTGGGAAAAAAACAGAACAGCTTGCATCAATACATAAGAACAGGTATTACAAAATTACAAAGTTGAATTAAATTGCCCCTTCCAAAAAAAAAAAAAAAAAAAAACGAATTCCACTTCTGTGTGTTTGGTTTCTCATTCCAAGGTTTAGCGAACAACAAAAGCAACTCTTGGTGATAACCAGTCATCCGCCCCCAACTTGAACCACTGACCGGATTTTTTCGGGGTTTACTCAGTTGCGGTTTTAGGCCGGAGTAAGGGGGCCCAGTCCCCCAATATAACTGTTTTGTGGGGAATTGTATATTAATTTTGATTAATTACGGGCACATGCAGGAAAATGTGCCCTCCCTCTCCCCAAATATTTTTGTCTAGAACCTAGACCAACATATGTTTGGAAGGAAGACCTAGCAAAATCACAAACTACATATAACGTTTCATTATTTCAAATGTTTACGAATGTTTTTCATGTCTTCATATCTTCTACTAAGATCTAAATACACTGCATTTATATTGGTACAACATACCATCCTATTACGACCTCTATTCATTTCTTTTTTTCACAAGTACGATTCTTCAAACCGACTGATAGTCATTAGTCAGTTTAGCTATTTATTTTAAATTCTATGCAATTCCCTTATTAAATACTTCGATATTGATACTAGACCATCTGTAAATATGGAAAGTTGATAGAGTGAAGTTTTGGGCATCCCTAACAAGAAACAAATATTTCCCACGTCATTCATACAATAAAATGTAGTTAAAACGATGGTGCTAACTTATTTCAATGAAAATATTACTTATGCATCACTTGGTGCAACATTTTGGATTTCAGAAAGGGCGTGAATTGTGAGGTTTCTGCAAAGACCTTTACGATACATGGACTGGAAAACCGTAAGTTCACCGTGCGACATTTGAAGCAAGAATCCAAGGAGGGCCGCCCCGGTGGCGCAGTGGTCTAAGCGATGGCCTCTGATCATTCGTCTGAACGGGGTATGGGTTCGAATCCCGGTGAGGCATGGATGTTGTGTTTGTCTTACGGCGCTGGCTCTCTCCTTCCCTGGAACCAGTGGCCCTAAATTAGGGACGGGCGACTGCTTATAGCATTGAGTTGCTCACGGTGGTCGTTAAACCTCCAATAAAAAAAAATCCAAGGAGGTTATATTACTGGAGACACCTCTCCTATCCACGCAGCATTGGACGCCATAAATCACCGACCGTGCTGCAAATGACGTCCTGAGCAGGCACGACGCAGCCGCAGAAAAGAAGCTGCTTTGAAACCAATGGAACAAAAGCTTCTAAGCGTATAAACGGTTAAAATGAGTAATTCAATAATCTTTATCAATGATACACAAGCTTACTGTTTTATCAACGGTATAATTTAGTTCGTTTTGCCTGCTTGTGACGTCACATCACAGATTAGCTGTGACCTATGGCGGCAGAGCCAGTGGTGTCTCCAGTAATATAACCTCCTTGCAAGAATTTGTCACATCTCGTTGTTTACTAAAGGCTTTCGCATGTTTATATCAGTTGCATCCATTTTTTAAATATACACTGCTGGCCACCCAAAATACAACACCAAGAAGGAAGCATCCAATTGGTCTGAAATTCGCAGCATGCGTCGCCCGCAGCAGGGGAGGCGGAAAGTGAAGTTCGTTGACCGGGCCCAAAATTTCGAATCGTGGTGCACCCTCTAACTTCCCGCTTCCCGGAACAAACTGAAGATAAAAAAAAAAAAAAAAGATCGTGCTTATGTTATCGGTTTGTCCGTCCGTGTCTACAGACGGACGCCTGTAGACACGATATCTCTGCAACTATTAGTCCGATTTAAAAAATTATTTTTGCATTGGGAAGCTTGAAATATGCGAATGATGATCCTTTATTTCGTTTTTTTTACGATGTACGATTTCGCCGCTAGAGGGCGTAAATGCAGATGATGTCGAATTCAAAAATACGTTTTATTCCGTTTTATTCCACGTATTTGCTTCTAAACATTAGATTGAAAAAATTCTTTTATCTTTCGATTCCATTTATATCGAAGAGTATTTTAGATACAGTTACTTTTTCAAATTACGCATAGATTTTTTGCTAGGGAGCGTAAAAGTAAATTACGTTTTCCCCGATATCTCTTCTTCTGATACTCCGATTTGAAATTTTTTTCTTCAGTGGCTACAGCTCCTGATGGAAAAACGTTTGCACATAGTTTTTAATTTTTGTATAAAGTGGTTTGGCCACTAGGTGGCGTAAGCCTTAATTTCCGCTTCTGATATATTTGCAGCAAAATACAGTATGAGCTTCTAAAATCTCTACTGAAAAAAAACTCGTTTGTAGACTGATACTACTGATGTCGACAAACCTTTTAGGAACATTTTCTTCTTAAAATAATGCATGGTTTCTAAGCCAGGGGAGGGGGCGTAGATGTATATCTTATTTTTGTGAAAATCAAAATCTCTAATCCCAGGAATCCGATTCGAAAAAATCCTTCTTTGTTGGATAGTGTTTCCGATGCGAAGTGGTTTTCATGTAAATTCAAAATTTTGAAGTAAATCGTAAACTTTCCGCTGAGGGCCCAAAGGTAAATTCCGTTTTCTGCGTTATTTCTGCTTCTAAAACTCCGATTAGAAAAATTCTTCCTGTATCGCATACAACACCTGATGGAAAATATTTTTCATATATTTTCTAATGTTTGATAAAGAATGGTTTGGACACCAGGGAGCATAAGTGTTAATTTCGGCTTCTGATGTATTTGCAGCAAAATCTGTGCTCCTGAAAACTCGATTAACATTTTTTTTTGCTTGGACCGATACCACTCATATTGAAAAAACCTTTTGAGAATACTTTCTTCCTAAAATAATGCATGGTTTTCCCACCTGGGGACGTAAAGTCACATCTTATTTTTGTCGATATCTCTGTTTCTAAGAGTTCGATGTGAAAACAAAATTTCTGTGTTGCAGAGCATTTCCGGTGCGAAATGTTTCTCATATAAATTCATATTTTTCTTAAAGCACAAGACTTCAACCAGAGGGCGTAGGCTCACGATTCCGTTTTCAGCAACATCTGAGGGATTAAAAACCCGATTACAAAACTTCTTTCTTCCGTCAGATACTATTGTTTTCCATACCGGTTCCATTGACTTTGACTAGCTTTGATAAATTTAATTTGTGTCAGAACGGATTCAAAAGACGTGCTTATTACACCCGAAAGTTCGGTGTCATCTTTCTTGTTGGGAATTAGGACTACTCAACCACTTACCTAGAGGAACTTTCTAAGGCACATCACAAAAATCTCACATATGTCAAATAATAAGAATAAAAGTCTTAGCTGAAATTATTGACAGGGCGCGGGCCATGGGGGCCCGGGCGTTTCCGCCGCCACTGCATTGCAGGGCATATGCAAATCATGTGCGCCAGGCACGCCACCGAGAAGCACTATAAGAAGAGTGCACATAAGGCGGGGTGTAAGTAGTGGAAGTGTGTTGTGCTGCCGGATTTGTGCGTGGGAAGCTTCCTGATGCCTCGTCGCAGAATACGGCACTCGTTCCAGCACATTTCGGAGTTCGGCAGAGGACGAATAGTGGCTTATCGCGACAGCGGTTTATTGTACCGAGACATCGGCGTCCGTGTGAGACTACATCTAGAAACAGTGAGGCGAGTATAGATTCGGTGGGTGCAGGAGGGACGGACGGACGGACTGACGTGAGCGATTAACGCAGCCGCGGCACACCGCCGAACGAGAGGACCGGCATGTTGTGCGGCGGGCATTGACGGCTCGTACTGCCACATCACGAACGTTAGCGCAGGAATTAGGGTCTGTCGCGCAACAACCTGTGTCAGAACGTACCGTTCGACGTCGTCTGCAGGAGCGGGGACTTGTCGCATTGCGCCCATTGCTCCGATTACCATTGACGTTACACCACCGGCGACAGTGGGCCGTTGAACGCCGCACCTGGACTACGGAACAGTACAACATTGTCTTCTCCGACGAATCCCGTTTCTGCCTGCAACACCACGATGGTCGGATCCGCGTGTGGCGGCACCGCGGCGAGAGACTGTATGACACCTGCATTATGCATCGCCATACCAGTCCGTCGCCTGGCGTTATGGTTTGGGGCACAATTGGATATGACACCCGCGTCCCTCTGGTACGCATCGCAAGTACACTCAACAGTAACCGCTACATCTCCGACGTTTTGGAGCCTGTTGTCCTCCCTTACCTGCAGGACCTGCCAGTGACCACGTTTCAACAAGACAATGCGCGCCCTCACGTGGCACGCTTCGTGCAATAATTCTTCACGACACACCACGTGTCACTGCTGCCGTGGTCCGCCTGTTCTCCCGATATGTCGCCCATCGAACACGTCTGGTCGCTGATCGGCAACCGAGTGGCCCGGCAAGCACCACCCACGGCTACGCCTGATGAACCGTGGCAACGTGCGGAAGCAGCCTGGACCGACATACCCCAAGCTCACATCCAAAGCCTCTTTCGTTTGATGCCGTGGCGTGTAGCGGCCGTTATTACCAGCCATGGGGGCTACACGAACTATTGATGTCTGCGTGTTCCGCAAGTCGCACAGGCCTGTAAGCTCAATCGTTTCATCTTTGTATCTATTGTTATGTGTCCAGTAAATCTGGCTTTGCTATCTCGTGTCCTTCTTGGTGTTGCATTTTGTTGAATGGCCAGCAGTGTCTATCACCCGTAAGATTTATTGCTTTTTGTTTTTGTAATAGTATGTATATATTGTGAAGTATTTCAGAAAATAATATTGCCAGATTTAATGAGCTGAACAAATTTTCAATTAAACAAAACATTTTAATGAGCTACAAATTTTTCAATTTTAACAATTATTTCTTTCGAGACATTTAATCCCCGAAATTTAAAATTGTATAAATTCTAAATTATGTGAAGAGGGCATTTCTTTCTATCGTATTTAATTTTATTAAATTTTGCCTCCCGTTGAGTAGCTATTAGGAACTCATAGTACCGCGGGAAAAACCTCCAATTAAAAGTTTTGTTCCCAACAACTTCTCTTACTAAACAAATGGCCAGATTAAAATTATTTTTGACATTACTCAGAGGGTGAAATACGAATTTCATGCAACTAGATCACGCAGTTTGTAAGCAAGTGAAGCCGAAATATATTTTACACGTAGCACAAGCGACGTTTCTCTTCAGTTATTTCATACATACATACATACATACATATTACTAAATTGTTCTCTGAGATTCAGAGGTTAGCTCCAAAAAGAAACACAAACTACCAGATAATTTTTACTTACTGTTGCCGTACCAAACTTCTTCATTTACAGCGATCTTGACATACAACTCGGGCTTCACTGACATTCATTACACTCTGTACACAAGATCTTCTATACTTCATACTCATTATTTGTTTCTCATGCAGACACTCCTGAATCTGATCCTCCCATGACTTCCTTGGCGTTCCTCTGCCTTTCCTTCCTGCAACTTGGGCTAAAAAGATTTTCTTAGTAAGCATCTCATCACTCATTCTTTCGAGAGGGCCAAACCAGCCGCCCCGGTGGCGCAGTGGTCTAAGCGATGGCCTCTGATCATTCACCCGAAAGGGGTCCGGGTTCGAATCCCGGTGGGGCATGGATGTTGTGTTTGTCTTACGGCACTGGCTCTCTCCTTTACCTGGAACCAGTGGCCCTAAATTAGGGACGGGCGACTGCTTATAGCCCATTGAGTTGCTCACGGTGGTCGTTAAACCTCCAATAAAAAAATCATAAAGCAGTATTATCTATTTTGGTATCACGCATGCACGCATCCATAAGCATATTAAGCAGCCATGGAGACATCACACAATCTTGTCTGATTCCTGCACCAATAGAAACACATTTTGATAGAACACCATTCACTCGTACACAGCCTCTACTGTCAGCACACATGGCTTTTGCACTATTAAATAGATTCACAGTAACACCATATTCATTCAATGCTTTCCACAAAAGTGTCCTATTTACTCGGTCGTAAGCTTTCTCTAAATCTACGAAGGCAGCAAAAGCTTTCTTCCCAACAGCCAGATACTTTTGAATCATCGTGCGTAATGCAAAAATCTGGATAGTGCAGCCTTTACCAGGCATAAAACCACTCTGAACATCCCACACTTTCAATGACAACCTTACCAAACACTTTCCCTGGCACACTCAGTAGGCTAATACCACGATAGTTCTTATAGTCAGTCTGATCACCTTTTCCCTTATACAGGGGAGCAATGATAGCATCCCTCCAATCCCTAGGGACCTTTACTAACTCCCAGCACAACTGGCAAATTTCAGTTAACCAGTCAATTACAGAGTCACTACCATATTTCAACATCTCGGCAGTTATGCCATCAACTCCTGGAGCCTTACCATTCTGAAGATATTTTAGAGCTTTACACACTTCTTCTCTTGATCCATCCCTCACTGTGACATCATCTGCGTCTGTCTCAGAATCATCTTTGCTTTCCTGATCTAATAACTCACAGAAGTATTCACCCCATCTTTCACTTAACTCATTGGCATCCCATATCATTTCCTCGATCTTATTCTTCATACAAGTGACAACTTTGTTTTCCCTATTTTTCCTGAGTCTCATGTACTTCCAGAAAGACTTTCTATCTTTCCAAAGAGCCAGTTTATGCCTTTCCACCTTGTCCTTCCTATCTTTTGCCTTACTCTGGCGCATCAGTTTAGCGGCTTCACGCCTTTATAGATATATTCATCCACAGAAACTCTACCTTGCAACATTCCCAAATAAGCTTCTTTCTTTCTTTTTACTCCCTCTTTAATCTCATTATTCCACCAAACATCCCCTCTATTGTTACTATTGTGGTGCCACAGAGCTTTTTAGCAGCAGTGACAACACAGCTCTGAAAACATTCCCACTTCTTTTCTACAGCCCTCTCACCAGACTTCAGCTTCTTCAGTCGTTCTCTGAGTAAGTCAGAATAACGCTGATGATCTTCAAGGAGCCTATCAACCTTTATTCTTTCTATCCTGGGTCTTTTTTTTTTTTGATTGGAGGTTTAACGACCACCGTGAGCAACTCAATGGGCTATAAGCAGTCGCCCGACCCTAATTTAGGGTCACTGGTTCCAGGGAAGGGAGAGAGCCAGTGCCGTAAGACAAACACAACATCCATGCCTGACCGGGATTCGAACCCGGACCCCTTACGGACGAATGATCAGAGGCCAGCGCCTTAGACCACTGCGCCACCGGGGCGGCTATCCTGGGTCTCTTCCTATTCCTTTTCCTCCAACCAACATTAAGTTTTACTCGTGACTCTACCAAGTGATGATCAGAACCAACATCCGCACCTCTCATCACACGGGTGTCAACAACTAAGTGTTTCAGACGCTTATCGTAGACAACAAAATCTATCACACTCTTTTGACCAAGAGTACGATTTTCCCTAGTATATGTGTGGATATACTTGTGGTTGAAAAATGTATTAGATACACACAAATCATTCTCAATGCAGAGTTCCATTAATCTTTCACCATTATCATTCACACAAAGATCATTAAACTTACCCAGAATATTGTCAGAAATTGCATTCTGCACGCCTACTCTAGCATTGAAATCCCCAGCTATTATAACTTTTTCTTTAGCACCAAACTGGATCAAAACAGCTTTTAGTTCATTCCAGAAATCTTCCTTCCTATCAGAGGGTTCAGAGACACAAGGAGTATACACTACAACAATTACTATTCTTTGAAGTTCCACTTTCAAACGAATCCAAAGAATTCTCTCACTTATGCAGCTATAGGGAATCAAGTTGTTCTTCATCTTTTCGCTTAAGATCACACCTACACCAGCCTGTCCTCCCACATTACAAAATATTTCAGAGCACACACTCACCGTTCCATTCACCTTCTTTTATACCAAATTCCTTCTTTTTGGTTTCACTTACACATCGCATATCCATCTATACTTATTCATCTCTTCAATCACCTCATTTCTCTTGCCATTTATACCTCTAGTATTCCATACACCAATCTTACACTCACTCAGCCGAGATCTCTTTCTCATACGCCGTTTAGGAAGTCCAAGTTGATTCCGTGGTGGACCGTCCTTCTCAAGTGTGGTAGGTCCACCATATTCCACACTTGAATCATTTTTAATATTTCTTTTTAAGCAGGTAAGTACATTAGTGTAGGGCATAAGCCCACAGCTGCCTTGTTATTTCATTCCCCCAAAATTACGATAATGATGTTTTCTTTAATCCTAAGTTAAAAAGTGCAAAGTCCAATTTAATCTCCATTGAAAATAATAATTAATACGCAGCATTATAACAGCGTAAAATTCTTTCTTTCTCGCAGGTAAAAAGTGCTTAGCCGCCCCGGTGGCGCAGTGGTCTAAGGCGCTGGCCTCTGATCATTCGTCCGTAAGGGGTCCGGGTTCGAATCCCGGTGAGGCATGGATGTTGTGTTTGTCTTACGGCACTGGCTCTCTCCCTTCCCTGGAACCAGTGACCCTAAATTAGGGACGGGCGACTGCTTATAGCCAATTGAGTTGCTCACGGTGGTCGTTAAACCTCCAATCCCAAAAAAAAAAAAAAAAAGTGCTTAATTAACGTTGTTTACATAGGAAACATGCCGTTTTGCCGTACAAGCACTGCGATCAAATTGTCGCCAGCTGCTGCCCCTCATTTACACAGGAACTTCCAATCTGTGTATCTTAAATGTTTTTGGCATCGAAATTCGCAGGAGCGCCATCTCGTTGTCTTATGAAAACAGGGAACTCCAATTTAAACACTAAGGTCAAGGAGGTTATATTACTGGAGACACCACTGGCTCTGCCGCCATAGGTCACAGCTAATCTATGGTATGACGTCACAAGCAGGCAAAAACGAACTAAATTATACCGTCGATAAAACAGTAAGCTTGTGTATCATTGATAAAGATTATTGAATTACTCATTTTAACCGTTTATACGCTTAGAAGCTTTTGTTCCATTGGTTTCTTTTTTTTTTTTTTTTTTTTTTTTGATTGGAGGTTTAACGACCACCGTGAGCAACTCAATGGGCTATAAGCAGTCGCCCGTCCCTAATTTAGGGTCACTGGTTCCAGGGAAGGGAGAGAGCCAGTGCCGTAAGACAAACACAACATCCATGCCTCACCGGGATTCGAACCCGGACCCCTTTCGGACGAATGATCAGAGGCCATCTCCATTGGTTTCAAAGCAGCTTCTTTTCTGCGGCTGCGTCGTGCCTGCTCATGACGTCATTTGCAGCACGGTCGGTGATTTATGGCGTCCAATGCTGCGTGGATAGGATTGGAGGTTTTTTTTTTTTGGTTGGAGGTTTAACGACCACCGTGAGCAACTCAATGGGCTATAAGCAGTCGCCCGTCCCTAATTTAGGTTCACTGGTTCCAGGGAAGGGAGAGAGCCAGTGCCGTAAGACAAACACAACATCCATGCCTGACCGGGATTCGAACCCGTACCCCTTACGGACGAATGATCAGAGGCCAACGCCTTAGACCACTGCGCCACCGGGGCGGCTGCGTGGATAGGAGTGGTGGCTCCAGTAATATAACCTCCTTGCACTAAGGTATTAACGCAAGACACTATAAGCAGTCGCCCGTCCCTAAATTAGGGTCACTGGCTCCAGGGAAGGGAGAGAGCCAGTGCCGTAAGGCAAACACAACATCCATGCCTCACCGGGATTCGAACCCTTACCCCTTTCGGACGAATGATCAGAGGCCGTCGCTTAGACCACTGCGCCACCGGGGTGGCCTCAGTTTTCATTGAATGGCCTTTGTAACTCAGTGTAGACCAAATCGACACGCATTGTTCTGGAACCAAATTAAATACCGTATAACGTAAAAGTCTTTTCGTACTGATACGTTATTTTAAAAACATAATCATTCGCTGAAACAGTTCCTAAATGAAACCTTAACGGCCAGACAAAACATGTAAACAGAAGTCAAACTTATGGAATATTGGCTTATTTCTCCAGCACATATTATATCACTTCAGGATAGTATAGAAATCACATACACATCTCTAATAACATTCCACGCTCCACCTTCCACCACCACTACCACAAGCAACTGTTATATCGTAGTTTATATCTCTCGTTCTCATCTCATAACAAGCATACGTCACGTTCATTCAACTTCAATTGTGTTGCCAACAGTATTCGTTTGAGAGAAAAGATATCACGTTAAGTATGAAGTATAACTGAGAACAAACTCAAGATTAACATAGGGAAAGAAACTAAAAAGGAAAGTTAATTTTAAATATACGTCACAACCGATTCATTCTCTGAGTTAACGTTAAAAAAAACCCACCAGAAATGGACTAACATGGTTCTTTTGCCCATCTCTTTAATTATATCCAAGAAACATGAGAAGTACTGAATGCTACTGCAATCTGTATTCACCACTGCCACAGTAATGTGTGCATCCATACAAACAATATGTAGTCACCTTCACCATGTACGGAATTATGCTCAGCAAGTGATGGAATGCTTTTGCCCAACTCTTGTCACCATCAAGAAGGGGCTGAGGAAAATTTCAATGGGAGCTGTTACCAGTGGAAGTCAGTTCCATTCAGTGATGAGTTGCAGTTTGATGAGCTTTCAGTATGAACAGAGAACAGATGACTGGGTCTCTTTGTTCAAGAACAGAATCAAGGTGAATGAGCGTTCACAGCTCTACATCGGAATGAATGAGTAGGCCAAACCATTGGGTTCATTGCGCTTTGTAGCAAATATTACGTTTTTCCAGACTTTACCTCTTTTGACTGCATTATCCATCAAAATGCACTATGCATCAAAGTTTTAAAATGTGAAATAAATTATCGACATAACTGCCAAAATGGTTAATTCTATTCGGGCAAAAAGTTTACGTAGGTGGTTTTTTGAAGCCAACTAGAAGAAAATGAAGCTGAATACGAAGACCTGCTTTTTTCACGAATGTTAGGTGGCTTATTTTTTTTTTGTTGGAGGTTTAACGACCACCGTGAGCAACTCAATGGGCTATAAGCAGTCGCCCGTCCCTAATTTAGGGTCACTGGCTCCAGGGAAGGGAGAGAGCCAGTGCCGTAAGACAAACACAACATCCATGCCTCACCGGGATTCGAACCCGGACCCCTTACGGACGAATGATCAGTAAGCAGGCCAGCGCCTTAGACCACTGCGCCACCGGTGCGGCGTTAGGTGGCTTAGGAAAGGAAAGTTTCTTGAAAGATTTTTGAATCTCTAGCCAAGAATAATAGAGTTCCTAGACGCAATGGGAGAAAAGGTTTGCACAGGTACAAGACGCTACTTGGCTACAAAATTTGGCTTTTGTAACTGATCTCACAGGCCCTACTACAACACGTTACGCCTTTTTTTTTTTTTTTTTTTTTTGATTCGAGGTTTAACGACCACTGTGAACAACTCAATGGGCTATAAGCAGTCGCCCGTCCCTAATTTAGGGTCACTGGTTCCAGGGAAGGGAGAGAGCGAGGGCCGTAAGACAAACACAACATCCATGCCTCACCGGGATTCGAACCCGGGCCCCTTTCGGACGAATGATCTGTACACAATTCTGAGCTTCAGAAGCATTTATTCATTGATATGCAATTTTATTGATTTAAATATTTATTTCACTGGATAAAACTCTGAGCTTCAGAAGCATTTATTCATTGATATGCAATTTTATTGATTTAAATATTCATTTCACTGGATGAAATTGTAAAATTTATTAAATTTGTTGCTTTTGGGTTTTGTTGACTTTAAATACATATCAATTGGCTAAGTACAGGATATGATTTCTCAGAAGTACGGCAAGTCAAGTGCAGTGTTAGAAATAAATTTTCGAAAGGCCCAGAGGACCACTCAAATTTGCAAATCACTGGTCACCAAAATTCCCACTGGTTCGTGAAAGTAAAACCTAACTCATTTACAGAATATTTAGAAAAATAATACAATTTCATTGGAGCTAATATATCACAAATGTAGATAAATAGAATGTGTACATGTATGCATGCAAATAATAAATAAAACACAAAGCACAGTAAGCCGTGGTGGCGCAGTGGTCTAAGGCGATGGCCTCTGATCATTCGTCCGAAAGGGGTCTGGGTTTGAATCCCGGTGAGGCATGGATGTTGTGTTTGTCTTACGGCACTGGCTCTCTCCCTTCCCTGGAACCAGTGACCCTAAATTAGGGACGGGCGACTGCTTATAGCCCATTGAGCTGCTCACGGTGGTCGTTAAACCTACAATAAAAAAAAACAAAAAAAACAAAGCACAGTAAGCAGTTGTAGAAATTAGAAAACAGCTAAAAAAAATCACTTTTCAGCAGAGCCAATTTATACCAAAATGCAGTGGTTCTCTCATTTTTACTGGGCTAGAAACAACACAAATACTGCAGAAGAAATGCGCATTTTGTTCCATGAATCTATTCCTGCTTGAAGTAAAAAACTGTATGAAATCACACATCACATTTTGACACAATTCTTCCTAATCACTGCATTTCATTCAGCAGCAGAAAGTTCATTTTTTTTAAGCCACTGCTATACCTTGGTCATTATCCTTCAGCACTGTTTGCCAAGGTGTTTCCATATTGGTAACATCTACAAAAAAAAAAAAAATTACTAAGATGAACAGATCATCCAAAAATATTAATACACCAGCTTTTAAAATTCCTAGTTTACTGATCTAGCACCTTTATATAGCCTTGATTCATTGGGAACGATAAGAAATGCCTTCAAATCAATTCATTAAATGAAACATATACACTCAGTAGACAAAACATTAGATATAGAAGTGATGGGCAATTGACTTGGATACCTCCTGCGCAGAGTGGAACAGACCCAAACTGACAGCAGGGGGAAAATAGGCAGACAACAGGGCTTTATTTATTTATTTTTTGATTGAGGGTTTAACGACCACCGTGAGAGACTCAATGGACTATAAGCAGTTATCCGTCCCTAATTTAGGGCCACTGGTTTCAGGGAAGGGAGAGAACCTGAGCCTTAAGACAAATACAACATCCATGCTTCACCGGGATTGAAACCCGGACCCATTTCGGACAAATGATCGGAAGACATTGCTTAGACCACTGTGCCACCCGGGGCATCACAACAGTGTATCGCAATAGATGAATGTGGGTAAATGTGGTGATGTTTGATCGTGGATACATTGTCAGTGCACGACAGAAAAGTTATTCTATCGTTCAAGTGGTAAGAACCCAAGGTTTCTGAGGGGAATTGTATCAAGGGTGTACTGCAAGTATACCGTCGACGGACGGCCTGGTGCCCAGAGAACAAGCGGTGGATGATCACACATCATTAATGACCACAGTCGACATAAACTTTCCAGTCTCGTACAGACTGACATCTTGGCAACAGTGGTGCAAATCACATCCACATTAAATGTTGGAAACCCAAGCAGCATCAGCGAGTGAACAGTATGCCACACGCTGTATACCCTGGGATATAGGAGCCGATGCCCTACTTGTGCACCACTGTAGACTGCTCGTCATCGAACATTAAGCCTTGCCTGGTACCAGGAACATGAAAACTGGACCTCCGCAGAATGGCACCACTTCGAGTGATCAGATTAATCCCATTTTTGGCTGTAAAGAGATAATGGGACAGTGTGGGTGTGGCATTGAGAGCATGAGTTTGTGGTCTCGTCTTGCCAGGTTGGCCCTGTTTATGGCGGTAATGGCTCTGTGATGGTTTGGGAAACCTTCTCATGGGACACATTTGGTCCCTTAGTGTGTCTGAAGAGATTCTTAACTCTTAACTGCTTCCTGCTACCAGCGTGTGCTGGCCGATCACCTACACACTCTCATGGCCTTTGGGCTTCCTGTGGCCAATGGTCTGTTTCAGCAGGACAATGAGCCGCCCCACGGCGCTGCAAATGCCCGAACATGGCTTGAGGAACACTCATCAGAGTTTGGAACCATCCAGTGCCCCCCATCCCTCGATTTAAACCCTGTGGAAGTTCTCCGGGATACCATGGAGTGGAACATCAGATCCATGGATCCCGAGCCTACATCTGGGGCGAAGTTGTGGACAATGCTGCAACAGGCATGGCTGGCATTACCTCCAGAATTTGGGATGCCATATGGGACGAAGTTGTGGACAATTCTGCAACAGGTATAGCTGGCATTACCTCCGGAAACCCTCCAGAATTTGGGATGTCATGGAGAAGAACATAAAATCCATGGATCCAGAGCCAGCATCTGGGGCAAAGTTGTGGACAGTGCTGCAAAAGGCAAGGCTGGCATTACCTCCAGAAACCTTCCCCCATCTGGTGGAGTCCATGCCTCACCGTGTACAAGCTGTTATTTGTGCTAGAGCAGAACCAACACGCTATTAGGTAGGTATCTCTAATGTTTTGTCCATTGAGTGTATATGCATTAATTGCTTCTATGACTTTCTGTGTTCAAACCAGGGGAATGTAACGTCAGAGCCCATCAGAGCTACAGAGTATGATCCAGGAACTTGCTGACAAGAGTAAAGAAGTGGGATTAAAAATGAACTTTCAGAAGACAAAAGTGATGTTCAATGCTTTTACACAAAATGAAGATTTATCGATTGATGGAGAAAAGCTGGAGATAACAGACACGTACGTTTATCTTGGACAGCAGATATCAAGTGAGGGTCACATTGATGAAGAAATTAATAGGCGTACAAAACTTGCCTGGAGAGCTTTTGGAAGAAACAGCATAATTTTCAAGAGCAATATGCCATTATGTCTTAAAAGAAAAGTGTTTGATCAATGCATCCTTCCAGTGCTTAAGTATGGTGCAGAGACGTGGACCTTAACTAAAAGAGACATACAAAGGCTGCAGACAACTCAAAGCTGCATGGAGAGGTGCATGCTTGGTGTAACCAGTAGAGATAAGAAGAGGAACACGTGGATCAGAAAAATGACAAGAGTGGAAGACATCATGATCAGAGTTAAATCCCTGAAATGGTAATGGGCTGGACATACTGCCAGAAGGACAGACCATCGATGGACAGCCGAAATTTTAGGCTGGATTCCAAAAGGACAGGAAATGACCCAGAAGAAGACCACATGGGAGATGGGTGGATGTAATTCGAAAGTATGCGGGAGTGACATAGAGGAGACTGGCACAAGACAGACCATTGTGGAGGAAACTTGGGGAGACCTTCGTCCAGCAGTGGATTGATAATGGTTGACAATGATGATGACTGCTACAAATAAGCTGTGGTGCACAAAGAAAGGACAAAACTGCATCAAAAACAGAACAGTGGAAAAAATAGTTCTTGCCTAAAAAAGATGGCGTACACTCTTGAAATTAATAGATTTGGCACTGACTGCACAGCCCACATTGTTATTTTTGTTAACTATTGGGTTGGTGCAAATTAAATGTCCGGCGCGAACGAGCAGTGGAGACAGGCCTCCCACCACAGCGAAATGGAACCACTCGCAGGTGTTGTGGGTATTACATCACAGAGTTACTATAAATAGCTAGCACGTGTGGGAAGAACGAGGTTCAGGTGTGGTTTGTTTGGACACAACGTGGCTTGCAAAGAAAACATGCAGACGCCGGATTTGAGAGTCATCTTCCTGTATGAATTTAAACTGGGCCATTCTGCAGGAATTGCCACTCGAAATGTTAACAAATCATTTGGGGAGAATACAGCCAACGAACGAACCATTCAGCGATGGTTTGTGAAGTTTCGAAGAGGAGATACGGACCTGCGAAACGAAGTACATGGTCACCGACCTGTTGCTGTTTCATGAGGTTGAAGAGGACCCCTGAAAAACATGTTGTGAGATAGCGGCAGAAGTAGGTGTCCACCACATAACAGTCGTTCAGCGTCTGGCTGCACAAGGTAAGAAAGCTAGACCTGTGGCTGTCGCACGAGTTGACAACTGTCAACAAGACTAGGGCGTTTGGAAGTCTGCATGTCGCTGCTCACCAGGAATAAACAGGAACCTCTACTGCATCGAATCGTCACCTGCGACGAGAAGTGGGTCCTTTATGATAATCGTAACTGATCTGCGCAATGGTTAAGCAAGGCACAGCATGCTGGACGGCATCCTAAGCCACACCAACACACCAAGAAGATGATGCTCCTTGTCTGGTGGTCCACAGCCGGGATAATTCTTCAGAGTTTCTTGGCAAGGGGCCAAACCATCACTGCAAAATGTTATCGTGCTTAAATACACCAGATGCACCGGAAATTGCTGCAGAAACAACCAGCTTTGGTCGACAGACATGGTGGTGTTCTGCTCCAGGACAATGCCCACCCTCACGTCACACAACGCAAGATGCTGACACTAAGTGCCTTGGGCTATGAAGCACTGCCTCGTCTTGCCTAATTCCCGGACTTGTCTCCGACAGACCATCATCGGTTTCATCGCCTGGATCACTTCCTGTTCGGGAAACAGTTCATGACAGACAACGAGGTTCATCGTGCAGTTGATGATTTCTTCAGGTCCCAGCTACAAGACATTTTTCGTTCCAGGATCATGGCCTTGCTGGACAGAAAGCAACTATGTGTCAATGCCGAGGGGGATTATTTTGCCTAGGTAAGTTGTCCTACTTTTCTGTTCTCGCCATCCACGTGTGTTGATCCTTTGTTGGACATTTCATTCGCACCAAACCAATACAAATAACACTTGCTTGATGCCACCTATTGTTTCCAAGGAGAGTATTTGAAACAGGTTGCAAAATTACTCAAATTCAACCTGTTCTGACAGCAGATGTTTTTTATTTCCTCAAGATATTACCATATATTTTCAAAGTTATCATCAAAAGGTATTTTTTGTCTCGATCTGATATGCAACTTATTTCATGCTCATTAGTGACAATAGTATAGCTTTAATAAAAATCTTTTGATAGGTGAAATGAGTTGATCTTATTATGGGTGAACACTTTGGAAAATTTTGGTGAATCTCCAGTACTACCACTTGATCAAGAGGTTTTGACTTGCAGGAAAATTTCAAAATAAAATCTGCATTGTAAAGTATGTATTATGCATCATATCTCCGATTTTTCATTTTCCTTTCATGAGACAGCCCACATACATGCACTGCCTTTCAAAAGCTCAGAATGGGAAGGGAGAAAAATGCCAACAGACAAATAAAATCATTTGAAAATATAACGTATACAATTATGAAAAACACCAAATTTACTTTAAAGAAAATACAGTTCGGCATTGTTCCTTTGTAGTCTACGAATCGCACAAAGATACAGATGTTGCAACAGATGGAAAAAGATACCATAAAATGTTTTTGAAGACAGTATATAATGTAGCTTGCCGATTATAATGCTGCAGCTTATAATTATTTGCACTAATAAATTTCAACTGCTGTTCATGATGTTAAAACAGATCATTGTGGGAATTGTTTATGGCAGACACTGAGCTAGAGAGAATTTGGAGTGTTAACTTTTCAATCGTTATTAACATGGAAGTCTAGTGGTAGCGCAAATGAAGTTTTTAGAACTTCTTAATTATACATAAGTAGATCCTGCAGAAAGCAATACTCGTTTGAGCATAGAGGGCACATGGAGCAGCGAATGCCACACAGTCAAGGTCGCATATCCTCAGTCAGATGTTGGTGAGCCTCACAGCAAGTTTCGCGTTAATGCAGTGATTGGAGTCATTGTTGTGCATGTTTGAAATGGCGAAGCCAATTGAAAGTCACGTGGAGCGTTCTGTGTTTCGCTTTCTGAATACTGAAAACGTTCGTCTGAAAGACATTCATCGTCAGATTACGGCTTTTTACAGTGAAGGGGTGATGGGCAAATCGTCGGTACAGTGGTGGGTTTGGATGATTTAATGCAGGGAGAGTAAATGTGTGTGAAGACCAGCGCTTTGGCTGCCCATCACTCGTTACAGTGGACCTCAAAGGAAGGTGTCGACGATGTCATCAAACTCGAACTGCATGCTCTCGATGTTTCTCGAGCACTGCTCCTAGAAATCATAATGGAATGTCTTGGCTACTGGAAAATTTTTGTGAGGTGGGTTTATGAATGATGAGCACAAATGGAACCCTATAGATGCAGCTTTGAGTGTTTTGACTAGTTATGCGCAAATGGGCGATGAATTTCTTGGCCACATAGTGACAGGAGATGAAACGTGGGTCAGTCATTTTACTCGAGAACAAAGGCCAGTTGCTTGTGTGGCACCATTACCAGTTTCCGATTAAACCACGCAAGTGCAAGCAAACACTTTTGGTAAAGAATGTCATGGCTACAGTGTTTGGGACTACAGAGGTCTCTTGCCAGTTTTAGTTCATGCCCCAAGGTACAACCATCAACGTCGACACCTATTGTGGAACATTACAGAGACCCAGTAGGGCCATACAAAGCAAGAGGCATGGCATGCTGTCTAAGGGTGTGGTGTTTCACCACGACAATGCGAGACCACACGCAGCACGTCAAACCCCACCTGCTTCAGAGTTTCAAATGGGAGGTTCTGGATTATTCACCTTACAGTCCGGACTTGACTCCCAGAGATTACCAAATGTTCACCAAATTGGAGGACTTTTGGGGAGGACAGAGCTTTGCTAGTGACGTTGATTTGAAAGACGGAGTGCAACAGTGGTAGCAGGGACTGCTGGCAGAGGTATACGATGAAGGTTTTCAAAAACTGATCACACAATATGAAAAGTGCCTAAACACAGGCAGTGATTGTGTAGAAAAATGAGTGATTATATGTAGTATTAGCAAAAATACAAAAACTCCAATGTCTGTTTGTTTTGCTTTTATTTCATGACGGGTAAATTACTTTCTGGACGACCCTCGTATTTTGGAGAACAATTTCATCTGGCATTTCGTTTTGCGTCCAAGTGGTTTACAATTTGTAAATCTTTTAGGATTCATGGATTATGCTTTAGCCTTTCCCCACCTTGAAGAAGGGGTAAAACATGGATTACTTTTTGGCGTTGTGCGTAGTCAGTGAGCCCACAACAGGAAAAGCCACAAAATTGTAGGTGCTTCCAGTATCACACATGAAATTAAGAGTGGAGTCTTTCTCTTTCTAAATACATTAAACCACTGTAGGTGTCGACCACAGGCAAAACAACATTCACCTCCTGCCGCACGGAGTTCGTAACAAACGCCTCTGCTGTGAAACACTTAGAGTCTCTTTCACACCTCTCCCCCCTGTAAATGGGGTGTCCATTAACTGAAGGTCTTTTACTCAAGAGGAGTAAGAAACAAGTGAAGCAATAAAGCAAAGGCCATGACTGCCTTTTACTGCATAACTTTCCGCATCTCTAAAATGCTTTCACCTCCTGTGAGATACACAGTCTACTTAAAGTGCATTGAAAATACATTTTTTCTAACACCCTCTCTTCACTGTGTCATTTATCTTTGACGAAAGTCGTACGATGTACTCTCTGCTACCACGTCCGCGGAAGTGTTGGAATCGTCAAATGAAAATTCCTTCGTTGTATATTTATTTGCAGCTTTAAACTGAGTGCAACATTATTTTCGGTAATAAACCAATGAGATAAATGGAGCTGCAGCATTATTCTCAGAGAATACGGTACATAATTAGATCTAATGCTAGCTAGGAATGCACTTTGTTAATGTTCAGTCTTCATAATATCACCCATCCCATAACAACCAAATCATACAGAAAACTGACAGTCAAAGAGTTCTACTGAAACAGAGTAGAGGCAGAAAGATTATACAGGGTCTTCCAAAATTATCTTTACAACTTTGACCTTCAATAAAACCTAAACGAAATAAAATAGCAAAGTTCTGTTATTTGTACGTATAACAGCCAGACAAAGTTTCATCGGTACACAAAAGGTTTGTTTACTTTCAGGTATAACCCTGTACTTGTGATGGCTACCCCCAGGAAAAGGCCCAGTGTGTTGCATGGTTTACAGAGACGAAGTCAGGTACACAAGTCCAAAGGAATTTCCGTACAAAATACCGACATAATCCAACATCCAGACTCTCAATACGCAAGTGGCACAAGAAATTTATGGAGACTGGTAGTGTGCTTCCTAAAAAGGGCAAACAGAACTGAAGAGGATACACAGAATTTGTTCAACAGAGTTTCTTATGTAGTTCAAAGAGGTCTATTTGTACGGCCTCTAGGCAGTTGGGATTACCACCTACAACAATACACAGGATGCACAAGCGCTTGTACCCGACTGCCTACAAAATGCATTTGACACAGGCACTGCATCTCGGGCATAAACTGAAAAGTTTTGATTGTGCTGTTGATACGCTACACAGGATTGACAATGAGAAAGGCTTCCTGAAACATATTTTATTCAGCAATGAGGCAACGTTTCGTGTCTATGGCGTTATCAACACGCATAACTTGAGGGCTTGAAAACTCACATGCAGTCTCGAGATTGAACGTGAGAGCCCTAAGGTTAACGTCTGGTGGGGTCTCTTGCACAACCGCATCATTGGCCCATTCTTTTTCACCAAAAACACAGTCACATCTGTTTATTTGGACAATGCTGAGTGAGTTTTTTACCCCCAATTGAAGGTCCTGCAACCATCTATTTTCCAGCAGGATGGTGCACTCTCACACTTTGTGTTTGTGAGTTTCTTGATGAAACCTTTCCGGAGCGATGAATTGGATAGGAAGATAACATTTCTTGGCCTCCACATTCACCGGATCTTACCCCCTAGACTTTTTTCCTGTGGGGCTATGCGAAGGATATTGTGTAACGCACAAAGGTTCTGGATGTGGAGAGCTGAAGTACAGGATTACAACTGCCATCACAACAATTCCTGAGAACACACTCGGGAGAACATGGCAGGAGGTCCAATACCGTCTTGATGTTATTCGTGCAACCAACGGTGCGCATGTGGAGCTCTATCTACTAGCATCCAAACAAACTTTGGAATGTGCTGTTTCAATATGCAATAAACCGATTTTTGTTCTCTTATTCCGTTTTTGTTGTATTGAGGGTCAAAGTTCTACAGATAACTTTGGAACACCCTGAATATACAAACCAGCTGTGTCAATTTCAATTAAAGCCTCACAGGAATGGAAGTATTTGTTAACATGAACAAAACAACAATGTCAATCTATACAAATTATCATGTCCCTACCACAGCATTTGGTTAGGACATGACAATCCTTCTAAAATATAGAGATTACACTGACTGGGACAGACATGATAATTCTAAAATATAGAGATTACACTGACTGGGACTGACATGATAATTCTAAAATATAGAGATTACACTGACTGGGACAGACAATTCTAAAACAGACATTACACTGACTGGAATAGACATGATAATTCTAAAATATAGAGATTACACTGACAGGGACAGACAATTCTGAAACAGATATTACACTGACTGGAACAGACATGATACTTCTAAACTATAGTAATTACACTGACTGGGACAGACATGATACTTCTAAAATATAGAGATTACACTGACTGGGGCTGTCAGTCTCAATATATTAGAAGCATTGTCATGTCCTAAGCAAATGCTGTGGTAGGGACATGGCAATTTGTATAGATAGACATGGTTTTGTTACAGACATGATAACTCTAAAATACAGATTACACTGACTGGGACAGACAATGATGATTCTAAATACAGAGATTACACTGACTGGGACAACATGATTAATTTCATATTTTCATATATTAGATGTGTGAAAAATTCAGCCCATTTTCCACGAAGCAAATTCCAAGTAAAAAATTTAAGTAACAAGTGTAATAACAGACAGTGCATGTGATGGCCAAAATGCTTTGACAAGTAGGCTATAAAATGGCATAAGTATGCAAGTGCACCTCATTTGTAAACAAGTCACACAAGGGTTAACATGTCCAGCAATAAGGATCACATTAGGCATTGCTTGCTTTATGAGTTCGACAAAGGCAACAATGCAGCTGAAGCCAGCTTCAACATTTGTGAGGTGTATGACAAGCATGCTCTTAACAGAAGGTCATTTCTGTTAGTTTCGGAAATTCCATGGAGACAGAATCTCTGCAGAAAACAACCGTGTTCTAGACGTTTAGCAAAGGTTTTTGAAGAGGATTTTAACCAAGCCACATCAAATGACCAACATCTAACCATTAAAAAATTATCAGAAATGTTTTTGATACACAGAACAACAGTAGAAAGAAAGATGCATGCGCTAGGGTTTATCATTAATTTCGACCAGTGGGTACCACATGACCTATCTGCAAGAAATCGATCAGACAGAATACCCACTTGTCTTTCTTTGTTTGTGTGTCATAGAGATGAACCATTTGTGGAACAATTAGTTACAGGTGACAAAAAGTGGGTCCTTTACAAAAATATGAAGAATCAAAGAACTGTATGCAGAGTTGGAGAGCTTTCTCCATCGACTTCAAGATGAGGACTGCATTCGAGAAAGGTCTTGTGTTAAGTGTGTGGTGGGATGCAAAGGGGTTAATCCACTGGGAGCTACTTGTACCTAACCAAACAATAAATGCTGACTAGTACTGCCAACATTTTGAAAGGCTCGACAAAAAATTGAAATCTAAGAATGCAGCACTGGCTAATCACAAAGGTGCCACCTTGCAACATGACAACGTAAGACCCCATAGAGATTTAGCTACTCAGAGAAAATTACTAGACTTTACACTAGTAAACTGGTCTTATATTAAATAAGGCACGGAAAAAAACATGCAATAAATTTGACAAGTTTCATAGAAGCACATATGTACATGCTTCTTCATTGTGAATTTAAAGTTTGGTCAAGATGCAAATGACTCAACGAATCTCATCAAGATAAGATTCATCGAGTAAACTGTATCTTGACCGAACTTTAAATTCAGCTGCATCTCGACAACTCTTAATTCAACTACCTTCATTAGAATTTATGCAAAAAATATTCCACAAAGTAATACTACTCCAAACCAGAACTTTAAACCTTGAATTACCTCTCAAGATTGTTTGTTGCAAAGAGACTCGTATCGAAGAAGCTTGACGAGTAATTCCACTTGTTATGAAAAAATTAAGCATCTTTTTTTGAAGCAGCCACAAATTTCTTCAAAGGATGCGGTGTGCTTGATACAGATCAATTTAAGTCCTTGAACCTTTTAGATGACAAAGGACCTTTGTTTTCAGCCGCATTCCTACGTTTGAAGATGAGGACCAACTAAAATGCTAATTTTGTTCATATAAAGCAAGTGTAAAATAATTTTGCAAAGATTTGCTAGACTTCTGGAATATGAAAGAAGGTTGATTTCCCTAGCTACATAGTTACCATCCGTTGTCTGTCAATACCCACAAACAGTGTCGATGCAAAGTGAACCTTTTCTAAATTTAAAAACATGCTACAGAACGACAGACACTGCATTAAAGAAATGTTTTTTTGTATAAACAATATAATGTATCATAATGCCATCCACTTTAATGGAATTCTCGATCTTGTGTAATGGCATTGATAGCATTGCCAGAATTTGACTGGTTTATAAATGGAAGTATCAATTTAAAAAAATTACAATGCTTATGTAGTTACGTATTAATTAGTATTACTGCTTTCTAACTTGTTGACTTTTTTGGAAGTGTTAGTGCAAATCCTCAGACATGAACTTTTCGTGAATTACCCAGCGACCACTCAGCAAATTTTGCCTTTTTTCTCCCTACGATAAAATTACTACCCTAGTCATAGATAATGACGGCAATTATGTAAAAGAATAAAGGTATCTATTTCAAAAGTTGTTTTTCTTCTCTACGAAGAAAAAAAAAAGGTGTAGAACTTATGAACACACCTAATACCTTATCAAAAGATTCATGTGATAAAGTTATTGAAAATATTCATAACACATATGAAGCAGAAGTATCTTGTAATAAATTCCATCCAGAATAAAACAAAGTCAATATTTATTTAGCAACTTCTTCCTGTATGCCACCATTTCTATTCCTCCATTCCAGGACAGTAAGCAGATCTTTTTCTGCTTAAATGCTATAACCATACTAGTGATCCGAAATTTCTTGCCATAGAATAGAAATAAAAGTTTCCAAGCTTTCACACATGAACAAGATGGCTTTTTCAAGGAAGGTAGACAGCTAACTGCAAATTGAATGGTTGAACAATTTGAATGTGGTGACTTGACTTGACAATAACGAATAGATGCAAACATAATCAGGTATTCAAAGACACGAGGCATTATGCTCTTCTATTCGTTATTGTCAAGTTAAGTCACCACGTTCAAATTGTTGAACCATTCTACTATTCAATTTGCAGTTAGCTGTCTACCTTTCTTAAAAAAGCCATCTAGTTGATGTGCGAAAGCTTGGAAACTTTTATTTCTATTCTGCGCCAAGAAATTTTAGATCACTAGTACAGTTAAATACTATTTAAGTTCAGTTGGTGTATTGTTCCTTGTTATTAATTCGATTTTCTCTGCCTTGTTAAATATGGAATTTTATTTTAAAATTAGATGTGCTCTAAAAGCTCACATTTCCTAGCAAATTTCTTATGGCACGCTTGACACATATAGTGAAAAACTATGTAAGTGGGTGAGCAGATGCTTTGAAAGCTCATCTTTCTTTCCAAATTTCTTATCACACAATAAGAAATTTGGTGTGATAAGAAATGGTGTCCTGTGGTTTTTTATCTGTTTGAGTCAACAAATGATGTTGAAGAGAAGTTTTCAGAGAAAATTTCATACAGTACACTTCACACTCATGTGGTTTTTCACCTCTGTGAGTGAACAGATACTATGAAAGATCACCTTTTCCTGTAAATTTAGGATGGCACACTTCACACTCGTGCAGTTTTACACCTGCCTGAGTGTGTAAATGACAAGAAAGATGACTTGTCTTTGAAAACTTTTGGTGGCACATGTCACACACTTGCAATTTTTCTCTTCAACATCATAGCACACTTCCCAGTCATGCAATTTCACACCTGCATGAATGAGCATGTGCTTTGAAAGACTGTTTTGCTGTGAATCTCTTATGGCACACTTCACACTCGTGTGGTTTTTCATTTGTGTGAATGAGCAGGTGATTTGAAAGACTATGTTTTGCTGTGAATCTCTTATGGCACACTTTACACTCGTGGTTTTTCACCTGTGTGAAGGAGCAGGTGATTTGAAAGACTATCAGAATGCAAAGGAAATACGATATCCGTTTATTGACGTACAAATGTTATGAATAAAGCGTAAGCTTTCAACACCAACGGGTGCCTTCTTCAGACTTGTTCGTGGTTAGGCAAGATAAAAGGAACAAAGAATAGAAAATTTTTAAAATAAAATAAACATGAACAGAATTTGAGAACGTGATATGTTGCATCGGGAGCATGCGACAAACGAGAGATGTCAACAGGAACGTGCTAAGCGTGAAGAAATGTGCGCCATATTTGGGGAAGCTCAAGTGAGACGTCATCGTTGCAAACCACAGGGTTACTCAAAATTTCCATGGTTTCCCTGATGGCAGTGCCCCTGGCGGTAGTATAAGGAGCGATTTGCTTTATCTGGTCCCATTTTGGGATGGCGGAATGGGTAACCACTTCCCTGGATAAGGCGGTTGTCAGTCTTCCGTGCGAGACGTCCTGCTTGTGTTCGATTAGTTGAAGAGCAAAAGAGCGTTTTGTCATTCCGATGTAGTACTTGGTGGTACCATACATGTATTCCAATGGTATGGAGTACACTCCCGTATCAGTCAGAGAGGTATGGGTGTTGCGGGATGATAACAGGTGGCGTGATATTGATCTCGGTGAGCGTATTCCAAAGCATAGCCCGAGTTTCTTTAAGGTGTTCTGCAAGAAGTAGGTCAGACCGGGTACATAGGGGCAAGCCCCAATGTATTGCAGCGAAGGCATGGTATGACGGCTACCTGGGTTGGAGAAAACAGCGTCGGCATTCTTGATAATGTCCTCGACCACTTGCACACTGTAGCCGGAGGAAGAGGTCAGATCTCTTAGGTTGTCGACTTCTTTAAGTCTGGATGCAGTGTCCGAGGAGAGAATAAAGGCATGTTTAGCCCTATGTCTGAAAATGGCTAATTTGTGCGTAACTGGTCCCATAGATGTGGGTAGTATTACATTCGGGACATATGTTGGCTTGTAATAAACCTTGGTTTGGAGGGATCCAGAACGAGATTTCTTGACTAGGACATCCAAAAACGGGAGACTGCCGTTGTCCTCACACTCCATGGTGAAACATATGTTCCAGTGGAGGGAATTAGTAAAATAAAAAAAGCGTTCAGTTCATCAGCTACATGCTGCCAGATAAAAAATACATCGTCGGCGTATCTCAGCCAAATAAGAGGAGAGAGCTTAGCTTCATTAAGAATTTTTGATTTCCGCGGTCTAAGGATGGCCTCAGCTAGTACAGCCGATAGCGGTGAGCCCATGGCAACACCTTTGGACTGCATGTAAATTATGTTATTAAAACAAAAAATTTGATTTTGTCACCACATCAATCGCATAGGATATACCCAGTAGTGAGTCCCGTGAGAACATTGAAGAATCAGCAAGTGCTCGCTTCAAAGTGTCCACTGCCTCGTCAACTGGTACTGACGGATAAAGCGACACCACGTCGAAACTACCGATGATGTGGTGCGGAGCCACAGTGAAATTCTTCAGCCTTGTGACGAAGTCACCCGATGATAACAGGACAGTTGTGGAGGGAGGCAGGCAGGAAAGCTGTTGCGAATGTTGCAAGTTGACGCTCTAGATTGATTGATGGGGCTGTCCTCCGTGAAACAATAGGCCTAAGCGGGAGTCCTTGCTTGTGATGTTTAATTCTTGCAAATAGCAAGGGTATCTTTGGTCCCGGAGGAAGCCATGCGGCTGATCTGAGAGTGTCCGGGATAGCGGGCATTTTTGCCACTTTCTTAACTTTCGCAACCCACCTATTTAATGGGCTTGAGGCAATCTGGATTGAATCCGACTGTTGTATGAACTCCATGATTTTACGGTTGTACTCATCTGAGTCCATTATCGCAATCTGGCCTGACTTATCAGCGAGTGTGAAGACAACTGATGGATTGTCCTTTAAGCGTAGGACAGCTGTTAGGTCATGTGGTTTAGAGTGACGAGTCTTGGGAAGCTTATTCAATTTGTTCAGACGCTGGAAGCATTGAAGGCAGATTGAGTCCCTTTGTGCGGCTGGCACCTTATAGAGAAGGCTTTCAATAGCTGGGATTAGCTCACAGACAGAAGGCTGGGTGTTCAGGCAGAACTTTGGACCCTTTCCCAGTATGCCTAGATCTTTCTGCGACAAGATTTTTGACGAGACATTGATTACTGGAATGGTAAATTTCCGTGAAGGCGCATCTTTTGATTCCCTGAGACGGGAGAGCTTTTCATTGTGGGTGAACACAAGCAATCTGTTCTGGCGGTCGACTAGCATGCTGAGCCGGCGAAGGAAAACATCTAAAATCAGAGGTATGGAATCGGCAGCCAGCTTCAGGTGAAGGTGGAATAAACGGTGCTCCAATGACATAACGCATTTTCTTTTTAGTTGTACAAGATGGGACAAAGTCTGGCGCTGGAATTTCAGTTTTCTACTGAGAAACCACTGGTCGCAAACTGCAGTCTTGAACTGAAGGAACTTTGGAATGACGTCGTAACGTTTGCAGCCCATAAGGAAATTCAGATGACATCTCTCACTCTCCAGCTTCAGCCTTAAACCACGGAAAACTCTATAACTACCCATAATGTCCAGAAAATAGCGTTAACACATAAAACTAAAGTTCGAGTAGATTACGTCAAAGAATCAGTATGCAAAGGAAATTCGATATCCGTTTATTGACGTACAAATGTTATGAATAAAGCGTAAGCTTTCAACACCAATGGGTGCCTTCTTCAGACTTGTTCGTGGTTAGGCAAGATAAAAGGAACAAAGAATAGAAAATTTTTAAAATAAAATAAACATGAACAGAATTTGAGAACGTGATATGTTGCGTCGGGAGCATGCGACAAACAAGAGATGTCAACAAGAACGTGCTAAGCGTGAAGAAATGTGCGCCATATTTGGGGAAGCTCAAGTGAGACATCATCATTGCAAACCACAGGGTTACTCAAAATTTCCATGGTTTCTCTGACGGCAGTGCCCCTGGTGGTAGTATAAGGAGCGATTTGCTTTATCTGGTCTCATTTCGGGATGGCGGAATGGGTAACCACATCCCTGGATAAGGCGGTTGTCAGTCTTCCGCGCGAGACGTCCCGCTTGTGTTCGATTAGTCGAAGAGCAAAAGAGCGTTTTGTCATTCCGATGTAGTACTTGGTGGTACCATCCATGTATTCCAATGGTACGGAGTACACTCCCACATCAGTCAGAGAGGTGTGGGTGTTCCGGAATGATAGCTGGTGGCGTGATAGCGATCTCGGTGAGCGTATTCCAAACCTAAGCCCAAGTTTCTTTAAGGTGTTCTGCAAGAAGAAGGTCAGGCCTGGTACATAAGGGCAAGCCCCAATGTATTGCAGCGAAGGCATGGTATGGTAGTATTACATTCGGGACATACGTTGGCTTGTAATAAACCATGGTTTGGAGGGATCCAAAATGAGATTTCTTGACTAGGACATCCAAAAACAGGAGACTGCCGTTGTCCTCGCACTCCATGGTGAAACATATGTTCCGGTGGAGGGAATTAATAAAATCGAAAAAAGCATTCAGTTCATCAGCTCCATGCTGCCAGATAAAAAATACATCGTCGGCGTATCTCAGCCAAATAAGAGAGAGCTTAGCTTCATTAAGAATATTTTTATTCCAGCGGTCTAAGGATGGCCTCAGCTAGTACAGCCGATAGCGGTGAGCCCATGGCAACACCTTTGGACTGCATGTAAATTATGTTATTAAAACAGAAAAAATTGATTTCGTCACCACATCAATCGCATAGGATATACCCAGTAGTGAGTCCCGTGAGAACATTGAAGAATCAGCAAGTGCTCGCTTCAAAGTGTCCACTGCCTCGTCAACTGGTACTGATATGTTATGAATAAGCTTACGCTTTATTCATAAGATTTGTAGGTCAATAAACGGATATGGTATTTCCTTTGCATACTGATTCTTTGACGTAATCTACCCGAACTTTAGTTTTATGTGAAAGACTATGATTTGTGCTGTGAATCTCTTATGGCACACTTTGCACTCATGTGATTTTTCACTTGTGTGAGTGTGTAAATGACGAGAAAGATTACTTGTCTCTAAGAACTTTTGATGGCACACGAAACACTCGTACGTTTTTTTGGCTGTGTGAGTCAGTAAATGACAAGAAAGATAACTTTTCTTTGAAAATTTCTTAAGGCACACTTCACACTCATGTGGTTTTTCTACTGTGTGAATGAGCAGGTGATTTGAAAGACTATGTTTTGCTGTGAATCTCTTATGGCACACTTCACACTCATATGGTTTTTCACTTGTGTGAATGAGCAGGTGATTTGAAAGACTATGTTTTACTGTGAATCTCTTAAGGCACACTTCACACTCTTGTGGTTTTTCACCTGTGTGAATGCGTAAATGATGAGAAAGATTACTTGTCTTTGAAAACTTTTGGTGGCACACTTCACACTCGTGCGGTTTTTCACCTGTGCAAGTCAGTAAATGACAAGAAAGGTGACTTTTCTTTGAAAATTTCTTAAGGAAAACTTCACAAACATGTGACTTTTTATCTTTGTGAGTGAGCAGATGCTCTGAAAGGTCATTTTTCCTAGCAAATTTCTTATGAGACACTTCACACTTTAATAGTTTTCTACCCGAGTGGGTGAAAAGATGCTTTGTAAGCTCACCTTTTCTTGCAAATTTCTTATGGCACAATTCATACTCCTTTGGTTTTTCACCTGTGTGTGCAAAGAAATGATGTGAAAGAGAACATTTCTGAGAAAATTTTCTTTGGCAGACTTTACATTCATGCAGTTTTTCACCTGTGTGAGTGAACAGATGCCTTGAAAGATGACATTTCCTTCCAAATTTCTTCTTGCACACTTCACACTCATGGGATTTTTTACCTGTATGGGTGAGCAAATGAGTTAAAATATAATTTTTGGAAAGTTTCTTATGGCATAATTTGCATTCGTGCAATGCAAGTGTACTTCTAGAAAGAGAGACTGTGTTGGATGACATTTCTTCTGGGTGGATATTTTTTAACATATTTCATCCAATTTTCAAAGTCTCAGAAATTTGGAAATCATGTGATGTATGGAACTGTATTTGTAAAAAAATTTCATGGAGATTTGTTGCTTGCGTGACCTTTTACCAACATTCATTATAATCGCTTTTTACCTTTTTTCTTGAGTTTTGTGGACCGTCTTAGTGTGTCACACTGGCTCCAACTTTTCATCAGTACAAGTTCACATTTTACGTCAAAATCAGGTACCTGTGGATAAAGAAATTGGTAAGAATATTTCAGCATATTTTATATTTAAATTATAATACTCAGTGGTACAGGGGTGAGTCGAAAGTTTTGCAATATTTGCATAAATGCAAGTGCTGCTCAGGGTATGTCACCCGCATGCGTTGCGGAGGGTATTGTCGTGTTTCAACTAGTTCAATGCGCACACTGCAGCCAGTCGAAAGAGATATAAAGTGGTAGTCATTGCTGTGAACAAGTACTTCATGTTGTTGTTCTATCTGCGGTTGGGACGCCTAAAAGATTAACAGCCACAACCGGCTAATTGGGGAACTTTTGCTTTATGAGTTTGAACTCGGCCATAACGCTACTCAAGCAACACAAAACATTTGTCATGCGAAAGGGGAAGGTTCCGTGGACCACAGCACCGCAACAGATGGTTCGAGAAACCTCGACGATCAGCCAAGGTCGGGTAGGCCGTGAACCGTGGATTTGGAGGACATGTGCGCCAGGCCGTAGAGGCAAATCCGACAACCCCACTCTCAGAGATTATCAGGCAAGCTGGTCATATCACAGACCACCATGGTTCATCATCTTCAGGACCTCGGCAAGGTCTACAAGAGCTGCCGCATTGTCCCTCACGAACCGACGCCAGCTGAAGCAAAACACCATGTGGAAGTGTGCACAAAACTCCTAGAAAATGTGCGCAACGTACATTTCATCAAGAGAATTGTTACGTGCGATGAAAAGTGGGTCTATTTTCGTAATCCTAACACACAATGGCAGTGGTTGAGCCCGGGCCAGCTTCCAGAACCTGTTGCCAAACGTGAGTGCTTTGAGCACAAGGTGATGCTTTGCGTCTGATGGAATTTCGAGGGGATAAACCATTACAAATTTGTTCCAGACGGTCGGACCATCAATGCCAACCTTTACTTTGAATAGGTGAAGTGGATGTATGCCATTTTGGAGGAGAAGTACCCAGCACTGATGAACAGATACCATGCTCTCCTACAGCAGGACAACGCTCGGCCCTCGGCCTTAGACTGTGTGAACGACCCGGGCAAAACTCCAGGAACTTGAGGGTATCCAACTGATGCCCCAAGCAGTGTATAGTCTGCACCTTGCTTCGTCGGGTTATTACTTGTTCCAGTCCATGGCCCACTTCCTTCATGGGCGGCACTTCAACAAAGAGGAGGAGCTGGCAGCTGGGGTGAAGGAGTTAGTCTCGAAGGACAAGAACTGGTATCGCCACAGAATCGAAGAATTGGCAGACAGATGGCTAAAGACAGCGCAACACGATGGCTTATACGCTTATACTTTGCTGGTCGACTTTTGTTGTAAAGGAACATATATATGAAGACATAAAGTGATCCAAATATTGCAAAACTTTTGACTCACCCTCTGATTATTGTGCACATATAAAATGAAACACACACAGCCTTCATTGTCATGGACCTTTGTACCTTTTTAAAATGGACTTCAGTTATATCAATCAAAATGTGTATGTAGTAGCCAAAGACATTACAATAGCATAGACTGGCAAACATAATGGCAGCTTGTATGTGGTTTGTGAGTCAAATATTTAATAAATGCTCTACATCAATACGTGGTAATTGTATGGTATTATGCACATTGGTATGCAATGTTACTCATTACTGTTTCACACGTTGTATTGTTTCATTAACTAAACTAGTTTCAACTCTTCACTACTGAGGATGACTCGCAAAATGAAGAGTTGAAACTAGTTTAGTTAATGAAACAATACAACGTGTGAAACAGTAATAAGTAACATTGCATACCAATGTGCATACCATAATGGCAGCTGTTCTGAAACGACAGAGATCAGTTGAACATGCAGCACCATCAATGAAACAGAGATAAGTTGAACGTGCAGCACCATCAATGAAACAGAGATCAGTTGAACGTGCAGCACCATCAATGAAACAGAGATCAGTTGAACGTGCAGCACCATAAATGGAACAGATCAGTTGAACGTGCAGCACCATCGACGAAGCAGAGATCAGTTGAACGTGCAGCACTATCGATGAAACAGAGATCAGTTGAACGTGCAGCACTATCGATGAAACAGAGATCAGTTGAACGTGCAGCACCACCGAAGAAACAGAGATCAGTTGAACGTGCAGCACCACCGAAGAAACAGAGATCAGTTGAACGTGCAGCACCATCGATGAAACAGAGATCAGTTGAACGTGCAGCACCATCAATGAATGGCGGTGAGTTGGTAGTGAACACATGCCTATTGGAAAGCAAGAATGTTCGATTCAATTCATAACATACTGCAATAATTACGTAGAAAAATGGGTAAATGTGTAGTTTGGCAACCTAAATTATTTCGTTGGAAATGTTGAAGGATTTGGAAAAAGTGAGACATACAGATTTTGAAGTATGCAATTTCATAGCAAATGGTGAAAAAATGCCATCTCTGAAACGCATTTTAAAGATTTTTACTGTAAAACTGACTTTCAAGTATGACGACGTGAGCGCCGCTGCGACCATGGGAGGCTTGGCTCCGCTGAAACGAAGGTCTCATTCTGGCAGCCATTTTGCTGGGGGAAGAGTACAAGAGAAACGGGGAACATTCCTGCGAGCAAAGCGTTCCAATTTGTAGTGCTACGCTAAGGAAAGTAGTTCTTTATTTGTCTCATTTTTTCAAAATACATGGTGACAATTGCTTTGATGTTACCTATATCATTCCCTGGTGCGAAATAAAAAGTATGCAGATGCCTTCCTTTCTTCTACAAAACTGTTAAAGTAGAGGCCGCGCTCTGTTAAATGGAACTTCGTGACATCGGAAAGTCAAAGTTTTGCTCCTCCTTTGCACAGCATTGTTCGCAATTCATTCAAATTGGATTACACATACACACACACACAAAACTATTCAAAAAGCGAGTCCATACATTGCGCATCAAAGAATCATACACAAAAAAACAAAAAAAAAAAAAAAACAAGAAATTATCAGATTGTGGTGTCAAAAAATGGGACAGAAATTATCTATTTTCTGCAGCGCAGCACTACAAATTGGAAAGCTTTCCTGGTAAGACCGTTCCTCTTGAACTCTTCCGCCAGCAAAATGGCCGCCGAAATGAGCCCATCCTTTCAGCAAGGCAAAGCTTCATGTCGTTGCTGCCGCATTGTGTTAGGCCTGTCGTAGCTTCTGTTCACAGAGTCGTAGTTGCACATAAATATTACGGTAAAAATCTTTACAATGGACCATAATGATGCAATTTTTTCACCATTTGCCATTAAATTGCATACTTCAAAAACTGTACATCTCACTTTTTCGAAATCCTTCAACTTTTCCAACGAAATAATTTAGGACGCTAAACTACACATTTACTGAAAAATGTTTGCATACAACCCAAGAACTTTCTAAAAGATCAAATTGTAATGAGGAAGCGATCATATCCAAGAAAAACAAACAAGACTGGTAACCGGAAAATACAAGGCCATATTGCAGCAGGCCATATACACAGAGCAGAGAAATAAAAAAAGAAAAGAAAAAGAAAACTACTAAACTGGAAAATTTTGCATCACATACACTTAAATTTTTAAGATATAACAAAATCTTAAAGACTTGAAACTGGAATACTCATGCAAATACGGCAACACACCAGCTATCTCCTAAAAAGGCGTCTTTCAATGTATGGCAGAAGTAGCATGCACTTTCATAAATGAGTGGTAGGCAATGCATGTAAATAAACTAATTAAGAAGAAGGTAGTGTAGAACACGCTAAGTTACGTATAAAAGTTTAATGCAAATATATTTCAGCCATTACTATGGCCTTCATTCATTACTATGATGAAGGCCATAGTAATGGCTGAAATATATTTGCATTAAATTTTTATACATAACTTAGCGTGTTCTACACTATGGCCTTCATTCATTAGTATGATGAAGGCCATAGTAATGGCTGAAATATATTTGCATTAAACTTTTATACGTAACTTAGCGTGTTCTACACTACCTTCTTCTTAATTAACATGCACTTTTTAAGTCTATTCTCCTCTGTCTTTGGTAGTAGCAGAGATATCTACCGGATTGGGGGAAAAGGATAGAGTCAGTTGTTGCATGGAGTGATCATTAGGAAGCCCAGCATTGCAAGTCTTTCCCCTTTTGTGTGCAGAACCTTTTTTCTCATAACTTTGCCTTGTATTTTACACTAGCGATAATGCATGTCTCCGGAAGAGAATGGGAGTTCAAAAAGAAAGTGTGTCAGCCAAACTATTACCCACAAACTACAGCTAATAAAGAAGTTGGAAGAAGCTGCTGCTACAGAAGCACATATGTGAAGAACATGGCATGTAACTGCAAAGGACAAGCTTAGTGAATTTTCAATGAAGTCCAATGTTGATTCTACAGTTAAAACTTTCTCTATTGGTAGAAGGAAGCATATGCGAGTTGCACAGATAACAATATTGAGGAAACTTTCTACAAGTGTTTTTTTTAAGCCAGATCATACCTGTGGGGTGCATGGCATAGAAACTCAAAATGCCCAACTTAACCAGCTGGAATATAGGTGTGGAGGCATTTGAAGCTAGTGATGGATGGTTATTGCAAATTAGAAACTGGTATATGCAGTGTAATAAGGTTATTTATGGTGAGACTGACAGTACACCACCTACAGAAGAAGCAGCAGAATTTTTTAGGAATAAAATGACTAGCTCAGAATAAAAAAATGAAAATTAAACACTTAATCAAACATCTAATATGGTTTACTAATCAAAAACTATTATGGGAATTCTTACTAGGAAATTTTTTAATTTAATTGCAAATTTTCAGAGAAAACTCTTCTCCTTCAGGCTGTCTTTTGTAGTCACTTATTCCTGTCACTATTCGCAGTTACAGTTATTTTCATCAAATCCTGCCAGATGTTAGGTAAGGAAAATCCTCTGCAGTCATTGATGATGGAACTTTGATCTTTCTTAATCTCGATTCCTTCTTTTAGCTTTCTTTTTTGAAAATTGCTTTGGAAACTGATGACTTTAAAGGAATTCCAATGCATGCTGTGACTAGTTTCTCTAACATACCTATCTAAACCAGTCTTGTTGGAGCAATTTTTTATAGCTATACGAGATTCTAGTCTGTGACCTGTCTCACCTATGTAAGCTAGTCCACAACTACATTTTACTTCATAGACTACACCTTGCATTTTTAAAATATCTTCTTCTCTTTGAACTATTCTAGGGAAAAATTTCTTAACTTTGTTCTCTAAACTTGGAGCTAGCCTAATATTGTACTTCTTACTAATTCTCTTTAAGGACTCAAATAAACCTTTGTGATAAGAAATTTTTTTAGTGGATTTTTTTTTTTATCATCATCAATGACTGCAGAGGATTTTTTCTGCCTAACATCTAGCAGGATTTGATGAAAAATAACAGTAACCACGATAGTGACAACAAAAAACACCTTGAAGAAGGAGAAGAGTTTTCTCCAAAAATTTGCAATTAAATTAAAAAAATTCCTAATAAGAATTCCCATAATAGTAGTTTTTGATTAGTAATTGAATTAAGAAACTAGGAAGAACTTTATTAAAAGAATCTAACATGGGTTTTTTCTTCTAGAAAAATATTTTAATTAAAAAACACAAATTTTTGAAGAAAACTCTTCTTCTTCAGGCAGTCATTTGTTGTCACACTTTTTCTGTCACTATTGCGGTTACAGTTAACTCCGATGGTTAACATCTGCCTAACATCTTGCCAGATGTTAGGCAGGGACAAACCTTTGCAGTCATTGATGATGGAAGTCTGATTTTTCTCAATTTCTATTCCTTCTCCTCTTTTTCTTTATTATTATTATTATTATTATTATTATTTTTTTTTTTTGATAACTGCCCTGGAAACTGGTGACTTTTAGTGAATTCAGTCCATGTTGTGTTTGGTTTCTGTAACATCCCATCTTGAAGCAATTTTTTTATAGCTGCTTTACGTTCTGCTATTCGAGTTTCTAGTTTGCAACCTGTCTCACCTATGTAGGATAGTCCACAACTACATTTTACCACATAGACCACTCCTTGAATTTTTTAAATATCTTCTTCTCTTTGAACTTTCTTTGGGAAATACTTTTTAACTTTGTTCTCTAAACTTGGAGCTAGCCTCATGTCATACTTCTTACTAATTCTCTTTAAAGATTCAAATAAACCTTTGTGATAAGCAATTTTTCTAGTGAATTTTATTTCATGAAAGAAATACGGGATTACGCCATATAATACAAATTTTGAAGATGACAATCCGATTTTTGGCGTAAATGTGACAAGGATGGTAAGTCAGATAATATCCCAAAACTTGAAAATTTTCATCGTTCTGGAGCGGGACTCGAACCCGCGTCTCCCAGAAAACGCCCGGGAGTATGCTAACCACTACACCACCCAAAACGACCAAGTTTCCGATCAATTTGAATATAACCGTCACAGGATTCGCTAGTCGAAGCAACCGGCATTCATGTTTTAACGAATCTGGAGGTTTAGAATCTTATACCGTGTTTGCCTGGAGAAGCGGATAAATCATGAAAGAAATACGGGATTACGCCATATAATACAAATTTTGAAGATGACAATCCGATTTTTGGTATTGGTCATAATAAAGTGAGAGGGTGGTCATAATAAAGTGGCCACTCGGTGTATACTGCTCTGTGAACTTCACCTGCGTCACCGTTCGGGGTCCAAGCACGCTCATTTCTCTAGGCTGGGGTGGTCATAATGAAATGGCTCATCGGTGTATATAAGCGCTAATAAAAGTGTATATTTATCTTCCTTATCAAACTGAAACGCAAACATTTTTGGGGGTGTGAATAACATTTAACAACACAGAATAAAAGAAACATCAGTGGATTGGATACAGTTACAGGAGAAATCTTCACTTTGGCCAATTTCATTTTCAGAAATTTAATCAACATGTTCAGGCTGAAGTACAAATATTTATGAAATAAAATTATATTTAACGACAATATGCAGGAGCAGCATTGCAAGAAAGAGAAAATATGTTCATGGGAGAAACGTTCATTCTGTCTAACTTTTGTTTTTGAAAATTTTGAAAAACGGAATTTAGTCTTCAGACGAATTAAATTCTTTTTCTACAGAAATCTCAACAAGCTAAGGGTTTGCCACTGTCTCCATTATAGTGCATCACATAAATATACAGACAGAACAAATTTTCGAATAAAAAAGAAACAACAACGAGCTGAAATGCACATCTCATATTTATAACAAAAATAGCATGGGACATGCAGCTGCACAATAGTTTGAAGGAAACATAACAATTCCAATGCCAAGTACAAGAAAAAAAAAAAAAAACAGAAATACGCTGTCTCAAAAATATAAAGACTTACTAGTTATGAGCCCCTCCGGTACGAATACTGGATCTGTTGTTCCGAATAACACGGAAAACCCGATGGGGCATGCTGTCCACCAAGTGTTCTGGACGGAGTGCGTAGCAGCTTCGTTCAATCTGCTCTTTCAATGCCACCACACTTGAGAACTGTCGTCCATTTGCATACACATCACGAACTAGGATACCCCAGAGGTTCTCAATAGGGTTCAGATCTGGACTGAGTACTGGCCAATCCATTACGGTCACATTTAAACCAGCTTTTCGTTGATGCAGACTGATGGATAGAGGCATTGTCTTGCTGGAACAGATAATCAACACCCGCTAGATTTTCGGCAAACGGTAGGAGGTGGCTGCTGAGTATTTCCCAATACGTTTCGGAGTTTTGTCTGCCTTGCAGAAAAGCAATATCCGTTGTCCCATTGAATGCAAAAGCTCCCCAGACCATCACAGAACCCCTCCTTTCTGTCTGCTGAAGAAGGTGTGTGGCTCGCATCGTAAATCATGCCAATAGCAGTTCCAATCGTCAGAGCCGTCCAGGTTGAACTTTTTCTCATCGGAGAAAATGGTTGTGATCCACTCGTTCGTCCAGTGCATATGGCTGCTTGCCCATAACAATCTAGCTTCCTTGTGGCGCCGTGTGAGGTGTGGCAGATTGTGTATTTTACGGAGCACAATGTTGCGACTTTCCTTGATTCGTCGATTAACTGTATCCTTTAAGACGGTGACACCAACAGTCCGAGAAACTTGATGTAGTGATAAACTTTGGGATGAAACTAAATGCATGATGGCACGATCATCTCATTTGGTTGTTATTCGAGGCCTTCTAGGACGTTTTCTGGCAGTTAACGCACCGCGTTTCGATAAAGTCTTATACATAAATGACTGCCCTACTCCTCCCCATGGCTGTACAAAGTTCCGCTACAGGCAATCCATTTGCTCTCAGTCTCCAAATCTTCTGTACCTCCTCACCAGAAATTTGACTATTGCGTGGCATTTCGTCAAATGAATGTCTGACGGCAGGTCCGCTGTCTTTTGTAGGCTGGACCGAATTACGGCCAAGCGTGCGTGCGCACAACATGCTAATTTGTACATCTCATTTGCATGTGGCTACTTTACATAGTTGTCTTTATATTTATGAGACACCTAAAATTACACTATTTCACTTTGTGGTGTTCTTTTCACACAATCTGGTCATCTCGATGAATCGAAACGTTTGTTGTAGGGTTACGTCTAATTAGGTACCACTTCAGCTTCCTACCTATATTCGCATTGCGTTCACGGTGCAAAGTCGACTGTCTCTATATTTATGTGATGCACTTTACTAGCAAATTACTATGTGGAAAAGCTAGAGAGGAGAATCCTAAAAAAAAAAAAATGTTTTTCCCACCTAACTTTCAGGTAATTCATATAATAAACTCAAAATCCTTTTCATCATGGGTAACCAAAATAAATCTGCCAGAAAAAAGAATCTAGAATCTTTCTTTCAATGAGTTAGATGATTATTTAGAATTCACATTACAAGTGTCATTGGAGAGTAACTTACATTTTTCAAACCTCACCATTCGCATTGAAAATAGAAAAGTTCTTACAAAACCTTAGATTATAACTCCTACCAATCATTTCACATGAAACAAAATTTGGCAAGTCAATTCTTCAAGAAACTAAATAATTTAGACTCAGGTCTAGAAATAAAAACAAGTATCATATTTTTTGGCATATAATCCACGGACAGTAAAATTCAGCATGAGAGAAAAGAAGTCGGCGTATGATCTGCAGACAAAATTCAGAGTAAAAGTTAAAAAACAGATGCATAAATCCACAACGAAGTTTTATAATAAATAATACAAAAAGGTAATCATAATTTTCGCCAAAATTATTTTTTTTGTTGTTGCAAATTGCGAAGAATGCGATATGCAGCATGACCCCTGCATATTTATAAGACATAGATGAGCAAATTTTCGTTAAAGTGACCTGTTACGTGCAAGTACGTGCTTTATGTAACGCCCATTACAAAATTTTTGGATAGCTTCAGAAATCTGGCACTCGTCCAGTCCTGTCGACATTGGATTTTTGAGGTTTTACTGTATATACATACTTTCTTTCCCTTCAATGAGTTTATCAAAAAAAAAAAAACTCGCTAAAATTTTTTGAAAATTTAAAAAAGTTAACTGTTACAATACCCCGCAACTTTCAAACGGTTGTGATATATATTTTTAATTTATGTGGCAATTGTGCTCTAACTCTGAGTAATGCTTAAATTGCATCAACAACTGAAACATTGGACTTCAGACCGAAAATAATTAGTGATGGTGTCAAAGTTCTCCCCTTCAGTCTTGGAGCTGTAGTGCCGCATGCATGCACACACACACACACACACACACACACACACACACACACACACACACACATATATCACTAAGCTGTTCTCTGGGATTCAAACGTTAGCTCCACAAAGAAAAGACAAACTACCAGATAATTTTTAACTGATTATTTACTTACTGTTGCCATATCAAACTCCTCCATTTAATATGGCAACGGTAAGTAAATAATGGGTTAAAAATTATCTCTTTGAAGTAGAGCAAAATAAACGTGTGGGAGTGGGGTTCGAACCTTGGGAAGAGAGTGTGTGGGGGTGGGGGTGGGGGGTGGGGGGTGGGGGGTGACGTTACGCATGTCATGGGTCAGAGCAGCATGGAATGGAAACGGCTCTTCCCTATTTGAGGTCAAAGTGCTTTGGTGCAAGCAATGTTTTCTCCCCTAACTTTTACAAAGCAGCAATCCCTAGAGAGGAAATATTGTCTACACACACATACACACGGACATTTTTGTCAAAGCCAAGAGGGAGGGGGAGATATGTTGATGCAGTGACACACGCACTATCGTCGAACACATGGCATTCTTAAAACTTTGACGTGATACAGATTTCACTTATTATTATACGACATGGTATGAAGAGCAAAACTGCCTCGTTTTTTAAGTTTGGGACGGGGGGGGGATATTATCCGCACCATTGTATAATCCACAGTGGCTAAAATTTAAACTTAAAGGAACAGATAATCTGCGGATTATGTGCCGGAATATACAGTACATAAAGAAATAATTGCAGAAAACAACTATCCAAAAGCAGTATTTAAAATAATGAATAAAAATATGTCAAAGCAGATAAACAACCAAAAGAAATAAATCTTGCCAGAAAAATTCTTACTGGCAAAAACTATGAGTCCTGTAAATATATTACCAAAACATGTAAAATTAGCTGTGCTCTGAATCTAGGCAACAAAATTAAGCACTTATTTCTGATGGTAATAAACACACAAGAAAATATATTCCAAATCAAAGGAATTCTAATTGAAGTTAAAGGTAACTGTTTTTGGTTTTTGTTACACAGGTCACACAGGCGAGACACTAGAAACTCCCAAACTGTGTGTTTTGTTACACAGGTCACACAGGCGAGAAACTAGAAACTCCCAAACTGGGTGTTTTGTTACACAGGTCACACAGGCAAGACACTAGAAACTCCCAAACTGTGTGTTTTGTTACACAGGTGAGACACTAGAAACTCCCAAACTGTGTGTGTTTTGTTACACAGGTGAGACACTAGAAACTCCCAAACTGTGTTTTGTTACACAGGTCACACAGGTGAGACACTAGAAACTCCCAAACTGTGTGTTTTGTTACACAGGTGAGACACTAGAAACTCCCAAACTGTGTGTTTTGTTACACAGTTCACACAGGCGAGACACTAGAAACTTCCAAACTGTGTGTGTTTTGTTTCACACAGGCGAGACACTAGAAACTCCCAAACTGTGTATGTTTTGTTACACAGGACACACAGGTGAGACACTAGAAACTCCCAAACTGTGTTTTGTTACACAGGTCACACAGGTGAGACACTAGAAACTCTCAAACTGTGTGTTTTGTTACAGAGGTGAGATGCTAGAGATTCCCAAACTGTGTGTGTTTTGTTACACAGGTCACACAGGCGAGACACTAGAAACTCCCAAACTGTGTGTGTTTTGTTACACAGGTCACACAGGCGAGACACTAGAAACTCCCACTGCACAACATACATCCTCTTATCAGAAACTGCTGAGATGAAACTCAGGTATGTGTGCCATGAAATAAACCATGTGGGATTCTTTAAAAACCATTAGTTTTCAAAATAACCTGTTAAAGAATTAAGGAAGGCCAAACAATTGAAAAAAAAGTTCATCATCAATGATGTCATAGAAACTTCTTTATCAGGCATCTGGAACAATTTAGTTTGACTTAACTGTAAGCAACATTCATCAGAGAAGTGAATCTCTCTGAATAAGGCTCATGAAGATGTGTAATCTTGAAAATTTGCTAATTTAAAAAAAATATATTTCCTGTAAAGGCCCATTGTAAAATATTCTCAAAATAAGGAATTGACAAATGGCATCTTTCTAAGAATTTCTCACAGCATCATTCATGCTCATGTAGTTTTTCACCAAGGATGTCAGCAAATGCCATGAATGATGGATTTCACTGAGAAATTTTTATGGCACATTTAACTCTGTGTGGTTCTCTATGTGAGAGAAAATGATTTAAAAGATGGCTTTCCTGGGAAAATTTCTTATGGCACAGATCACAATACAGTTGTTTTTTACATGAGTGAATAAGCAAACAATATAAATGATAGCTTTTCTTCAAAAATGTCTTACGGCATACTTCATTCACATAAGGTGTTTTGCACCTGAGTAAATGAGCAAATGCCATGAAAGATAGCTTTTTTGGGAAAAATTTATTACAGCGTACTTTACACATGTGACTATTCAGCTGTATGACAGTAAATGATGTGAAAGATGGCTTTTTTGAAGAAAAAATTCTTATGACATACTTCACACACACAATTTTTAACTTGTGCAAGTTAGCAAAAGACAGAAAAGATTACTTTTCTTTGAAAATTTCTTACAGCACACTTCACAATTGTGTGGCTTTTCACCTGTGTGAATAAGTAAATGACATGAAAAATTACTTTTCAAATTTGTTATGGCACACTTTACAGATGCTATTTTTCATGTGTGAGTGAGCAGATGCTCTGAAAGCACATAGTTCCTAGTGAATTTCTTATGGCAGAAATCACACTTGAATTGTTTTTCACCTGAGTGGGTAAGCAGATGCCTTGAAAGATCACCTTTTCGTGTAAACTTCTTATGGCACACCGTACACAGGTGTAGCTTTTCACCTGTGTGAGTGACCAAATAGCATGAAAGAGAACTCTTATGAGAATATTTCCTATGCCACACTTTACACTCATGAGGTGTTTCTGTTTCACCTATGTGAGTGAACAGATGTGTTGAAAGATCACTTTTCCTGGTAAACTTCTTATGGCACACCTCACACTCGTATGGTTTTTCACCAGTGTGAGTGAGCAGATGACGTGAAAGAGAACCTTTCTGAGAAAATTGCCTATGGCACACTTCACACTCGTGCGGTTTTTCACCTGTGTGAGTGAACAGATGCATTGAGAGATCACTTTTCCGTGCAAATTTCTTATGGCATACTTCACACTCATATGGTTTTTCAGCTTTGTGGGTATGCAAATGAGATGAAAGATGACTTTTTAACGAAAATTTCTTATTGCACACTTCACATTCATGCGGTTTTTCACCTGTGTGAGTAAGTAAATGACGAAAAAGATTACTTTTGCTTGCAAATTTCTTGTGGCACACTTCACATTCGTGTAGTTTTTCACCTGTGTGAATCATAAAGTGCTTTAAAAGACTGCCTTTCAGAGTGAATTTCTTATGACACACTTCACACTCGTGTGGTTTTTCTCTGTGGACATGCAAATGAGCTAAAGGATAACGTTTTTCAGAAAACTTCTTATTGCACACTTCACATACATGTGGTTTTTCACTTGTGTGAATATGTAAATGACTTGAAAGTTTGCTTTTCATATAGAATTCCTTTTGACACACTGAACACTTGTGTGTTTTTTCACCTGTGTGACTGAGCAAATGCTTTGAAAGTACCTGTTCCGCAAATCCCTTATGACACACTTCACACTCGTATGTTTTTACATCTGCATGAATATGTAAATGACTTGAAAGATTGTTTTTCTTTTGAAATTTCACATGGCACACTTCACATTTGTGTGGTTTCTCATTTCTGTGAGAGAGCAAATGCTGTAAAATGTCATCTTTCCGAGCTAATTTCATATGGCTCACTTCACACTCGTGTGGTTTTTCACCTGCGTGAACGAGGAAATGTCTTGAAAGATTGCTTTTTCTGGAAAATTTCTTATTGCACACTTCACACTCATGGGATTTTTCACCTGTGTGGGTGAGCAAATGAGTTAAAAGATTCTTTCTTAAAAGTTTCTTGTGGCATATTTCGCATTCTTGCAACACATGTGCACTTACAGAATCAGTAACTGTCTTGGGTGACATTTCCTCAAGGCAGTTATTTAGTAACATATTTCAGACAATTTTTAAACTCTCTGAAATTTGGAAATGATCTCTTCTATGGAACTGTATTTGTGGAAAATTTTCATGGAGATTTGTCACTTGCATGATCCCTCACTATCATCTATTATAATTGCTTGTTATCTTTTTCTTGAGTTTTGTGGACTGTCTTACTATGATACACTAGCTTCAGCTGTTCCTCTGTACAAATTCACATTTTACATCAAAATTAGGTACCTGTTGATAAAGAAGTTGGTAAGAATATTTCAGCATATTTCATATTCAAATTATAACACCTAGGATTATTATTGTGCATATATAAAATCAAAACACACACACAGTCTTCAAGTAGCTGAGGTATTGGGGGAAAGTTCTTGATTCGGCTGTTGTATACAGTGATAACGGAAGCACTTGTATGAATTGCAGTGACAGGCGACGTACATCGCAGATTTTATTCTGTGGAAAGGAACGTTATCCCCAGAACCCAAGTAAATCTTGTCTTAAAATAAAAGTTGATATAACACATCAAAATATTCTATTACTCACGTCAAGTGTTATGGTCATGAGCTCCGTGATGCACAGCAATGTAATGATATATACAATGCAATAACTCTGCTGCAAGGTGAAAGATTGTTACTTGCTTAGCACTCGTTATATTGTTCACGGCCGTAAGTCAACAAAATGGCGCCTAGAATTTTGTGTAATCTTCTTTGTTATCTGCATGGTCCAAGTGTAGAACGGCTTCATTTCATGGCGTTGTGTAATCTTTTTTATCTGTTGTGGTCCAAATTCAGAACGGCCTCATTCCACGGGTTTGTGAACATATGCTTGATCACAATGCAGACATGCTTAATTTCGAACTCAAATTTACAACGGATGTTAACATCATAGTGATATGTTAAAAACCAGTTAAAATTTAAAGATTGAATCATAGTGATATGTTAAAACCAATTTTAAAGTCTGGTTTTTAACATATCACTACGCTTTAACGTCCGTTGTAAATTTGAGTTTGAAATTAAGCATGTCTGCATTGTAATCAGATTATGTTCACAAACACGTGGAATGAGGCCGTTCTGAATTTGGACTACAAACAGATAAAAAAGATGATCACACAAAGCCATGAAATAAAGCCATTCCTACACTTGGACCATGCATATAACAAAGAAGATTACACAAAATTCTCGGCGCAATTTTGTTGACTTACGGCAGTGAACAATGGAACGAGTGCTAAGTAAGTAACTAACAATCTTTCACCTTACCTTGCAGCAGAGTTATTGCATTGTGTATATAACTACATAGCTGTGCATCACGGAGCTCACGACCATAACATTTGACGTGAGTAATACAGGGTGTCCGAAAAGTCTTTCCCTGATTACAAACATCATTCATATCCGCTGTATGTACGTTACAGATGTGAAAGTGGTGCCAAAATGTTGGAAATCTAACCAAGTTTTTTTGTTGCAGGTTTCTGCAACATGGCTGTAGTGTAGCAGTGTCCAGGAAACCGGAAATGTTCACAAATCAGGAAAAAGCTCAGTGTGTCCTCTGGTATCACGACATCCAGTCACCAATAACAGTGCAGAGGAACTTTCAAACAACGTATGGAAAGAAGCCGCCCGACGTCAAGAGCATTAAGTTGTGATACGACAAGTTGAAGACCACAGGATCTGTTGCTGACTTATAGAGAACTGGCCAACCATCACCCTCAGCTGAAAGGGTGGAAGCAGTGAGATAGTCTTTTGTGCGTAGGACCTCACGTGAATTACAGATGCCAAAAGTTCTGTTCATGATTTGTGAACATTTCCGGTTTCCTGGACACTGCTACACTACAGCCATGTTGCGGCTGCAACAAAAAAACTTGGTTAGTTTTCCAATATTTTGGCACCACTTTCACATCTGTAATGTACATACAACGGATATGAATGACGTTTTTAATCATGGAAAGACTTTTCGGTCACCCTGTAGAATATTCTGATGTGTTATATCAACTTTTATTTTAATATTTCAACCACGTATAAAGTATACTTTTCCATATACGGAAGATATATGCAAAGTTCGTAAATCTTGTCTGGTGGACTCCTGATCATGGATGCAAGTTTTTTGCTTTCGGACGGAATTCAGTCTTTTAAAACTTTCCGAAAACGGAAGTGAGACAGGGTGACGATTTATCTCGCAATGTAATTTTTCCCTCTCATTGTGTTTCTTTCTCCCGGTATTGTTAAATACCATTTTATTCCATTGCGTTTCGCTTTGAAAATGGAGGCAACAGTTTCCGAAAATAGAAGTTAGAAGCAACCTCACAATCCTAAATAATTTTTCTTGCAAAATTCTCTCTGCCCTGTATGGTTGTCAACTATAATTTTATTATATAAATGCTTGTATTTAAGATTCAAAATGGAGAATTTTCCCAAAGCGAAAGTTAGGCAGTGCGAAAAATTACTTCCATAAGCATGAATTGGATGCAATATATATATATTTTTTATTGGAGGTTTTAACAACTTAATGGGCTATAAGCAGTCGCCCGTCCCTAATTTAGGGCCACTGACTCCAGGGAAAGGAGAGAGCCAGTGCTCTAAGACAAAAACAACATCCATGCCTTACCAGGATTCGAACCTGGACCCACCTGGGACGAATGATCAGAAGCCATCGCTTAGACCACTGCACCACCGGGGCGGCACACACACACACAGGCCAAAAAAAAAAAAAAAAAAAAACCAGCAATGAACATTAAAGGCAGCAAAGATTAACTGCTGAATCTGGATCTTTTTGTTTGTGTGTGTGTGTGTGTGTGTGGTGTATTTCTTGCACTGTATTATGGTTTAAACAACATTCAACTTCATAAGGTTGAGAGAAATGGTGAAAAACTTCCAAATATGTGGTGACAATGTAAATAGACAAAGTCATCACTCTTTCCACGTTTTTCTTTAATTATGACACAGCAACTGGAAAATTGTATTTCGACACCGCTGTGATCGAACCTAAGATCTCTCGATAACTAGCCAAGTGTGTTCACTTTATGCTACGGTGGTGCCAACAATCTAAGGCGCTATGTGTGTTTATCTGTCAGCATCTGACTTCACAAATCCATAGGGATGGGCTCAGCAATCGAGATGTCCCCATGTGGTGGGGCTTAATGGCACAAGCATTTAATAATAGCTAATAAATCCAAAGGGTGAGAGAAGTGGTGAAAAACTTCCAAACATGCGGAGACAATGTAAACAGAAGTCAAAGAAAAATGTGGAATGAGCAGTGACTTTGTCTACTTAATTTCATAAATGTTTGTATTTAAGATCGAAAATGTAGAAATTTTTTCCGAAAACTGAAGTAGGACACAGTGAAGATTTCTTTTGAAATGGTAATTTTCTTTCCTAACGATGTTCACTTTGTCCTGTGTTGTTATTAAATATAATTGTATTCGATAAATCTTCGTGTTTCAGCTTGAAAATTGGAGATAAAATTCTAGGTACAAGGGGCACAGTGTTCTTGATTCTAGTCATCATTGCACTTGCTATAGGATCTAGGCTAGGCTTTTTTGGTAAATGTTTAGATTAGCGTCCTAAATTACTTCGTCGGAAAAATATTAGCAGCGGTCTTAAATAGACTGCTGCTAATATTGTGTATTTAGGAAAATAGAGGTAAAATTCTAGGTACAAGGGTACAGTGTTCTTGATTCTAGTCATCGTCATCATTGCACTTGTTGTAGGATTTAGGATAGGCTTTTTGGTAAATGTGTAGATTAGCGTCCTAAATTATTTCGCCAGGAAAATATTAGTACCTGGAAAAATTGTGTGCGCACAGATTTTAGAAAATGAAAAATAATGGCAAATGGTGCAGAAATTTCATATTTCAAATGTGTTTTGAAATGTTTTATCATAATATTTACCTGTAAGTGCGATGCTGTGAAGAGACGCTGCAGTAGGCCTAACGCATCACTACCGTGACAATGTCAGCCTTTGCTCTGTTAAAAGGAAGCTTTGTTACTGTACCAAAATGACGGCCGGAAGAGTACAAGAGAAAGCGGTTACATTGTTGGCAGGAGAGCGATAAATCTTGTAGTGATAAGCTACAAAAAATAGATCCAAATTAACCACCCTTTATTTTGTTGTATCTTGTACGTTGTTAACAGAAAAAACCAGAAAAGAAAGCCTTTGATTTGCAAAAAACATGTATCAGTGAGATAGAAAGTGACCTGCGAACAAAGTATTAACAGGATAACCAAAAGAACACTGGCACAGCAAATCCACTACGAATGGAAGCTATTCAAAGCATAACTGAAAGTTATACTTCCCCAGTTTTCTAAACAACATAGAAAGGGATATTCGAACTTTCTACTCGGAATCAGGGAATCATGTGTGAAAGAACAAAACATTTCTCAACATCTGCTTTAAAAACAATGACAAAACATGAATGAACTATATTGTGTAGCGTATGAGCACACGATGCTTCGCTCCCCTGGCAAGAATATACAGGACTGCTCTTGTAGTCATCCGCACGTGAATTACATGCCTGCAGCGAATCTTCCTTTCAACGGAGCAAAGCTCGGCATCGTCGTGGTAGCGATGCCTACCACAACGTCTCTTCACAGCATCGCACTTACAGGTAAATATTACCATAAAAATCTTTAAAACACATTTAAAATATGAAATTTCTGCACCAGTTGCCTTTAATTTCCATACTCTAAAATCTGTATGTCGCACTTCTTCCAGGAACTAACATTTTTCCGACGAAATAATTTAGGACGCTAATCTACACATTTACCGCTTTTTTTCTTCTTTTAAGTAGAAGAAACATAAGGTGGTCAGTTCTCTCTCTCTCTTAATTTTCTAGGCAATTTTTTTTTTTTTTTTTTTGCGTCTAGTAGTTATCTTGACCTGTGACCATTTGCATATTGTTTTGTGGCGTCATGATATCTGTCGCAGACTGATCAGGAACTTTATACTATGGGGACGGAAGCCAGTATTGCGAGACTCTCACATGTTGTGTGCACACCCTTTTCACTCATAGATTTTCTTTGTATTTCACACCAGTGATAACATATGGCTTCCAAAGAGAATGGTGTTTCAAAAAGAAAGTGTGCCAACTGAACCGTGAGGGCTGTCAGAAAAGAACGAGACCACAGCTGTAGGAAAGCAACAACAAAACATATGATAAAATTGTAGTGGTACTTAAAAAGGTTGTTTGCTGAATTCACGAGACGAAAGGTGTTGATAGTTGAAAGGCCATTAGCAGACAGAGGGACGGAACTGAAGTCATCTAATGTCGACTGCGTGCGTAATGGCTGCGATAAGGGAAGAGCAGTATGCTGCGTTGAAAATTTGTTATCACCTGAACAAAACAGCCATGAAAGCATATAAAATGTTGAAGGAGACATATGAGGAAAATGTTTTGCCACGTGCAATAGCATTTAAGTGGTTTAAAGAATTTCAAGAAGGTCATTATACATCTGCTGCGCTTTCTCCTGCTACTACACCTCCTCTCCATCTGTGCTACATGCATTTCCCGAGACTGGGACCTAGCCCAAGAAGCGTTGCTGTCACCCGAACAAGAAAACCTGGAAAAAGCTTGCTTCTTCTGTGGTGACTGCTCCTGTTTCTGCGACTGTTGCTCTGATGCCTACATGGCACTTTCCTGCTCGCAGTGAAGACTACGATGAAGCTTATGGAGTCTTGATAGAGGCATAGAGTTTGAGTAAATGGAAGTGGTGTATGTGGGTTCAACAGCTAGAGCAGTACGGTTTAGAATGGCCGAACATGAGTACAGTATCCGCTCGGCCTCAAACTCTACGGCTCTATCAAGACTCTGTATGAACAACAGGGTGGGAAATTAGCGGTCGCCAGGAGCAAAATGCGACCATAATTTTACGTTTTGCGACCAGTATTTTAAACCTGGGAGCAAATTCGCGACCGCATAAATTTTTGATTTTTCTTTTTTAACATGCGTAGTAATTTTCTAATGCGATATTTATGTTTCTTTTTTTAAAATTCCCAGTAGTGTGTGGTTAAAAGTATATTGGGGTAGGGAGAAATAAGTTTAACCTCGCTGCTAGCATGTGCTGAACTAGGGAGTGTACATAAAAGTCCCGTGAGGAATGTAGGTGCGTGCTACTGTGACCTTCGATGGCACTACTGGGGGTCGGGGGAAATCAGCTTCAGAGATAGAGTGTGGGGGGAGGAGAGGGGGGACAAGAAGAGCAGCCGTTAAGGGGGAGTATCAGCATGGGAGATGGAGTGTTTGCCATTTCCTGCCATGCTAACTAAACAGCCTGTCAAAAAAAAAAAAAAAAATCTATGTGAATTTTCCACGTAACTGGTAGAATTTTTACAAACACCATAAATCATTGATATGAAAGGCCCTCCAAACTGCTCCTAAATTGGTTAAATACTTTTTAAACTAGGCATGGAAATTTTTATTAAAAATTTGTTGTGCATAGAAGTACCGTATTTTCCAGCACATAATCCGCAAATTATCTGTTCCTAAAAGTTTAAATTCTAAACACTGCCGATTATACGACGGTGCGGATAATACAGAGCTTTTTCCCCCTCTCCCCATAAACTTCAAAATGAAGCTTTAAGAATGCCACGTGTTCGACGATAATATGCAGTGTCACTCCATCAACATATCTCCGCTTGCCCCTTGGCTTTGTTTCCATTCCATAAAACATTGAGACGTGCCGCTCTGACCCGTGATGTCACCCCCCCCACACACACACACTCTTCCCAAATTTCCAAGCCCACTCCCACCTGTTTATTTTCCTTTACTTCGAATAGAATGCCTCTGGCACTTCAGCTCCAAGACTGGAGAACTTCGACACCAACACAAATTACTTACAATCTGAAAACAACCAGTGTTTCAGTTGTTGATGTAATTTTAAACATTACTCAGAGTTACAGCGCGATTGCCACAGAAATTAAAAATACATTACACTACCGTTTGAAAGCTGCGGGGCATCGTAACTAACTTTTTTAAATTTTCAAAAATTTCACGATTTTATAAGTTTTTTAAACTCATTAAATGGAAAGAAAGTATATTTATACAGTAAAACCTCGAAAATCCGGCATCGACGGGCCCGGACGAGTGCCAGATTTATGAAAATTCCGGATTTCTGAAGCCATCCAAAAATTGCTTAACGGGCGCTACGTAAAACACGTACTTACACACAACATGTCACTAACAAAATTTTGTGTTTTGTCTTATGGCACTGGCTCTTTCCTTCCCTGGAATTAATGTCCCTAAATTAGGAACGGGCGAGTGCTTAAAGCCCATTGAGTTGCTCATGGTGGTCATTAAACCTTCAATCCAAAAAGGAAAAAAGAAAATTTGTGCGCCTACGCCTTTAAATATGGAGGGGTCGCGCTGCCGATCGCATTCTTTGCAATTTGCGAAAAAGAAATTGTTTTGGCGATGGGAAAAAAAGTGTTGGTAATATATTGGCGATTACTTTTTGTACCATATATTGTAAAACTCTGTTGTAGATTACATATCTGTTTTTTTTACTTTTACTATGGATTTTGTCTGCGGATTATACACCGACGTTTTTTCTCTCGCGCTGAATTTTGCCGTCTGCGGATTATATGCTATTCAGGGTGGGCTTCTATTATCTACTTATCCTGTGTATAAAATGTTCAGCCAGTTTTATTAAGAATTCGTGAAGATAGCTTTCCGATTTTTTTTTTTTTTTTATCTAGTTCCATAGTTGAACAAGGTGGGGAATGTGCTACTGCCGGAGCCGGCTCCTTGCTGGGAGGCAGAAGGGGTACGCTCCTTGCTGGGCTGGCTGGGGGAGGCAGAAGGGGTACACCCCACAAGAGCAGCGGGCGCTGCTCTTGTGGGGTGGGAAAGCAGAAGATTAGGGAAGCTTGCCACAGAAAGGTTGACCCATTTGACCCTCACTTGCTGGAAGTAGAGTACTTTCATGGCTTATTAACAAGGGACTGGCTCATCCCTTTGTGTTTCTGTTCGTTGAAGTGGTCCTCGCCTGTGCCGCTCAGTGACGTCACGGGGATGCATGTCACTTCTCAGTGCGCAATGTAAAGCGCTCGGTAGATGCTGTTAACCCACGTTTGTTGCATTCGGATTAGCTATCTGCTGTTTATTTGGTTGCACTTCTGACATTGAATTTTTTTTTTTTTATCTTTAGTACATCGTTTTCGTACAATGGTTTCCTGCGCTGTTGCTACGTGCCGAAATACCTGCAGGAGTACGAAACATAATTTTTCACTGTTTCCCTCGAAACGATCCAATATTTACAAAAGACTGGGTTAACAGGTGTTGCAGAGCAGATTCTTTTCGTTAGAAAAATACCAGGTTTGCAGTGAGCACTTTTAAATACTATAGTAAGTACGAAGACGATATGATGAATCGCCTGCTTGGTTTACCAATGAAAAAGATATTGAAATCGTCGGTTATACCAACAGTCAATTTACCGAGATCAAACGTTGAAAATGTCACTCCAAGAGGTGAAATACAAAGAAAGAGAAAAATACTGCAGGATGCTTTTGATAGACTTAAAAATCTTAGTCCCAAAAAGGTCTTCTGCAGAAAATGTGGCCCCAATTCAACCTGCATGAGATGAAGTGACAATTTTCTGCGTGAAATATGATATATTCCAAAAAAAAAAAAAGTAAATTTTTTAAATGACAAATTGTCAATAACGGAAAAAGAGAAACTTTCTGCAACCAGAAAAAACAAAAAAAGGGGGGGGGGTATTTTAAAGAGCTTTTCTAGCAAAGCCAGAAGACAGAATCGTTCGCGCCGGCGTTTATTGAAACAAATCAGAGAACTGAAAATTAAGGTTTAAAACCAAAATACGAAAAATCAAAAATTGAAAAAAAATAATGGCAAATGCTTTTGAAACATACTTACAAAAACACAGGTGACCTCTCTTGTAGAAGGTAAAAGTCGAATTAAATGGACACTTGAATATCCGAAACGTTTCACAAAAGTTACAGTTTGAAGAGACAATTTTCAGCTTGAAATGTGATGTCTCCCCCCCCCCCCAAATGAATTTTTTAAATGACAAATTGTCAATAAGGGGGAAAGAGCTTAACTTTCTGAAAGCAGAAAAAAAAAATGATATTTTAAAGAACTTTTCTAGCAAAGCCAGAAGATGGAATCGTTCGCGCCGGCTTTTATTGAAACAAATCGGAGAACTGAAAATTAAGGTAAAAAAACAAAATACGAAAAATCAAAAAGTGAAAAAAAAAAAGGATTTAGTACTTAATTTGAATAAGTAATATATACGTATATATATATATTACTTATTCAAATTAAATACTAAATCCTCTTAAATTTTATTTGCACAAAGTAATGGCCTTAACGATGAGGTATTTGAAACACTGTTTGGAAAACCTAGCAAAATCTCATTAAAAATGAACTTTCAGAAGACAAAAGTGATGTACAATGCTTTTACAAGAAATGAAGATTTATCGATTGATGGAGAAAAGCTGGAGATAACAGACACGTACGTTTATCTTGGACAGCAGATATCAAGTGAGGGTCACATTGATGAAGAAATTAATCGGCGTACAAAACTTGCCTGGAGAGCTTTTGGAAGAAACAGCATAATTTTCAAGAGCAATATGCCATTATGTCTTAAAAGAAAAGTGTTTGATCAATGCATCCTTCCAGTGCTTACGTATGGTGCAGAGACGTGGACCTTAGCTAAAAGAGACATACAAAGGCTGCAGACAACTCAAAGCTGCATGGAGAGGTGCATGCTTGGTGTAACCAGGAGAGATAAGAAGAGGAACACATGGATCCGAAAAATGACAAGAGTGGAAGACATCATGATCAGAGTTAAATCCCTGAAATGGCAATGGGCTGGACATACTGCCAGAAGGACAGATCATCGATGGACAGCCGAAATTTTAGATTGGATTCCAAGGGACAGGAAAAGACCCAGAAGAAGACCACATGGAAGATGGGTGGATGAAATTCGAAAGTATGCGGGAGTGACATGGAGGAGACTGGCACAAGACAGACCGTTGTGGAGGAAACTTGGGAGACCTTCGTCCAGCAGTGGATTGATAATGGTTGACAATGATGATGATGATGATACAGGAATATGCTGTTCTTACAGAAAAAGTTTTTTTAAATTATAAACAATTGTATTTTGAAATTTCGGACCACATTCTTATGGAAATGGATATAAGATTTGAAGACTGTGAGAAACTTCAATTTGTCTGTCTTGCTGACCCAAAGTTCAACCAATTTAATTCATGTTTTCCCTCCGACGCTTTTGAAAATCTACAACATTTTTACGGAAAAATATTTACTAAACTCCAGCGCCTTAAAAATGAACTGAGTCTTTTATATGCCGATGAAAAATTAAGGAATATATCGACTAAAGAACTTCTTCGAGTGCTTCATGGAGATAAAGACATTTTTGCAGAAGCTTGTAAATTGGTTTCCCTCATTTTAACAATTTTATCTACAAATGTGTCAGTGGAAAGAAGTTTTCTTTCCTTTAAAGAATACAAACTTACTCAAGAAACACTATTTCTCAAGATAGACTTGCTTCCTTGACAAATATTTCTATTCAGAAAGATATTTTATTGATGCTCACGAAGAAACAACCATTCTATGACGACATAATCGACACATTTGCAGCTTTAAAAGAAAGAAGAATTGATCTAATATACAAAAAATAGGTCAGTCCTCATATAGTGATTTTCATTGAAACAGTAGATATCTTTTCATATTGCTCTTGTAGCTCTTCACCTATATTTCCAAACACGAGCCACCACTGAGTCAAAGGTAATATGAAGTTTATGTATTGTTCAGTATGCCGGGAAAATAACAAAGCTGAAACATCGAGAAAGAGAACTGTTGCAACAACATTATTTGTTGCTGGTTGTAGCAACTTCAAGCATGAATTTTTGGTTACACATGAGAAATCAAGAATTCATAAGGATTCATGCCAGATAAAAATTGTGAAAGAAAATCCTGCAACTTCATCTCTTCGGCAGTGTATTTCCTCTATGAGTGAGCAAATATTATTGAAAATGATTGCTCTTTTTAACACAGCTTATTCTGTGGTTGATGGGAATTTATCTTTTCATCAGTTTGAAAGGTTATGCCAGTTACAAAAGAAAAATGGACTGCACATTGGTGATAATTACATCAATCATAAATCTTGTGCTTTATTTATATATTATATTGCTGAGTCAATCCGTCAGGAAAATGCAGATATCATAAAAAATACAAAATATATATCAGTAATGGCAGATTCATCCACTGACATCTCAACCTGTGAGTCAGAAATCATTTATGCCACACCTGTCCGCGAAAGCGGTTTGGTCCAAACTAATTTTATCAAGTTAGCAGAATTGAAAATGGGTACTGCTGAATGCATTACTTCTGCTATTGATGAGGCAATGGAAGAAAGTTGCCCAGCATGGAAAGATAAGCTTGTGGCTGTATGTTTTGATGGAGCAGGTGTGAATTTTGGACAATATAATGGTGGTGTGACAAAGTTATCTTCTCAGTCACAAGGAATCATTCCTGTTCATTGTGTTGCCCATAGGCTGGAACTTGTTATTTCAGACACTTGGAAACTAGTGCCTTTTACTTCAAAATGTGAACAATCATTAAAATCAGTGTACAAAATGTATAACAACAGTCCAAAGCTTCTTAGGGAGCTGAAAGAAGTAGCAGAAGTGCTCGGGGATGTTTTATATAAAAATACTAACATAAATTCAACTCGGTGGATTTCTTCCAAAAATCAAGCTCTGAAGGCAATGACTAACAACCTACCTGTTATTATTTGCCATATGGAACATTTCTGCTCTGCTGGTGAAAGTGATAAAAATAAAGTAGCTAAAATGCTAGGTTTGCTGAAAAGTTTGAAATCTGTTCGAATGCACTTTCTGCTGGATGTTACAACTACATTGAGTGGGCTTTCTAAAATATTTCAAAAGACTGCTATATCTGTTGATAATGTAAAATCAATTTTGCAGTCTACTCAAGTTAAGTTTAACTTTATGAAGGAAAAAGATGGAAAAGTACTTATTGAATTTGAACAAAATTTCAGTCAGCAAAGTGGCATCTTCAAAGGTGTCATACTTAAAAATGATGATGATATGAAATCACAATTTCATAAAGACAGAGTGACCATTTGTTTAAAGCTTAGTGAGTTTGCCAAGAAGAGGTATAGTAATTTTGCTTCCAATGCTGTTTTAAGCGGCACCCATATATTAGATGCAGTTAATTTGCCAGATAAAGATAATGATTTACTTACATATGGGATGAAAGAACTGGACAGCATTCTAGATAATTTACTGTCTTGTGTAGAAATCTATAGTAATGAAATCAAAGAAGAATATCTGGACTGGAAACTGTGGGCAAAAACCAAAGCTACACAGAAACCTGATGTTTTGTGGAACAGACTATATAATGAATTTTCAGGGGAATATAAAAACCTACTGACAATAATTACATATTTACGATGCATACCAATGAGCACAGCGATTTGTGAACGTGGTTTTAGTGCAATGAACCTTGTAAAAACAGACATCAGAAACAAATTAAAAGTGACTACTTTAAATTGATATTTTGACAATAAAAATTAAGGGTCAAAGCATGGATGACTTCGATGCAAAACCAGCTATAAAAATTTGGTGGGAAGATGTGTCAGCTGGACGAACTCGCCGTCCAGATCATGAAGTCATAGTTGACTACTAAGGAAACACAATACATTACTGAAGAACTTTTTTAATGTAGTTTCGCCGCCCCGGTGGCGCAGTGGTCTAAGGCGTTGGCCTCTGATCATTCGTCCGAACGGGGTCCGGGTTCGAATCCCGGTGAGGCATGGATGTTGTGTTTGTCTTACGGCACTGGCTCTCTCCCTTCCCTGGAACCAGTGACCCTAAATTAGGGACGGGCGACTGCTTATAGCCCATTGAGTTGCTCACGGTGGTCGTTAAACTTCCAATCAAAAAAAAAAAAAAAAAAAAAAAAAAATAATGTAGTTTCTTCAACATGTCAACTCAAAACAGGTACAAAATTTGTAAGAGAACTGAAAATGTATATATTTTTTGCAATACTAAAATGTTTATTTGTTGGCTGTCAGTGTTTGTGGAATTCAAAACCTACTTAAATATTTTACATCAAATCCTCGTAACAATTTATGAGCACAAATTTAACTCAATTATCAATGAGGAAGAATTTTATGAAGATCTGGATTACTTCAGTTCCCAGGTAAGTGTTTTCTAATTCTTTGGATCTGCAGTAGCAAAATTGTGCATACTTTTCACTTTAATCTGGCGAGTCCGTCCTATGGAACACTGAGATCCAGTGGCGTAACTACAAACCCCTTAGCTGCGCGCGGGGAGGGGGCACGTGCTAGTTACGCCACTGCTAAGATCGGCTCCTAGAATTTCAGCTATAGGAGCCATTTTGCTCCTAGGATATTTTTCTAATTTTCCACCCTGGTGAACGATATGTATGTGCCACAATGGGACGAAATGAAAATTTTACATACACCTAGGACAAAATTGCAATTATTACTGACTGAGAGCATGTACAATTATAAATTAGACCAAAACCCCTGTAATGATTATTTTCCATATGAAATAGCAGCAACCTGGAGACACTTTCTGGACATTGGAAAAAGAACACAAGTGCGCGAAAGAACATTGGACGAGACTTGACGCATGCGTACATAATACAGCAAATGTACCGGACACATAGGTGTGTATATGTACATATAGACACGGGCGAGTTGACAAAGTGTAGCCTTGGTTTTAATGATTTTAATGTTAGGTTTCATCTGAGGAAAGGTATAATGTATGCTCAAAAGATCTAATGGAGTTAAGTGTATTTTATCTTAATAGTAAAGTTATTTTATACTTAATAGTAAAGTTTTTAATCATGTGTAAGATGGCTGTTTTTTTATTTATGAAGAAGATATGAAATGTATCGCTTCCAATAAGTTGATTTTCTGCTTCCATGCATCTTCAAGATTTTTGGAATCAAGTTCAGCCAGTGCTTTTTTCACCAACTGTTTCCAGTAAAACCCTTTGAAGAAGAGGATAATCCCCAAATCACACGGCTGAAGTTTGCTTGTACAGTTTACAGGAAAAAACTGTATGCGCACATTTCGAAGTTTCAAATCAATGTGGGCCAAACACTGATCAATAAATAAGACACTGTTTTGCTTTTGCAATATCATTTTCTTATTTAGATTGTGCAAAAAATCTTGAAATGCAGTCAGCATCATCCAGGCCTTTTAATTTGCTTCAGAGTAAGTAAGGCAATACTTTCCAATTTTGAAACAACATGGTTTCTTAGAATTGCCGATCACCAGAGCTGGTGTTAATTTTTCACTCATCAGCATTGCAGCATAATAAGACAGTTAATCACATTTCTGACATTTTCCCACAGTAGCATGATTCTCCCTTCACAACTTATGTTTTATCAGACAGAAGATTAAAAAAAAGGCCAGTCTCACCAGCATTGAAAATGTCCTCCGGAGCATAATTTGTGACTAAAGCAGGTAATGTCTTTGTCTTTCATCCATCAATTATAACTGGATTAACACTTGCAGATTCACCACAAAGTGATCGGTACATAAGATTGTAGTGTGTTTCTTTAGTTGATCCATCCATCCATTTGAAGCTGTAAAGTCACTTAAACTAAGTCAAGCAGCAAATTCTACAGCCCTTTCCTTCAATACTGATTCATTTAAGACGTATGCTTGCGGCTCAAGCTTGTCGGAACCATGTCATCAAAATTGTTTCCAGTTCACCCTAAAGCGAACTTTTCAAAGTCCTTCTCTTATTAGCACAATGATCTAACCTTTCCGAAGTAATTTTTATTAACTCTTTCTGTTTTAAAAATGTTTTCTGTGTTGAAACTGGTAATCCAAAGAGATTTTGCTAATTCAACTTTAGTTCCGTGAAATTTGTTATTTTTTTGAATAATAGATGCATTTTTCAGCTAAGTAAAGACATTTGCGCTTTTTACTTGCAATCTTCACTCTCACATCTAAAAAGCAAGATTTATACAGACAGTAAACTGACTGAATTGCTCTCAGAACCTTGCACCGTTCTAGCCAAGCTGAGATGGAGGTACTTTCAACACAGGGATTTACAGCACTAGACAAGGCGCTCCAACAAAATTGCTAAGATAAGATATGTACAGTGCGAGGAATATGACACTGCCCCAACTGGTCGTCACATGCTTTCGACAAATTCTGAGAAGAACAACCAGTTTAATATACACTGAAGAGCAATTGAATTAGAGATACCTGTCTAGTAACGTGTAGCACCACCTTTCGCCCTGATGGCGGTGGCGATTCGTCTCGGCATGGACTTGACAAGACACCGGAAGCGTTGGGAAGCCATACGGATCAACGACCGCTGAACAAGCTCCCACAGTTCACGAAGATTTGATGGAGGGGGTCAAAGTCTCGAACATCTCTCTCGATAGCATCCCAAATGTGCTCGATGGGATTGAGGTCAGGTGACCTAGCTGGCCAAGGAAGCGAGGTCACGTTGGTGGAGTATTCATCCAACCATTCGGATACAATTCGGGAGCGATGGCACGGTGCATTGTCTTGTTGCAGGATGAGGTCCCCAGTGCCATGTTGAAGACGAACAAATGAGAGCAAATGGTCATCCAGGATATCCCGGTAACCTTGAGCTGTGAGGGACGATGTCACACATACCAGGGGTCCCATTTCAGTCCACGTAAACAGTCCCCAGACGAGAATGCCACCCCCACCAGCTTGAAGAGTACCCTGCTGGCAAGAAGGATCCATCGCTTCATGTGGCTTGTGCCATACTCATATCCTGCCATCATGTACCAATGTGAATCTCAACTCATCAGTCCAGGTAACATTTCCCAACATCTCTAGGGTCCAGTGGCGATGTTCCCGCGCCCATGCTAATCTTTGAACCCTGTGATGTGCGGTCAGCAGCGGTACCCTCGTGGGACGATGGCTTCTGTACCCCATAGCAAGGAGATGGTTCTGGATGGTGTGGCTGCTTACACGTTTTTGTGCACCAGCGTTAAATTGCCGAGTGATTTCTTGCACTGTGGCCCATCTATCCACTGTTACAATGCGAGCTAGCCGACGATGACCCCACTCATCCACATGCTGTTGTCCACGGCAGTTGGCCCTTGCAGGGATGGTTTTACCGGATTTGATGTACTCACTTTGCACCCGTGACACAGTGGCTCATGAAAATCCGAGTGCCTGCATGACTTCCGAGATGGAGTGACCCATTCGCCGGGCCCCGACAATTTGCCCACGATCAAATGCGCTTAGATCCTTCGTCTTGCCCATACTGCATTCAACTGTTACTGATTCCCGTCGCATCACTCCTTATATTGTCGGATTGTTGCATACGTCATGTCGTTTCCGTTTACAGGGCCGCCCACAGTGCCACATTTGCATAACGCCAGCTGTTTCTAATTCAATTGCTCTTTAGTGTTGGTGCAAATTAGCACTCGCCAGAAGGCTATTAACTGGCAACTTTGGCAATTAAATTTATTTTAGTGGCCATCTGTTTGACCATTTGTTATTTTAAGTGCCAATTTACAAAAGTTTAATAATTCAGAAGTAAAGGTAAAAGAAAGTGAAACCAGTCCCAACCAGGGACGGCAAAAAACCTTGATGTTTCTGAACATCGAAGTTTTGCCACCGATAATTGATGTTTAAACCTAGATGTGGAAGAACCCTTTTAGTGTGACAGCGATTGGTTCATCGGCCTGCGTGTGTTGAGCTAAAAGCGTGGTGGGCTGAAGATCAGCCCTCGATTTTGACCCGAGTAGTTCCCGAATCAGACAGCAGATATCGACATGAATGATCACATCATTTATTAATCGTATGGTTTCGAAATGAAATCTCCATGAATCATACCATCAAACAGCTATATTATTGAAAAAATCATTAGAATATATAGTCTGTAAGAATCATATCGTAAGTTTGCATTTACTATAGTTATTCTACGCACTTTCGCCACATGACGGGAGAAAAACTAATTTTAGCCAAAAGTTTTCCTACTACAGTTGAGGCAGGGCTGTTCACATGGGACTGAGTGAATTACAGAACATTACACTGTCGGAAATCACTTTTTCGAGACTAATTTTAGCCAAAACTTTTCCTACTACAGTTGAGGCAGGGCTGTTCACATGGGACTGAGTGAATTACAGAACGTAACACTGTCGGAAATCACTTTTTCAAGACTAATTTTAGCCAAAGCTTTTCCTACTACAGTTGAGGTAGGGCTGTTCACTTGGAATTGTGGGGGAATTACAGAACGTTACACTGTCGGAAATCACTTTTTCGAGACTAATTTTAGCCAAAACTTTTCCTACTACATTTGAGGCAGGGCTGTTCACATGGGACTGAGTGAATTACAGAACATTACACTGTCGGAAATCACTTTTTCGAGACTAATTTTAGCCAAAACTTTTCCTACTACAGTTGAGGCAGGGCTGTTCACATGGGACTGAGTGAATTACAGAAAGTAACACTGTCGGAAATCACTTTTTCAAGACTAATTTTAGCCAAAGCTTTTCCTACTACAGTTGAGGTAGGGCTGTTCACTTGGAATTGTGGGGGAATTACAGAACGTTACACTGTCGGAAATCACTTTTTGAGACTAATTTTAGCCAAAGCTTTTCCTACTACAGTTGAGGTAGGGCTGTTCACTTGGAATTGTGGGTGAATTACAGAACGTTACACTGTCGGAAATCACTTTTTTGAGACTAATTTTAGCCAAAACATTTCCTACTACAGTTGAGGTAGGGCTGTTCACTTGGAATTGTGGGGGAATTACAGAACGTTACACTGTCGGAAATCACTTTTTTGAGACTAATTTTAGCCAAAACTTTTCCTACTACAGTTGAGGTAGGGCTGTTCACTTGGGATTGTGGGGGAATTACAGAACGTTACACTGTCGAAAATCACTTTTTCGAGACTAATTGTAGCCAAAACTTTTCCTACTACAGTTGAGGCAGGGCTGTTTCACATGGGACTGACTGAATTACAGAACGTAACACTGTCGGAAATCACTTTTTTGAGACTAATTTTAGCCAAAACTTTTCCTACTACAGTTGAGGTAGGGCTGTTCACTTGGGATTTTGGGTCAATTACAGAACGTTACAATGTCAGAAATCACTTTTTCGAGACTAATTGTAGCCAAAACTTTTCCTACTACAGTTGAGGCAGGGCTGTTCACATGGGACTGAGTGAATTACAGAACGTAACACTGTCGGAAATCACTTTTTCGAGACTAATTTTAGCCAAAGCTTTTCCTACTACAGTTGAGGTAGGGCTGTTCACTTGGGATTGTGGGGGAATTACAGAACGTTACACTGTCGAAAATCACTTTTTCGAGACTAATTGTAGCCAAAACTTTTCCTACTACAGTTGAGGCAGGGCTGTTTCACATGGGACTGACTGAATTACAGAACGTAACACTGTCGGAAATCACTTTTTCGAGACTAATTTTAGCCAAAGCTTTTCTTACTACAGTTGAGGCAGGGCTATTCACATGGGACTGAGTGAATTACAGAATGTAACACTGTTGGAAATCACTTTTTCAAGACTAATTTTAGCCAAAGCTTTTCCTACTACAGTTGAGGTAGGGCTGTTCACTTGGAATTGTGGGGGAATTACAGAACGTTACACTGTCAGAAATCACTTTTTTGAGACTAATTTTAGCCAAAACTTTTCCTACTACAGTTGAGGTAGGGCTGTTCACTTGGGATTGTGGGTGAATTACAGAACGTTACACTGTTGGAAATCACTTTTTCGAGACTAATTGTAGCCAAAACTTTTCCTACTACAGTTGAGGTAGGGCTGTTCACATGGGACTGAGTGAATTACAGAACGTTACACTGTCGGAAATCACTTTTTCGAGACTAATTTTAGCCAAAGCTTTTCCTACTACAGTTGAGGTAGGTCTGTTCACTTGGAATTGTGCGTGAATTACAAAACGTTACACTGTCGGAAATAACTTTTTTGAGACTAATTTTAGCCAAAACTTTTCCTACTATAGTTGAGGCAGGGCTGTTCACATGGGACTGAGTGACTTACAGAACGTTACACTGTCGGAAATCACTTTTTCGAGCCCCGTTCAAAGTCCAATAACGCGCAACTCGTGGTCCAGTGACAACAGTGTATTTATTTTTCTAGCAGACTTTGTTGCACAGGAGAACGAAATGTGTTATATTACTAGAAACTCTTCACATTGTTCATTTCTTTTTCTCAAACAAACCAACACAATTGCAAAACTCAACAAATTTTGAATCCCCCACATCTTTTTCCAAATTCGTGTGTTAGCTGATGACAGACTTTATTGACAGCCTGTTCCTCAGTATTTGCAGATGTGCGCTTTGAATCACCTTAGAATAACATCAGCCTGTAAGGAAATCTTGAAATGGTTAGTTGTAGTGAGTTTGCCAAGTAATAGTGATGATTTTAAATCACTTTAGAATAACATCAATCTGTAAGAGTACATTCAAAATTAAGGGAGTTATCATATTTCCTTTTTTTTTCTTCTTTTTTTCTTTTTTTCTTTTTTTTTTTTTCTTTGCAGGAGAAAGAACAGTCTTTGAAAATTTGCTTTGAATTTGCAATTTCTATTTCCAAAAAAAAATATTTCACGTAAAGTTATATTTTAAACAAAATTCAGTTATCTAAAATGCAATATTTTTAAATATATATATATATAGATAGATAGTACATAAATAAAACAAAAAAATAACTTTATAAATAAATTATTTAACACAAGAAAAATAGACCAAAGAGGCTAATAATACCATGAGAAGCGCCGAAGGCAGCTAAACCTCATGTAGTAGCTTATATAGAATGAAAATATTACAGAACAAAAATACAAAATTTCAAAACAAGTAAAAAACTGGAACAGGTTGCCGTCATCAAGAGAGCATCAACCTGTGGGAGTGGCCTTTCTAGTACCAACAAAACGACAAGGCAAGCCAAAATTGTTGGTTGGTCATGCTCCCGAGGCCACAAAACCAAATTCTAATAAGCACAAAAAATTACAAAAATCAAATTTAAAAAAGAAGAATTAAAAGCTTACTGGCAGAACAAAAACCACCATGACAAAGAGTCAAACAAGACTGAACAGAACACCCACAAGAACTCAAATATATACACTGATAAGAAAGGTGGTCACGGTTAAACAACTACCTGGTAAGCCAAAAATGTGTGAGTAGACAAGATGCAAAACTGTGTATGTAGATAAGATCTTCAGCTATTAGGGACCCACCAAATAGCACTTTATGTTACCTATATATTTAAAATTGTTAGGTCCTAAGTTAGTAAAGCATGTCAATGTGTAATTTGAAACTTTTGGACACAGAATTAAAGTTCAAAATTAAATGGTTAAAATGATGCCTTAAGAAATTTTTAGGAAAATTGTTAAATTGCAATTTAGAAAAAAGAGCTTTCAGATTTTTTGCAAGTAAGAGCTGTGTAGAGAAAATTTTAGCCATTCTATGAAACTGGGAGATGAGTAGATTACGATGTATAACTTTTGAAATATTGGATGACCAGTGAGTGTAGTGAATGATATCAAACTCAAAAGAGTTTCTTTTATCAAATAAATTCACCACACCTCTTCCCTCCTCGTCTACCTGAACCTCTAAATCGAGGTAACAAACACAAGTAGACGATCTGTTGGTTTTTCTAGGGTAAGGTCGTCAGGATACAAGTCGGCGGCGCAACGTAAAAGGTCCGGAATGTTAATGACAATAATGTCATCAACATATCTTAGAGCAATCCCAGGTAAAGGATGATTGGCAACATATCTCTCCTCAAAAAAAACGTAGATAGAGATTAGCCAAACTACTAAAAAAGCGACTGCCCATCGGGATACCACGAGTTTGGAGGTAGAGCCCATCGCCCACGGTAACAAAATTGTTATTGATACAGAAATCCAGTAGGAAATGCGAATACTGTTCTGTAGTCCCGGGCTCGAACTTCGTATGTATATTTAGGGCTACCTGCCACAGACCCTTCAATGAAATTAAGGTGAAGAGGTTTTTAAAATCGCAAGTATCCACAGATGTGACAGTCACCGAGCCAAGTGTCTCCAAGACTCTGTTATTGCTCCCAATAATCCAGGTCGAACCCAACCCGCAAAGAGCCATGGACAAGTATCTCTGAAGCAACCCACCCGCTTTGCTGTTATAGCAGTTGTGTCCACTAGTAATAAAACGGAAGGAAACAGGTTTTTTTTTTTTTTTTGATTGAAGGTTTAACGACCACCGTGAGCAACTCGATGGGCTATAAGCAGTCGCCCATCCCTAATTTAGGGTCACTAGTTCTAGGGAAGGGAGAGAGCCAGTGCCGTAAGACAAACACAACATCCATGCCTCACCGGGATTCGAACCCGGACCCCTTTCGGACGAATGATCAGAGGCCATCGCTTAGACCACTGTGCCACCGGGCGGCGGAAACAGGTTCCTTATGAAACTTAGGGATGGCATAAATAAAAGGAAAGTTTAAGTTGGACACATTAAGCCTTATCCTTTTATGCAGAGCGATTCTTTTCTTAACAATATCTTTATGATTTTGAGAGACCGGAGTGTAAGTATCTGTGGTATTCATCTCCTGTATCAGGAGATCCTGATAGAATTGTTTACAAAAAAAGGCAAAGTTATTACCAGCCTTATCCACTGGAGAAACAGTGAATAAGTTTTGAAGTTCACAAATTTGTGAATTAATCAAAGCAAAATTATGTGGCTGCCAGGTACAAACACCAGAGCTCTTGAACTTGTCTAGCTCATGACGAATGTCACATAATACAGAATTCAGCCATTCGTTCAAGGTTTCGAGGGGCAAACCAAACTCATAAGAAACGAGTTTGGTTTGCCCCTCGAAGCCTTTAACGAATGGCTGGATTCTGTATTATGTGACATTCGTCATGAGCTAGACAAGTTCAAGAGCTCTGGTGTTTGTACCCGGCAGCCACATAATTTTGCTTTGATTAATTCACAAATTTGTGAACTTCAAAACTTATTCACTGTTTCTCCAGTGGATAAGGCTGGTAATAACTTTGCCTTTTTTGTAAACAATTCTATCAGGATCTCCTGATACAGGAGATGAATACCACAGATACTTACACTCCGGTCTCTCAAAATCATAAAGATATTGTTAAGAAAAGAATCGCTCTGCATAAAAGGATAAGGCTTAATGTGTCCAACTTAAACTTTCCTTTTATTTATGCCATCCCTAAGTTTCATAAGGAACCTGTTTCCTTCCGTTTTATTACTAGTGGACACAACTGCTATAACAGCAAAGCGGGTGGGTTCCTTCAGAGATACTTGTCCGTGGCTCTTCGCGGGTTGGGTTCGACCTGGATTATTGGGAGCAATAACAGAGTCTTGGAGACACTTGGCTCGGTGACTGTCACATCTGTGGATACTTATGATTTTAAAAACCTCTTCACCTCAATTTCATTGAAGGGTCTGTGGCAGGTAGCCCTAAATATACATACGAAGTTCGAGCCCGGGACTACAGAACAGTATTCGCATTTCCTACTGGATTTCTGTATCAATAACAATTTTGTTACCGTGGGCGATGGGCTCTACCTCCAAACTCGTGGTATCCCGATGGGCAGTCGCTTTTTTAGTAGTTTGGCTAATCTCTATCTACGTTTTTTTGAGGAGATATATGTTGCCAATCATCCTTTACCTGGGATTGCTCTAAGATATGTTGATGACATTAATGTCATTAACATTCCGGACTTTACGTTGCGCCGCCGACTTGTATCCTGACGACCTTACCCTAGAAAAAACCAACAGATCGTCTACTTGTGTTTGTTACCTCGATTTAGAGGTTCAGGTAGACGAGGAGGGAAGAGGTGTGGTGAATTTATTTGATAAAAGAAACTCTTTTGAGTTTGATATCATTCACTACACTCACTGGTCATCCAATATTTCAAAAGTTATACATTGTAATCTACTCATCTCCCAGTTTCATAGAATGGCTACAATTTTCTCTTCACAGCTCTTACTTGCAAAAAATATGAAAGCTCTTTTTTCTAAATTGCAATTTAACAATTTTCCTAAAAATTTCTTAAGGCATCATTTTAACCATTTAATTTTGAACTTTAATTCTGTGTCCAAAAGTTTCAAATTACACATTGACATGCTTTACTAACTTAGGACCTAACAATTTTAAATATATAGGTAACAAAGTGCTATTTGGTGGGTCCCTAATAGCTGAAGATCTTATCTACATACACAGTTTTGCATCTTGTCTACTCACACATTTTTGGCTTACCAGGTAGTTGTTTAACCGTGACCACCTTTCTTATCAGTGTATATATTTGGGTTCTTGTGGGTGCTCTGTTCAGTCTTGTTTGACTCTTTGTCATGGCGGTTTTTGTTCTGCCAGTAAGCTTTTAATTCTTTTTTAAATTTGATTTTTGTAATTTTTTGTGCTTATTAGAATTTGGTTTTGTGGCCTAGGGAGCATGACCAACCAACAATTTTGGCTTGCCTTGTCGTTTTGTTGGTACTAGAAAGGCCACTCACACAGGTTGATGCTCTTCTGATGATGGCAACCTGTTCCAGTTTTTTACTTGTTTTGAAATTTTGTATTTTTGTTCTGTAATATTTTCATTCTACATATATATATATATATATATATATATATATATATATTTATTACATTTATAGAAATGTTAAGAAAAATCTTATAAAGTTCAGGGAAAACTTTTGGCCCAAAATATTAAAATTATGGAAAGTATAGCTTTTTTCCTTGAAGCTTGCAATTTCTAAGAAAATGGCTTAGTGTTTCTGGCATATACACACACATTACATGTAGCACTAGAGGGCTTAAACCACAATGTTTCATAAGCCAATACATAAAAAAAACATCGAGGTTTCATTAGCGGTTACTGATGTTTGAAACTGGTAAAGAATATTTTCTGCATAAAGTAAATGAATTTCTTTTTGTTGCATTCTTGTAAAGAAGAAGGGAATACCATATTTTTATGTCGTGAATTGGCTCTTTTGGTCGGTTTCATTGACGAAACAGAGTTCTTTTCCTCGATGCTACAAGAACTGATACATAAAAAAAGCATTGAGGTTTCCATCGATACATCGAGCATTTTAACAGATATTATTGTTACTTGATTTGATTTAGTGAGTAATAACCATTATATTGAGCAGAGATTTTACCTTCCGATATGCCCATTTACTGCTGCAGATGGAAAAGTACGAATTCAATGGCTTATTAGTAAAAACATAGAGGTTTTCACTGATATGAGGTAAATTTCCACCGATACTATCGATGTTTTGGGAATGAGTAAACCCAGAGGAAAAAAAAACGATTTACAAAATGTTTTAAATGACAATCAATATTACTTTTGAAAACTATTTTACATGATTTAATTGCATAAATATGTTTTCTTTGCTGTTCAGTTTCTCATGGCTGATCCTGATTACTCTTTTTGAAAAACTAAAATCTGTTTGACAATCATACATATCACTAAGCTGTTCTCCGAGATTCAGAGGTTAGCTCCACAAAGAAATACAAATCACCGATAAATTTTTAATTGATTATTTACTTACTGTAGGCAGTATAAAACTTCTCCATTCACAGCGATCTTAACACACAATGCAGGCTTCACTGACATCTATCACCCGACGTACAAAAGACCTTCTATACTTCATACTCGTAATCTTTTTCTCATACAGACACTCCTCAATCTGATCCTCCCATGACTTCCTTGGCCTTCCTTTCCTGCCACTTGGGCTAAAAATGTTCTCTTAGCTAAGCACTTCATCACTCATTCTTTTAACATGGCCAAACCACTGAAGCATATTAGTCTCCACCTTGCAAACAACATTTTGCTTCACCTTACACAACTGCAAAACATCTTCATTCCTCACACGATCAGAATGTGTTGACACAAACAGAATGTGTAACACATTTCTCCTGCACAAAAATGACTCCTATGTTTCTTCTGAAGTACCCAGGTTTCAGTGCCATACATCAGAGTAGGAACAATTACACTTTCATACACAGCCATGCGGGACTCTTTTGAGAGAACCCATAATTCCTGTGAAAACCTCCCAAAGCAGCCATGCCTTTCAATGAAGAATTCACTCATCTACTAATTTCACCATCCAACTTGTTCTCTTTGTCAAACATGCATCCTACATACACAAACTCATTCACCTGGTCAATCACTGCCATTTAGACTTATATTACATTCGGTGCTAACAGTTCCTCACTCAAAAACTACTTTAATCATCATGCCTAATATACCATTAAAAAAGGGGAAGGGCATGAGAAGAAGAAATCTTATTTTGAGTTTTTTTTTTTAACTGTACCAACTGAATCTAACATTGCACGAGAATTTTACAGATGACTATTTACATGATGTGTGACGTCATTCAGTGGAAGAACATCATCACAGCTCTGCCATGGAGCAGTGAGCAAATATCTGGTTCTGTTTGAAAGTTAGTAAAACCATATCTTTGAGACAGCTGAATTGTTGCATGGTGTGTATGGAGCAAATCGCTTATCTCGTGCAGAAATATTATGATGGTATGCACATTTCAAGGATGGGTGGGAAGATTTGGAAAATGACAAAAGGCTCAGACACCCAATTTTAGTGCACATGCTTGAACTCATTGAGAAATATTGCAAATGGCTAAAAATTGATCTTGTGTGAGCTTGAGGATGCTGGAATGTGAACTCAGTGTTAATATGATGATTTTTAAAATTTTAGTCCCAGATTGGGGGGGGGTTGTGCTCATTTGTTCCGCATGCTTTGTCACAGGACCAGAAACATGCAAGAGCCAAATACGCAAAACACGTCCTGGAGACAGCAGAAGAAATGCAAAATTTTCTTCAAAGCAATGTGACAGGCGACGAGACATGCTTTTGTTATGATTCTCAAACAAAGTGTCACAGTGTTCAGTGGAAGTCACTACTGTCACTCAAAGGAAAGATAAGGTTACATAAGTCTAAAATCAAGACAATGCTTTTGTGCTTTTATGACAGTAGACAATTCTTCGTCACGAGTTCGTTTCTGAAGATACAGCGATCACTTCCAATGCTTATGCACCCCTTTTGGAATGATTGTGGAAGAGGACTGTTTGAGTCAGGTCCGAGTACAAAAAGCGTGCAATGGTTTCTCTTACATGATAACAGGGCCGCGGATGGCCTAGTGGTCAATGCTCATGACTGCCAAGGAGAAACCTCAGGTTCGATCCCAGCAGGTAAGAACGCTCGAACCACTAAATATTTGTCATGCATCGGATGGGCACATTAAGCTGCCTGACACTGAGTACTGGCCGCCCGGTAATAAATAAGGTCTAATCGTCTTAGAAAAATAAATAAGCACTAATCGTCTCAGAAATGAAGAATTAGATTGTATTTACAACACAGCAAAAACATATTAATATAAAAGTAAAGTGATTGGCAAGTTGATTTATGAGTTCAAACATCCACCATTGACACAGAGTAAAGAAAAAGTTACATACTGTGGTAATTTTCCATATTTACCAACCATAGCAACTCTACTGAAAAGAGAGTGCCGTAGAGTCCAGAAAGACATTGGACTTAATGTAACTACCTATGGAGACATTCTTCTAAAAAATAAAGCACCAAAAAATCTATTAGAAAAGACGGGAGTGTACCAAATGCCAATATTACATCAAAATGGAAGGAAATCTGAAAAATATTATATAGGTAGTACAAAAAATCAACTATCTTATCGACTTAAGCAACGTGAAGATAATTGGAGAAAACGTGAAAAAAAAGACTGCATTGGTGGAGTATTGCATTGATAACAACTGCACTCCAGACTTCAATGGTGTTGAAATCATTACTGACCAAGACTCGGAACAAAAACTAAGATTTGCAAAGGCTTTGATTATCGAAAAGACAAGAGATAAAAACGTCAATAAACTTAACCCTATAGATATTTCCTATCCTTGGAGACTGATTGTAAATGAAGAACAAAAATTCAAGCAAAAAGAAAACATAAATACTCTAAAAATAAGACATGATAAACAAATACTGGAATACACAACCCAGGATCCAAATGCTCAAATCATCCTACAGCAGTTGGGCAACAATCTCCTACATAGAGACGGCAAGACGCAGGGAACGAGAGATGACGTTGGCAGTGATGTGGACAGTGACATGACGACCATTGATTGGTAGTGCCCATGTATATATACACAGTGCGTCAAAGAATTTTTAAGACTGGGTCTGTAAAATGAAATAGAAACAAGAAATTATAATTTGCTTTTGGTTTGTTATTCAAAATAAGTCCCTCCGGCTTCAATACACTTATTACAGCGATTTAATAATGATTCAAATGCCTGTTCCAGTTCACTTTGCGGAATTTCCTACAAAGCACGCATCGAAGCTGTTTGTACGGTCGAAATATCATCAAAATAACATCCTATTAACGTCATTTTAAGTTTTGGGAACAAAGAAAAGTCGCAGGGTGCTAAAACTCTACGAACAAGAAGTGAGGTGTGACTGGGTGCATTATCGTGCAACAAACACCAACTGTTTTCATCTCGGTATTCTGGACGAATGCGACGAATTCTGCCCATCAAACGCCTCAAAACATTTAAATAAAACTCACCAGTAATTGTTTTTCCACTTGGAACAAATCCTTTCTGGATAACACCCTTACTATCGAAGAATGTAATGAGCATTGTTTTCATTTTCGATGGAACTTTTCTTGTTTTTTTTGGTTTGTGGCGAGTTTTTTTACTTCCATTCCGCACTTTGTTTTAGGATCATATTGAAAACACCATGCTTCATCACCTGTAAAAATCGATTTTAAGAAGTTTGGATCATTTCCAGCGGCTGAAATGATGTCTCTGCAATGTGCACTTGATTTTTGTTCATTGGTTAACGTGTGTGGAACAAATTTAGCACAAACTTTTGTCTTGTCTTGCCCAAATCTTCATGCAGGATGGTTCGAATCGTTTCTTTGTTGATGTTTAAAGACTCTTCCATCATTCTTAGTGACGCACATCGATTGTTTGCCACGAAATCACGCACTTTTTCAATAATCTCAGGTGTCCTAGATGAACTTGGTCTTCCGGTATGCTTATCATCTTCCAGGGTCTCTCATCCGTCCAAAAACGTTTGTGTCACAGGAAAACATATGATCAACTTAAACAAAACTCACCGTAAACTTGTTTCATCATTTGGTACGTTTCTGAGGCACTTTTACCAAGTTTTGCGTTAAATTTAATAACAGCCCTTTGTTCCATCTTAATAATTCAACATGAAAAAAATTTTACTTCTCTAAGAACGCACATTTCGTTTGAGTAACTTTAACAACTGCGCAGTACTTTTAGCAGAAAGCAAGCAGATGGTCACGGTTTATAACGAATTCGCGATTACACTGGTAGCGCCACCGTAGGCTGAAATCTAGCGCCAGTCTTAAAAATTCTTTGACGCACTGTGTATACCTAAGTCTCAGAAGACTGACTCCACATGAGAGCTTGATAAGGATATCAAAGTGATATTGATATGCATCGCATGTTATGGAGATCGTGCAGAGGTGAGAGTTCCGTGTGTAGTGTTGACTTTTCGATGTCATTAGCATAGTACTTTGTCTTTGATGTTTAGTGTTTCCTTCAACTGTTTAATATGTAAAATTAGTGTTATTCAGTGAGCATTTCATAAATAGTGTACTTAATGGTAATAAATGCATATTAGTGAGTGTTCTCAATAGTAAGACTAATAGTCTATTGAACTACATAGTCCCTGGAACTTCTCGCTTTTAATTTATACGGCAGTAATAAGATTGCTATAGACTTTTAGCATATGCATCGAGGGAAGGCTAAACTACTCACATGAAGGAATGTGCATAGAGTTTAAGTTAATGAGAACTGTATTTGAGAAATACACCTTATCAGATAATATAATAAATAAAGTTGTCTTCCTCCCACTTTCTACCTTGCTTCTGTGTCACTTTCATATCTGGCCCTCTAAGCCCAAATCTCCTAGCTTTCTATTTCTAAGGGTTGTTTAAGACGTGGGGTCAGACACTCCCTTCCTAAAATCCTCTACACATGATCTGATCTCTTTCAGGATAACACACTGACACACAGAGGAGTCAATGTACAGCAATTTCTGGCATGAAAACAAGTGTATGTACTCAACCAATCCCCCTATTCTCCAGTTCTGTCACTGTGTGACTACTTTCTATTCCTTAAATTAAAACTGCCTTTAAATGGAAAAGTTTTTTAAGATACTGAAAACATACAAAGAACTGTGACATCAGCCTTCACTCCATACCAAAACACAACCTCAGCAAGTTTTCCGTTCATTGGCTGATCATGCCATTTCTTGTATTAACACAGGAGAAGAATGTACTTCAAATAAAATATATTCACATAAGTCTCATTACTTAATTGCCACACTGTGTATTATCAAAAATTTCCCCTGCAAAAATTATTTAAAATAAAATATCTTTAATAATAACAATAAAGCTGGAGCTGCTTTTAAAACTGGACCATCCAGATATCGTTTCTATTTGTACCAACATCAATTGAAATTTGTTAACTGAGTTTATTAGAATTTGGTCTTCAACAATGGAGATCAAATATTGATAACTGATTTATTAAAAAAAAATCATTTTACTACAAAACAAATAGGGTAGAACCCACTTATAATGAGAAGCTTAGGACTGAGAAAATTCCTCATCAAATCGGGGTGCTTGCCAAATCCATTTCTATGTGGAAATTCCCACCCTGTAAAAAAATGCATATGTGATGACATGAGTATATTTTTTAACTACATTTAGTACTACAGTTAACTAATTAAATCTTCCAGGTATATTCAACTTGACAGCCACACGAGACTGACTGCTGTTTAATTACACAACACATATGAAGCAAAAACAGCACTGATCTTTCCAATGCAACGCTCGTTTGGTGGGTGAAAGGGGGCAACGAACACCATTCGAGAAATTGCTATCTCATTTCTCCGGCAGTGACGACATTGTCATTCCACTACTCGTACCTGTATGCAATTGTCGCCAAAAAAACCCACTTGCATATGCCCAACCCCTGGAGCAGAAACAGCGTGACACGTTGACGTCCGTTGCAGATTCTCAGAAAGGTGTGCAGACTGTTTCTCTATTTCCTTAGTGTTGTTTTTAAGATTTCTTTAAATTTTGAAACAAAGGAAAAGAATTTTTTTACGCGTTTTTAATGTTAGCTGACTGTAACGTACATAAAAGCTGTAAATGATAGATCATGCAGGCAACCGATCCACCACCCCCACGACATTTAATTTTAGCTTTCATTCTTGCATATTTTTCAAACAGATAACTTCAACTTAATGAGATATACTTGCTTTTTTTTCCAGCTTTGAATCTAGGAAACGATATTTTTGTGCGCTTTTAACGCACCACGCACGTTTGGTGTGGCATTTCAGAAGCTAATGGTCTTAATTTTTTTCCGGGGGGAGGGGGATTGTGAATTTTCATCTAAATGAAAGTTAGATTAAGGTGATTTTTTTGCTTTACAAGCACCATATTTTTAAAATGTTTGCTTCACATTCTGTAAGTTGGTGTCACAACTTTTTTTCTTTTTTTGCTCCGTATAGCTTTTTTTTTTTTAAATTGAAGGTTTAACGACCACCGTGAGCAACTCAATGGGCTATAAGCAGTCGCCCGTCCCTAATTTAGGGTTACTGGTTCCAGGGAAGGGAGAGAGCCAGTGCCGTAAGACAAACACAACATCCATGCCTCACCGGGATTCGAACCCGGACCCCTTTCGGACGAATGATCAGAAGCCATCGCTTAGACCACTGCGCCACCGGAGCGGCCGGTATAGCTTTACTTCAGCACTTTAGTTGAAGTAAGTGCTTTTTTGTTTTCTTCTTCCTCCCCCCCCTTTTTTCAAAAACCATATTTTGCACATTTTTATCATCCGTCTTCCATGGTTTCGTTACAAGGCATTCCAGAAGCTGTTGTTCACAATTTCGCCTTTTTTGGTTTCAAGATAGCTTCATTTCAGTTAGATTAGTGCTGAGATATATATATATATATATATATACCATAATTTCGGGTAAATAAGCAGCATTGGCGTATATGCCACAGCGATAATAAAAAAAGAAAAGCCGCACCTCCGTACATGCCGCACGGTGGGGTAGTATCACGGCTGAATCTTGAAAACATTATGTAGATAAAAATATAGTATCTGATCTTTCAAATAATAAATAAAATTATCACTAAAACAAGATTCAATCTTAAGGATAACACTTACCCTACCTATTTTATAAAAATTTACTCGAAGAATTCATAAGCGCTTAAACCAATTATAAAAAACATTTATACCTCAAGAATTTAAAAAATACACACACAACACTCTGAAAATATATGGTACACATAGTTTTTTAATCAAATCCATCAAAATCGGAAACTTCACTGTCCGAATTAGGAAGTTTTAAAAGCTCGTCGCCTCGCTGTCTTCGGGCGTTTCACGGCAGTTTTTAGAAATAATGTTTGCTTCAGTGAAGCCCGAAATAATCGGTGAAGTTTTGATGTTTTTCCAGGATTCGGAAAAACATATTTATTTACTATTAGCTTAAAACTAGAAGTATAACTTCTGCGTTTCTTCATTTTAATGTCCATGATAATGTGGAACTACGCGTACTCGAGAATTAAGGCAACGAACGCACACGTCACTGACAAAATTTGAACGTGCTGTCATTGACCAATGCCAATTTATATCGGATGATAGTTGGATATCCTGTTTCAAGAGGGGGAGAGAGAGAGTGAAGCTGATGATGTCATGATTTTAAAAAGAGTTAGTTGCTCGGAGCATTAAACAAGAGCGATCTTTACTAACAAGATCGATTCCCTGCAAAGTTTCCCCTCCGCCACAAATTAGTCAGGAAGTTACAAGTTATACCAAATATATCATCATCATCATTGTCAACCATTATCAATCCACTGCTGGACGAAGGTCTCCCCAAGTTTCCTCCACAACGGTCTGTCTTGTGCCAGTCTCCTCCATGTCACTCCCGCATATTTACGAATTTCATCCACCCATCTCCCATGTGGTCTTTTTCTGGGTCTTTTCCTGTCCCTTGGAATCCAATCTAAAATTTCGGCTGTCCATCGATGGTCTGTCCTTCTGGCAGTATGTCCAGCCCATTGCCATTTCAGTGATTTAACTCTGATCATGATGTCTTCCACTATCGTCATTTTTCGGATCCACGAGTTCCTCTTCTTATCTCTCCTGGTTATACCAAGCATGCACCTCTCCATGCTGCTTTGAGTTGTCTGCAGCCTTTGTATGTCTCTTTTAGTTAAGGTCCACGTCTCTGCACCATACGTAAGCACTGGAAGGATGCATTGATCAAACACTTCTCTTTTAAGACATAATGGCATATTGCTCTTGAAAATTATGCTGTTTCTTCCAAAAGCTCTCCAGGCAAGTTTTGTACGCCGATTAATTTCTTCATCAATGTGACCCTCACTTGATATCTGCTGTCCAAGATAAACATACGTATCTGTTATCTCCAGTTTTTCTCCATCAATCGATAAATCTTCATTTCTTGTAAAAGCATTGAACATCCCTTTTGTCTTCTGAAAGTTCATTTTTAATCCCACTTCTTTACTCTTGTCAGCAAGTTCCTGGATCATACTCTGCAGCTCAGATGGGGTAGTTGCAAAAATGACTACGTCATCAGCAAAACGAAGGTGGGTTAGATAATCTCCATTAATCTTTATCCCTTTGTTTTCCCAGTTCAGTGATTGAAAGACATTTTCCAATGTGGCATTAAAGAGCTTCGGAGATATGGTGTCACCTTGTCTCACTCCCTTTCCAATTTTTATGTGTGTTGTATTTTGAAACAGCCGAATCTTTGCACTTGCATTTTCATAGATGTTATTAATAATATTAATGTATGCATCTTCAATACCGCAGGATTTCAGAGCCGTGGTAACTGCTGATGGTTTCACCGAATCAAAGGCTTTTTCATAATCGATAAAAGCCATGCACAATGGAAGTTCATATTCCCTCGCTCTTTCAATTAGTTCTCTCAGTACGTGGATATGATCTATTGTGCTGTAGCCACTCCTGAATCCAGCTTGTTCTCTCGGTTGAGCCATGTCCAGTGTTACCTTCAAGCGGTGTGAAAGAACTTTAGTGAAGATTTTATAAACCACTGATAGGAGGCTGATAGGTCTGTAGTTCCTGAGATCCTCAATGTCACCTTTTTTATGTAGCAGGATCATTGTAGCATTGTTCCAATCCTCAGGAATCTTCCCTTCATTAAGGCATCGAGTGAAAATTTGGGCGAGTACTGTTTCAATTTCTCCACTTGCTTCTTGTATGATGTCTATAGTAATTCCATCTTCTCCTGGAGCTTTCCCCGCTTCATGTTCTTGATTGCATGAGAAACTTCTGCTGGGAGGACTGGAAGAACTCTGGTACCTTTCATGATGTCTGGAGTACATGTATCATCCCTTTCATATAATTTGGAGTAGAAACCAAATATATATTAGTCAGGAAGTTACAAGTTATACCAAATATATATTAGTCAGGAAGTTACAAGTTATACCAAATCATCATCATCATCATTGTCAACCATTATCAATCCACTGCTGGACGAAGGTCTCCCCAAGTTTCCTCCACAACGGTCTGTCTTGTGCCAGTCTCCTCCATGTCACTCCCGCATATTTACGAATTTCATCCACCCATCTCCCATGTGGTCTTTTTCTGGGTCTTTTTCTGTCCCTTGGAATCCAATCTAAAATTTCGGCTGTCCATCTATGGTCTGTCCTTCTGGCAGTATGTCCAGCCCATTGCCATTTCAGGGATTTAACTCTGATCATGATGTCTTCCACTCTCGTCATTTTTCGGATCCACGAGTTCCTCTTCTTATCTCTCCTGGTTATACCAAGCATGCACCTCTCCATGCTTCTTTGAGTTGTCTGCAGCCTTTGTATGTCTCTTTTAGTTAAGGTCCACGTCTCTGCACCATACGTAAGCACTGGAAGGATGCATTGATCAAACACTTTTCTTTTAAGACATAATGGCATATTGCTCTTGAAAATTATGCTGTTTCTTCCAAAAGCTCTCCAGGCAAGTTTTGTACGCCCATTAATTTCTTCATCAATGTGACCCTCACTTGATATCTGCTGTCCAAGATAAACATACGTATCTGTTATCTCCAGTTGTTCTCCATCAATCGATAAATCTTCATTTCTTGTAAAAGCATTGAACATCACTTTTGTCTTCTGAAAGTTCATTTTTAATCCCACTTCTTTACTCTTGTCAGCAAGTTCCTGGATCATACTCTGCAGCTCTGATGGGGTAGTTGCAAAAATGACTACGTCATCAGCAAAACGAAGGTGGGTTAGATAATCTCCATTAATCTTTATCCCTTTGTTTTCCCAGTTCAGTGATTGAAAGACATTTTCCAATGTGGCATTAAAGAGCTTCGGAGATATGGTGTCACCTTGTCTCACTCCCTTTCCAATTTTTATGTGTGTTGTATTTTCAAACAGCCGAATCTTTGCACTTGCATTTTCATAGATGTTATTAATAATATTAATGTATGCATCTTCAATACCGCAGGATTTCAGAGCCGTGGTAACTGCTGATGGTTTCACCGAATCAAAGGCTTTTTCATAATCGATAAAAGCCATGCACAATGGAAGTTCATATTCCCTCGCTCTTTCAATTAGTTCTCTCAGTACGTGGATATGATCTATTGTGCTGTAGCCACTCCTGAATCCAGCTTGTTCTCTCGGTTGAGCCATGTCCAGTGTTACCTTCAAGCGGTGTGAAAGAACTTTAGTGAAGATTTTATAAACCACTGATAGGAGGCTGATAGGTCTGTAGTTCCTGAGATCCTCAATGTCACCTTTTTTATGTAGCAGGATCATTGTAGCATTGTTCCAATCCTCAGGAATCTTCCCTTCATTAAGGCATCGAGTGAAAATTTGGGTGAGTACTGTTTCAATTTCTCCACTTGCTTCTTGTATGATGTCTATAGTAATTCCATCTTCTCCTGGAGCTTTCCCCCGCTTCATGTTCTTGATTGCATGAGCAACTTCTACTGGGAGGACTGGAAGAACTCTGGTACCTTTCATGATGTCTGGAGTACATGTATCATCCCTTTCATATAATTTGGAGTAGAAATCTTTTACTCTTGTCAAAATTTCGCCTCTATTTCTTGTTATAGAACCATCTTCTTTTCTCAGAGCCATAATCTGTTTTCTTCCCTTACTGAGATGTCCCTTTGCTATCTTTAGGCTTTGGTTGTTTTCAATTGCTTTCCTCACTAGCTCACAGTTGAATTTCCTTACGTCTTCAGTGATACTTTTTCGTGCTGTCTTGCACAGCTCTATATATTCCACTTTGGAAGTCACATCTTCTTTAGTTGTCCTCATCTCTCTTCTTTTTTGCATCAACATTTTGGTTTTTCCTGATAATTTGTTTACATGCAACTTGTTCTTAGACCCAGCTAATTTTGTTGCTGTTTCCATAAGAGCTTTGGTTACTTTTCTGTTAACTTCCGAAATATCCACTTCTTCCGATGTTAGGCCTTCTAAAGCAGAGAATCTGTTCTTCAGTTCCAACTTGAAAGTATTATGGTGTTTTTTAAGGTTGGTTATGTCAATACATTCTGTTTGTCTTATGAGCTTGCCACGTTCCAGTTTAGTGTTGAGGTGCATCTTACATCTCACCAATCTATGGTCACTACCTGTGTTGAAGTTGTTCAGCACACTGCAGTCTTCGATGACGAATTTTTTGTTACACATAATAAAATCAATTTCACTTGTCGTCCCAATTGGATGTCTCCATGTCCATTTCCTGTGTGGCTTTTTCTTGAAAAAGGAATTCAAGATGAAAAATCCTTCTGCCTCTGCAAACTCAACGAGAGTATTTCCACGCTGGTTTCTGTTGCCGTGACCGAATTTACCTACTGAAGTTTCATTTTGTTGCCGGTGCCCTATTTTTGCATTGAAATCTCCCATAATTATCTTCAAGTGCTGCTTACCTTTATTATTTAGATGACGAATTTCCTCATAAAATTCTTCAATTTCTTCTTCAGGATGACTTGTGGTGGGTGCATAAGTTTGAATAATCTGAGCCTGGTATCTTCTCGATAGTTGGATAACGAGTCGTGCAGCTCTGTCAGAGGAACTTTCAACTTCTACCACTTTATCCTTCAGTTTCTTGTTTATTATAAATCCAACACCACTAGTTCTGCCAGTATCTGTCCCACGATAGTAGAAGAGATGTCCACTTTTCAGTTCAATGAGATCTTCTCCTTTTCTCCTTACCTCACTTAGCCCGACGATGTCCCACTTGATCCTTTGTAGTTCCTCTTCCAATTCAAGAAGCCTTGAATCAGAAGATAGGGAGCGTCCGTTGTAGGTAGCCAAGGTCAGCATCAAATGGCAGCCTAGTCCGGTCCTCCGGGGATTCTTAGCACCCTCTGCCTTCATGTCGCACTGGCCGCTGCCTTGGCCAGGTACATTCCAGCTGCCGGAGACTGAGGGCCAAGATTTAAGTTGTAGAGTCATTTTGGAGGTGTTTGGCCATAACTCACCACGCTGGCCAAGCGGGTTGGTGAGTGTGGGATAGCATTTCCTCTGATCCCGATGGCATAGTTATACCGCTATTTGCGGTCGTCAGAGCCCCTTTAGTGGGAACAGGATGCACCACGAGAAGGCGGGGTTGACATTTGTCAAGGAGAGGCTGTGATGTTACGCATCACCTGACCTTACATCCCATACCAAATATATATATATATATATCGAAGTATGCTCCCTCTGAAGCTACAACTTTACTCCATCTTTCGGGCAGTGAACGTATGCCCCGAAGGAAGAATTCCGGTTCCTTGGAAGAGATCCAGTTGTCCAGCCAAGTTTTGACGTCTTCATAAGAACTAAACCATTCTAAAGAAAGTGCTGACTGCACTGACCGGAACAAATGGTAATGCGATGGCGCAATTTCTAGCGAATATGGCGGGTGGGGTAGAACTTTTCAGTCGGATCCTTGTAAGTATTTTTTCACAGGTCGAGAAACATGTGGTCTTGCGTTGTCATGCTGTAAGATGACTTTGTTGTGTCTATTCTCCCATTCAGGCCGTTTTTGCATGAGAGCTCGTTTTAAATGCATTAATTGGGTTTGATACCAATCACCAGTAATAGTTTCTGACTGTTTCAGCAGTTCATAGTGGATCACACCCTTCTGGTCTCACCAGATACACAGCATTACCTTTGAACCATGGATATTGCATTTTGGCATTGAAGGACCTGGTTCACCTGACTTCACCCATGCTTTCTGCCGTTTAGGGTTATCGTATATATTTGGTATAACTTGTAATTTCCTGACTAATTGCCGTTCTTTACAAGTTATACCAAAGCTCCTCAGGATTCACAGTTGTGCAGTGTCACAGAGAGACGCCTGCGTCATCGTTAACGCAGAGAGGAAGCGCTTGAATTCTGAGATACGAAGAAAAAGAAGTTTTATTGATTTCCTCAGCCGTCAAAACCCTATAGGGAATATGTCAAATTGATCGAACTTACCCATCCAAGTCTATTAGGTAAGCTATTGATGAAGTTTTTTACCTCACTACAAACAAAAATGAACAATGTTATTGAGAGGCATATAGAAAAACTCTGTGAACTGGTTTCGGGAAGTACTTATAGAGTTCAACCTTTAGGCCTATCTACTGGTTTTCATCATGAATTTACACCTCAAGAACCTTTTATTAATTTAAGTTCTGTCCAATTATCAGCCAGCCAATGTTCTACCCTTAATAGAGGGCTAAAATTTAGTTTCCCTGTCTCCAAGGTTCGACCTCTACATACAATACCATATGTGGAAAATGCTATAAGTGCACTTCCGGAGAATGAGTGAGAATTCATTAGATACTTGTTGGCAAAATCTAACTCAAGAAGGATTCAGACCCCACCGAAAATAAGGTATGAAAAACAACTACTGGAGTTAGCAAATAACCCTAATTTATCCATTATTAATGCGGATAAAACACAACAGGTTGTTTTCATGGACCGTTCAGACTACTGCGATAAGATGTTACAAGCTATTGCTTTAGTCCCTAATCGAGTACTCAGGTCTGACCCAACCTCTGCTACAATTTCGGACCTGAGTAAATTCCGTAATCAAGGTTTTCTACCATATTTCGTATCATCCAAGATGAAACCCCCAATTGGACCAAGAGTTCCCAAAATATTTGGGAAACTGAAGATTCACAAACAAGGTCAACCACTTAGGCTTTTGGTCTCGGGTTATGCTAACCCAACTCGTAACTTGGAGACGGCCCTAGCCACTTACCTGAAACCTTTAACGTCAAATTCTCAGATTTCTATTCGGAGTTCCATTCAGGCCTTGAATTGCATTAAAGCATTTGAGTCTCAGGGGATTGAGTTTGTCATGGCTTCACTTGACATTGTCTCTTTGTTTCCTAGTGTTCCACTCACCCAAGTCCATTCCATTATTGCTGACAAATTACAAGCTGACTGTTCCATTCCTCCACTTGAAGCAGAGGCTATCCTCTCTGCTCTTAAGTTTGTAGCCAGGAGGTCGTATTTTAAATTCGATGGGAACATTTTTCAACAACGAGAAGCTGCACCCATGGGGTCCTCATTATCCCCCATTTTAGCAGAGATTTTGCTCCAGTCACTGGAAGACTGTGCTCTATCGAATTTCTCTTCCAACCTGCTCCCGTTGTTAAATATGTGGACAATATGTTGTTTTTTTTGGCCTCATTCTATTACACTCCTGGACAAATTTACGGAACACCTCTCCTCACAATTTCCCACTATCAAGTTTACTAGAAAATTGGGAAAAGACAGAAAAGTACCTTTTTTCGATTTTATGTTGTCAAGGGACCCATCTTCACACCAGGTCAAACCAACGTTTACACCATGCATTATCCCTTTTGCTACTTCACACCCCGCTGAAAAAAAGGTCTCAGCCCTCCGTTTTCTGATAAGATGAGCTTTCACTTATTGATCTACTTGTAGAGCCAGAAATAAGGAACTTTCTACTATTAAGGCTATGGCTCGGTCTTTTGGATTTGCAGAGTGGGATTTCTATAAATGGTTGAGAGACTTTACGAATTTGAGATTCACCACATTGCCTACGGAGGTCGGGACTTTTAGGTATGTTGGCAAGGTGGAATAATTTCCCCCAATTGTTTTTACCCTCAAAAAGGCAGGCCGGAAACATGCTTTAAAATTTGGTGTCTGCACTCGAAATATCACTAATTAGGAATGACCGTGATAAGGTTTCAAATTTTTGTAAACCAGGTGTTTATAGTATCCCACTTACACATGAAGACCCTAATACTGATAATAAATTCCATATAGGTTTTACACTTCGGACATTGGATAAAAGATTGAGTGAACATAAATATGCACTACGAACAGGGACTATTAACACAGCATTTGCTACTGCAGTTGGATAGCAAAGTTACTCCCCTGACTGGGATAACGCAAAAAATTCTCTGTTCAAATGTAACCAGAAGTACAATATTTTTGTCCGAAAGTTTGCATATAATTTCATATGGTAATACTTGTTGTAATATTAACATGCCTACTTATATACCAAACCCATGGAGACAGTTGGTGACTCCCTCTTCCATTGAGAGTGAAATCTAGAACTACCTTTGACTTGTATAATTATTTTTTGAACATTAGAGTTTGTGTTCTAATGTTGGCAACACAGGAGGGTAAAAGTGACGTGTGACAGGAATACGTTGTGGCTGTATATATGAGATGCCTCCTCATGCTTCGTGGCACTTGGGCCTGATGATGGGGACATGGGAGCCCCGAAAGTACTTGCCTTTGTATTTTAAAATAGTGTTTTTAATTGTAAATAAATGTGTTTTAATTTGCAGTTGGAGACGCGGTTTGTGTTGATGGTACGTGAGACAGCATATATCTAGTAATTGTAGATTTCAAATTGTTCCTTATACTTTGACTATTTTTTAAAATTCAAAAGCATTTAAAGAATGATTTTTAAGTTCTGAGTTGAATGACATAAAATAGTTCCAGTTTCTTCTGCATTTCTTATTATGGAAAAGCTAATTTGACTATTGCAACTAAATACAAATTTTCACTATTATCAGAATCTCAAATCTACTCATTTTTTAAAACTTCACTTTGTTGCAATGTGGAACAATAAATTTTATGGCAAAAGTAACATTTAGACATCCCTTTACCTTGCAGATAGTTTTTAGGTTAATTCCTTTCTGCATTGCAGACTTCTGAAAAAGATTCTGCTCCTGGGGCCCAACCTATCCTTTATTTCCTAGAAGTAAGTTACCTGTTATCATCTCTGACAACCATACTTCCAAAGCATAACCCTTTGATGAGGTTGCTGGAGTTTCTCGCAAAAGCCTCTTGTTGAGCATTTGCTGTACACTCTCCCCATTGTTTTTCTATCAGCATTCTTTCATTAGTGCACAAAGCTTGTTCTGCATGACATCATTTCTATTCTTCATTTTCAGGACAGTGTGCAGCAGTTTCTCTAACTCGCTAAATATGGAACTTTATTCAATTTTGTTTCTTTCTTAACTTTTGTTTCCCTTATTAAATCCAGAGATTTCATTAAATTTCACTCATTAAAGATGATCAAATTAACTTTGAATTAATATTGTAACAAACAAAAGTTCCCAATTTGCTGGTTAAATCCAAGATCTCACAAAATATGTTTTTTTAAAAGTAGGTTCTAATGTATTTTCAATTTGAGAATTATAATTATTTCTCCAGAAATCTGAAGTAGCTAACGGTTCGCCACTGTCTCCATTATTGGCAAATATGTGGAAAAGCTAGAGGAGAAAATCTTAAACAAATACCCCACATATTTTTGCGTTCTGACTTTCAGGTAATTCATAATATTCATAATGGTCCAAAAGAAATTTGCGAAGAAAAAAAAAATTAGAATTTTTCAATGAGTTAGGCGATTCTTTAAAATTAACATTACAAGTGCAATTTGATAGTAAGCTAAATTTTTCACATCTCACCATTAATACTGAAAATGCAAAACTTTTTTAAATTATTTAGATTTAGCTGGAGAAATTAAGGAAGTACACGAAGAGATACTTGAAGAAAACAACTATCCAAAAGCTGTCATAAAAAATAATTAATAAAAGTACAGTGGAATGAATCTCAGTTATACATTTTTCTAGGTGATTGCCTTAATAAATGCATAAATGTAAAAAACAAAAGAAATTTCAAAATGTTTACTACTACTGCAAAATTTTGAATGACTCCAAAAAGAAAAAACAAATAAAAAAAAACCCTGTAAATTTAGATTGCATTAATTTATAATGTCAGACATACACATTTTGTTTGCTACCTTAAACCTATATCTCTTGTGTAATAATTTCTTATTGTAATTTCATTAAAAAATTAGGTTGAGAAATTCCATATGATATCATATTTTCAATATGAAAAAACTACCTTACCCAGAAATACCAGGTACTAAAGATATAATTTTTTTTAATGTTGAAACAATTTTTTTTAATGTTGAATACCACTATTACATATTATTTCCTTGTAAGCATCACTCTTTTCAAAGCAGTTTGCCCACTGGTTGATTTTAGCATGAGTGCTGAGGAAAATATCCACTAGTCTGCTTGTTTCAAATTTCCTGAGTTCAGAGAAATATGAGAACAGTGAATGTTAAGTAAATTCTTAGTTGCATTATCTGTTTCATGGCTGCAAAAAAACATCTCAATTTTCTCCAAGTTGCAACATACTAGATTATGTATAAAAGAATCAAAGTACCATGTATTTTTGATAATAAAAAACTCAGAATTTAATGTATAATCACAAAAAGCCTATAAATGAATTATGTTATAACTGAAAAAGTGGTAAAAACTACAGTAAAGTATCAGGGCTATCACAGAATTATGTTTAAAAGTGAAAAATGTATAACCGAGGTTACACTGTACTTGCAAAATCAAATGAAATAAAATTTCCCAGAAAAAATTCATACTTCCAAGGACTACAAGTTCTTTAAATATTGGGTATATAAATAAGTTTTAAGGGATTTTAGTTCGGTGTCGTACTTATTCCTGCTCGCATGTATTTTAAGGTGGCCACACTGTGATATCGCAGTACGAAACACCAGCTGTCAGAGTCAGTAATACGACGTTTGATTGAGGTATGAAGACATATTTGTTTTACTCAATGGAAAATGGCAACTTTCGTCCCGACAAAACAGCCTTTGCGGGAAGTGTTAGTGCTTTACTTTATTGTCAAGAAAAGTGCTGCCGACAGCTATCGCTTAATGTCAGAAATCTATGGTGAACACTCCCCATCCATAAAAACATGCAAGTATTGGTTTAGACAATTCAAAATGAACGATTTCGATGTCAGTGATAAAGAACGTTCTGGACCACCCAAAAAAATTGCTGATGTCGAATTGGAAGCTTTATTCGACGAGGATCCATGCCAGACCCAAAAAGAACTAGCAGCAGCATTAAATGTTAGTCAACCATGCATTTCACAACGTTTAGCTGCCATGGGAATAGTGCACAAAAAAGGGAATTGGGTTCCACATGCTTTGCAAGAAAGAGACCTTGAACGTCGAAAAACCATTTGCAGGGATCATAGCATACTTCTGGAAAATTTTAGGTAGGAATTTTAGGAATTTTTAGAAAAATTTTAGGAAAATTTTAGGAGTGTATTTCAATAAAAACTAGATGTATATTTGTATACATCTAGTAAAACAACTTTGTATACATTGTAAAGAGTTTGCTTCACACCCTTCAACCATATATACTGATAGACTGCGCATGACATCAAAATTTCTGGCTCCAACATAAAATCACATGACAACAGTCAAAAAGATGGGTTACACCTGCTGTGCTTATGGTTGCTCTGACCGATATAGTAAAGAAAGTTCTATGATTTTTCATGGGTAAGAAACGAATTAAATACCTAAGTCGATAAAGTTCAATTACTTAACCAGAAACTTGCAGCTATTGATATAAAAATATAGTAACTTAAGAAAAAAATGGAATGCATGTTCCAAATTCTTCGCAAATGTTCATCACATTATAAATCACAAAATGTAAACAACCCGATCATGCATGTATATAGCTCATAAGTAAACTTACCTGAAGAGTTTTCATTATATATGAGGCGCATTCACATAATACACCGAAAACACTGAAGTTCTGCAGCGTAAATTAGTAATCATAACAGCATTTTTACACGAAATTTGGAGTCTGATGATGACGTGCCCAATGTTTGAGCCATGGCGGCTTTGATGCAGCTATTGCCAATGTGCAGTCCATTAGTATATATGGTCGAAGTTAACACCCAAATTTTTTGCATAACGTCTAATGTCTAAAGTTTAAGTATGATTTACTTCTAATGTTCAGTTCTTATCTTTTCACGTGTTATTATCATATTCAAGTATATTTACCACATTCAAGTTTCACTTTGAACATTAATATGCTGTTGAACCAGAAGCAATTCACGATTTTCACAGTAAAGTTTTCAGGTTTCACATTAAATTATAATATCCTAAAAAGGTAATTGAAAACCAAGAACTATGTACAATTGTTCACTGAATTACTTTTTTCATATTATTGTTTTAACCTTTTCCTGATTAGCCTATCTTTTTCTGCTTCTACCACAACTAATTTACTTTCAGTTTTCTTTATCAGCTGAACCTTGTATGATCAAGTTAGAGGCAACTGCTATTTCAACAGTATTTTGTTTTTCTACAGCTTTTCTCATTCTTTCTGTTCCCTCTTGAATTATTGCTAGGGAGGCTTCTTTATCGTTTTTAAGTCTATTTATTTCTGCATCATTTTCTTTTATTTTGTCATCAAACTCAGCTTTTCTTTTTTTCTCTAGCTGCTTTTCCTTATTTTCCCTCTCTTTCTGCTTCCTTTCTTTTACCTTTTTTGATTCTTCTTCCTTCAGCTTATCAACATACTCTTTATAAAATTTATGTGAATCACAAACACTATTTAACAAATTTCTTGTTATGGGAACTTTACTTACACATCCATAGTGTTTAATGGCCCCTTTAACTATTCTTAATGATGTTATAGTTGAGTCTTTTAAGTTAGCCTTGTCCTTCCTTAACAGAGCAGTGTTAACCGAAAATCCCCTTTCTGCATCAGCATTACCATGAGGTAAAACTAAAATTGACTTTATGAGTTTAGCAAGATTTGAGTATTTTTCTTTTCCGCTAGAGTCTTTAATACTAAATATATTACGCCAGTAATGATCAATCCGCACTGGAATATGCCCTTCCTCTGAAAATTTCACTAGTTCATCTAGAGTTGGCTTATCGCAATTTAAAAGTTTCCACTCTTCTCTTACTCTATCAATTTGTTCCTCAGAAAGATGCAAAACACTTGAAATTCTGGTTATTTCCGAAAGTCCTTCAGTGACTGAAAGTTGAGTTGACTCTTTCTTTGGTTCTTTTACCTTTAAAACTTCTATGTCTCTTAGCTTTTGATTGCAGAATGGCAAATTTGACTTTAAATATTTTGTGGTTGCAATTAGTGATGATCTTACATCTAAGAGAAATAATTTCTGCCTGGTCTCCTGAACATTCCTGAGGAGATTTTTGTCTTCATACCAACTTCTAACTCCCCTAGTTTTTTCCATGAATTTTTGTTTTCAAAATCTACATTCTTTAGGTCTTCTCCAAATTTCCCTGCTATAACATCATCTTGGATAAACTGAGCCATAACATTCCTCATTAAAGTATTTAAATCAGAATATAACTGGTGTATTTTTGGTTCTTCACTCTGATAACATAATGAAAACTTTTCAAAATTTTGGTGTGAAAATGAAATTAATGCTAAATAGCAAGGAGTAAGCTCATTTTTCAGGAAACAGTGAATTCTTTTATACCTTGCCGAATTGCGCAGTTGTTTTTCAAATATTTTTTGAGATGGCAAGAAGTTTAAAAAATATTCTGTAATATTTAGCCATTGATCCAAGAGCCTCTGGGCTACAGAACCAACGGTTAACCATCTGTTGCTGACATGACGCAAAAGAAATTTGGCAGTGACCAATGTTATATCCTCGACAGATTTATAATCCTCTCGTCTTGCAGCACTACTCTTTAAAAAGTAATGCATATCAGTAGCAAATTCGTCAAAATCTATATTTAAGCTTGTCAAAAAAATTTTAAATGCATTACTAACAACATGCAGGTTGCAAAAACCTAGTTCCAAAGATTTCTGGCCTGTTTCTTGTTTTACAACTTCATTGAATTTGCGTAAAAAGCACTTATTTACATTTGGGCTGTCCATGGATACACAAATAATTCTGTTCAACGAAATATTGAAGGATGATAACACATCAAGAATTTCTTTTAGCAAAATATCTGCTGTTGCATGACCCAGAAAAACACTTGTTAGGTATCGGCAAGAAACTGAATTTATTTCTGAAGACCAGTACCTGAGATACACATCCAACTGCCGTTTCACTTGTGTATTTGTAGTTTCATCAAATGCTATAGTAACCTTCCCTGGGCTACTAGATGCAATGTCTTTTTTCAAATCCTCTTCAAAATATTTTGACAATCCATGTGATATCACATAAGCAACTTTTTTCTTTAAGTTGCATTTTGGCTGCAATAGCAGAATCAGGAAACATTTCTTTGAAAAGTTCAACTGTTTCAGTGCATGAAACAAAAGACATATTGTCCTTAGCAACTTTCATGGCCCATAATGCTTCGGCTTTAGCCAACTGTAAATCATGACTCAGTACTTCACTAATATTTGTTTTGGGCTGAAGATCCCGTCCTCCAAAGGCTTTTTTTTTTTTTTTTTTTTTTTTTTTTTTTATTGGAGGTTTAACGACCACCGTGAGCAACTCAATGGGCTATAAGCAGTCGCCCGTCCCTAATTTTGGGTCACTGGTTCCAGGGAAGGGAAAGAGCCAGTGCCGTAAGACAAACACAACATCCATGCCTCACCGGGATTCGAACCCGGACCCCTTACGGACGAATGATCAGAGGCCATCGCTTAGACCACTGCGCCACCGGGGCGGCCCAAAGGCTTTCAGAATGGACTTATTTTGAAATTTACTTTGAAATTTCTGCAAATGTTTTTTTCCTTTATGATGCGCTTTTACTTGTGAAAAGCCACTATTAGAAATGTTGAAAATTTCTGAACACAATATACACTTAGCAGAAAATATTGTTTCAGTTGCAGAACACCATTCTTTCAACTTCACTCCGTCCAATTCTTTGGCGAGCCACGCATCTTGAAATTTCGTTTTGGATTTAGGCATCTTAAACACTTGTATTACTAACCAGAAAATGAAAGGGAAGTACAAAAACACGTTCCAATATTGCAAAACCAGACAACTTCCCGAAATTTGGCTGCGAGGATGTCAGAAGATATGGAAAAAAAAAAAAAAAAAAAAAGTAGGTCACCACTAGAGAACTGAACCTGCACACAGCACAGAGAACACCATAAAAGACGTAAAACCAGAAACTATCATACGCATCTCACGCAAGTTCAGTCAAAGCGAGTCGGAGCCGAGATATATTGCGCATCGAAGGTCGCTGTCGCCGACGCATGATCGAAGGTCAATGATCACGTGCTCTACTGCCTGCCAAGATAATACTCAGCTACCATCCCATCGTCATTACCGGAGGTTACGGAAGGAGACCACATGTTTCCTTTTTGCTTCCACCCACCTGCGGTTTACAATAACAAAACATCAGCAGAAAGAGGAGGTTCCACAAGGCATGTACAAAAATAAAGTACGATCTTCTGCGTGCCACGGAGTTCGTCTGCAAAGCGCAAACCAGGGGTGAAAATGACCCCTCCCCTTTTCCCTTAGATCTCTTGTTACTCTCGAAAACTGTTCGAAGGCAAAAAATGGAACGCCCGCCCCGAAGCAAGTGCATCTCGATGGCGTCATTTTTCCCTCCCTTCAGCAGCACAGCATATAGGCTGTGTTTCTACAAAAACAGGTCTTTTTACCTTACCGTAATGGTAAATTTATTGGCGTTAATAACGGTTGTGTTTTTAATAAAAATAAGCTTACGAAAATTTTAGGATGAATAGCAAATTTTAGGTCTAATTTTAGGAATTTAAGGAGGGTCACAAAATATTAGGAATTTTAGGAATTTTAGGAGGAATGCGATCCCTGCATTTGCGACTTGCTGCTTCAAAGGCAGAAAAGAAAGTTTTTTTTGCATCGTATTATTACTGCCGACGAGAAATGGATATGGTACGATAACCCTAAATGGCAGAAAGCATGGGTGAAGCCAGGTCCTTCAACGCCAAAACGCAATATCCATGGTTCAAAGGTAATGCTGTGTATCTGGTGAGACCAGAAGGGTGTGATCCACTATGAACTGCTGAAACCGTCAGAAACTATTACTGGTGATTGGTATCAAACCCAATTAATGCATTTAAAACGAGCTCTCATGCAAAAACGGCCTGACTGGGAGAATAGACACGACAAAGTCATCTTACAGCATGACAACGCAAGACCACATGTTTCTCGACCTGTAAAAAAGTACTTACAAGGATCCGACTGAATAGTTCTACCCCACCCCCATATTCGCCAGATTTGCACCATCACATTACCATTTGTTCCGGTCAATGTAGTCAGCACTTTCTGGAGAATGGTTTAGTTCTTATGAAGACATCAAAAATTGGCTGGACAACTGGCTCTCTTCCAAGGAACCGGAATTCTTCCTTCAGGGCATACGTTCACTGCCCGAAAGATGGGGTAAAGTTGTAGCTTCAGAGGGAGCCTACTTCGATTAATATTAAAATATTGTTTCTGTTCTCCAACAATGTGTTTTGTTCACCTCAAATCCCGCAAAACTTATTTATATTAGCAAAAATTGTAAAGTTAGCCATGCTCTGAATCTAAATAACAAAATTGAAAATTTATTCCCCATCGTAATAAACACAGATGAAAACATTTTCAAAATTTAAGGAATCGTAAATGAAGTTAAAGGTAATTGTGCATTTCCTTACATGGGTTACACACAGGTCAGACACTCGAAACTCACACAGCAGAACTTAAAGAGCCTCCATCAGGAACTGTTCAGATGAAACTACTAAAGTATGTGCAGGACGCCGATTTGTGTGTCATAGGATTCTCTAAAAGCCATTAGCTTTCAAAATAACCTGTTAAAGAATTAAGGAAGGCCATACAATTGAAAAAAAGAACTCCATCATCATTGATGTCATAAAATATTCTCTACCAGACATATCAAGCAATTTAGTCCGACTTAACGGTAACCAAACATCCTTCAGCAAGGTTCCCGATAGCAAGCGCAGACGCGTTTCGCACAAATGAGTTTGAATTTGCGCAAGAAAAATAAGGTGACGCGCGAAATGGGCGCGCGCGCGCACAGAAATATTTCGATCATGAGCTATTAGCATGGAAAAATCTATGATGCCGTTTCAGATCACATGTGCCGATTTCACGACGTCACGGTACAATCCTATTGTTCAGTCACATGTGCCGATTTCATGATGTCACGGTACAATCCTAATATTTCCCTTTCGGTCGTATATAAACGGATTACGGGATAATCCGCGTAGAGTGGGGCCGTGGGTGGCCTAGTGGGCAACGTTCGCGACTGCCACGGAAAGGACCTCAGGTTCGATCCCAGGCAGGTACGAACGCTCGATCCACTAAATATACGTCGTGCGTCGGATGGGCATGTTCAGCCATCTGACCCCGGGTACTGGCCCCCCGGTAATAAATAAGGGAGTCTTTCTCCCCCTTTCTACCTTGCTTCTATGTCACTTTCCTATCGGACACTCTAGCGCAAACTCCTAGCTTCCTATTTCTAAGGGTTGTTTAAGACCTGGGGTCAGACTCTCCCATCCTAAAATCCTCTACATATGATATGATCCGCGTAGAGTGCAACGAGACGAAAGCCCACGCGCTGCTAAGGGTGCCAACCATTACGGTTTCGGCCACATGATTACCGAATTACGGACAGGTTGGAAGAATTGCGGATTTCAATGTATTTCGTAAAAGTTCTGAATTTTGTGTCTTTTTTTGTTAAAATCACGGTTTAAACTGCGATCGCATTTTGCGAATATATTTATAGTTTTTTTGCACAAATGTGAAAACTATTAATTGGTCCCATTTCTAAGTAAGAGCCCTTGAAATTCAGATATTGGATACATGGGCAAAGCCAATATCGGATGGATATGGGGTGAAGAACGGCCAGAGGATATTGGATGCATTGGCAAAGCCGATATCGGGTGAAGAACGGCAAGGTGATATTACATAATAAATCGGAAACGCCGATATCGGTGCAATGACGTCCGCATACCTGCCAAGTATTCCGGATTTCCCGAAAGTTTTACGGAGTTTTGGGTAGTTTTACGGTCGGAAGATAGTTTCTTTCGGATTTCGCCAAAATGGCTCGTGAATTTTTTTTTTACTGATGGAAATTGATATCGTTGTTATTGTTGCTTAGTGTAAACTCCCGCTTCTGTTTTATTATGATCTCATAGCGATTTAACCTTTTGTTATCTCATGTTTCTAGCTGGGGGTGATCGCACACACCCCTTCCCGCCAATCCTTCCAAACTTGCTCTCCCTCGGTGTTGGAATAGCTGTGCTAATTGAGCCAAAGTGCGAATTTTTTTAATTCTGCGCCATGCAGAGTTCGCCAAAATGCGTAATTACGCATCTAGTATGCATCAAAAAGTGTGTGAATTTTACCAACGCGTAAAAATACGCAACGGGACGGTATTTCGTCTTTCAAAAACGGAAGTAAACGAAATAAAGATTTCCATAATTGTATTTTTTTTTCCTGCGATGTTGCCTCTGTCCAGTATTGTTGTTTATACATTACTTCATTCCAAAAATATTTATCTTTCAGTTGGAAAATGGAGGGAAAATTTCTGAAAACGGAAATTCGACGGCGCAAAAATTTCCCTGTAATCTTCAGGCATGGCGTGCAACAGCTTCGCGAAATTTCTCCTTTTCCGTCATAATTGGAGTTTTCCTCGAGATCGATGCATAACTGAACAGAAATTTCGGGGCAATTGGTAGCGGTGGAGAATGTTTTCCGCTGGAAACTTTCGAAAATGGAAGTTTCGTGTTTCAAAACTTTCAAAAATGGAAGTTAGACGCAGTGAAGATTTCTCTCATAATCGTAATTTTATTTTTCACGAGATGTTTCCTGCTGCCTAGTATTGTTGTTAAAAATCATTTTATTTTATAAATATTCATATTTCGACTGGAAAATGGAGGGAAACTGTCCGAAAACGAAAATTGGGCATAGCAAAGATTTCTCCCGTAATTGTTGTATTCCCCCCCCCAACGATGTTCTGAACATGTATCCTGTCTTCTTAAATATTCCCCCACCCCCCAAAATAAGGTTTGCATTTCAGCTTGACAAAGAGAGGGGGGAGTAAAGATTTCCCCCGTAATCGTAATTCTTTTTCCTGAAAACGAAAGTGAAGAAGCTGAAAATTTGTAAGAATTGATGCATGGTGTTCAAAAGTATTCATATTCTCAAAGTTACACTATTCATCCTTTATCTAAAATAGCGCTATCGTGCATTTGTGATGGATAAAATTGTCATTAAAGGGCATTAAAAAAAAAAAAGTCACTGTCTTGTCTGGCTTAAATGAAATAAAGTTATTTCTAAAATTGCATCTTTCAATTTAAAAAAAATTCAAAACCTTGAAAATCATCACAATTTCTAAACTCTATCTATGAGTGACTGCTAAGTGAATACAAGTATCATCAAACATACTGCTAGCACATCCCATGCATTACTGCTAGATAAACATAAATTAACAGTTCTAGTTGTCTCAAATCTTCTTGATGTTTGCAAGCAATCTTCTTGATTTAGGGGGGGAAATTGGGGGGGGGTGCAATTGTGGTAACATACTTTGATAATCATTGCAAGCGAGTGAGATGCATGCTGCTCTCTTTGCCATGCCTAGAAACCAGTTCAACAGGTGAAAATATTGCCAAACTTGTGTCTGAAGAATTTCAGTATCTTGGTATTCCGTGGACGAACTGTCTTGCCTTATGTGATAAGACTTCTGTTATGGTGGGGAGAAAAATTGGCGACTCTCTGAAAAAAATAGTGTCTCACTCTCTAAAAATGAAACTCATTAACAAGGTTTGTTAATCTTATTTTATACTTAAAAACTAATTTTTTTTTTAAATATTTCTTTATTTGCATTAAATAATTAACTAAGTAACTTGTATAAAAAACTAGCGGATAATGCTTACCTTGGCATTCCTTTCTAGCGACGGGAACATTTCACGCACGTGTTTTCCGGTCTTTGTTGATGTTATTGTCCTAAAGTCCGTTGTATGCGATGACTGGCTTTACTTCTCACACTTTTCGCTGGGTATACTCATTGGATCTTTGCCTTAGGATTCAAACATCAATTTTTACCGTTCTTTATACTCGAAATTTTCGCCCATGCTCTGGGCATCTTCAGGAGCGTGGCGACTTTACCACCGATGTTCGTGGTTAACTTCGCGCTAATGGAGTCCGATACTCCTTGTTGCCATTCGTCGGAAAAACTTTCCTGGATATATTTCGTTATCAAGCCCGGCTGGCGCCATCTATGTTTCGTTAAGAACACTTTTTTCCGTATTTTTTATTTTTATTTTTTTTAATTTTCTTTTCCTATCCTGGTTTTCTTGTCTTTTTTTGCCTGTTTTTCTTTTGTTGTTGTTTTTCTTGTCTTATTAGTTCTTTCCACAGGCCCGATAATGTGCTAGGGTCGTTCTGGTTACATACCCTTGCTTTATTTTTGTAGATTAATATTGCTTCTTCCCTCCTCATTTGCCTTTCCGATTTTTTATTCTTTTTTAGCATTTTAATTTCATCGAACTTTGGGAATGCCCGGTTTTCCAAGCAGATTTGCACTAACGCAGTTTTGGCTTTTTTTTTTTTTGCCAGTTAGATATGTGTTGTTTAAGTCTTTTTTTAAATCTGTTTTTCGTACTTCCAATGTACGATATTGGGGGTATGTGTGCTATTGGAATTTCGTAGGTTCCTGATTCTTCTAGCATTTTTTCCTCTGTTTTTTTGTTGACAGTCATACTTTTCACGGTGTGCACTGAGCTTCCTAGTTGTAAGTCATATTTAGCACAGTGCCTATTGATTTCTTTACTCACTCCTTCCAGGTATGGGAAAGCTCCAATGTATTTCAATTTTTTATTTCTTATCTTCCTTTGGTTGTGCACTTCTTGGCCTTCTTTCCTCTGAGTCATATGCTTTTTACTCTCATGTATCCATTTATTAATTAGCTTGCTCGGGTACCCATACTCTTGTGATATTTTCGAGATAAACTCTAGCTCTTGATTTTTTAGCCTGTTGTTAGATGTGTGTGTGTACGCTCGCCGTATCAAGTTTACCATGCTGTTTTTTTTATGTATCACTGGATGGTGCGACGAGTATGGTATCAGTACAGGTATGTAAGTTTATTTTCTGAACACAGAGTATTCAAAACTATTTTTGTTTTTCTTTAGTTGAATGTCCAGGAAGGATAGGCAATTATCCTCTTCAAACTCAATAGTTAGCTCTATGGTGTTTCAGATTTTGCTAAACTGCTGTGCTAGATCTTGTAGCTCGGCTTTGTTAAGTTTAGCCATTATAATAATGTCGTCTACATATCGAGCATAAAGTATTGGTTTTTCAGGTAAATTTTGAATAATTTCTTTTTCGAGGTATGCCATAATCACTTCTGCGTATAATGCCGATAATGGGGATCCCATAGGGCCACCTTGCGTTTGTTTAAATATATTTCCTTCAAAATGGAAGATGTTGTTTTCCTTGATGAAATATAAGGTATTCTTTAGCTCTTTCAGTTGTGACAAGTTTAGTTCTTTGTTGATGCTTAGTTGTTGCATAATCAATTCGATGGCTAGCTCGACAGGAGTGTTTGGGTATAACGCCTTAACATCCATGGAGGCCATAGTTATTTGCTCTAGGTCTTGATTAATTAATTTGATTTTTTCTATAAACTCATAGCTATTCTTTAATGTATATTGATTCCTCATGAATATTGGGGATAGATAGTTGTATATCTTTTTTTCTAGGTTGATGAGTGGCGAGTTTTTTTTCGATAGAATCGGTCTTAAAGGTGTGTTTTCTTTACGAGTTTTAATTTTCGAGAATATTTTTGGCATCCCTGCTCCCATTGGAGGGTTTGCATTTTTTATTTCTGTTGGTAACGTGCTGTGGTTCCTTATATTAGCCAGGAAGGTAAGTTGTTTGTCGGTGGGATCTTTGTTGATGCTATCGCACTGTAGCTCTGAGATGGCCGTTCGCATTTTATCATTATATTCCAAAGTGTCCATAATAACAATTTGCCCTGTTTTGTTCACTTCGCAGAATTTGATCGTGGGGTCTTTGCAAAGATTTACTAGTTGTTTTCTGTTATACTTTAATTTATTAATCTTACAGTTTTTTTGTGCTTAGCGTTGCGTTATACTCTTTAAGCATGATTCTGAATAGCTTAAACCTTAGATCGGTAGCATGTTCTGGATGCACTCGCTGCACAATATCTTCTAAGATAGGAATGTACTCTTCTGTTCTTGGGGTTTTAGGTGGAAATGCGTATTTTTTCCCACGTTGTAGCACTGCCTTTTCACTAAAAGTTAGTGCTCTCGATGATTGATTCACAATCATGGAGAGCACTAACTTTTTTTAAATTCACAAAAAAATTAAAAAAAAAAATACGGAAAAAAAAAGTGTTCTTAACGAAACATAGATGGCGCCAGCCGTGCTTGATAACGAAATATATCCAGGAAAGTTTTTCCGACGAATGGCAACAAGGAGTATCGGACTCCATTAGCGCGAAGTTAACCACGAACATCGGTGGTAAAGTCGCCACGCTCCTGAAGATGCCCAGAGTATGGGCGAAAATTTCGAGTATAAAGAACGGTAAAAATTGATGTTTGAATCCTAAGGCAAAGATCCAATGAGTATACCCAGCGAAAAGTGTGAGAAGTAAAGCCAGTCATCGCATACAACGGACTTTAGAACAATAACATCAACAAAGACCGGAAAACACGTGCGTGAAATGTTCCCGTCGCTAGAAAGGAATGCCAAGGTAAGCATTATCCGCTAGTTTTTTGTACAAGTTACTTTGAAATATCGCACGTAAAAGAGAATAGTACAATAATTAGAGCTATATAATAGTCAGAATTAGAACTACTAAGTGGAAATAATTAACTGTAATAAAAAAATAGAGAAACCTATAATATATAATTTTATTATTTATAAAGTGTAAATATGCACCGCTGAACGCGCGTTGATGTCCCGGTTTTTGATTTTGAAAAGTTGGCAGCTTTGATATTTGTTCTTACTCTAACACAATGGAAAAGTTCCTCATTAGAAAGAGGAAGCGATCTACTGAAGATTCTGCAAGTTCGGCATCGAGTGCTACGATTTTAAACAGAGAAATGTAGTGAGGCTGTTCCTGCTGTACCTCCAACTAAATTAAAAAACCCTTAACTTTCAAGAGAAATGGCGCAAAATGTACGACTGGCTTGAAGTCGAAACCGACGAAAATAAAACAATTTTGATGTTTTGTTCATTTTGCATGGCGTCATCAAAACTAGCATTATTTTCAAAAGGTAAGTTAATGCCATTCATTATTTTATCAATATATAAATGGTCTGTTTTTTCTCATCTGAAGAACTCTTTTCTAAAATTTGGCTCATGCTTGTATTGATACTGAGAATTTTTTTTTTTTATCCTGTCGTAATTTTTAGGCTAAAAGCAACGGCTCATACAGTGTTAAAGTGATTTTTTTGTTTTCGACGTTGTAAAGGTCCCTATGTTTATTTTATTATTCATTGTTGTGAAACACGTCAATTCGCTCAAACGCTTTTAGGATGGAAGTAAATATCCTCATCGGTGTCATGCAAATTTGTTTTGAAGTTGTTAGACCACTTCAGAGATTTTGAAGATTTGAAATGCCTGTTGAGTAAATATCCATATATATTTATTCTGCTAAAAAATAGTTATGCTAGTTTTAAATTTGCAGATGTTACACAACTTTTCATCTGCAGGTATAAAGATGTGTATCCAAGCACAGTGTTGTTGTATGAAATTGCTTTGGTTGTGCCAATAAGTTCTGCATCAGTAGAGTGTTCTTTCAGCACACAAAATCGAATAAAAGATAAATTTCACAACAAACTGAAAGAATAAACTTTAAAAAATTTCATTCGAATATCAGCAGCAAATGTGACACTAGAAAGCTTTCCATTTCACAAAGCTGCTGAAATATTTAATAACAATATTAGAAGATATGTATAAAATATTTATATTATTTTTGTGTTTGTTCGGTTTTTTCCCCTATAAATGTAGTATTTTTCTCTAAGTTTACAATTGTTTAAAATTCACCCCTGATTTTTCAAAATCACCCCTAGAAAAAAAGCCTGGGGGACATTTTCACCCCTGATTCTGGAACCCTGGTGAGAACCCTGTTCAGGGAAGTGAACCCCCCTTAATAAGCATGATCAAGGAGGTCCTTATCCACAAAAAAATTGCTAATTAAAAAATATTTCATAAAGCAAATGATACAAGATTTAGAAAATATGGAATTGACAAATGACATTTTTATAAGAATGTTTTATAGCACAATTCACTCTTGTAGTTCTTCATACATGTGTCGGCAAATGCCTTGAGATGTAAGTAACTGAGAATTATTTTTTTATGGCTATTTCATACTGTGTGATTTTTCATTTGTATGAATGATGTGAAAGATGGCTTTTCGGGCAAAATTTCTTATGGCATATTTCACACTCGTAACTTTTTTCACCTGTGTGACTGGGTAAATGACATAAAACATTTATTTTTCAGCATTCAAATTACCCAGACGTCCGCTGGCTATTGTGTAGTAAAAATTCCATCAGACCACTGAAACATTTATGTTACTGGCCCAGATAGCCAGCAATGATTTTTTTTTTCAGTTTGTTTTAGAATGTGTACATTTATGAAGAACTGAACCAAATTTCAAAATATCCAGGTTTTGCTATGGCAGTTTTTTTTTTTTTTTTTTTTTTTTTTTTAAAATAATCCAGGTTTTACCATAGATTTTTTTGAAATACAGATATTTACTACTCAAAACCTGAATATCGGTTTTGCAAACCATATTTAAGTTTTATGCAAATTCTGGAATGTAGGAAACCGAGGTTTCAAACTCAAAACATTTGAATTACAACAGTGCCATGTTTTTTGCAAAAGTAGTGACCACAAAGTATGAATCTTTTATAATGCTTTCTAACTGGAGGTTGAAGAACCATTTATGCTCTGGATTTGTCCATCAGTCTTTCTGTCGGTCCACATGGGGAAACTTCCTGTCTGAAGCAGTGTTCCATGAATGTAACTTTTGGTATGTTGCAAAGTGCTACATAATCAGTACACCATATGAAGAGCACCGATAGTTGATAAGTGTTTTATATCGGTGCCATTATAACCATTGTACATTCTTGCATACTAGCACCAGATGCGTACAAAATATATTAATCTTTGTGCCAATTCTGGACCAGTGAAACTGCCAACTTTTGGTATTCACTGGTCCTACAAGACCAATGTTTTTTTTTTTTTTTTTTCAAATTTCAACCACTGCATACCATGTTTCATTTATTAGTACTATTTGCAGGAGTACATGCACACATTCTGCTTAAAATTTGCGATGTACAGCTCCAGCAAAATAATGCGTTATTTTCTACATATACTGTAAATATTTAAGTTTTTTTTTTGTTTTGTTTTTCACAGACCAGCAGGAATTTTGGTGGACCAGTAATTTGGAAATTTGAGTGGTCCGCTGGACCTGTAAAAATTTTATTTCTAATTTTAACACTGCTTTTGTTTGAAATATTCCTTTGGTATGCTTCGTGATTGTGAGATTTTTCATCTGTGCGAGAGTGAGCAGATGAAAGCTCAATGATCCCTGCAAATTTCTTTAGCACACCCTTCATATTTGTGTGGTTGTTCATCTGTGTGGGAGGGCAGATGCTTTCAAAGTTCACCTTTCCTTGCACATTTATTATGGTGCACTTTACACACCTGTGGTTTTCTGCCTGTGTGAATGAGTAAATGACGTAAAATATTACTTTTCTTTGAAAATTTCTGATGGCACACTTCACAATTATGTGATTTTTCTTTTGTGTGAGCATGCAGGTGGTCTGAAAGCTCGCAGTTCTTTGCGAGTTCCTTGTGACACACTTCATACATGTGGTTTTTTGCCTATTTGAGTCAGTAAGTGACATGAAAAATACCTTGTTTCATACCTGCCAACTACTACGGAATGTCCGTAGTTTCTACAGATTTAGTTGTCTGACTACAGAATTCACGGTTAAAACTACGGATTCTTCAAATTTTCATTTTTTTATTTTGCTATTATTTTATGATATACTTGAGATTTTCAAGCGGATTCGCGAAATTCCGTTTTTTAGTTATTATTTAGATCATTCTCAAGATCGATTGCAAAACTAAAGATATTTGTGCGTGCGTGCTGGGGGCGGGAAGTCTGGGGACGGTATTTTGTGTTTTAAAACTTTCGAAAAGGCAAAAAGTAATTAAACAGAGTAAAATTTTTTGCCGTAATCATAATTTTTTCTCCCAATGTTGCCTTTGTGTCCAGTACTCTTGTTAGTTTCTATTTCAGCTTGGAACAATAAGCAGCAATTTGCGAAAACGGAAGTTAGACGGGGAGAAAATTTCTCCGTAATCTTCAGGCATAAGATTCTTCTGCAAATTCGAGGAATTCCACCTTTTTCATTATTATTTTGGTCATTCACGCGATCGACGTCCAAGTGAACAAAAATTTGGGGGGGAGCCTGGTGGTGATGATGGGTGGGGTGCGTTTGGAGGACGGAATTCCATGTTGGGGAAACTTACGAAAGCAGAAAGTTGACGATGTTCAGATTTTTTCCATAACCGTAATTTCTTTTTTCTCGCGATGTTACCTCTGTCTAGTATTATTGTTAAACAACATTTTACTGCATAACATAAGTATTTGTATTTCAGCTTGAAAACAGGGGGGAAATTCCAAACCCGCAAGTTCGACGAAGCAAAGATTTCTCCCTTAATCGCCTACCCCCCTTCTGCTATGTTCCCACTCTCCTGCGTCTAAGTATGCCGCACAATAGTACTAGTTACTACTCACAAGGCCCTTGCCAATGTTAGCAGGTATGTTGTTTTTGAAAATTTCTCATGGCATACACTTACATAATTTTTCAACTGTGTCAGTCAGTAAATCATGCAAAAGATTACTTTTCCTTGAAAATTTCTTGGGGCACATTTCACACTCATTTAGCTTTTCAACCTGTGTGAGTCAGCAGGTGCTTTGAAAGACCATCTCTCGTTGTGAATCTCTAATGGCACAATTCATTGATTTTTCACTTGTGTGAGTGAGCAAATGACGTGAATGAGAACTTTTCCGAGAAAATTTCCTAAAACATACTTCGCACTCGTGCGGTTTTTCACCTGTGTGAGCGCGCAGATGCACAGAAAGATCACTTTTTGCAGTGAATCTCTTATGGCACACCTCACATTTATGTGGTTTTTCACCAGTGTGGGTACGCATATGAGTTGAAAGATGACGTTTTTCAGAAAACTTCTTATTGCACACTTCACACTCGTGCGGTTTTTCACCTGTGTGAGTGAGTAAATGACTGGAGAGATAACGCTTCTTCGTAAATTTCTTATTGCACACTTCACACCCATGCGGTTTTTCACCTGTGTGAGTGAATAAATGATAAAAGAGATGACTTTTCTTTGCAAATTTCTTGAGGCACACTTCACACTTGTGCGGTTTTTCACCTATGTGGGTGAACAAATGCTTTGAAAGTCCACCATTTGTTGCAAATTTCTTACGACACACTTCACACTCATATGGTTTTTCACCTGCATGAGTATGTAAATGATTTGATAGATCGTTTTGCTTTTCAAATTTCATATGACACACTTTACATTCATGTGGTTTCTCACTTCTGTGAGAGAGCAAATGCTCTGAAACATCATCTTTCCGAGCAAATTTCATATGGCACACTTCACACTCGTGTGATTTTTCACCTGTGTGAACGAGGAAATGTCTTGAAAGATTGCTTTTCCTGGAAAATTTCTTATTGCACACTTCACACTCATGGGATTTTTCACCTGTGTGGGTGAGCAAATGAGTTAAAAGATTCTTTCTTAAAAGTTTCTTGTTGCAGATTTCGCATTCTTGCAACGCATGTGCACTTCCAGAATCAGTGACCACCTTGGGCGACATTTCCTCAAGGCAGTTATTTTGGTAACATATTTCAGACAATTTTTAAACTCTCCGAAATTTGGAAATGATTTCTTCTATGGAACCGTATTTGTGGAAAATTTTCATGGAGATCTGTTGCTTGCATGATCCTTCACTGAGCATCCATTAAAATTGCTTTTAATCTTTTTCTTGAGTTTTGTGGACTGGCTCCAACTTTTCCTGTGTACAAATTCAGATTTTACACCAAAATTAGGTATCTGTTGATAAAGAAGTAGGTTTGATTATTCCAGCATATTTCATATTAAAATAATACAGTAGACTCTGGATTTCACGAACCTCTTTTTTGCGAACTATTCATATTTACAAAGTGGAGGGTCCAAAAATTGGTAAATGTGTAGATTAGCGTCCTAAATTATTTTGCCGTTCAGATTTTAGGGTATGGAAATTAATGACAAATCGTGCAGACATTTCATATTTTAAATGTTTTAAAGATTTTTATTGTAATATTGACCTGTGATTGCGATGCTGTGAAGAGATGCTGCGGTAGGCCTAACACATCGCTATGGCGACGATTTGAAGCTTCGCTTTGTTGAAAGGAAGATTTGCTGTGGCGTATAATTCACGTGCAGACGACTACAAGTCCAAGCACATACCTTCTTGCCAGGAAAGTGAACCATGTTATACTCATATGCTACAGAATATAGTTCATTCATGTTTTGTCATTGTTTTTAAAGCAGATGTTGAGAAATGTTTTGTTCTTTCACATATGATTACCCGATTCCAAATAGAAAGTACTAATATGCTTTTCTATAATGTACAGAAAACTGGGGAACTCTACTCATCGACAGTAAGATTACAAAATCAAGAAATAGCCAAAATTAAAATATCTGCATCTCATCATGGCTACTCAGATGACATCGTTAATTCTATCGTAAAGAAAATAAATCGCACATTAGATACCACTTTAATAAAAAATTGTAGACCAATTAAATATGTGGGATCACTACCATACATTCCCAGCATCATCAATATACTCCAAACGTTTGTCATCATCACAATATTGGCTTTCGTGTACGATCACACAATGTACTATCAGGAATAAAAAATGATGGAGACATTGTTCCTTTGGACAACCGATATGGAGTATATGTCATCCCACTGAAGACAATAGACATTCAAGATGAAGATCGTATATATGTTAGATCTACACTTCGCTCATTAAAAACTCGTTTAAAAGAGCACCAATATAACATAAGGTCAAACTCATCAAGGACTTCCATATCAAGGCTATCATACAACGGAACTCATTACCCATGTTGGAGCGAAGCCAGTATCCTCGCCACGCCCTACTCAAAAGCACCAATTCTCCTAATGGAAAGTCTATTTATTCACAAATATGGTGAAATATGTTGCAATGATGATACTCCTTGTCACATCCCTTTACCTTTGAAAACGGTGCTTAATGAGTTATAACATATAGACTTACACCAATTATCTCTTACATATTTTTTTAATACGTTGCTTGACACGTAATATATTTATCGATGTTAACAAACCATTCACGAGATATGATGTCCATCACGAGCATGTGACAATATCAAGAAAACCACATATCATTAATGTATTCAAATCATACTCAGTTCCATTCTCCTAATAACATCTGAAGATGGGTCCATTGTGGGCCTGAAAGTTCTGTTTACTATATGAATTTAATAATTAACTTCATCATAATAAATCATCTAAACAGTCAAATGTGTTATTTGAGTCTGTTATTTGAATAAGATCGTGTAAAGACGGCGGAAATCAACATAGAAACTGTTTCAGTTCTGGCTTGAACAGCTTGTATTCGTAGCTTATTTGCTGTGTCACTGCACTTTCGATTCTCCTGTTTATAGGTTGTTCGCAGGTCAGTTTCTATCTTACTTATACGTATCTCTTGTAAATCGAAGAGGTTTTATCCGGTTTTTCCTTCGAACAAGGTACAGGATACAACAAAATAAAGGGTGGATGATGTGGACCTATTTTCTGTAGCGTATCACTATAAAATTTATTGCTCTCCTGCCAACAACGTAACCTCTATCTCTCGTACTCTTCCACCCATCATTTCGGCACAGCAACGAACCTTCCTTTTAACGGACCAAAGCTTCACATCTTTGCCGGAGCGATGCGTTAGGCCTACTGCAGCTTCTCTTCTCAGCGTTGGATTCACAGGTCAATATTACGATAAAAATCTTTAAAACACATTTAAAATATGAAATTTCTGCACCATTTGGCATTAATTTCCATAGTCTAAAATCTATACCTCGCACTTTTTCCAGGTACTAACATTTTACTGATGAAATAATTTAGGATGCTAATCTACACATTTACCCAAAGATTATTCCATAGAACTTAGTTTTGCTTTCAATTCCGATTTCTGAACTAAAAATGTTCATTCTCTCTAGCTTCCGACCTCAAATTTTTCAATTTCACCTTTCTTTTGTTCTCAAATGAATAAATTTTGCGAACTGCGTTGACAACAAGTGCCTGTCTTTTAAGTCAGATGGAGGCAAAAGGAGTTGCCTGGACAACCAAAGTGAGTTGGTAGTGTCAGCAACTGCGGGCGGTTTGATGGGGAGAGAGAGAGAGAGAGAGAGAGAGAGAGAGGAGGTGTTACAAGAAAATCCATTAGTGGCTCAGGATATTTTAATCAATTTTAATCACTCACGCACGTTATGCTCCAAGGTTGTTTGAAGGCTATGCTCCATTGATTCCAGTCATTTCTTTCATTTCTACACTTGTGAGAGGTTTGTTGTTTGTAAAATGTTGGATAAAAAGAAGAGTTTAACAGGAGACATTAAAAAAAAGATTTTGAAGGAAGTCGACACACGTCCCAACCAATACAGAAATTGCAAAAATGTTTAGGATATTGAAGCATTCTGTGTGTACGATCAACAAAGCACGAGACAAGATTATTTCTGTTCATGATGGCAGCAGCGGCAGAGTAGCACCTTCCCAAAAGCATTTCCGTGAAGCAAAGCATCCACAGTTGAAGATGGCTTTTTAGTTGCTTGGCTTAGGAAAATGAGAGGCAAGAGTATACCCATTGATAGCAACCTACTTAAAGAGCAAGCAGACACTTGTTTTGAGGCTGGAATTGAAAGATTTCAAGGCATCTGATGGTTGGCTACAAAATTTCAAGTTGCAACATGGCTCAACTTTCAGGCAAATGTGTGGTGAAAGGGCAGCAGTTGACACGGTCACTATGAACAAAGGAAAGACTGAAAACACTAATTTCCGAATGTTTTGTCTAGCAGCATTTAAGTGCTGCTAGACAAAACATTTCAAAGATGATAATGCAGTGGTGCAAAGAATGCTAAACAAAGGATTATGGTCTTGATGGGAGCCAACATGCCTGGCTCATGAGAGCTGCCACTTCTATTCATAATAAAATCTAAGCTCAGGTGCATATGAGGAAAAAACAAAGGATTACAGTCTTCATGGGATCAAACACGTTTGGCTCATGAAAGCTGCCAGTTCTATTCACAGAAAAATCTAAGCTCAGGTGCATATGAGGAAAAAACAAAGGATTACAGTCTTCATGGGATCAAACACGTTTGGCTCATGAAAGCTGCCAGTTCTATTCACAGAAAAATCTAAGCTCAGGTGGATATGAGGAAAAAACGAAGGATTACAGTCTTCATGGGATCAAACACGTTTGGCTCATGAAAGCTGCCAGTTCTATTCACAGAAAAATCTAAGCTCAGGTGCATATGAGGAAAAAACAAAGGATTACAGTCTTCATGGGATCAAACACGTTTGGCTCATGAAAGCTGCCAGTTCTATTCACAGAAAAATCTAAGCTCAGGTGCATATGAGGAAAAAAGGATTACAGTCTTCATGGGATCAAACACGTTTGGCTCATGAAAGCTGCCAGTTCTATTCACAGAAAAATCTAAGCTCAGGTGCATATGAGGAAAAAACAAAGGATTACAGTCTTCATGGGATCAAACACGTTTGGCTCATGAAAGCTGCCAGTTCTATTCACAGAAAAATCTAAGCTCAGGTGCATATGAGGAAAAAACGAAGGATTACAGTCTTCATGGGATCAAACACGTTTGGCTCATGAAAGCTGCCAGTTCTATTCACAGAAAAATCTAAGCTCAGGTGCATATGAGGAAAAAACAAAGGATTACGGTCTTCATGGAAGCCAACATGCCTGGCTCATGAAAGCTGACACTTCTATTCATAGGAAAATCTAAGCTCAGTTGCTTTAAGAATGTGATAAAACTCCCCTCTGAGAACTACGTAAACAAGAAAGTGTGGATGACGGGTGTTGTTTACTAGAAATGTCAGTTGAGAGAACTGAAATACCAAAATGCAAAATTCTAGTACTGGATAATTGTAGAAACACAAATTCTAGTACTGGATAATTGTACAGCTAACGTTCCGGTCTGTGGGCAGCAGGCAATCCGGGTCAAGTTCCTTCCAAAATATGTTACTTTTTTTCAGCCAAAGCATCAAGGTACAATCTAGTGTTTTAAAAGAAAACTTCAGCAAATGCTTTTAAAACACATAATTTCTTACTTGGAACATGGAACTACAAAATTGATTAGCTTGGTGTCATGCATCTGTGAATTTGTGCATGGAATGAGGTCTCCGAAGCAATGACTGCCATCTGTTTTTTGTCACGCAGGGTTCATTAAATACGAAGAGGCTGCAAAGGAAAACATCATGGATAGTGATTCCAGTGGTGATGAAGCCTTGCTACAGGAACTTCGTAGCAGGAACCTACACATGTTTGAAAATATGACTTTTCAGGACTTTTTGGTAATTAGAACATTGCATGTATGGAAGAAATATCTGCCAATGAGACAATATTAATCAAGTTCTGATGCCGAATACAGAAGACCTTTCCGATGATGAGGAGAAACACAAGGCTATCACTAGACCTACACTTAAGGAAGCCACTGAATGGCTGCGTCATTTTTTTGAAGCAGACTTTAATGCTGGCATACTTACTAGCATTGACTCTATGGAAGCGTATGTTTACCAAAGTGTTGTTCTAAAGCAAACCAAAATTAGCGTTGTTGTTTTCTTTGATCTTCTAGCAAATAAAAGTCAGTACAGATTGCATTTTATGATTTTTTAAAATTCTATTCCCATTTACAAACTTTTTCCGCGGTCCATACAAGTTCGTAAAAATGAGAGTCTACTATACTACTCATTGACATCATTGTGCATACACAGTAAAACCTCAAAAATCTGGCATCAGCGGTACCGGACGAGTGCCGGATTTTATCTAAAAATAACATAACGGGCGCTACGTAAAGTACGTACTTACACGTAACAGGCTACTTTAACGAAAATTTGCACATCTACACCTTGTAAATATGCAGCGGTCACGCTGTCAATCGCATTTTTCACAATTTGCAGGTGAAAAAAACGTTTCAGTGATTAAAAAAAATTTTGGTGAAAATATTGGTGATTACTTTTTTGTACTAATTATTATAAAACTCTGTTGAAAAAAATTGAATTTGGCAAATGGTTAGACAAAAACTTGAAAAAAGCCAGAGCAACCGCTAGGGCTGGACAATGCATGGATACATCGTGAAAACCTGATGTGAATTTTACATCGATGCTACGGTTTTCGACTGACGAAACTATGATACATCGCGAAGATGATTACCGCAATGCATTGCATCATGTAGGTCGATGTAGATGTCATCACACGATCGAATCAACATACTGCCACCACCAAGCACAGATTATCATCACACGTTTGACATGCACTTCAAACATACACACCAATTCGTTGCCTCATTGGACCGTGTCATTTCAGCGCAACCCAATGAGATGACGAATTTGAGAGAACTTCTGATGTTGCATGTAGGCAGCTATCAGCAATTCACACGCTGAGATCGGATGATCTCGCGATGTGTTGTTGAGACAGTACATCAGGAGAATTCCATGGTTATTGGGGAAACATCAGATGTTCTCACGAAAACGAAAGCAGAAAAGTGCCGGATTTTTAGTCTAAAGTTGCCGGTTTTCTGGATGCCGGATTTTCGAGGTTTTACTGTATAAAATCAAAAGACATACCTACAACCTTTATTATTATTATTATTATTATGAAAAAACTGCAAGGAGTCATTTATGAAGTAACCTGCAGCTGTGGAAAATACTACATAGGAGAAACAGGTCGTAGGCTGGAAACTCCCATCGTGCAGCACAAGGTAGACATAAAAAATTGTTCAAACAAGACAGGATTAGACAGACACATTAGAGAAACCGGACACCACATGGACCTTTGACTGTCATTGGACATCAATCCAACTTCCTGAAGCAAAAATTGAAAAAGAGGGACTTGAAATCGGAAAATGCCAGAACTTCATTAATGACTGTAAGGGGTTTTCACTGCCTAACATCTGGCAAGACATTTTGCAAGATCGACGTAACCATCAAGGTTAACTGTAACCGAAGACCGTGACGGAGGTTGAAAGAAGGACTGCCTGACAAAGGAGAGTAGTTCTCTCCGAAAATTTGCAGAAATTTAAGATTTTACCTAGATAAATCCCATAAAAAAATTAACTAGTTTAAATATAAAAATCTAGGAAGCCACATAACAATGATGAGTTTGATTTACAGGTTATTATTGAATTTTCATTGAAGTTCAGTGTTGAACTGATTGAGATTCACATTAAACTACATAAGTTTTTTACCTAAATATATACTTGTGGTAAAACTAATGATCTGATAGTTTCTTAGACGTGGTTAAAAACTCCTAAATTGCAAAACAGGCAGTAGCAGTTAAAAAAACATGAATGAAACCCATAAAACTTCTTACATGATCATCTTTGGGAATCCAATTTCTAGCTCAGTTTTCTTAAATCAATTTTTGGTTATATATATCCATTCAGAAGATCAACAGATTTTTTGACATAATCTCATGTGTTGCTGAATGTTCTAGAAAGCTGGAAAAAACTGATGTGGACATTAGTAGTGTTTTGCACTATGTTACTGAACTAGAGTTGGCTGCTTTAAAATCTGCAGATGAAGGGGCAAATTGGTCCTTTTTTCAAGGAATCTTTGTCTCAAAATGATGACATGCCATTGACATTTCAAGGTCACCAAATCAACACAGTGTGTAATCAACAAAGATGTGTTGCAGATGAAGAAGATATAGGACTAAGTTCTACAGAAAAAAGCATTGATTTATTGAAAAAGAATTGCACAAAAACTTGAAGTTTTTTTTCATAATGCCCAAACATCTGTTTTCTGCAAATATATGTACGCTCTTTAGATGAGGTGCTATTTCCCAAATCTTCTGAAGGCCTAAACAATCGTGGTGATGATGCAATAACTTAAATATGCAAAGTTTTAAAGTTTAACCCTGATCGTGCTTTGGAATAGTGGCTTCAAATCAAGAAGATTCTTGTTAGTTTGAATCCTAACAGAATTTCATGTATTTCAAATGCTTTGTTAGAACAAATTGGAAAATTCTGATATTCTAAAGCCTTTTGAAATCATGAGAGATCTAATAACTGTGCTTTTAACAGCACTGTTGTTAAATGGTCATGTAGAATGTCTTTGGTCAGCAGTTAAAAACACAATTAGGTGAAAGAAGCCTTCTAATGAAAAAGAACAAACTTGAAAGTCGCATTAGGATCAAAATATTAGGAATAAAAATGAGTTATTTTGATCCTGAAAATGGGATAAAACTATGGTGGAAGGATAGCGTGAAATCTTGTTGACCAAACTACAAAGATTAATTTATGTATTTTATTACTTCAGTTTCAACTTTTAAGCATACTTATACTATAATTGAAATATGCAAAAAAAAACATTAATATATAGTAAGCAATTTTATAAAAATAATAGTATGAAATATACAATTCAATTTTTTCAAAGTTTGGCCACTGACTTTTTTTTATGGCCACAAACAATTTTGGTCTTGGTGGCCAATGTCCACTAGCAAAATTTCTAAGGCTGGATCATTACTAAAAACCAGTAAAACATTCTTAATATCAGCGAAAATCCGAATTTCCGTAATTTTTTGTTAGTCACCCATACATAATTCCGTACTCCCGGGTGGAAATCGGCAATGGTTGGAATCTCTGGATGCCTAGAGAAAAGGTTTGTAAAGTAAACGTCCAATCACATGTGAACAGAACTTTTCTTTGTGTATGATGGCTCAGGGCACTGCCCAATCTCTCAACTGATTTTGCCCCCCAGCAAATAAATAAAACAAATAGCAATGGAAAGGACAGGGGTGAACTGAAACAGCGGAGTGTTCCTGTACAAAAAAAACAAAAAAAAAAAAAAAAAACGGTTTGGAGCAAACCGAGATGTTTGGAGTGACGTCACCTGCTGCTATCTCCTTGGCTGAGCAACGTCAGCCAACAGCCACGCAGCAGCAGAAAGATTATGCCTTACGACTGAAATATCGCCATTTACCCAACGAATATTTCTCTCTAATTTGCCACTTTTTTCCCCAACATATCAACAATCACAAACTTTTGTCAAAAGCCTGAGATCGCAAATGTCAAGTTTAGTGGATTTCCGTTTTTCTAAAAGGTGAATTCACGGAATTCCGCTAATTAGCAGAAGAATCACATGCCTGCATTTAATGCCAATAAAACGTATATTGTTATTATTTACTAAATTTCTTGGCTTTTTCGCGTTTGATTCTTTGATGTGTAATGTATGAGGTCACTTCTTCGGCGGCAACATTTTTTTTTTTTTTTTTGTAATCCAATTTGAATGAACTGCAAACTGTCAATAGGAGTAGTAAAACGTTAACTTTCCAATGCCATGTACCTTCAGTTGGAGAATGTGACATGTACTTTTTAACACTTTTCTAGAAGAAAGACATCTGCATACTTTCCACAGGGTGTCCGAGAATTATTGGACACATTACTAAATTACATAAAATAAAACATTAAACAGATAAAAAGAAACTGACTGTACTAACTTACAATGTAACTACACAAGTTAATAAATATTTTGATGCGAGATCCCTTGGTTGCTTGTAGTACGTTCAAGCGATACTCTATTTCATGCCATGTATTGGCAAGCATCTGAGGAGTTATGGAATTAATACCAGCTGTGATACGCTGCTTCAGTTCCTGCAAATTAGTACAAGGCGTCTGATAGACACAATCCTCAACATAACCCCACATGAAATAATCCAATGGAGTTAGATCTGGAGAGCGAGGAGACCACGGAATGAGACCACCATGCCCAATTCATCTGTTGGGGAAATGCTCATTTAGGCACTTACGTACACACGTTGACCAATGCGGAGGCGCACCGTCTTGTTGGAAAACGATGTCATATCTTTTGATCTAGGGTACAGCAAAATTTTTTAGCATATCCAAGTAAATGTCACCATTTATTTTTTTTTTCGCAGAAGAAAGGGCCAATCACTTCTCTTTTTGATAGGGCGCACCACACATTAACTTTTGGAGAATCACGTTCCAGTTCAATAGCAACATGAGGCGGTTCACTGCCCCACATCCTACAGTTGTGACGATTCACAACACCTGATACATGAAATGTGGATTCATCACTAAAAATTACAGTACTGAGAAAGTTTTCATCGTTTTCCACTCGATTCAGCATATCCACAGCGAAATTGTATCGCAGAGTGTGATCATTTACACGCATCTTTTGCACTATTTGAATGTTAGCATGAAACTTTAATTTCTTGTGCAAGACGTCGTGAACTGCCGATTTCGGAATTCACAGTTCTCTGCTTGCTTTAGGAACAGATTTCCTGGGGCTTCATTAAAAACTTTCATTAACTTGGTGAAACGTCGTGCCGCTGACGCTAGATCTACTGAGCCAGTAGATTAACTGCGTGAGAAAAGTAAGATGAACATCGTGGAGGAGCCCTCCACGATGTTCCACATTGCCAGTTTTTTAAACTGTTTCATCTACCGCTTAATTGAATTCATTGACGGAGGATTACAACCATACTCTAAATAACAGACTTTAATTCCGCAAGCCATACCACACAACACCTTCTGCTGTATGGATGACATGACTACTGATTGCGCATTTCTCATACATTCCTCATCAGGCCACACCTAGTGCCATCTACTGGATTCTGGGAATAACAATTCTGCAAAACAAAAATATAGAAACCGTGTTAGTAATACATGACATAGAAAAACAGACAATGCTCATAGTTTTTTTCGTTCATAATTTTGTAATGTGTCCAATAATTCTCGGACACCCTGTATTTCGCATCCGGGAAAGATCAAAGCAATTGTCACCATGTGTTTTGACAAACTGCAACAGAAATGAACTATATTCTGTGAGGCAACACTACAAACTGGAACACTTTCCTGACAAGAACGTTACCCTTCCTCTTGTATCCTCCGCCAGCAAAATGGCCACCGGAATGATGAGTTTGTTTCAGCGGAGCGAAGCTTGACGTGGTCGCCCCGCGGCGCTGATCATGTCATCGTACTTACATGCAGGAGCGCTGTTCATGTCGCCGTACTTACATGTAAATATTACGGTAAAAATCTTTAAAATGCACTCAAGGTTTGTACACTTCCAAGCAAAATAAATTCAAGCACTTTTTAAAACCAAATTACCACATGTGTGAGTTGTCTGTCAGTCAGTAGGTATTTTAGCAAGTTCAAAAACTTAAACTTAGCTGGTACAGGTTCACCTTCGATGATCTGCCTGTTACTCCCAATCCCCCTGTTTAATTTATTAACTTTGAATTGCTGCCCCTGTTTTTTCAAAATCATTTTATTTTGTCAAATATTTTGAAAGTGCACATTATTTGGTAAATGCGTACTCAAGCGTCCTAAATCATTTCGTCGGAAAAATTTAACTGCGTGAGAAAAGTAAGATGTACAATTTTTTAAGTATACAAAATAATGGGGAAAGGTGCAAAATATAGTATTTGTAGATAAAAGAAAAGATTTTTTTCCGAAGTATTAACCTGCGAGTACGACGGTTTGCAGTAGTTGGTGCGGGAGGATGAAGTGATGCTAATGTCTACCATGTGAAGGTTCCGTGAGTCGGAACGGAGTACAAGTTAGTAGTGAATGCGCGGGAGAATACAACAGGGGTGGAGTGTATTTTTTGGAAGAGAATGATGCGTCGTGTAATCATGCGCAAGTAGTAGTACAAACCTGTTTTATTAATTTTTGAGAAAGATATGTGCGGAATGTTGTGATTATTAGTTGCGGAATGTCGTGATTATTAGTTGCGGAATGTCTCCAAATAGAAAGAAATTAAGGAATGGGACCTTCGCTGGGTAAATGTGTACTTTAGCACGGACCCTTCACGTCCTGGCAGTTAGCATCACTTTAGCCTTCCGCACCAATTGCTGCAAACCATCGTACACGCACGTAAGTTCTTCAGAAAACATTTTTCCTTTCATGTAAAAATACTATATTTTTTCACCTTTCCCCATTATTTTGCATGCTTAAAAAATTGTACATAGCACTTTTCCCACACAGTTAAATTTTTCCGACGAAATAATTTAGGACGCTAAAATACACATTTACTCTTCCTTGTTATCTGCCCGCAACTGTTTGCTTTTGTTCGTTGTTATGTAAAATGACACTATTTGACTTCCGAATAAGAATGCTTTCAAGATGTTTGCGATTTTGAGTGTATCGTTCCACTTTGATTACACGAAACCTGATCACACCCAACATGAGAGAAAGTAGTTCACGATAAATGTTATGGGAATTTTTTTATTGGTACATAAATGACACTATAAATAGCAAAAACCTACTTATCACTTTTTAATAAATTTTTTACTGTTTAAGAAATATATAAAAGAAAAAAATTACACATTATAAGAAAACAAATAAAAACCAGTAGATACAAATTATATACCAATATCACTCGGGGGAGGGGCATATGTTACAATATATTTCATAATTTCTAAAAATGAATCATTAGTTTTCAATCATTTTCGTCACATAATTCCAGAGCGCAAACAAATGGTTAAAAGAATGTGATCACTACACATAGAGAAGCATGTGATCACTGCGCATCTGCTACCAAAGGCTTTGTGTTCTCTTTCGAAATCAGGAACTACTTGAATGCGTTCTTATTTAGAAGTCAAATAGTGGCAGTCAGATAACAGGAAAGGTCCAAGGAATGTTAATTTATGTACGACAGAAATTTTGGTTCCAGTTGAACCCAAAGTTTTCGTTAAGGTTTGGAGGATGTGCAGGCGTAAGTGATTTCTTCAAGAAATTCATTTGTAGTTCTGCTGTGATTCCGTAGCTCACACTTTTTACATCGTGAAACGGATATTTTTCAAGATAAACAATTTCCTTTAATTCACATATCGTACTACGGCAGGGAGGCCTACAGCTTCTGGTATTGTGGCGGATAATGAAATTGTAAGCTCTGACAAAATGAAGTGTGGAGACTGACGATTTTGTACTTAAGCTTTCTTAAAATTACCCTTTAAAAAAATAACTTCCAATGCTGCGTAAAACCAACCTCTTTCCTTCTGCGTATTCCTACAACACGCTTTGATGACTACATACTGCTCAACAGCTTCCTCCTGTATTCTTCTGTCCGTTACTTGCCCTTCTGAACGAAGCTTCCATTCACCGGATTCCACCTTGACGCAGTCGCCGCTCTGTCGTCTTAGGCCTACCGCACATACTCTTCCAAATCATCGCACTCCCAGGTAAATACTTCGGAAAAAATCTTTCCTTTTATCTAAAAAATACTATATTTTTTCACCTTTCCCCAATATTTTGCATGCTTAAAAAATTGTACGTCACATTTTTTCCACACAGTGTCATTTTTCTGACGAAATAATTTAGGACGCTAAAGTACACATTTACCCAATATTTTTGTATTCATCTTCCGGCAAGAACATGCTCCTAACCCCATTCCTGAAGGCACCATTCCACTTATTTTACTCTCATGGCTGACGTTTTACTTCGTAGTGATGTCATAGCCAAGGTGCCAGCTGTCCACGTGCTCCCGAGTTGAAAGCAAGTTCTGTGCTATTTGATCAGCGTGGTGTTTTTATCAAAACTGCACAAAAATCTCCTACACAACTTTTTAGCAAACAATCATTTTACACATGCTCTTTCATATCATTTCTCAAAAAACGAAACAATTTTTTTTTTCAAGTACTATTTACAGAGTATTACACTTTTTCAAGTACTTGAAAATGAAATTTTTTTTCAAGGATTTCAAGGTGTACGAACCATGGCACTACACAGATGACATTTTTCACCATTTTCCACGAAATTACATAATTTAAAATCTGTACGCCTTATTTTTTCGAAATCCTTCAACATTTCCGACGAAATAATTTAGGACGCTATGTCACACATTTCCCCAATATCTCTTCCATCAGTGATCTTGAAATTCCGTTGATTGTAAATAATCACTTTCAAACATCTAGCTTTCCTGACTATGTTGGTATGACAAAAAGATCACCGAGTATAAGGCTCCAAGAACATAAGCGCTCTGGCCCGTGAAGTAGCCACCCGATCAGTTGTTCCTTTATGGTCGAATATGAAGTAGCTCCGTACACAACGGCCCGAGCGACGCTTCTTTGAGAAGCCATAGAAATATTGTAAAGGCATGACTTATGCAACTCTGAAACATCAATAGAGTTTCCCCATGCCTGGCGTGCCCTACTTAATTCTCACCCACGCGCATCTGCTCTATGACTTTAACAGCGCGTGCCTATCACATACCACCTGTATCATTGTTTTACACATTACTCTGTGCATTTAAATGGAATTCTTTGTTTGTATTTTATAACATTCGCCTGAGGAAGCCAACCGTGTTTGGTGAAAGCTTGCATTTAATTACCTTTATATCTGCATTACACCTATTAAACGGATTTATCTGATTCTTTAGCTTTCATGAGGTGTGCATTGTTTTACTGTAACTTTGAACAATTACTACAGGGCTGATTTTTAAAGCTTTTTTTTTAAATAATGAAAACACTATTTTAAGAATACTTCCAATGTAATAATCATGCACATTTAAAAAAATTATTCTATAACAAAATCACCGGAGGCTGGCATATTAACATGCACCTTTTTAGTTTCTTTGCTGAGGAGAGTGGAGAGCCTACCAAGTAATTTTGCCTTGGGCCTTCAAGGCAACAGTTCTACCATTCCCAGCAGTGGTGTAGCCAAAAATTTCTGGGGGGGTCATGAGTTTGGTTCAATGGTGAAAGCCTCGTATACATATATATATATATATATAGCTTTAAATTCGTGCTGTCTCCCCTCGAGGGGGGGCAAATCCCGAACCCCCCTCTGGCTATGCCACTGATTCCCAGAAACAATTTTTCTCACACACTTCATTTACTGCACATGCATTGTTTGCTTTTTTTTTTTTAATATATATTTGCGAAATAACTAAAGATATTCTAAATTGAATCAATAATAATAGTTCTTAAAAAAGATCAATGGTAGGCAATAGTATAAATACTAATCTGTTTCTGGATTTTATGTAGTAACGGTGGAGGTAAAATTGTTAACATTCTAGGGTTAAGAACAGGCGCAATACTCTATATCCAGTGGTATCAGACATTAAGAAAAAAATAAACCATTTTCGCTGCGGTCAGTTATTTTGAATGAAAATGCTACCGCTCCTTAATTTGTCTCCCCATTCTTATAACACTGCGAGAAAGACGTGGAGCAGACCGAAAAATTGCACTCAAGCTACTTAGAAAACTCGAATCCATGAAGACACATACATAAAAGAAAAATTTGTTTCTCCTTTATGATACTTACGTTAGACTGTCATTTTTAGGTTTTACTACACCTGACACCTACAATATTATCTAACACCGGTACAATATTTTAAACAAAACAGTCACAAATTCCCACACCACCAACAAAACGGCGGAACGGGAGAGAAATGCGAAAGACTAAAGTATTTCGATTAAGATACATATCGATGAAGCACCCACATCGATATGCAACCACAGCCATTGCTGTGACTGGCGGAAGCACAGAACCGGAAGTCTGCTTGTAGCATTCTGGTACGGAGACTAATGTAAACAATAAACCTTTTAACGCCAGTTTAACATAAAAATAAATAAGAGAAGTAAATGTAATTAAAACTGAATATTATAAGTATTTCCCAGAAAAAAGAATTTTGTGCTCGTATGCAATGCTAAACAGCGATTAATGTACTTGGTAGAGTTATTAGCAATGTTTCATTCTCATAAGTTCGGGCATTAATGATTTTTTACTGCATTATTTCCACCTTGAAGCTTTAGCAAATTTTTTTTCTTTTGCAAACAAGGCAAGAAATTGTAAGTAAGCTTGTGACCATTGATCCACTAATCACATTTTTTACAACAGCGAAAAAGCCACGTCAACCCCATTTTTTATTTTTTATACGTTACGTAATATAAAAATACACGTAAATGCCTTTTTAAATCAGAATTATTTTTTTTTACCCAAAAAACGTAGCATTACCAAAAGAATATATATTCATACATGAAAAAAGTATGAAAACTTCTAATCATATTTTACAAATTAATTTTCAGGATTTCACTTACCATTGTCAACAGCTGAACATAACAGCATCAACAGTGAGGTTTCAGGCACAGATCTGCTGGAAGACAGCTCATTCAGTTTATTCCCTATCAGGGACGGATTAAGGTGGGGGATATAGGGGCTACATACAGCCTTGGGGCCCACCATGACCAAGGGCCCAGGAGGCATGCCCAGGCAAATGATAGGTAGCTAGAGAGAGAGATTTATAAAATAGTTTTACTTTTGTCTCGTATGATTTCCACTTGGCCAGAAACAGCGGCTGGAAGACAGATTTCAATGCAGTGACTTGCCAAGGGTAAAGTTTTCATGTAGCTGCATACAGCGGGGTCAGAGTGACAGTTTCAGCTTTTTCACTACCATCCACCCACACCTTCTAATTTGCACTTGGAACCATTAATGGTCGAAATCCCCTATAGCTTCACATTGTGTAGCATAAAAGATGCACTAAGAAAGGTATACAATGCTAAATCATTAGAAAATTCAAGACAAAATTTAGGAATCTTAAGCTTTTAACTCATGTTCTTGTGAGAACAGTGGAAAATATAATTATTTTTTATGAAAACTCTGCAGGTAATTTTTTAGTTTGAACAATGCACTACGTATTAGTTATCACCATATTGATACCGTATTGTGTATTAATGGTCTTCATAATGATTCTCTGTCATAAATTTTTTGGGGGCCTTATGAGAACAATGAAAAATACAGATACTTATTATGTAACCTTTGCAGATAATTTAGTAGTTATAGTTTCGTGTTTTAACGGACTGCATAATGATTCCTGGTTATAAGTTCTTTGGGGAGCCCACTCATATGTCTTAACCTTGAGGCCCACTCATATGTCTTAGCCTAGGGACCCACTAAGACCTTAATCCGGCTGTGTTCCCTATGTGTACTTATTTACTCTGAGCACTAAATACAGTATTTGCTTCTCTGTAAGGTGAACCATTTCCTCCATTTATACTTGGTCAAAGTTGGAATTTTCAGAAATACTGCTTATTTTTCTTTCTTAAAAGACATGTATTTTATGAAGATACTAATAGATATAACCAGTCATATCAGATCCCAAATAATTGTAATTAATGGTACATAGATGAAGATTAACAATTTATATTATGAATGAGCACTTAACAATAGTTGCACTGGCTAGTAAATATCTTTGATTTTCAGATGCTCAAAGTCATTTTGAACATATCATTTCACCAATGACAATGTGATACATCTGTATTTATACGTACAGATTTTCAGGAGATACTTGACATGTTCTGTGGAAGGAAAGAGGGGAAATTTTAATGGCATAATAAAACTGGCTATTCTAATTTATTTATAATCAGGCTATTCTAAATTGACAATAGTATATAGTGAAAAAACTAGTCATGGTGAAATATTGTAAAATTGATCATGCTAAATGGGATTTTTTTCAGTACTTTGTTAAGTACAAACTCATATTTTGGTATAAGATGCTTGATTATATATGAACATGTAACATACAATGTAGCCATAATAAAACAATGGAAAATAACTTATCTTGCAGCTTAGTTGTTGCTATAGTAACTAGCTGTAGCTTTAGGATAACAGCTGTTTGGCAGAAAAACCTATGCAATAAATTTGTTGCCTAATTCAAGCAGTGGAAACCTTCACAAAATTATTATAGCAGTTGCATAAGTAATCCTAGTACAGGGTGTTTCAGTGGGAAGTCCCACTTTTTAAGTAGGTCAATTATTCAGTTTAATAACTACACAATAATGTAACTATGTGTAAATGAGAGGTTAATAATGGGAGAATAACTGTAACATCAAGTGCTAAAAGTGTCCCCCTTCTCTAATGACACACGTTTGCACATGTTTCACCATGTTTTCTGATACACACATCAACACATGCCTGTGCCAATATCGTTTTATTTTGGCCGTAATGTTTGCCTGGAGATCGTGAATGGTTTGATCTGTTTTTGTAGACTGTCTCCTAAATATGCCCCCCCCCCAAGAAGTAATCTGCTGACACATCCAGATTGTTAAGTTCAAATCTAAAACTGGCATTCAAATCTAAAACTGGCTTACTGTATTCATAGAAAGCATCTGCTTTCTGTCGAAGTACAATTAAGTGATTCATCCATACCCTTGTTCCAAGCAGCTACACAGCAAGAAAATGAGTGAGAGTCCCAATGAGAAAAACAAGGGGTCAGTGGAGATAGGCTTTGGTTTCTGGAATTTTGTTAGAGCCTTGTCTATAATGGAAGGGTTGTACCCTCGCTGTACTGCAACACATTTAAGGAAATCAAGTTCTATTTCCAAACTGTCTTTATCTGAACATAAAGATAGTTTGGAAAAAGGGGTCAGTGTATGCAAATGAGCTGACACCAAAGGCTATCCACCGGAACTAGAGAAGATTCAGAAACCTAATACCACTCTTTTTCAAACTTAGAACAAGCACTATCTGGTATACATTGCTCAGATACACCCTGGGCTTACATCAAAAAGTTATTAAATGTTTTTAGTCACAGTAGATAAAACAGTGAGTCAACTAGTGAAAATAAAGGGGCTTCTGAACTTAAGTTTTTACAATGTAATGACTAGGGCAAGGATTTTTATGACCTAAAAATTGCTAGAAAATGCATTTATGATTGAAAAAAGTAGATGTAAAAAAAAAAAAAAAAACCTAACAAATGCACATTTCTTTTTTTTTCCTTGCAAAACTAATTAATTAAAAAAAGAAGAGGGCATGAAACAAAACAAAAAAAATCTAAAAAATATATAATTTAATCTGTTGACTGTTGCTCTGTCAACTGAATTTTTTTATTTTACTAACCAACACATGATCTATAGAACAAATCAAAGGATAAACAAGAAATACAACTTAATTATTTTATAATTTCTGTGCCAAGCTAACAATTTATTGCCCCAAAACATGACCTATACAATTTTTACAGTTTCTGTGCTAAACTGAGTCTCTTTTATCAACAAAAATTATACAAAAAAAAAAACCTTACAAATAAAATTTAACTCTCTATAGTTTCTGAGTCAAAGTGTCTTTTTTTTCTTTTTTTGTTAACAAAAAATGTGCCCCATAAAGGAAAACAAGAAACAGACATAAAAATGTACCCTCCACTGCACCAAACCTTGCCTTCCGGCATAATGGCAACAGACGTACTTCAAATGGGAGAACAGCTCATCACCAGTTTGAAGGAAGAGACAGGGGAGGGATGGTAGTGCTTTTACTAACGGCATGGTGCCTCCATTTGCTACTATGTGTGTACAAATGTTCTAAACTCTACCCACCCCCACCCCATTTTCTCAGTCTTGCTTCTGGCTTTCAGGAAAAAATGAAGTTTCACGGAAATTCATCCAAAAATGTCCTTTTTCATTGAAAATACCAAAACATGCAAAATATTGACTTAAAAATAACAAAAAAGCTTAAAATGACTGAAAAACATTAAAAATACCATATCGCACAAAATCCATGAAAAAATGCCTTAACAAAGATACTTAAATCAGCTTAGTTTTGTATGAAACACATTTGTGTAAACTTGAATGTTTTACTATTGCAAAAAGAAAAAAATGCAAAATCATAAAAATTCTAGCTTTATTAAGGTGGTTCCACCTAAAATCTCTGCCTTATGTTTCGAATGGTAAAACTTCTTGACATATTTTCCACACAATTAATGTATTCCCAATGATGAAAATTGCACATCAATAAAACTAACTTTAAGTTATAGCATGGGATACTTAATACTTGCTAAAACATAACTATAACTAAGCAATCCAACATTTGTTTGTCTACTGATGTCATCAATGTACTGGTCGCACCATCTATTAAGAGGTCTGAACATTGCTCAAAGAAAAATTATTAATTTTTAACATAATTATGGTTATGTTTTAGCAAGTATGAAGTATCCCATGCTATAACTTAAAGTTTGTTTTGTCGATGTGCAAATTTTTGTCCTTGGGATACATTAATTGTGAAGGAAATATGTAAAGAAGTTTTACCATTGGAAACATAAGGCAGAGATTTTAGGTGAAACCACCTTAATGACAGCACTTAATAGAAAGCTCAAAACACATAGCATAGGCAAGAGTAGTTGGAAGCACCAAAGACCATTTTTTGTAATTTGCATAAGATACAGTCTCCTGATTTGCAAAAATAAATAGATCTGAATGCTTAGACAAAGAATTATGGGAGCATGTCATACTTAGAACTGAAATGGAAGGGGTGACAAGGAAGTATTAGTGTATGTAATATATTAGCTACTTTATATCGTGTAGGGCACAGTAGTAGGGCACCAACCCAGAAAAATACCAGGGAGAAAAAGCAGGAAAGGGAGTAAAAGTAACTCTTGCACTTCTAAGTAAAAACACTATATCTTGTTGAAAGAGCAATGTGTTAATATGAGAAAAGAGAAGTAAATGTACATACAAGGGTAAGGACAAATTATGTCACTGCCCTACAACAGAGTACAGATGTTTTCTGTCAATTTAGTAAGTCAGATTTCAATTTGTATGCCATCCCTTGACAATCCTGGCTATTTCCAAGGTTACTGCTACAAACACAATTTGCAGATCGGCTGCTTAGCAGTCACAGCATTGACAGTAGTCCACGTAAAAAGTTGCAGGCTGAGCCTGTGGTTTACGCTGGGAGACTTTGCTGCATGTACCAGTAGATTTCAAAGTTGCTTGTATTACGACAATTTGCAGACTGGCTGCTTATAGCAGTCGCAGCATTGACAGTAGTCCACGTAAAAAGTTGCTGGCTGAGCCTGTGGTTTACGCTGGGAGACTTTGCTGCATGTACCAGTAGATTTCAAAGTTGCTTGTATTACGACAATTTGCAGACTGGCTGCTTATAGCAGTCGCAGCATTGACAGTAGTCCACGTAAAAAGTTGCTGGCTGAGCCTGTGGTTTACGCTGGGAGACTTTGCTGCATGTACCAATAGATTTCAAAGTTGCTTGTATTACGACAATTTACAGACCGGCCGCTTAGCAGTCACAGCATTGACAGTAGTCCATGTAAAAAGTTGCTGGCTGATCCTGTGGTATACGCTGGGAGACTTTGCTGCATGTACTGGTAGATTTCAAAGTTTCTTGTATTACAACATTACCGGTAAGTCATTCTCCCATTCAGAGTTGTGTAAAAATAAAATGTATCTACATACACAACCACTGAAACAGAAAACTTGCTGCAAACCCATGAAGCACGAACAACATCTAATACTCAGCTAATGTAACTTGCCTGGATTAAAGCTTGAGGAATTAAAAAATATTTTTTTCTACACCAGTTACAGATCTGAGATTTTTACTGTCTTTTCAGTTAAGGTATGATATACAATTTATATTTTAACATCTTAATTTTAAATAAGATTTCTATATAAATCAATCCATTGCTGTATGAAGTTCTCTCCAAGTCTATTGCATAACTATCTGGAGCCAGTCTCTTCCATGTCACTATAGCATGCTTTCAAATTTTATCCATCCCTCTCCCAAGGGGTCTTTTTCCTGTCCCTTGGTATCAAGTTTAGTACTGCAGCTGTCCAACAATGGTCAATTCTACCCACTGCCACTTGAAAGTCTTTACTTTGATCATAAAGTCATCAAATCATATCATTTTTCTAATCCATCAGTTTGTTCCCTTTTCTATTCTTGGTTATAAAGTATGTATATTACTATTATAACTGCTGATATATTGGCACAGAATCAAAAGTATTTCAATAATAAATCAAAGTCATACATAGGAGTTCATAGTGATTCACTGTTTCAGTTATTATTGTCCACATTCAAAGCATTAAAATATTACTTGCAGTAAATATTATTGCTACATATACACCATGAACTAACCCACTACACAGAATGAACTTTTAAGCAAAATTAGGTTTTCTTATACCCCCCCCTCCCTTTTTTTTGTCAGCTCTTGTGTATTTGCTTACTTATGAGTACTATTTTGCATGTTACATTGCAAAATATCTATATACAAGTGTTTAGCATTGGTGACCTATTACTAATGAATATTTAGCATTCATGCATATAATATTGATGAGAAATTCATTTACATCAGGTCCTGGTTGAATTGTGTGAACATATTCTTATGAATTCATTGGCTACTCCTGTAACTTTTTTTTTTTTTTTTTTTGCTAAATTTATAAATGATCTATATCTGAATGTTATCTAGGCAAATTGCATTGCCTTGCATAAGCATGTGTTGAAATTCCCTTAGACTCACGCTTAATGATCTACATCAAATTCATAAAAGTGAACTAATTCCACAATTTTAAAACTTCTCAGAAATTGTTACCAATAACATACATGTATAATTCTCATTCATTCATAAACAACCTTGTGTTCCCATAGCTTAAATAATGTGAACTTACAGGTTAAACCAGTGAAATGTTAAACCTAGATAGCATCCTTTAAAAAATGACGTTACTATATTATATTTATGCTGGGTATATATACTTAATGTTTTTACAAATATTTAGGGAGAAGGGTGGAGTGCAATGGTGTTCTTAGCCAAAATAATTCAGCAATTTAGAATTCACTCTTATTTTATACTTAAAGACCAAGGGAAAATACAGAAACTCACATTAGGTGTGTGTGTGTGGAGGGGGGGGGTAGCTCTGGTCAAAAAAAAAAATGAACAGTTACTTTATGGATGGGTCTCTTTCTCTCTCTCTCTCTCTCTCTCTCACACATACATTGTTAAAACATTCCCTCCCTGGCAATTCATAAATTTTTAGAACTTTTACATAAAAAAAAAAAAAAAAGTGCAGAATTTTTAAATAACAAGTGGGAAAGCAACTGAAAAATCAGCTTTATGTTCCTGGTGTTTAAATACCTGCCTTGCAAGGAAACGGGCACCAAGTTTTTTAAATATCGTTTGCATAGAACCTTTTAACATAATTTTCAATTTACTTCCGATATTGGAGGTTATATTTTTAACGTGCATTAGTGCATTTGCATTTTTGAACTTCACTTTTAGTTGGTAAAGTTCGATGAACACTTACCGCACGTGGGGCTTGGCTTTCAATTCATATTTCCGTTATGTGGATGCGGCATGGGGGTTTTTCATTTGGCCACGGGTCCACTTTTTTTTTTTTTTCCGTTGGAATTTATTTTGCCTCATCACCAAATGAGTTTTTTTTTCCTTTGCTGCATCCTCATTTACTTCAATACTTATTCATAACCCTAGTACTTTTGGTAATGGAGTATTACCGAAAGTACTAGGGTTATGAATGGAGGTTAGTACTAGGGTTATGAATGGAGTATTACCGAAAGTACTAGGGTTATGAATAAGTATTGAAGTAAATGAGGATGCAGCAAAGGAAAAAAAAACTCATTTGGTGATGAGGCAAAATAAATTCCAACGGAAAAAAAAAAAAAGAAGTGGACCCGTGGCCAAATGAAAAACCCCCATGCCGCATCCACATAACGGAAATATGAATAGAAAGCCAAGCCCCACGTGCGGTAAGTGTTCATCGAACTTTACCAACTAAAAGTGAAGTTCAAAAATGCTTTTAACATAAATGTGATCTTTTCTATTGAGGTGGTTTAATTTAATATAACTTTACCTTGAATCATTCCAGAGCAATATGGAGAGTAATTCCTCTATAAAATAATCGTTTGTTCTTTCACAATGCATGATTCCAACCTCTTTTGAAAGAAACTTCCATTTATTTCACTTAAAGTCATTCCTGTGCCATTCATTGCCTACTGCCATTAAAAACAAAGTACACCAATTACTTTTTGTGATCAGCCAGTATCTTTTTTCTACCTTTTGCTCTCAGCTTCTTCTGTTTCTGAAACTACAGTGTTTTTCTTTCTGTTCTCTGTCTCTCTCATGCTAATACAGCTTTTAATTGTGAATAAACGTTCATAATTTGTTCTTAATCAACATCACAAATGTGTAGTCTTGAATTTTATATATAGAACATTTAATCTCCAAATGCAGAGCAACTTTTTATCACTATAAGAACTACACAATAGTACATTTATTACTGTAATTTTGAAAAAAAAATACATTATATACAATCTGGGTGATTTAAAAATGAACTCTCTTTTAGGTGGTGATCGGGTGATCACCCTAGTTGTCTCCTATTGGATCAGCTAGTGTGAAGGACACATAACCTGCAGAAATAACGGGGTACTGACAAGAAATAAGCATTTCAAGCAAATATTTCTTCTAACTTGCATTATAAATTTTTACTTTTACATGTTTATTACCATATGTATGGGAATTATACACAAACATGTTGAACTGTCTGCTGGTTTCTGAAAGCAGAAGTTAAAACAAGAGATGAAATATTGAGAGTAAATAAATATATTTCAATAAATGCTGACCACTAACCTGTGGAATGTTATTCCGTAGTTCTTTTTCAGTCGATTTGCACAATTATATGCCACACAAGAAGCTGGCATAATGCTTTATATTGGTACAAACTACAGTACTCCCATTGAAATGAATGGTAAAAATTCACCACGATGCCCATCATAGCAACAGTGTTGGGACGTTCAAAATCCTTCATGTCCGCTAGGCTTCAGCCAATAGGGTAAGCACTCTACTTACTTCTATCTCGTTGCTTCAGACTGTGATTTCTTCTGCACTGACAAAAGTGGTTGTTTGTTGAAAATTTTATAGCTGTATTCAGTATTTTAACTTTGAATATTTCTTTTTATTTTCAATTTGCTGTTAGAAATTGTGATTTAGCAGTTTCCTAACGTCGTTCAGATCAGAAAAATGGTTGATATTGCATGCCATACAGCTTCGCTGACCAATATTTCTTTAATTTGTGCTTTATTTACCGGGTTAGTTATCAGCATTTCGCACCTAATCAGTTTAAAATATTGGTTCTGAAATATCCGAACACCTCCATTGGTGGAGGAAAACGGATTTGTAAAATTTATCATGAGTGCCTAAAGTGCGTGTGGTTTGGGGCATTGCTAGTCACTGGATTAAAGGAACACTCACGAGAGAGATACAATATCACACAACACACTAACAATCAGGCCATATGGGCTATTTTGAATATTTACTACACATCAAAACAACATCCGTACCAATCTATAATATTTCTTGCCAGGGGAATAACTAGGATGGCACAGACTGCCCCATTCGCAGCTCAAGAGAGGGCGCAAACCACTGTTAGAAATCTGATTGAAACTTTTTCACCAGTTTCTGGTACACTTAAAATTCGAATTTTTTCCTCAAAATGTTCAAGAGATGTAGTTACTTGCATTCAGAAATGATGGAGGGGTCCTATAGACTATTAAACTAAAGAAAAACCGCAGCCTTTGTCCACAACAACGGGGAACGTGATTTTTCTTCAGTTGGATGGATAAGACGAGGCCATTCATGTTGTTGAAAATTCTCTGGGAGCTATTCAAGCAGTACTGTGACTGCGAACCACGAAGACTACCAGTTGCATCTATATATAAGGACAAGGGGATGTAAGGTCAGGTGATGCGTAACATCACAGTCTCTCCTTGACAAATGTCAACCCCGCCTTCTCGTGGTGCATCCTGTTCCCACTAAAGGGGCTCTGACGACCGCCAATAGCGGTATAACTAAACCATCGGGATTAGAGGAAATGCTATCCCACACTCACCAACCCGCTTGGCCAGCGTGGTGAGTTATGGCCATACCCCTCCAAAATGACTCCACAACTTAAATCTTGGCCCTCAGTCTCTGGCAGCTGGAATGTACCTGGCCAAGGCAGCGGCCAGTGCGACATGAAGGCAGAGGGTGTTAAGAATCCCCGGAGGACCGGACTAAGCTGCCATCTGATGCTGACCTTGGCTACGTATAACGGACGCTCCCTATCTTCTGATTCAAGGCTTCTTGAATTGGAAGAGGAACTACAAAGGATCAAGTGGGACATCGTCGGGTTAAGTGAGGTAAGGAGAAAAGGAGAAGATCTCATTGAACTGAAAAGTGGACATCTCTTCTACTATCGTGGGACAGATACTGGCAGAACTAGTGGTGTTCGATTTATAATAAACAAGAAACTGAAGCATAAAGTTGTAGAAGTTGAAAGTTCCTCTGACAGAGCTGCACGAGTTGTTATCACACTCTCGAGAAGATACCAGTTCAGATTATTCAAACTTATGCACCCACCAGAAGTAATCCTGAAGAAGAAATTGAACAATTTTATGAGGAAATTTGTCATCTAAATAATGAAGGTAAGCAACACTTGAAGATAATTATGGGAGATTTCAATGCAAAAATAGGGCAACTGCAACAGAATGACTTCAGTAGGTAAATTCGGTCACGGCAACAGAAACCAGCGTGGAAATACTCTCGTTGAGTTTTTTTTTTTGATTAGAGGTTTAACGACCACCGTGAGCAACTCAATGGGCTATAAGCAGTCGCCCGTTCCTAATTTAGGGTCACTGGTTCCAGGGAAGGGAGAGAGCCAGTGCCGTAAGACAAACACAACACCCATGCCTCACCGGGATTCGAACCCGGACCCCGATCGGACAAATGATCAGAGGCCATCGCTTAGACCACTGCGCCACCGGGGCGGCCTCGTTGAGTTTGCAGAGGCAGAAGGTATTTTCATTTTGAACTCCTTTTTCAAGAAAAAGACACACAGGAAATGGACATGGAGACATCCAAATGGGACGGCAAGTGAAATTGATTTTATTATGTGTAAAAAAAAATTCGTCATAGAAGACTGCAGTGTGCTAAACAAGTTCAACACAGGTAGTGATCATAGATTGGTGAGATGTAAGATGCACCTCAACACTAAACTCGAACGTGGCAAACTCATAAGACAAACAAAATGTATTGACATAACCAACCTTAAAAAACACCAATAATTACCTTCAAGTTGGAACTGAAGAACAGATTCTCTGCTTTAGAAGGCCTAACATCAGAAGAAGTGCATATTTCTGAAGTTAACAGAAAAGTTACCAAAGCTCTTATGGAAACAGCAACCAAATTAGCTGGGTCTAAGAACAAGTTGCATGTGAACAAATTATCAGGAAAAACCAAAATGTTGATGCAAAAAAGAAGAGAGATGAGGACAACTAAAGAAGATGTGACTTCCAAAGTGGAATATATAGAGCTATGCAAGACAGTAAGAAAAAGTATCACTGAAGACGTAACAAAATTCAACTGTGAACTAGTGAGGAAAGCAATTGAAAACAACCAAAGCCTAAAGATAACAAAGGGACATCTCAGTAAGGGAAAAAAACAGATTATGGCACTGAGAAAAGATGGTTCTGTAACAAGAAATAGAGGCAGAAATTTTGATAAGAGTGAAAGATTTCTACTCCAAATTATATGAAAGGGATGATACATGCACTCCAGACATCATGAATGGTACCAGTACCAGAGTTCCTCCAGTCCTTCCAGCAGAAGTTGCACATGCAATCAAGAACATGAAGCAGGGGAAAGCTCCAGGAGAAGATGGAATTACTGTAGACATCATACAAGAAGCAAGTGGAGAAATCGAAACAGTACTCGCCCAAATTTTCAGTCGATGCCTTAATGAAGGGAAGATTCCTGAGGACTGGAACACCGCTACAATGATCCTGCTACATAAAAAAGGTGACATTGTGGATTTCAGGAACTACAGACCTATCAGCCTCCTATCAGTGGTTTATAAAATCTTCACTAAAGTTCTTTCACACCGCTTGAAGGTAACACTGGAAATGGCTCAACTGAGAGAGCAAGCTGTATTCAGGAGTCGCTACAGCACAATAGATCATATCCACGTACTAAGAGAACTAATTGAAAGAGCAAGGGAATATGAACTTCCATTGTGCATGGCTTTTATCGATTATGAAAAAGCCTTTGATTCGGTGAAACCATCAGCAGTTACAATGGCTCTGAAATCCTGCGGCATTGAAGATGCATACATTAATATTATTAATAACATTTATGAAAATGCAAGTGCAAAGATTCGGCTGTTTGAAAATACAACACACATAAAAATTGGAAAGGGAGTGAGGCAATGTGACACCATATCTCCGCAGCTCTTTAATGCAACATTGGAGGGTGTCTTTCAGTCGCTGAGCTGGGAAAACAAAGGGATAAAGATTAATGGAGATTATCTAACCCACCTTCGTTTTGCTGATGACGTAGTCATTTTTGCAACTACCCCATCAGAGCTGCAGAGTATGATCCAGGAACTTGCTGACAAGAGTAAAGAAGTGAGATTAAAAATGAACTTTCAGAAGACAAAAGTGATATTCAATGCTTTTACACGAAATGAAGATTTATCGATTGATGGAGAAAAGCTGGAGATAACAGACACGTACGTTTATCTTGGACAGCAGATATCAAGTGAGGGTCACATTGATGAAGAAATTAATCGGTGTACAAAACTTGCCTGGAGAGCTTTTGGAAGAAACAGCATAATTTTCAAGAGCAATATGCCATTATGTCTTAAAAGAAAAGTGTTTGATCAATGCATCCTTCCAGTGCTTACGTATGGTGCAGAGACGTGAACCTTAACTAAAAGAGACATACAAAGGCTGCAGACAACTCAAAGCAGCATGGAGAGGTGCATGCTTGGTGTAACCAGGAGAGATAAGAAGAGAAACTCGTGGGTCCGAAAAATGACAAGAGTGGAAGACATCATGATCAGAGTAAAATCTCTGAAATGGCAATGGGCTGGACATACTGCCAGAAGGACAGATCATCGATGGACAGCCAAAATTTTAGATTGGATTCCAATGGACAGGAAAAGACCCAGAAGAAGACCACATGGAAGATGGGTGGATGAAATTCGAAAGTATGCAGGGGTGACATGGAGGAGACTGGCACAAGACAGACCATTGTGGAGGAAACTTGGGGAGACCTTCATCCAGCAGTAGATTGATAATGGTTGACAATGATGATATATATAGCACCTACATGCACTAACCAATTTTATCTCAAAACACTAACATATTACAGATGTGACCCACATCTCAAGGTGGCAAGTAGCAGTGATAAGGCCTTGCCAGTGTAGCTTAATTGTGAAAGCACTCTGCATTGGAGCAGAAGGATGTGGATTAAAAATCTGCCAATGGCAAAAGTGAATTTCACATTGGCATCCGGAAGTAAAAATGGATTCACTGGCTATTAGGTTCTTCAAAAAATGTGTGATGTTCCTTTCACACATCATCTGGAATTAGTGAGGATTCCTTCTTATACAGAGAGTTAATTACTTCAAGCATGGCTTGTGACAGACCCAAAACCTGTGATTTCATGTCCCTACCTTTCTCAAGGCGAGGATATATGTGATGAACTACAGAGGTGATGCACATGTTAAGACTGGAAGCAGTTAGAAGCGCTTGCTGGTGTAGCTGAATTGGGGAAGCATTTGGCTCTGGACCAGAAGGATGTGGCTACGAGTTTTGCCACTGGCCGGGAGAGGGTTTCAATTTTCCACACTAGACACATTTTTTTTAATTGGGGGTTTCACAACCACCATGAGCAACTTGTTGGGCTATAAGCAGTTGCCTGTCCCTAATTTAGAGTCACTGGTTCCAAGGAAGGGAGAGGACCAGTGCTAGACAAACACAACATCCATGCCTCACCGGGATTCGAACCCGGACCCTTCACGGATGAATGGTCATAAGCCAATGCTTATAACACTTCCCCACTGGGGCAACCAACACATATTTAGGGGAATGAATCATCAAATTAATGTAATTTTCACATTCTATATATTCATATAACCAACCTGAAAGTACGAGTTTCAAAACTGTCGTACTGATTTCTCACTTTCGTTGCATATAATAATAAAAGTATGCAAACACAGAAAAACACAAGCTCAGTAGAAATAGTCAAAGCACTTTTCACTTTTATTTTTACTTTAGGAATCAGCTATAGGGTTGTGAATGCTGAATAAGAACCTTTTTGCATAATAAGTGCTTAGCAGAAATACTTCTGCTGCATCTGTTTTCACTTTAACGTTTTATTCTGTGATAAAAAGACATCTAAGAGCAGCTGATGGGTTAAATCATTAAAAGTAACCCAAGACACACTTTTTAAACTCCTTGTCTTTATCTATTCATTAAAGAAGATATTTCAAATATTATTCAGACTACACTTTTTCACATGAAGAATGTAATATGAAAATTGCTTCATAATCATTTTTGACAATCAACTTTAGTTGAAATTTATGTCCTTGTGGATTTTCCTTAAGAGTTCTCAGTTCTATGAAATTCCTTGGGCTTCAGGCCACACTACATTTCTGTATGTTCCTATGCACAGAACTTAAATTTCACTTTTTCATCATAAAGAAAAAAATTACATGAAGAATTACATTCAAAGTATTTGTCTACCTTTTAATGGTACGTGTCAGTCCACAATTCTATGTGGACAACAAAGTGTTTAAACATGAACCACTGAATTTTCTAAGCTTTTTACATTCACATATGTTAACAACCATTTTTGTAATGAATGGAAAACAAAAAAGCCTTGGAAGCTTTAAATGCAATATACTATATGAGCAAAATTCACAACACATTTTTACCAGTTAATTTATGTGCAGAAAACAAATTAATGACTCCTGCTACACTGGTATTAAAATGCATTTTGTGTAATTATTTTATGAACAAGTGAATGAGTAATAGGAGGTAAAAATTTAATGACCACATTTAGCCACATACCATCATGTTTTACACCAATCAGAAATGAAGGAAAAGCATAACATAAAGCTTATACATCTTGATGACCACAGTCTAGGAAATACAGATTACTAAAATGCAAACTTAAGAACATAAACCATCCATAACAAAATTCCTCATATAAGTTTGGTAAATTATTGATTTACTTCTGGAGAAATCACTCATCTAATCTTTTCTAAGTTTTTAATGGACAAAATAGCATTAGATTTATTAAAATTAAAATGCTCACTGTTTTCAGTCTTAATTAAGTTATTCCATGACCTCAAGATGCACTCTTTATGGCTGACTTCAAATCATTTTTTTAATATATTTGAAACACATTTATCAAAATGTAACAATGGACATAATATTTTGGAAGCATAACTCTTTTTTATTATGATAACAAGTAACATAGATTGCCTTTAAGCAATATGTTTAAAAAATATAGCATGAAAATAAAAAATACATCTGACAAAACTTACACTTGTGAGCAAGATTCTAAAAGGTAAAAATAATTTTAAAAAGTTAGAAGAAAACTTACTAGATTAAAAAATGTCAAGGAAGACAATGGATTGGGCTCTATGTTCCCTAAAGAGCTTAATATATTTAACAAGTACACTGAAACGTTCTGCATTGTAGAGACAAGATCATCATCATAAAATTCTTGTGTGAAAAAGCATTTGGGCAAATCCCCAATTATTATTTCTTTCTTTTTTTTTGATTGGGGGTTTAATGACCGCCATGAGCAACTCAGTAGGCTATAGGTAGTCGCCCGTCCCTAATTTAGGGCCACTGGTTCCAGGGAAGAGAGATAGCCAGTACCATAAGACAAACACTACAACCATGTCTCACCAGAATTTAACCCGCGACCCATCGCTCACGAATGATCAGAAGCCATCGCTTAGACCACTGCACCACCAAATTTTCCATCTAGACATCTGCTTGTCAAGTTTTTCAAGTGATATCACACACTACTTTGCTAAAGTTCAGTCCATGGAGGACATTATTTCCCATGTTGGCACCTTCAGTGAATTGCATACTTCCTTCCTTCCATGTGTTTTCTTTGCCAGATCAATTTTTAGATCTTAAAAATATTTCTGCATGCTCGAAGCATTGTGCACTATCCAGTTCTCTCATGAATTCAATATCTGTACAAAACTTTTGGAGAAAAATATCAATTATCTGTACGTATACATAAAACATACAAAGTCACAAAAAATTCTTTTAGTTAAGATTCATCACACTAACTTGTTCCAGGAAGTTAGTATGCTGCTCTTCCAGTGGCTACACAAGTGAAAAAAAACAACAACAAATAGCCATGCATGTCACAGCAATTGACACTTGAACATCTTATGAGTGACTACAGAATCAACATATTCACTTAAGATTATCTCTATCTACAGCAATAAGATTAGCTGTATCTACAGTGATAAGATTATCTCTATCTCACTAGGTAAATGCTATCCAGTTTTCTCATATGGATTAAATATCTGTACGAAACTTGCAAAGACAAACCTCAGTTATTATCTGTATATATACGCAAAGCATACAAAGTCAACAAAAAAAAATCTTTTAGTTGAGATTCATCATTTGTCCTAGTAATATTCATATGAAAACAACAGCTCTTCAAAGAGTTATAAAAAAAGCAGCCATGTCATAGCACTTGACACTTCAATATCTAATGAGCAGCTACAGTATCAACACATTCACTTAAGATTGTATTAATGCATATCATTTATTAACATGATGAAAGCAATACCTTTTTCTATATATTTACTGTGTTGATCATAGGTCTGCAATACCTGCACAGTACTGAAAATAACAGCAAAGAAATAACTGAAAAAATTCGAGTGAATATTGAAAACAGATCCATCTCCCCAAACCACAAAACTTATAATATATACATATTTTATAAATGCAATTTGACTTAGTGGATGAAGGAATTAAATGTTTTAAATGGAAGAAAAGTAAACAAACACACACAGAAAGCACAGCTAATCATTGCATGTGAGTTTAAGTATCACAGATGATCTTTTAGAAGATGAATTTACTCATTTTTACAAATTCTAAGAAAGCCAGTGCATCAATTTTGCCATCCCACTTTACTTTTCTACTTAAAAAAAGAAAAGAAATAATATTTCATGCATTTTTATTAACACGGCTTCATTATAAATAAAACAAGAGGTTCATGAAATGCTCAGCTGGAAAGCTAACATCAAATTTGTTTACATTAGTATGACTATGGAAATAACCAAATATCATACCAACAGTTATCTTGCAGAGTTTTCTTCCTTAAAAGAGGGCAGAGCAGCTGAGATGTAACTTGCATAAAGTCACAAACTACCACATAGTTTGCATTTTGATGGATTCATACTTCTTCCATTGCCTATTATTGCATTGGTAATCTTGTTAGGATTTGCTAGTCATGATAATGCATTTTGTAGGAAAAGGTGGCAGTCCTAGATTTTGCTAGTTTTGCGACTTTTCGCTAAGTACTTCACAGCTGCATCTCCCTGCACAAGGGGTTGAATATGATGGTAGCTTTAATAGTCATAGAAAATTCAGACAAACTGGATCTGGCTTTCCTATTATGGACTAATTAACACATTTATAATGGAGTTATAAGAATAAAAACTGTGAAATATTATTTTGTGCCATGTGAAATGTTTAAGTAGAAAAATAAAGTAAAATGGCATGTTAGATACACTGGGGAATCATAAAATTGAGTGTGTTCATCTTCTGAAAGTTACCAGTATCAAGTAAGGCATATCTGGTTATTGATCAATGTGAACAGAACTGAATTCCCATACTGATCATTGCAATACCTTCTGTTTTCTTTTTACTTCCCAAAGCAAGCATGAAACACAACTTCATTTTAATGAGTTCATCTCATGCCATAAAATAAATGAATGATCTAGGTGACCAATTAACAACCAAAGGTGCCTTATATGGTAATTTCCATGGTGACCTTAGGTCGCCTGTTCATACTTTTTCAATTTTAAGCATACATATATTTTGTGCTTTTTCAAATTCAATATAAGGGCTATCTCCTAAAGCATATTCATCAAAGAAGTAGCAATTTCAAATGAAATTTCTTTCAGCACTCACCACAAGTCATTTTACATTTTGCACAAAGAACAAGTGGACAGGAAAACATGATTATCTATGGCTATAATAAGCAAATTAAGATCCTACCTTATACTACAAACACAGAGAATTTCCTTTTTACAAATGTTAGGAAATACATCAGCAGAATCATTAATAGAATTCAAGTCTGCCTTCTAATACATACACAGAGAAAAATTCCTTTTATACAGGTGTTAGCACATATCTCAACAGATTCATTAATAGAATTCAAGCCTGCCTTATAATACATATACAGAGAAAAATTCTCTTTACAGAAGTGTTAGCAAACATATCCACAGATTCATCAATATAGTTCAAGTTAGTGATGCAATGGATGAGATAAAGCTACTGCTCCTTGGGCAATAAGATAAAATCACCCATCACTTTTGTTCAAATGACTCAATTCCATTTTATGTCTGCATGGTGTAAATTTTTTTCATCCAATTTCCTGAGATAACTCCTATCAGAAAAGAATGTGTTGAAAGAATTTTAAAATGAATTTTCCCTTTCCTCCCTGCATTCAAATCTGCAAGGTCTTACTTGAATAAATAAGTAAATCATTTGCAGTACCGCTTTGATACACATATTCTTAGTAAACGTTTCATATTCAATAACCACTATGTGCAAGCACAAGGCTAGAACAACTGCTTTTCCATTCCATCTTCGTATGGCACAGTTTAATCATCAAAACTCTCAATTTTATAAGTTTTGAAATGCTTGTATTTCCTGCAGCATGTTTTATACTTGTGAGGATTTCCCCCTATACAGTGTAATTTTGATTACTGTGTACATTTTTCGTGTTGCTTTGAACAACTATGAATTGTAAATTTATACAAGTAAAAAAAGCATGTATCCTTGTGTGACTGACATGGATAATAAGTATCCTTTGAAGAAATCTGTTTTGCTTGGGAACCAGTGATACCCTTGCCTTCCTTGTGATAAATTCCCTGCTGAGTTTGCACACAGAGACTGACGAATGATGGAGGCACGTTTCTCAGAGTGGTATTGGTGTATGCGAATCTATTTCTCATTACAAGTTTTCAGACTTATGTGTTCCAAGAAAATGTCTAATAAAAAAAGATGTTGTGTAACATGTAAAACATAAGCCTTCGTTACTTGACAAATTTGAATATAGTGGTCAAAGATAAAACTTGAGAAGAATATGTTACTCAAGTTAAACCTGAAAAACAAATGAAAAGGAGCTACAGGAATTCAAAAAATTTTGTGTATGTGTGTGTGTACGCACTCACTGATTGTCTCATATTAAGAAGCATCAAAAGTGAAAAACTCATTTCCTGAAGACTTAGCTTTCTCCCTACTTCAGGGTTAAATAAAAGGAAGTAGTATCTGTCCCTGATCCAATGTGTACACATAAAGCTAAGTCATTTCATGAGCACTCGCATTCGAAGGTTCTATGTCTTGTCTCAATAGATAACGAGATTTAAGTAACTTTTTTTTGGACTGAAGGTTTAACGACTACTGTGAGCTACTTGATGGGCCATAAGCAGATCCCTAATTTAGGGCCACTGGTTCCAGGTAAGGAACAGACCCAGTGCTGTAAGACAAACATAATATCCATGCTTTGCCAGGATTCGAACCCAGACCCTTCTCAGATGAATAGTCATGAGCCAGCACTTAACCACCATGCCATCGGGGTAGCCTTTAAGTAACGATATCATATCCGTGAACTTTCTGTTTAAGAGGAGCACCGCAGTGTTCCTACTGGAATAGCTTGGGCATTCACACAGAACTTCAGAAATATATGAAGGGGGAAAATATCAGTCTGATGAAATCTATAATGCAGATGAGACAGGACTGAATTCCTGTCTCACCTGTATTATGGATTCTATAAGCATTAGAGATTCTATAAAAAGAAAGGTTTGTATACAAAAACATTTGGTTTTGCAACAAAGAAATCTGTTCAAGGGTATATGATTAAATAGTGCACAATTTGCTATTATTATTTGTAAAGCACAATAAAGTATAAATTTTGGATTATCTGTGCTTTCCCCTTAGCCGGGGTAACTGGGGCCACACTGTATAAAAGGACAACTGTTTCAATAGACAGCTTTTCCACAGAAATTTCTTGTGCAATATTTCACATTGATATTTTTAACAAGATGAATAAGCATATGCATCAAAAAAAAAAAATTTTGAAAATTTTCAGTATTTGTTTTACTTACAAGAACATAGAATTCAATTTTTTGTTGAATTTCCATTGCCCTGTATTGTAATTGATAAATATGATTCAATACACAAGTAACCGAAAACTATAGATTGTTGAACAAGATGCATGTTACATTCATAAAGATATTAGAAATCTTCAGGAACTTACAAAAGCCCAGTTCGACTTGATCAACTGTAAACATATGAATCTAGACTGGTTCCCAGATGTGGTATTTCAAGTTCATGAGTGTGATTGTTTCCAACTGATAGGAGGGATTTCCAAATGATGAGGATAAAAGAAAGGCTAGCAGTTGGGAAGAAATGGAAATTTCAAAGACTTTTGCATTTTGATGACAGCATCGATAATTTCCACATCTTCCAATGCCCATCATTTGGAAGTCCTTCCTATTGGTTGGCAACAATCATAATCATGAACTTGAAACACCACATCTGGCAACCAGTCTAGATTCAAATGTCTACAGGAAATCAAAGCCCAAGCTGTGCTTAAAAAGCTTCTGAATATTTTTAATCTCTTTATGAACGTAACATGCGTGTAGTTCAATAATCTACTGTAACTTATAAAAACAGTAATTCTGTAGAACAGGGTTATAAATTTAAACTCGGGTAACTGTTTGCAATAAGGGCCCCTCACTGAAACAATGCGTCTCCTCAAAGAAGTGGCAAAATAAGAATATCAGCAGACAGAGAAAGCCTCCCTGTAAACAGATTTAATTAGCTTTTATATGTTATTAATGCTTTACTCAAAAAAATAAAATTTAAAAATACACTTTCATCCTTCCAGTCAGTGTAATACACTTGTTATGGAGGTGAAGAGTCCTTCGTGGGAGCTTGGTAATTTACATATTGAGGAGAGGTGACAAATCCATCATGCGCACAAGACATGTATAGTGATGAGCACTCTATGATAATTGTTGTGTGATTGAACACTTGCAGCTGTTATTAAATATATTTTGTTCAATGGAAAATGGCATGTTGAAAAAGTTATGAATATTCCATTACTAATTTCATGAACATTGTTAATGACAGGAAAACAAAGGTTAAATTGTTAGTCAAACATGGAAGTTTATTAAAAGGGAAAATGTGCTATAATTGTGGGAAAGTGGTAAAATTAAATTGCAATCATTTTGAGTTTATAATGGCACACAAGATATTCTTCTACGAGTAATTAATGAATGAATGCATCCTGCAAGGCACGATAATTCTTTCAGATTAATGGAAAGCTTATGACTGTTTAGAAAGTGAAGATGTTTTTCATTTGAAAGTGAATCATAGCTACTCGATTTTGTCGATCCTCCAACAGGAACTCTTACGATTATCATTGAAAGATCATTGACAGAAGGGCAAGGAAATGTTTCAGAATTTATTAGGGGGAAAAAGCCATTACAATGCACATCTAAGTGAATCTATATTTAAAAGAGTTTATTTGCTCCATACATTGAGAATTCATACTCTCTGCAAGGCCATGGCATACACTCCACAATAGACAACTTCATCATGTTTAGAAAATATGCTTTGAAACCTTCCACAAGTTATATCATATGGACACCTCATCTCTCCATTGGTACAGCTATGATGTACCTGGCAAATGGTTCTATGAGACATGTATTAGGTGTGCAACTTAATTCTTGGCCACAGGCATGACACATTGACAACAAATTGAATATGTACCTAATCAGGGAAATAATCCCTGTCATGTTGGATACATTTGAGCCATAGGTCAGGGAGCTGCCGAATGCCACTGCAAAAAAAGAGGGATGTTTCGAGTTGATAAAGTCATCAATACTTGTGTGGACCTCCTCGACAGAAGTGAAGTGTGTATCACTCACGTGATGTTGCAGGGAGCAAAAGAGGTGATAATCCGATGGGGAGAAATTTGGAGAATACTCTGGGTGGAACAAAATCTCCCATCCTAGGTAGGTGATCCTGTTTAAAGTCATTTTTGCGGTGTACGGACGCGCATTATCGTGAAGCAACAGCTGCCCTTGCCAGTGTATGGCCATTTTGCCTCCGTTGCGTCACTCACACAAATGAGTTGCTAACAATTACGCTCAGCATTGACAGTTTCACCAGGTTTGAGCAACTCATAGTGTACAACACCGCGCTGATCCCACCATATGCATACCAACAACTTCCTGGCATGGATATTCGGTTCGGCAGTACTGGTGGTAGGCTGGCCTGGATAAACTCACGATTTGTGCCGCTAAGGATTATTGTAGAGGATCCACTTCTCATCACAGGTCAAAATCTTGTGGAGGAAATCCTTCTTCTTGAATCTGGAGAGCAAGGACACAGTAACATCGTGGCGCCTAGACTTGTTCGTAGCTGTGAGTTGGTGGGGCACCCAACGGCCCTCCTTGTGAATCCATCCAAGTGGGTGCAGGTGCTTTGCAATGGCTTGCCATATTACTCCCAGTTCCTGGGCGAGCTCTGACTGTGTGCGATAGGGATCCGCATCCAACAGTTGTTCCAGTTCCTCATCATCAACTTTCTGTGGCTGTCCCAGACATTCTGCACCACGGAGATCGAAATTTCCCTGCTTAAACCGCTGGAATCACTTTTTACACGTACTGTAGGACACAACAGCCTCACCCAAAGCAGCACAGATCATTTGCTGGGCTTCCACAGAACTTTTTTCAGCTGAAATGCAAACAGGAGGCAGTGCCTCAAATGTTGCTTCTCGAATGACATTACTTTCACCTTTAACTTTAGTCCCTTCTGTCACTACAGCTGTGAGCGGTCACTGCTGCCTGGAAAGCTGTTGGATGGCACTGCAATCAGCCACTATTGCACACAGTTATTTGCATTTGCCAACATTCTATGATCGCTTGCGGTTAGGGGCCGAGAACTAAGATGTACACCTAATATTTCAACATATGATTCACTTTGTTGCCTGGCTATGTACCAAGCAAGTTTTTCAATTCTCTTTCCAGAAATAATTACATTAATGATGCATAAAATCCTATTACCCTTTGTTTCCAGTAATGGTTTATGTGTCCAACAATAACAATGTCATTTTGCCATTAACTTCTCCTTCCTACAGATAATAGCCAGTACTGGGGGAAGGGAAATATGGAATAACTTGATATTTCAATTGCAATTAAAATATGTATGTTTTCTTACTGCATAAGTAGTTCAGCACTTTGTAACCACATCTCCATATGTAGATCAGCCCACTATGATGAAAAAAACCTGTGTTTTAACCTTTTAAATAAAAACATTAAAAACTATAAAAACCAGTTAAATTTTTCAACGAAGCTTTCCCTATCAGCTAATATTTTTCTTTTGTCATTTTACCCTTTCACGAGATACTCCCTTTTAAAAAGGGACACCTTATCATAAACAATTACTAAAGCTTGACACACATCCTTTTAAATGTGTCAATTTATATAAAAAGTGTGAATATTACACTAATAAAATTGGTTTTTAAAGATTTTTACAAAGTAAAATTCATCTGTGATTTTCCCATGGTCTCCATAATTGGAGCACTAAATTAGAGGTACCCACCTTGGTGGCTAAGAGGTCCTGGCTTCTGTCTAATTGGGCCCCTGTTTAAGGCCCAGAACAGGCATGGGTTGTGTGTTAGTCTCACGACACCACCACTTTTTGTTGGAACAGCAACTCTAAACTAGAGATGGACAACTGCTTATAGCTGCAGATGCTCATGGTGGTCATTAACACATATGCATACCTCGAAAAGAAAAAAGGAGGAGAAAAAATTAGGGATGTATAACTACATGTGGAATATGTTACACCTTGGAAAAAAAAATTACCTCTCTGTACTCAGTCCTGTTTATCTCTTCTCCTGTGTATCCCAGGAATGCTATACTAAGCCCGATATAGACACTGAATGGATGCCAGTCAATATCTATACAGAAGCTGAGAGAGAACTATCACATCTGCAAACTGTGTGATAGTGAAGCACTTCCAGGTATATAACAAGTTTTTGCATTTTATACAAATCTGTGTTTTTAATGATGTCTGTCATTCTTGATGCAAATCCCAGTCAATATTTTTGAATCCTTATTCTACAAAATTATGCTATGTTATTGTACATAATCTTTAATTTCTGCAGCAAGTCATAATGAAAACTTAAGGAGATTCTTAGAAGGGGACTTGCAACGGCAAAATGTATCAGAAAAAATGAATAAAATATTTTTGACTAACAAGTGGAGGAAATTATATGAGATGTGTGAGGCTGTGCAAACATGTTTGTCCTACACTTTGAAGGAATGAAAACCTGCACACACATGGTCTCTGCATTTGCATGATACCAGATGTTTGGTCTTCTCTTTGACTTCACATTACAAAAGAACTACAACATGGTCACTCACTTTTGATTGAAATATACATCAAAGGGTATACAAAATAGTGCGAGTCTTACAAGTAATTTTTCAGAAGAAGTTCTCGGCAACAATTTTCCCAAAATATAACTGTTTTCTTTAAAACTTTGGATGAAAGGTGCCCCCCCCCTCCCACATACACAAAATTAATGCATTCACTAAAACAACATACAAGCATGATAAAAACAACAGTGGACGTGGACCAGGGACATCAAATAGAAGTCACCACTCTTTCCACGTTATAAGTGAGTCACAGAAAAATTTCTCATCGGCCGCCACCGGGAATCGAACCCAGGGTCTTCCAGTTACGTGCCGGATATGCTTCCACTGCACCACAGCGGCCTCTAAAAATTTTCTAGACTCACAACTGACAAACCACATGGCAGGGTTGCTTCTTTGGAGCCCCGCACAATGCTGGGGATTCACCACAGATGAACAGCAGCAACTGAACAAATAACTAGAAGGCGAATGAATGATAAATACACAGTGGACATGGATCAGGAACATCAAATAGAAGTCATCGCTCTTTCCACGTTCATAAGTGAGACACGAAAATTTTTTCTCATCGGCAGCCACCGGGAATCGAACCCAGGGTCTTCCAGTTATGCACCGGATATGCTTCCACTGCACCACAGCAGCCTCGAAATCACTTATGAACTGCCATGAAATCACCGACAACTGCCATGTGGTTTGGCAGTTTGTCGGTTGCGAGTCTGGATAATTTCGAGGCCGCTATGGTGCAGTGGAAGCATATTCGGGGCGTAACTGGAAGACCCTGGGTTTGATTCCCGGTTACGGCCGATGAGAAATTTTTCTGTGACTCACTTATAAACGTGGAAAGAATGATGACTTCTATTTGATGTTCCTAGTTCACGTCCACTGTGTATTTATCATTCATTTGCCTTCTAGTTATTTGTTCAGTTGCTGCTGTTCATCTGTGGTGAATCCCCAGCATTGTGCGGGCTCCAAAGAAGCAACCCTGCCATGTGGTTTGGCAGTTTGTCGGTTGTGAGTCTGGATAATTTCGAGGCGGCTGTGGTGCAGTGGAAGCATATCCGGCGCGTGACTGGAAGACCCTGTGTTCGATTCCTGGTGACGGCCGATGATAAATTTTTTCATGACTCACTTATAAACGTAACTGGACTTCTATTTGATGAACATACAAGCATTTTGTCTTGGTCAAGTTGTTGAACTGATACAAGATGTTTTGTGCAATCTTTTGCAATTGTTACAACTGCAGTAGTTTACAAATGTCTTTCAAAAATACATCACCTTTAACTTCTGGCCATATATATATATATATATAAATGGGATATATAGTCTATGAATAGTTATCACTCACCCACCTTGAAACACATTTTGTATTTAATTTCTTTTTACATGTCTGAGCAAATGTTTTGAAAGAGCATTCTTCTGAGCAAATTTCTTATGGCACATATAACATTCATGAGGTTTCGCACCAGAATGGGTGAGTAAATGTCGAGAGAGATTAATCTTTCCAGCAAAGTTCTTGTGGCATATTTCACATTCGTGGGGCTTCTCACCTGTATGAGTGCGCAAATGGTGTAAAAGAGCAGTTTTTTGTGTAAATTTCTTCAGACACATTTCACATTCATGTGGCTTGACACCTGTATGAGTGAGAATATGCTGTGAAAGCGTACTTTTGCGTGCAAATTTTTTGTGGCACATTTCACATTCATGAGACTTCTCACCAGAATGCGTGAGCAAATGTCGTAAAAGCTGCACCTTCAGAGCAAATTTCTTGTAACATAGTTCACATTCGTGGGGCTTCTCACCTGTATGTGTGCGCAAATGTCGTAAAAGAGTAATTTTTTGTGTAAATTTCTTCAGACACATTTCACATTCATGTGGCTTGACACCTGTATGAGTGAGAATATGCTCTGAAAGTGAAAATTTCCGTGTAAATTTCTTATGGCATGTTTCACATTCATGAGACTTTTCACCAGAATGGGTGAGAGAATGTTGAGAGAGACTATTCTTCCGAGAAAATTTCTTGTGGCATATTTCACACTCGTGAAGTTTTTCACCTCTATCAGTACGCAAATGTTGAGACAGAGTAGATTTTTTAGCAAATTTTTTGTTGCATGTTTCACATTCATAGGACTTTTTGGCCAAATGGGTGTATAAATGTTGAGAAAGAAGTTTTGGGGCAAATTTCTTGTGGCATACTACACAGTCATATTTCTCAGGTGTATCAGTCAGCTGATCTTCAGAAAGATGGTACTTCTGACGAAATTTACTGTTTCGTATTTCACAGGCTGGTGTATTGCCTCTGCAACTATGCAAACGCCTTGAAAACGCCATCTTGTGAGCAAATTTGATCTATGAAATTGTGCATTCCCAAAGTTTTTAAAGTAGTGGAATTGTGCTGCCTTTTACAGAGATTTGCAATCTAGAATCCACCATATCTTGACTTAATAGAGTTTCCTTTTGCTCTCTATATCACGAAATCGCTTTTGAAGTGTTTTGGACAAATTAAAAATGCAGCTTCTTATGTACTATTAGATGGTGCTAGTCTCGTAAGCAATTGACGCATATGGAAATGTGCCATTAAACCACTCTATATTTCCACACATTTGACGTATCTCCCTAAAATTCTGCCGAAAACCCGCATGCATAAATTGCATAAAATCAAATAAATATTAATACCAGTGGGATTCTCACTGACTGCAATTCACAGTTTTTGTGAAACAGCAACGCGTTTATGAACCTTTCACACCAAAATTCACTGCTCTATAATACGAAGAAAGATAACCCTATAACTTTTACAGTATTGAGAACGTGGTTCGTACTACCTAAAACCACAGAGAAGAGAGGTACAGAGTGTGCACTCTAGAAGATCGTAAAGGAAATACTCCACTTTGTCCGATGGCAACAGCATAATGTTAAACTCACATAGACGTTGGCGGCCCCACGGCCTGTTAATGAGAACTAAAAGTGACGTCACAACTACGCTCCTCCCACTTGTTTACAAATGTCTCTCTCGACTTTCCTTCCCTGCGAGAGCCGCCATTTTCCTTACTTCCCGAGTTGGTTAGGTTCACTGCAGCGTGATTGACCGAGGAATTTTGCGGTAGGTGTAACGGAATTAGGCGTATCTTCTTAATCGTAAGAACAGCACTTTGCAGTCGGGAATTATACTGAGAAATAAAGTACTAACTCTGACTTAAAAGAAACTAATAAATCTGTAGCAGCTTTCGTTCTCAAAATGCAGACCTTCGTCAACGCAACATACTACTGCCGGAATTTGAAAATAAACAACGGAAAACTGTCAAAGCAATGTCAAATAAAAAGTAACAAACTGACATAGTTGTATCACGAATCAAACATCTGTAAACATCTGCCCGAAGGATCAAATGGAATTACGAAAAACAAAATACAGTAAGAGCTCTACTCTGATATTAATTTTACTTATATCGATTTTTAACAGTTAAAAAATAGACAAAGATTTCCTACATATAAAGATGAAATAATTATCCGCCGAAAATAACTTCTACGAAATAACGAAAAGCGTTGTTATAATCACAGAATCACACAGTGGTAACGGTAGAAATAACAAGCAAAGTAACCAATTTCGAATTATGAGCGTTACAGTAGGGACGTTGCCGCCCCGGTGGCGCAGTGGTCTAAGGCGTTGGCCTCTGATCATTCGTCGGAAGGGGTCCGGGTTCGAATCCCGGTGAGGCATGGATGTTGTGTTTGTCTTACGGCACTGGCTCTCTCCCTTCCCTGGAACCAGTGACTCTAAATTAGGGACGGGCGACTGCTTATAGCCCATTGAGTTGCTCACGGTGGTCGTTAAACCTCAAAAAAAAAAAAAACAGTAGGGACGTTACGTCAGAGAGCACGTGGGGTTTAGTTCCATAAAGCGCCGACGGTGCTCTGCTATCGTTCTTTTTCCCCGCCCACCAATTTCCATAACTCTGGCTTGTGCACGCTCTGTCTCTCCATTCTCTGTGCCTAAAACCCTGCCTTCAAAAGAAATCGCTTTTAATTCAAAACTTCTGAGGGGAGCGTTACTGACTTCATTCCACAGAGGCTGATATGGGAAAAGTTTGAAAAAATTACTCCAGAAAACTCACGTTACTTTTATACTTTACATTTGGCAAAATTCCCAAATTAACACTTCAGCTGTACATGCTTACTATGTATTTTTGTTATTACTAGTTCCAGTCATTACCACTCTCTGCTCAATTCACTTTCATTCATCATCTATACCAGCCTACACTTCAAACGTTATGCTTCAACATGTAACTATGCTAGCCATTTTTTTTAAATAAGACGATGAGGCCTATAGACTATAGGCTAAGCCTCACAGCAACTAGTTGGCCATACGGTAATAGCGAAAAGGTCTCCTGATCACTCAGAATCTCGAAGATGCCCGACCAGCCAAGGAGGAGAACCACCTTGCGACCAGCACTTGAAGCCACGGCAGCAGCACAAAAGTCCATCATAGGACAAGCTCATGAGAAGGAAGGTTAGAAATGGAGCGTTCCCAAGGAGAAGCATCTTGAGAGAGTTATAAATTTCTCCAAGGCCCGAACTTTACGTTTTGCCACGGAAGCGTCCCGAAAGCCCAACAAGGAATACGTTTGAGCAGAGACGGAAGTTAAGGAAGAAGGGGTTGTCACTCCAAAACAAACCCTCCGATATGCACTACAGGCAGGGCAGGAGAGGAGGAAGTGAGGAACAGTTTCAGGCCCGGAGCCACAGAAGCACATCGGGGAAGAACGTTTTCGAATCAGAAAAATGTAGCTGTTTAAAGGTGCCATGTCCGTGCGTAATTTCTGAATTATGATCACTGAGGAACTTCGATAACAATGTTCGCTAGGCCATCTGTGACGGAAGCTGATGAATATATATCGCTCTGCCCACCCGGACAAAAGCCAATCTGAATCAGAAGCGGAGATGAGCATGTTACCACTGTGCCGAGCAGCGTCGGAGGCTGTAACTGGGGGGGACATGGCCAGGCCCTCAGCTTGGCCCCGTCGGGCGGCAGCGTCCGCGGCCTTATTCGCTGGAAGGCCAACATAAGTAGGGCACCAAACGAGCACAATGTCCTCGTAGAAAGAGCGGAGGCGTTCGAGAGAATCATGCAGAAGAACGATAATGTCCTAAGATTTGCGATTTAATGCCAACAAAGCCTGTAGAACAGAACGACTATCAGTAAGCAGCAAGAGGCCACCGCACGGGCCGGGAGCAAATTCAAGCGCTGCTATTAGGGCCCACGCTTCAGCCGAGAATACTGAGGAAATAGTCGAGAAGGAGAACAAACGGCTGGAATTCTTACGTGGAAAAAAATGCCCGATCGCCACCGAGGAGTTAATCTTCGAAGCGTCAGTTGCAATGTTGTGGTGCGACGCTGAGTACTGGGCCAAGAACAACCCAAAGCAATGTCTGAGAAGCATCGGATGCAGATATATCGATGCTGAAAAGGGAGACCCGAGCAGATAATCGAGTAGCAGGGTGCAGACGTAACAGGAGGGGCCGGCAGAGCCTGAAGAAGATAGCTGTTGACGAAAAACGGATCCAGTCGGAAGCGACTGAGCACGATTCCAAGGGGAAAGCCATGGGATCTCCAAGAGTAGAATGACAGGGCGTCCTCTTCCAGAAAAGATCAGCGATAGGTGAACGCTGACCCATCGACACGTGGCGGTACAAAAATCGGACTGTCAGGAGGGTGATTCGAGAACGAACGCTAGCGATTCCACAGTCAGCACGCAAGACCGACACAGTCGTCGAACGAGGGAGGTGAATGGCTGCACGGAGTGCATGGTTGAGCAGGATTTCTAGAGTGTCGTAGAGATAGCTGGGGAGGCGAACAGGACCGGAGTCGCATATTCCAGAATGGGCCTAATCACAGCAACGACAAAGGCGAGAGCGTTGGGAAGCCAAGACCCCACCGGCGATGATAAACAACTTTAACAGCAGACAAGGCTTGGAAGACTGACTTCTTGACGTGCGTGAGGTGGGAAGACCAGGTCAGGGAGGAGTTAAACCAAACCCCTAAAACCTTGATGGAAGTCACTGAGTCGGAGCACAGCCGGAAAGAAGGGGCCGGCGCGGTGCTTACGAGAGAAGTCAACCGCGAAGCTTTTAGAAGGAGAGAGACGTGAATCCCAGGAATATGCCCACTGAACAATGGAATCCAAAGTGGATTGCATATAGCTAAGTGCCGCCGCCCGGTTGGGACGATAGGAAACAATAAAAATGTCGTCTGCAAATAAGAACATACGCGCATTCGGATGACAGCAATCCACCACATCATCAATGTAAAAGTTAAAAAGGATAGGAGAAATGGAGCTACCCTGAGGAACACCTCGACACTGCGGAAAGGATGATGACACCGTTCCCTGCCAACGAACGCGAAATCTGCGCCGAGCAAGGTAGTCAGCCAGCCAACGGAGAAGACATCCACGTACACCCAGAGACCCCAATTTACCCAGGAGAGCAGAATGACAGACCGAATCATATGCCGCCTGAAGGTCCAACGGCACCAGAAAAACATAATTATGTCTAGCTCGAGCCACCAGAAGATGACGTTGGATCGACAGAAGGTACGCCGATGTGGAACGTCTTCGCGAAACTGCGAACTGCAGCTTGCTGATCCGTTGGTGAGAAAGAATGAAGTCTGTGAGGCGAGAGACCAGGACTTTCTCCAAGATCTTCGAAAAAACTGATGTGAGAGTGATCATTCGGTACGATGATAAGTCGAAAGCAGATTTGTTAGACTTCTTTATTGGGAGCACCCAGGACTCCTTCCAGCATGAAGGGTGAACGCCGGCAGACCAAAAGAGGTTAAGGAGGTCAACCAGCCATGACGAATTCGACCTCCATATATGTCTCACCAGTTCGTAAGTACATCCATCAGGAGCGGGAGCACGGCGTCGGGGCGATCCATTAATAGCCCTAGCAACTTCATCGGCTGTATAAGTAACGCATTCATCTCAAGGGAAGAGTCATCATGGTCAATAGAAAAGGAGTGCACCGAACAGCCAGAGGCTGTGGAAAAGAGATCACCAAACGCCGAAGCCTGCTCCACCGGATCAGCAACAAGGAAATCGTCAATCTGAAAAAGCAGGTGATCCGGGCTCGAACCAACATGAGATTTCAAACGGCGCAAGAGGGAGAAAACGAAGCCTGGCCTCGTGGTGTCGTTGCATTGTGCATTCCAGTAGGCACGTCTCTTAAGTGTGAGGAGGTGGCGAAGATTCCGTTCTTCCTGCCGATATAACGTCCAAGCGAAGATGCAGCCGGACGACTTGGCATAGCGAAGGAGGCGGCGTTTCCTGCGATACCGCTGAGCACAATCAAAGTCCCACCAGGGAGACCAACGTCGATTCTGACCACTGGGCCGACGAGAAGCATGGAGAAACTAGGCAATCTGGTCCAGGATCAGAGCGGCACAGTCAGGAGTGGGAGAAAGGTCACCTCGGATAATCTCCTGGATGGAAGGCCAAGCAACTGGCTGCAGACCCAGTGAAGGAGGGGGAGGGGAGCCAAACATTCCTGCCGCCAATGTTGTAATGACAGGATGATGGGTGCTACCGTAGATGTCACTACCCACTGACCAGGAGCAGTACGGAACCAGCAGAGGAGAGCACATGGTGAGGTCCAAAACAGATCAACTTGAACTCCTGCAAAAGGTAGAAGCCCCCGGGTTTTTTTAGAATGGAGGTTTAACGACCACCGTGAGCAACTCAATGGGCTATAAGCAGTCACCCGTCCCTAATGTAGGGCCACTAGTTCCAGGGAAGGGAGAGACCCAGTGCCGAAAGACAAACACAACATCCAATGCTCACCGGAATCCGAACCCGGACCCCTTTGGGACGAATGATCAGAGGCTATCGCTTAGACCACTGCGCCACCGAGGCGTCCCCCGAGTCTAGGAGACAAAGATCCTGTGAGCAAAGCCAGTCCACGAACTCAGTACCTCCCCGGCTCGGAGAAACAGAACCCCTGCTAGGGTGATGAATATTTGAGTCCCCAACCGCCATACAACAATCAGTGAGCAGTTGTTCGATCCGTCCAAGCAAAAGCGCCGAGAGGGGAGGAGAGGGAATGTATAAATTAATAATCCTGATCATGGTATCGCTAAAGAAGATATCCGTCGCAAGAAGCTGTTCGTTCGAATCCGAGCTGAAGATGTTCACCAATCTGGAAGAGATATCCGACCTGATCGCAGTTAGGAGCCCCCCCCCGACTCTGCCCCATTCACTTCTATACACCGTACGTCCTGGGAGGGAAGAAGAGATACCAGGTGATAGCCAGGATTCTTGGATAGTCAAGATCGTGGCTGTAGCAAAAATAGAACTGTCGGTTAAATAAGGTCTGTTGGAGCGAAGAGACTGCGCATTCCATTGGACCAGCGACCAACTATTCATGAAGAGAAAAGTGATCCGCTAGGCCAGATGAAGTCTTGAACCGCATGGAACAGAAGCTACAAAGAAACTTACCGTCGTCACGATGAGCTTTCAGGTGTGACAGCAAGGCCGGACGAGAAAAGAAGGGCATGCCGCATGGTGGACACGAGAAAGTTCTGGAGTAAGAAAGTTTGACGGATTCCGCAGCTGACTCCACATACGGAATCACAGATTCTTCGCATGACATGATTTCATCGGCGCTTTGGCCAGTGTCAGGAGGTTGCTCAGCAGGTACCGAAGAAGCTGGGCACGCTGCAACTGTAGTGGGAGGATTCTGCAAAACATCAGCCTGTGGCACCTGTGCAACGGTTGAGGTAGGACCAGCATGTTGGAAAGGAGGTGAAAGAAGATTCGTCAGTGAATCCAATCTACTGGTGAGTTTAGATATAATGTCCAGAATCTGAGGGAAGGCAGAGGAGCAAGCACACGGAGGTTGTACCTTAGGCGGCGCCGCCGCCGCATATGAGGCCTGGTGGACTTGACGCACAGAGTCCCGAGCTTCTGGATAGCTGAGATGCTTCGAAGCCATAATATCCAGGATCCGCTTTTCTTGGAGGTAAATTGAGCAGTTCGTGTCAGATGCAGGATGAGAGCCCTTGCACAATATGCACTGGAAGCTCGACGCCGAGCATACCGAAGAGTCGTGTCCTTTACCACAACGAGAACAGCGAGCGGCACTACGACAGGTTGACAGCAGATATCCATAACGCTGACAATTTTTACACTGCCTAGGCGACTCCAAGAAGCGTCTGACCGCACATCTGGAATACCACAGATAGTGTCACGGTTAGTAAAGCCCAGTTCCTCCACTAGGACCGAAGAAGTAGGGACCCTTGAGGAATTTACTGAACGTCGGAACCGAACAACACGAAGACAATTCGCATCACGGTCCAACAATTCCGTGCCGCCCCGGTGTCGCAGTGGTCTAAGCGATGGCCTATGATCATTCGTTCGAACGGGGTCCGGGTTCGAATCCCGATGAGACATGGATATTGTGTTTGTCTTACGGCACTGGCTCTCTCCCTTTCCTGGAACCAGTGGCCCTACATTAGGGACAGGCGACTGCTTATAGCCCATTGAGTTGCTCACGGTGGTCGTTAAACCTCCGATCAAAAAAATTCCGAAAGAATCTCATCAACAGGGGCTTCAATGTCCACATCTCGAACTAAAAACTTCCTTGTCATAAGCTTAGGACCTGAGTTTTGACAGGTACCTGAAGAAAAATAGAAAGTTGAGAAATTTCCAGCAAGCAAATGAGATTCGAGGAACGCACCAAATAAGTCACCCGAACGTAAAAACTGAACGTCTGAAATCGAGTCATGCATGGAAATATTGGTTGGTTGGTTGGTTGGTTATTAGATTTTATTGGCGCAAGGGCCATGGTTGGCCAAAGAGCGCCAGATACAATACAAACAGACAAAATTAAAAAAACGGGGCATAAATCGCAAAATCTGGCTGACAAAGTAAAACCGAACCATGAGTACAAAGGAAGGGCCAAAAAGACAATGAAACAAACAGTATGAAAAACATGGTACAATGGTGAGAAACAAGCCGATTAAGTAAAACTGAGGAATGAGAATGATAAAACACATTACGAAATCGAACACAACTACACATAGGATGAGTCACTCTCCTCCCCCACACTCCAATATAATGCTGGCCGAGGGCGAGGACGAATCACTATCCTCCCCCTCATGTTCCTCTGCAATGTTGGTTGAGGCTGGGGACGAACTGTCACTCTCCTCCCCCCGATGTTTCTCTATAATGTTGGGTGAGGGTGGGGACCTCGCTGAGTCCGAGACAGTTGCAATGTTGGTCAGGTGGACCGCGACAGTTGGATGGACACGGCACACCTTTCCGGATTGAGGGCCGGGTCTTCCGCACGTACAGGCTGTCTGCTGGGAACCGGAAGAGTCGGTCGTCTTCAAAAGAGAAGGCGCAAACTCAGCTGGTCGAATAAGCTGGAGCTCGGTGAAATCCACCTGTGTCGCTTGTTCAACTGTAGATCGCTTGGCAAGTGCGGCGAGAGCTACAGGGCGCGGAACAAAGGGCTGCACGGGTTGCGGCAGAGACTGAACCACTGCGGCAAAAGTACGCTGTCGGTTGGTGGGTATACCCAACTTGGCCTTGGCAGCAGGGTACGAGAGGCCCTCCAGGGTCTTGAGGCGCTGGATTGCCATCTCGTCCTTCCATTTCATACAGTTGCGGGAGTAAGCTGCATGGGCCTCACCGCAGTTAACACAGCAGGCCGCAGAAGTGCAACCATCCCCGTCATGTTCACTGGAGCCACAATTTGCGCAACGAGCGGAACTTTACAGAAACGTTGGGAATGCCCGTACCTCTGGCACCTGAAACAGCGCAGAGGACTGGGAATGTACGGGCGAACTCCACAGACCAAGTAGCCAGACTTGATTTCGGTCGGAACTTTCGGGGAGTTAAAAGTCAAGATTACATTTTTAGACTTAATCAAGGAACCATCGCGCCGGAACATCATACGACGAGCAGCAATAACACCTTGATCTGCAAGTTCAGTCACCAATTCGTCTTCACTGCATGGCAAGAGATCAAACTCCGAAATAACACCCCGAGAGGTGTTAAGAAACGGGTGAGGTGTCACTTTGACATGAATGCCTTGAAGACTAGTGAGGTGCAGAAAAGTGTTACTCTGAGAAACACTGCAAGTTTGGACAAGCAGGTCCCCAGAGCGAAGCTTCCTCACAGACTTCAAGGGGCCAACCGCAGCGTCCAAAGCTTTAGAAATGAAAAATGGAGATCTGGTGGACAGTCTCTCATTCGGATCGATGGATTCTACAACTAAGTGTGTAGCATGCGTATTCACAGCAATCGAGGGGAGACGACGCTTCGGAGCGACTGGTACAGCTGCCGAAGAAGAGGTTCCACATTCTTGGTCCAGGTCATGGTCTAAAGATCGTTTAAGGGTATGAGACTTGGTAGGTTGAGAAGACGAAGGAGAGTCGTTGTCAACGATCATTTGCTCAGGTGACTTAAATTTGGAGCGTTTGTTTTTGGGTTTACCCATGGAAAAAAAGGAGAAGGATTCGTCTGCAGACTACTCCACCCACCACCGAGCCCTACAAGGGAGAACTGTAGGTCTGCAAGCCAAGAAAATGACGCTGGACACAGTTCTGGAGCTTATACGTTGCAGATATAGTCCGTTGGCTGTGATCACACGCACTCGGCGGACACTTCGGCCTCCGGGTACCGTCATGCCAACGCCTTTGGCATGATCCCACAGCCCCCGGGCTCACCCTGCCGTGCTATACAACAAAAAAGCCGCTAAAGCCCTGCACACAACTTGGTACAAGACTTCTGACTAGAGGTGGGTTAGTCTCTAGCCTCCCGTTTACAGCGAAGCCGGGGTCGAAGAGGAGTGTTGGCACCCAGGAGGCACTTATCCGGTCTCCTGCGATCTCAGCCGCCAGACATCCCATTTCCGCCTCACGGGTCTCCGCACGCGGCAAACATGCAGGTAGGTCTAGCCCCCAAACCAGTTAAAAGGAGAAAAGAAATCCAAAGAAGACAAATCCTGGAAGGGAACCTAAACGGAATCTCAGCAACCTACGAACTGAGCGGTTAATATAAAACAGTTAGTGGTGGAGGGTAACAAAACCACAAGACCGGGGTGTTAGTACATAACGTGGTAGCGATTAGGTAAAGTATACAACACGGGCAACTAGCCAGTGGAGAAAATAAATAAAAACGAAAAAGCGAGACACAAGACCAGCTCGGGAACGTGGGGACGCGACTCCCCAACAGCTGGATGAACAGCCGTCCCTGCAAACACCAACAGCACTGAAACAAAAAACAAGCGGTGGCATGACATCAGATGTTGACCAGTCACAAGGTCAGCTCGGGCCGTGGGGGCGCCGCTCCCCAAATAACTGGAAAACCAGTTATCCCCGTGCGGGGATGGAAATATTGTCCACGAAGAATCTCTTCAACAACATGGGACGGACTCTGGGTAGCTTCCCAGACGTCGCGGAAAGAAGTATTTCTCCACGAGTCCCTGCACTCGCAAATGCTCTAAGCAGAAATTCCTGAGGAGATCAATGAACCGAACAAACAAAATCATTAACTGGTACTAGCGAACCACCCAGCTGAGGAAGCTCATCACCCGATGAAGAACGCATGCTTTTAGCCGGAGTCGAGGAATCAGAGTCCCCCATCCCCGCCGGACCCACCGGCGGTAGCTAGGGCTCACCCCGAATCAACTGTCCACAACAGACAAGAGCATGCAAAGAAAAATATCCTACCTTGGATATGGGAAGAACCAACAGCCCGCAAAACTTTAGCAGGCAAAGAAACGGAAATAGAAGAGGAAACAGCAAGCCACTGTTTCAAAAATGCAACGAAACAAGAACGCTTTCGCCAACGACGACACACCTAAAACCCACGGTATCCTACGGGGTTCACCGATTAAAAACAGGAGAGCCAACCATTGCCAATCAGCACCAAAACCCAAAACCAGCCAACCATTGCCAATCAGCACCAAAACCCAAAACCTAGCCATTATATCGTAATAGTGCTTTATTTGGTTTCCAACGGTTAGGAGCAAAGTCAATAATATACCTAACCCGCCCACTTCCCATATACGTAACGGTAATCAAGAGCGACCATCGGCGACACTGGTGGTAGCCCAAGAAACTACGCGCGACGTCAGAACATGACGTAGTAGCTTTCGAACCGCAACCGCGACCCTTGCTTGGCATCTACTCAATCCCTTCCCTTCCTTGCCTTGGCTCTCTATCTCAGATTCGAAGCATTGCGTTTTGAATGAGAAGTTTTTCTCGCTTCGTTTGTAAACCGATTTTGCATTAAGCATAGCAATTAATATAGATTTTTTATCCTTTTCCTTTAATATAAAGTTCAGCAATTTTCTTCGATTACATTATGGAAAAATGTATTTGAAATTTGCCTTCGTGATGATGAAATTTATGTAACGGTAAGTAAACTGGGGAAAAAAAGAACATAGTTTGCAGAACGTATTGCTAACACAAAAAAGGGGACATTTCTTCTTTTATTGCTATTTATATCTTAAGCAGTTACAGACAAAATATTAAGTCAGAAGTGAAAGAGGCTTTATTAATATAATCCCTTCTTTTTTATGGCACATCCATATCATCCAAAGAAACGCATTTGGATGCTATTTCATTAATGCAATCTTGCGAATTTCGTGACCAACCGTTAGGAAGAAGCGCGAAACTTGTGCTCATTAATTGCATTTCTTGTGAATTACTATATAGAAGAGTAGAAAAAAAAACAAATTTAAGGCATGAGAACTAAAAATGTCAGGGCTTGAAAAATATCTGAAAAGTTACATGCCCAGTTGGGCATATGCAAAAATTATTTACCTGGCCAGGTAGTAAAAGATCTGAATGCCCAGGTTAATTTATCTTTTAAAATAACAATCTGAACTCTTTTAAGTTAAAGAATATTGTGAACTTTTTTTTTTATGTTTTGCATTTCCATTTTAAGCCTGTACTTAAAATGTCCAATGCACAAAAGCATGTACCTCAAGTTTTAAGCTTATGATGCTGAAATTGGTACGTATTTGAGAAATTCAGTGATTCTGCCATGTTCTTTTCGTTGAATTTTTCGCCCTTTGTCACGAAGCACCGAAGGCTAATTCCATCAATGGCATGCATCCTGTCGCTGACTATAAACAACATTTAGAGCAAAATTACATATGGTTCCAATATCTGGACCTAGAGCATAATATACTTAAAAGGGATATTCTTCTGTCCTTGGCACTCATAACAATAATTTGTGGTGATTAGCAGCAAACTGAAACACAACATGTGATGACTGCTGTTTTCTTGTAGTAGGAAATTATATTCCAAACTTTTTCATTTTTAAATTTAGTTGTCCAGTCCGGGCAACTATGATTGCTTATTTTACTTGCCCATGCCAATAATTTACATGCCCGAAGTATGGTATGTTTCAAGCCTTGAATATGGATGTACATAAATCTTAGTGAAATGAAATAAGGTTCGTTTGGGATCAGTGGTGCAAGAGTTAATCAGATAGTGTAAATCACAAACATAAAAGCAATTCTCTGGTAAAATATCATCTTTATTCATTTACAAAAAATGTGCAGTAATTGCATTTTACATATTTTCTAAAAATGCAGAGACAAAAAAGTGTAAAAATTACAGAATTTAGTAGATCTCTATTATGAGTAATGCAACAAATTCCAAACATATGGCTTACTGTGTTTGATATTCATAAATCATTTTTTTTCAAAATCTTGAATTACTTGAAAAAGCGGCTTCATGCAGAAAAATGTTTCCCTGTTAGATGGAACTTGTTCTGTACTGTTGTCAAATTACACAAAACAGAAAGAATCAAACCTTTATTTATTATTCATTTCATAGTGAACACTGATAAAGAATTTACATTTACAAATATGTGAGATACAGGTTTCCTTTAGGGAAAGACTGAATTTGAAAAAAGAAAACAATATACAAAAAAATTCATTTGTTGTTCTCATAGCCGAGTAACACATCCACACATTTACACAAAGAGGGAACTGCACATTATCAATAATAGTTATTACATAAATCTGTCCAGATTTTAGCTTTCATGTTGCAAATAAGGCAAGACCCACAGTTCAAACGACCCTAATTAAAAAAAAAAAAAACATTTTTTAGGAAATGTAGCTGTATCAATTTTTTTTACTACAGTGAGTTATTCATACTCCTTTCCACAGCACCCATGAAGTAGAGTATGGTGGTCTGCGCTTTTTTTAGCGTGGTTTCGCCCACTTCACACGTGGCCATATTCCACATGGCACAAATTGTGCAACTTTTGTTTTTAAATATAATGATTTTTTTAAATATATATTTTCTGCAATGGTGTACAAATATCACACCAAATCTTGAGCAACAAACTTCGATGTAGACAATCTACGATCTCAAACTGAAAGCAATGTAGAATTTTTTTTTCCGCATGGTGAAACAAAAGGCTAAACTTCCACGTTTGGCACGGAGCTAGTTTTCGAAAGCAATGATAGATAGGCCGCCCCGGTGGCGCAGTGGTCTAAGGCGTTGGCCTCTGATCATTCGTCCGTAAGGGGTCCGGGTTCGAATCCCGGTCAGGCATGGATGTTGTGTTTGTCTTACGGCACTGGCTCTCTCCCTTCCCTGGAACCAGTGACCCTAAATTAGGGACGGGCGACTGCTTGTAGCCCATTGAGTTGCTCACGGTGGTCGTTAAACCTCCAATCAAAAAAAAAAAAAAAAAAAAAAAAAGAAAGCAATGATAGATGGCGCTACGGTACCACTTCAGCTCTTCTCGCACTTTCACATGCAATACGTTATAGCTAGTTACGTAAGTTATTTCTAGATCTGTGCTCCTGTGATCTCGAAAATTATTTCTGCCTGTTGTTTCAGCTTTTTGTGTTAATATGTGGAATTGGAAGAGGTGTTTTAATGAAGTTGGGAAGGATGAGAAAACGTCTATTTCCTGGTGTTTTTTTTTTTTTTTTTGGTTGGAGGTTTAACGACCACCGTGAGCAACTCAATGGGCTATAAGCAGTCGCCCGTCCCTAATTTAGGGTCACTGGTTCCAGGGAAGGGAGAGAGCCAGTGCCGTAAGACAAACACAACATCCATGCCTGACCGGGATTCGAACCCGGACCCCTTGCGGACGAATGATCAGAGGCCAGCGCCTTAGACCACTGCGCCACCGGGGCGGCATATGTGGAATTGGAAGAGGTGTTTTAATGAAGTTGGGAAGGATGAGAAAACGTCTATTTCCTGGTGTGAGCGACAGGGTTTGTTTCCAAGGCCATCTTTATACCTTACTTGTTTCCCATCTCTAAAAGATGTTCTGAGGGTCATCTCATGACTACGTGTCGATGTGTCTTATCGTTTAGGATAATTAGGTGGTTTTTTTTTTTTTTTTTTTTTTTTTTTTTTTTTTTTTTGAAGTATAACGAACCGTGAATTTCTCCGTCATTTTTATCCGCGCCGGGGTTCGAACCCGGGTCCACTCATTCCGGAATAAGTTGCTCTACCAATTAAGCTACGCGGACCTTTTATTCTGATTCCTATCTGCCTTTATGTCGTGTGCGTCCTTCTGGCAGGTACGTCACATCTCCTGGTACGTTACAGAAGAAGCACGCTTCAGGGAATGATTACTTTTCCCGTACATTTGATACGTGTTTTTTTATGCTCAGATTCCTATTGATAGTGATGATTCTGACGTGTTGTTTTACCAAAGGATTGTCTTACGATGAGGCGATTGGAGAGACCTCACATGGTAATCTTACCACATCCACTGAGACAGTTTGCGACAGGTATTCGTATTGCAGACAAGTCTCAGAGTTTATGGTGCCTCGCAATGTGAGGGGGAAGGCTTGGCGGTGATGGAATCATCATGGAAGTAGACGAAGCGAAAGTGGGCAAGCGGAAGTACAACATCGGTCGTCTCGTCAAGGGCACCTGGATTCTTGGTATCTTTGAACGAGATACCAAGCGATTCAGGGTGGAGATCTGCCCGGATAACAACAGATCTGCATATACATAGCTGACCCTCATCCTGAAAGACGTGGAGCCAGGAACCATGATCATGACAGATCAGTGGGCTGCGTATCGGAACCTGCCGAGCTGTGGCTACGACCGTGAACCACTGCCTCAGCTTCGTTGATCCCATGACACGGGCGCATACACTAGGATTGGAGAGCAATTGGCGTCCCCTGAAACATAAATTAACACAGGGCAACCACAAAATGTACTTGGCAGACCATATTCTGGAAAATTCCGACGGAATTGCCTTCTTTCCTCTGAACACTGCTTTGAAGTTTTGATTCGTGCGATCAGACAATTCTTTCCTGGCAGATAAAACTTTTATTGCTTTTATTCTGCTAACTAGACAGCTTCATATTCATGAGGAAAGACAATTGTTCTGTCAAAAAAATATTTCACACATATGCCACAATCAACATTCAAAATGGTTCTTTTAAGGGCCACCCTTAATTCATATTATTGACTGCCTTTGGCACTTTCACAACATAACGAAATGCTTAACAATGCAGCAATAACGTGTCGCCATCTATCGTCCTTCTGAAAAAACTACTTCCGTGCCGAACAACGAAGGTTTACCAAATAAAATATATTGCAAAGCATAAATGTATTGCAGAGCATAATTCGTTTGTTACAGATGATCGTCAGACTTGTTATGTATGAGGGGTGCAAACTCAGCCCTAAATATCGAAGAGATATGGTCAAAAATGGGTACACAAAGTAAAAGAGGTCAGCATGCTTTTGTGTGTGTGCATACAGGTGTTTTCAAAATTTTCAATTCCATACTTTTAGTATTAAGCACTTATCTTGTTTGCTCCTTTAGAAGTTTGGTTGTTAAGGGATTTTGCAGTTCACATTGATATGTGCATTTTAAATATGATGATTTACCAAGTCTGGAAGAACTTTCGAAATGCTACAAGTACCTCACTGAGGCATTCACTAATGCATTTATTTATGTTTCAGATCGTGGCTTTGTACAATCGCCATTACACAATATAAACGCTACAATTCTCCTACAGCAGTTGCCAGTGAGTTTATGATTTAGATTAGGGGCTGTTCATTTTGAGGTGAGCTGTGTACATGGCTGTGTTTACCCTCACTCTGGCGACACTGCTGAAGACATAACACGTGTTGGTCTAAAATGTAAGTAAAAGACTTATTTTAAAAAATAAAGTCTAAATATATTTTAGTCAAACGTAATTCAAAATACAACTGAATAAACATTACGAATATCTGAAATAAAAATTACCTTTTTATTTTCTTTGTTCAGTTGTTTTAATTTTATTGATCAATTCATTAAACTATAACAACCATCTAAACCAACGAAGCGTGCCATTCACTTTATAAGAGTCGGTTGTTATTCTACTCACATTCTTTTGCATTTCATCATGGAAATATTTAGATTGCAGTGGCATATGAAGAGTAACGAACAGAAATATGAACAAACCCACTAACCCATATCACTTTGGAAGACCAGGTCTTTGCATTGTCAAGGCAGCCAATAGAGAAGGCCATCCATTTGTGAAAGCTATCATGTAGTTCCCATGTTTGCATGTATATATTAACATGTTTACATATAGCCTACTCACCCACCTCAATGGATAAGTGTGCTATATGTAAATGTGTGTGAAGGGGTAAAGAAACTAGCTCAGCATAACTTTCATGGAAAACCTTTTTATAGAAAATCAATACCAAAGCTCTAATAACATAGATGTTTTTATTTTCATATACAAATTCATAGGAATAAAGAAAAATAGAACCGTCTTTTTTTTTTGTTATTGGAGGTTTAACGACCACCGTCAGCAACTCAAATGGGCTATAAACAGTCGTCCGTCCAAGGAAGTTAGAAGCAAGAGGAGCTGGCAGCAGCCTCTCTCTCTGTGCTTTTGGCGTGACGCCACTTTTCATCAGCTGATTACGCCAATGCGCCCAACCTAAGAATCTCCTGTATATCTCTATGGGGAAATCGCGATTTTGAACGGGTTTTTCGGACCCTTACTCTACCCATAAAGGCATGAAAAAAATTGTGGCTGAAATATTCATTACCATAATAAAAATTTTCTAGAAAAAACAGGAAAATATGTGTTGGTATTTCTTTAAAAAATTGAACAAAGTAATGATTTTTTGAGCGGAAGTGCATAGTGCGCATGGTTACTTACTGCCTATGTGCAAGCAACCATGCACACTGCCCAACGAGATAGAAATACATAGAGTGCTTCTGTAATTGGTTCTCTGCTGTGGCAGCTGAAGCCAACTTGGGGAGAGCCCGCCATCTTTGATGAGGTACAAATTCTGCGTGTGTCAAGGAGTCACCTCGGTTCTTTCAGCTGCTCGGCGATCGTGCTATGTTTTGTGAATATTCCCAATTATCAGCACATTTTGGATATTTATTTCAACAATAAAATGCCATTTACTCCACTTTTAGAACGTTAGCCCTACATTTCACAAGTAAGCATTTTAAAATAAGGTTGAGCTGTAAATGCTCAGTTAATCAAACGCAGAAAATAGGACATCTAATCCGTGTAGCTGGTGATTAAACCAGCAGATGAACCATTTCAATATGTGTGTTATCTTAAGACTTTTTATTCCTTATATTTTGTAAACAGTCGTACTCAATGTGAACACTGAATCATGTTTATGGGAAGATGAGGTTAATTGTGGTTGGTTGGTTGGTTGGATTGGAGGTTTAACGACCACCGTGAGCAACTCAATGGGCTATAAGCAGTCGCCCGTCCCTAATTTAGGGTCACTGGTTCCAGGGAAGGGAGAGAGCCAGTGCCGTAAGACAAACACAACATCCATGCCCGACCGGGATTCGAACCCGGACCCCTTACGGACGAATGATCAGAGGCCAGCGCCGTAGACCACTGCGCCACCGGGGCGGCAGGTTAATTGTGAGTTACCAACTTTGAGGCTTTTTGGGAACAATTTTTACTTATGCTAGTGTTTTTTTTTTTTTTACATATACTTGAGGATGTTTTGCAAATGGCATTTGCATATATATTCTAGAATCTGTACAGTGTACTTGCGACTTGTCTGACAAGACAACAAATATTTCAAAATCTTGGGAAGCAGCAATTTCTTTTTATGTGATAAATATCATGTACCCATGGCTAATGCCCATTAGATAGCAAATACTGGTAAAGCAATCAATTTATGGTTACTTAAATTGCAGAAGTAATAATTGTGATTGGTAATATAAATTTATTGCTTGCTGACACCTGTCAGGAAACAATCTAGTATTTTATCTGAAAGCACAGGGTCACCCAGCTTGTGTTCTAGGCATTTGTCTCTGATTAGTGATTAATCTGTAGTATTATCTGTAGTATTACTGGATGTAAGGTCAGGTGATGCGTAACATCACAGCCTCTCCTTGACAAATGTCAACCCCGCCTTCTCGTGGTGCATCCTGTTCCCACTAAAGGGGCTCTGACGACCGCCCATAGCGGTATAACTATACCATCGGGATTAGAGGAAATTCTATCCCACACTCACCAACCCGCTTGGCCAGCGTGGTGAGTTATGGCCAAACCCCTCCAAAATGATTCCACAACTTAAATCTTGGCCCTCAGTCTCCGGCAGCTGGAATGTACCTGGCCAAGGCAGCGGCCAGTGCGACATGAAGGCAGAGGGTGCTAAGAATCCCGGAGGACCGGACTAGGCTGCCATCTGATGCTGACCTTGGCTACTTACAATGGACGCTCCCTATCTTCTGATTCAAGGCTTCTTGAATTGGAAGAGGAACTACAAAGGATCAAGTGGGACATCGTGGGGCTAAGTGAGGTAAGGAGAAAAGGAGAAGATCTCATCGAACTGAAAAGTGGACATCTCTTCTACTATCGTGGGACAGATACTGGCAGAACTAGTGGTGTTGGATTTATAATAAACAAGAAACTGAAGGATAAAGTTGTAGAAGTTGAAAGTTCCTCTGACAGAGCTGCACGACTTGTTATCCAACTCTCGAAAAGATACCAGGCTCAGATTATTCAAACTTATGCACCCACCACAAGTCATCCTGAAGAAGAAATTGAAGAATTTTATGAGGAAATTCGTCATCTAAATAATAAAGGTAAGCAACACTTGAAAATAATTATGGGAGATTTCAATGCAAAAATAGGGCAACGGCAACAGAATGAAACTTCAGTAGGTAAATTCGGTCATGGCAACAGAAACCAGCGTGGAAATACTCTCGTTGAGTTTGCAGAGGCAGAAGGGTTTTTTCATCTTGAACTCCTTCTTCAAGAAAAAGCCACACAGGAAATGGACATGGAGACATCCAAATGGGACGACAAGTGAAATTGATTTTATTATGTGTAACAAAAAATTCGTCATAGAAGACTGCAGTGTGCTAAACAAGTTCAACACAGGTAGTGACCATAGATTGGTGAGATGTAAGATGCACCTCAACACTAAACTTGAACGTGGCAAGCTCATAAGACAAACAAAATCTATTGACATAACCAACCTTAAAAAACACCATAATACCTTCAAGTTAGAACTGAAGAACAGGTTCTCTGCTTTAGAAGGCCTAACATCGGAAGAAGTGGACATCTCTGAAGTTAACAGAAAAGTAACCAAAGCTCTTATGGAAACAGCAACAAAGTTAGCTGGGTCTAAGAACAAGTTGCATGTGAACAAATTATCAGGAAAAACCAAAATGTTGATGCAAAAAAGAAGAGAGATGAGGACAACTAAAGAAGATGTGACTTCCAAAGTGGAATATATAGAGCTATGCAAGACAGTAAGAAAAAGTATCACTGAAGACGTAAGGAAATTCAACTGTGAACTAGTGAGGAAAGCAATTGAAAACAACCAAAGCCTAAAGATAGCAAAGGGACATCTCAGTAAGGGAAGAAAACAGATTATGGCACTGAGAAAAGAAGATGGTTCTGTAACAAGAAATAGAGGCGAAATTTTGACAAGAGTGAAAGATTTCTACCCAAATTATATGAAAGGGATGATATATGCACTCCAGACATCATGAAAGATACCAGTACCAGAGTTCCTCCAGTCCTTCCAGCAGAAGTTGCACATGCAATCAAGAACATGAAGCGAGGAAAAGCTCCAGGAGAAGATGGAATTACTGTAGACATCATACAAGAAGCAAGTGGAGAAATCGAAACAGTACTCGCCCAAATTTTCACTCGATGCCTTAATGAAGGAAAGATTCCTGAGAATTGGAACACCGCTACAATGATCCTGCTACATAAGAAAGGTGACATTGAGGATCTCGGAAACTACAGACCTATCAGCCTCCTATCAGTAGTTTATAAAATCTTCACTAAAGTTCTTTCACACCGCTTGAAGGTAACACTGGACATGGCTCAACCGAGAGAACAAGCTGGATTCAGGAGTGGCTACAGCACAATAGATCATATCCACGTGCTGAGAGAACTAATTGAAAGAGCGAGGGAATATGAACTTCCATTGTGCATGGCTTTTATCGATTATGAAAAAGCCTTTGATTCGGTGAAACCATCAGCAGTTACAATGGCTCTGAAAACCTGCGGTATTGAAGATGCATACATTAATATTATTAATAACATCTATGAAAATGCAAGTGCAAAGATTAGGCTGTTTGAAAAAATACAACACACGTAAAAATTGGAAAGGGAGTGAGACAAGGTGACACCATATCTCCGAAGCTCTTTAATGCCACATTGGAGGGTGTTTTTCAGTCGCTGAGCTGGGAAAACAAGGGGATAAAGATTAATGGAGATTATCTAACCCACCTTCGTTTTGCTGATGACGTAGTCATTTTTGCAACTACCCCATCAGAGCTGCAGAGTATGATCCAGGAACTTGCTGACAAGAGTAAAGAAGTGGGATTAAAAATGAACTTTCAGAAGACAAAAGTGATGTTCAATGCTTTTACAAGAAATGAAGATTTATCGATTGATGGAGAAAAGCTGGAGATAACAGACACGTACGTTTATCTTGGACAGCAGATATCAAGTGAGGGTCACATTGGTGAAGAAATTAATCGGCGTACAAAACTTGCCTGGAGAGCTTTCGGAAGAAACAGCATAATTTTCAAGAGCAATATGCCATTATGTCTTAAAAGAAAAGTGTTTGATCAATGCATCCTTCCAGTGCTTGCGTATGGTGCAGAGACGTGGACCTTAACTGCAAAGAGACATACAAAGGCTGCAGACAACTCAAAGCAGCATGGAGAGGTGCATGCTTGGTGTAACCAGGAGAGATAAGAAGAGGAACTCGTGGATCCGAAAAATGACAAGAGTGGAAGACGTCATGATCAGAGTTAAATCCCTGAAATGGCAATGGGCTGGACATACTGCCAGAAGGACAGATCATCGATGGACAGCCGAAATTTTAGATTGGATTCCAAGGGACAGGAAAAGACCCAGAAGAAGACCACATGGGAGATGGGTGGATGAAATTCGAAAGTATGCAGGGGTGACATGGAGGAGACTGGCACAAGACAGACCGTTGTGGAGGAAACTTGGGGAGACCTTCGTCCAGCAGTGGATTGATAATGGTTGACAATGATGATGATGATGATGATGATGATTACTGCAACAAAGTGAGAGAGTGGGGAGCTTGAAAATTTCTTGACAGAATACTCTTTATTTGTGAATGTGTTAGTACAATGTGTGTGGTTTTTGGGTAGCAAAAATACAGGCAATATTGATTTAAAACTGAAAATAGGAAACAGGGAGTACAATGGTACCTCAAAAATGCAAATAACATAAAATATTCATGAAAACTGGCACAAACGATTATGAAATGACAATTGAAAAAAAATTATGGAATAATACAAAAGAAAGGGACTAGCAACATTTTGTGATAACTACTTGCATTTGATTTTTGCGTGATAGGTGGTGTTTTTTTTTTTTTTTTTTTTTTTTGAAGAATGTGACCTCTGATTCATGATGAATGTACAGTCAGTATGTCCATGTATAAATTGCCTGTTATTCCTTTTGCATCAACCATATATATGAGAGGTTAGTATTGAACAAATATCACTCACGTAAATCAATCTTTCTTTGAATTGAACAAGTTGTGCCTGTATTTCTCTAAAATACAAATCAGACGCACTTGTATTTCCAGCAAGACTGTTGAAGGAACCCACAAAATAACAACACAAAACATAAACATTTGGTCGCCAAACTTTTTGCACATCATGAATGCAAATCAGTGGTTGTTAATTTCTCACTTCATATTAATAACAGGCTGTGCCCTTAAAATTGAAACAAAAAAAAAAACTATGTGCAGTACATCTTAACAATTGCCAAAATGTGTACAAATATCAGGTGAAAACTACAAAATTTCAGCTTTGGGACAACAAAAAACTAGGCTTCTTAAAAAGAAAAGTAAAATATGAAAGCGCAAATAAAAAAATATTAAATACTTAATACTGAAACAAAAAAAAATACAATTTTTTGTCCCATAAATAATTAAAGTCCATAATCTGAATTTTTTGGTCACTCAGCCCAGAGCTTGAAAAATATCTAAAATAATACATGCCCAGAGAAAAATTTACCTGCCCAGATATTAAAAGCAGGATGTGCAGAAAGATTTTTCTTTTGATACCAAAAATTATAAGTCTTTTTAGGTTGAAAAAGTACATAAAACTATTTTTAGCTACTCGGTACTGGTGTCGCTAACTGTAAATAGCATTTGGAGCATCATATTGCCCCAATGTCTGTCTATACCTAGGTCACAGGGGAGTTACAGAAGTGATATACATATATCTGTAACTACAACATATATTAGGTCACCAAGTTTATTTAAACTGCACTTAAGAATAATTATTTTCAATTCTTTTTCTTACGGATAAACCTTGGAAGATAGTTAAATGATACATAGCAAATAAACATATGTAGATACATAAATAAAATAATTTTCATCAAAAAAAGGGTTAGCCTATTCCTGCTGTTAAAATACATCGAAAAGTAAACTGACAATAAAAAAATACAGGAAAAAGGTAAGTAATGTTTATACGTAATGTTTTATATATATAGAGAGAGAGAGGGAAAGAGAGGGTGGGCGACATCATAACCAGGTGTATATATATATATACATATATATATATATATATATACTGTATGTATGGCCTTAACTACAAAAGAAAAGCAGGATGTGTAGATTTTTCTTTTGATACCAAAAAAAGACATGCAAAGAATGCAGACAACTCAAAGAATATATATATACAGAGAGAGATAGAGTGAAATCACTGAAATGGCAATGGGCTGGACATGTTGCCAGAAGAACAGACCACCGATGGACGACTGAAATTTTGAACTGGATTTCGAGGGACAGAAGACCCAAGGGAGATGGGTGGATGGAATTCGAAACCAATGCCGGAGTAATATGGAGGAGACAGGCTCAAGACACACAATTGTGGAAGAAACTTGGGGAGACCTTCATTCAGCAGTGGATTGGTAATGGTATATATATCATCATCATTGACAACTATTATCATTACAATATATGTATACTGTATATAATCAAAATATATATATATATCATTATCATCATTGTCAACCATTATCAATCCACTACTGGATGAAGGTCTCCCCAAGTTTCTTCCGCAACTGTATGTCTTGAGCCTATCTCCTCCATGTTACTCCGACATGCTTTCGAATTTCAGCCACCCATCTCCCATGGGGTCTTCTGGGTTTTTTTCGGTAACACTTAAGCTATGATTTAACTTTGGGGCTCCAGATGTCTTTCCTTAAAGAGTGGTTTGGGGTTCCTGAGTTGTTTTATTCTATGTCATTTTTGTCTAGAACCATGAAAGTGGGTTACTTCTGGTTAATTCTATGTTTATTTCTACTACGTCTAATTCCTGCAGCAAGGTGCAGTGTTGATGTGGTCTAATTACTACATGAGTGTGCTTTACTTCTTTTTACTGATATATGTATAACATCAACCATTATCAATCCACTGCTGGATGAAGGCCTCCCCAAGTTTCTTCCACAGCCTGTCTCCTCCGTGTCACTCCTGCATGATTTCGAATTTCATCCATTCATCTCCCATGGGGTCATCTTCTGGGTCTTATGTATACATAGAGAGAGAGAGAATTATATTGTGTGAAGTATTTAGTGTATGTACTGGGAGATACCTTTATTATGGTCAAGTTACCACAATTGCCTTGCTTACCCACGAATAAGGCTTACAGATCTGTGTTGTCGAATGTTAAGGCTAACAAACAGATTAGAAACATGCCCAGTGCTAAGGACTTTTAATTTTTATTAAATAAAAACCAGTTAAGTAGTAGTTTTTTTCTGATTATATAAGATAGGGGCAGTTGGTAAAAGTATTTTAATATTGGTACCTCTTGGCTGTGTAAACTCATTGTTTGTTTTCCGTTTTTCTTCGAACTTTTTTTTTTCATTTAAAACTCTCATAAAATATTTGGTGTCTATGTATTTGGAGTGATAAGCTGTGGGATGATTCAGCATTCTCATGGTGATGACCCACGGATATCTAAGATTTTTACCGAAATTGCGGATTGACTGCAACTGTAGTTTTTATTTTTGTATTTCTTTTTTTTTTTCATTTACTATATTACCGCTGACTTATATTTCACTGAAAATTGGTTCCAAAAAATTTGCGAAATGTCAAAAAATTACGGCATGAGATTTTATTCAACGAAAGCAAGCTGCATCCATTAAAATATCATTTTCTTTTTAAAACACTATTGCCGCCAACTAACAATGAAAAGCGTTATTTGATACGTTAAAGTTTTAGTCTCACCCCTAGGTGTTTATAACAACATTTCTGAGTTATATCCTTATTTAACATTAAACCATATATTACGAAAACTCCCTTTCTTAACACGGAACGGAAATCGTTCTGTACCTCATCAAACATGGCTGCCACTTGTTTCCGGTGGCTTCACCCGTTCCCCGACGTAAGCGCTCTACGTACTTCTATCTCGTTGATACTGCCCGTGTGCAAGTAACCATGTTTAAAATATAACCAAAAGCCTAATGTTAAGAAATAAGAAGTCCGAAATACTCCTTCTTTCCATCCTTGGTTCGCATGCGCTAAGCAAAACTGCTTAAGCCACAGGAAGTGACGTCACGTTCCTGCACTCTCGCAGCGCAGACTCCCACCACCTCAGAGAGAGGACAGAAACAGCTGATCTGTTTTGGCTTCACTCAAAACGGGTCCCTTCACCTCCTCTTCTTCTAACCTCCTTGCGTCCGTCCCTAATTTAGTCACTGGTTCCAGGGAAGGGAGAGAGTCAGTGCCGTAAGATAAACACAACATCGATGTCTCACCGAGATTTGAACCCGGATCCCTTTCGAATATTTTTTTCCATTTGCTCTCTCACTGTGATCACCTGAGTTCGTGGCTACAAACTTGTGCATAATGCTAAATTTGCAAAATGCTGCATAATGAAACAAGCACATTAAAAAAAATTATAACTGAACTATGTAGTTTCCTAATAATTTTATTTAGAGTACTGATCACTTGAGCAGTTACCGATGTTCTGTGCCCCTTCTCCCTATCCAGCTAAGGATATAACTGACAGGTCATAAAAAAGGTTTTTAGAATTCTGGAACGGTTTTATCATACAGAAAAGAAGCAGATGCAACAATTTTTTTGTCCATCTTGAGTGGTGGAGCCAGTTTATTTACCCTTTTAAGGTAAGTGCGAGTCTGTAGAATGTAAACATAGCAAAATGATACACATGAACTTGGGAACTATTTGAAGCATTCATAAATGAGTAACAATAGCCACCATACTCTTGCATAACCTTACAGTACAATGAACTATTTGATTACGACTTACAGAGGAAGTTGCCTGCATATTCTCCTTCAGTATACTTCCAGAAATTCCATTTTTGAAAATCTGGGCAACAGTTTTTTATGGTATCCATGTGCACAACTCAAAAAATTGGGAGAAAAACTTCCTATGGGGCAGAACATTGTATACACAATTCAAAGTTAAGCCTATAGAATTTACAAATTAGCCCAATATAATATGCATTCAAACATGTTCTAACCGCAGCTCACAAAAATTTAGGGCCAAGTTGCTTCCTTCAACTAACAAGTTCAAAAAATTAGAAAAAATGCACTTATGACAGTCAATTCTTAACACCCGGGCAAGTGCATAATCCAGCCCGTTGAATTTTAACTTATTTCTAACTAAAGCACTAAGCCGCTCCGGTGGCGCAGTGGTCTAAGCGATGGCCTCTGATCATTCATCCGTAAGGGGTCTGGGTTCGAATCCCGGTGAGGCATGGATGTTGTGTTTGTCTTACGGCACTGTCTCTCTCCCTTCCCTGGAACCAGTGACCCTAAATTAGGGACGGGCGACTACTTATAGCCCATTGAGTTGCTCACGGTGGTCTTTAAACCTCCAATCAAAAAAAAAAAAAAAGCACTAAATCCTAACGAACTAACGCCAGAAATGAAGCCTAATTAAAAATGCATACCCATAAACAATCTTCTGAAATAATGAACAGTTAAAAAAAAATCAACTGAAATTAAAAGAAAATAAGCAAAAGTGAATAAAAAAAGACGGAAGAAACACGTTACGATAACGTAGTTCGTCAAATATACGGAAAAACACTTTGTTAAAATAGCCAAACTCACGACCAAATGGACTTTGGAAACCAACTACCTTTGGAAAGAACTTCAAATTTCGGTAAAAAAATCAACTGAAATTAAAAGAAAATAAGCAATAATGAATAAAAAAACCGGAAGAAACACGTTACAGTAACGTAATTTGTCAAATATACGGAAAAACACTTTGTTAAAGTAGCCAAACTCACGACCAAACGGGCGTTGGAAACCAACAACAACAACCGTTGGAAAGAACTTCAAATTTCGAGCAAAGTGCTCGAGCATGCGCGTAGGGCAGTTCAGTAGTTCGCTTGGGCTAGCACAACAGCAGCCAGCATCGGTTTTATGACGTCATGATTACAGAAATTGCCTCAAGTGGACAGCCTAGGTATATTATTGGCTTTTTTTTTTTTTTTTTTTTTTTTTGATTGGAGGTTTAACGACCACCGTGAGCAACTCAATGGGCTATAAGCAGTCGCCCGTCCCTAATTTAGGGTCACTGGTTCCAGGGAAGGGAGAGAGCCAGTGCCGTAAGACAAACACAACATCCATGCCTGACCGGGATTCGAACCCGGACCCCTTACGGACGAATGATCAGAGGCCAACGCCTTAGACCACTGCGCCACCGGGGCGGCTTATTGGCTTTGGTTAGGAGGCTCCATAAATTGTTTCTAAAAAGTGTTTGATTTTTTTTATGTTGGAGTTTTAACGACCACCGTGAGCAACTCAATGGGCTATAAGCAATCGCCCGTCCCTAATTTAGGGTCACTGGTTCCTGGGAAGGGAGAGAGCCAGTGCCGTAAGACAAACACAACATCCATGCCTCACCGGGATTCGAACCCTGACCCCTTTCGGACGAATGATCAGAGGCCATCGCTTAGACCACTGCGCCACCGGGGCGGCTCATACGTTTTCAGCCTTCACTATTGTGAGTTTAGTTGTTCCAGAATAAATCAGTCGTCAAGGTGGTGGTGACGCCGGAAAGCAAATATAGGCAGACTTTGAAGTAAGAAATGGCCGTCCCGGTGGCGCAGTGGTCTAAGGCGCTGGCCTCTGATCATTCGTCCGTAAGGGGTCCGGGTTCGAATCCCGGTCAGGCATGGATGTTGTGTTTGTCTTACGGCACTCTCTCTCCCTTCCCTGGAACCAGTGACCCTAAATTAGGGACGGGCGACTACTTATAGCCCATTGAGTTGCTCACGGTGGTCGTTAAACCTCCAAACCTCCAATCAAAAAAAAAAAGTAAGAAATGTGTTCTGGGTTTTTGTTGTTGTTGTTGAAGACGATGAGTGCCGCCCCGGTAGCGCAGTGGTCTTTCTTTTTTTTTTTTTTTTTTGATTGAAGGTTTAACGACCACCGTGAGCAACTCAATGGGCTATAAGTAGTCGCCCGTCCCTAATTTAGGGTCACTGGTTCCAGGGAAGGGAGAGAGCCAGTGACGTAAGACAAACACAACATCCATGCCTCACGGGATTCGAACCCGGACCCCTTACGGGCGAATGATCAAAGGCCATCGCTTAGACCACTGCGCCCCTTCCCTGGAACCAGTGACCCTAAATTAGGCACGGGCGACTGCTTATAGCCCATTGAGTTGCTCACGGTGGTCGTTAAACCTCCAATCAAAAAAAAAAATAAAAAAAATAAAATAAAAAAAGGCGATGAGGCTTATAGATTGCGCTTTGTGCCTCACAGCATCTAGTTGGCCGAGCTGTAATAGCGAAAATGTCTCCTGATCACGATGAATCACTAAAATGCACGAACAGCACGTGAAGCCACGGCCGCATCACAAAAGTCCATCATGTGAAACGCACATGAGGAGCAGCGTTAGAAATGGAGTTCAATGTGAGAAGCGTCTGTAGAGAACTATGAATTCCTCCAACGCCCGAACTTTTATTTTTGCCACGGAAGCGTCCCGAAAGTCCAACAAGGAATACGCTTGAGAAGAGACGGAAGTTGTGGGTGGGGTTGTCACACCGAGACAAATTTTCCGATATGCGCTGTAAGCCGGGCACGAGAGTAGGAAGTGAGTAAAAGTCTCAGGACCGGAGCTACAGAAGCACATCGGGGAGGGACGTTTCCGAATCAGAAAAAGGTAGCCATTTAATGGTGTCATGTCCGTGCGTAATTGCTGAATGATGACCGCTTAGGAACTCCGATAACAATGTTCGCCAGGCCATCTGTGACGAAAGCTGATGTACGGATGTCGATCTGCCCACCCGGATGAAAGCCAGGCTGAATCTAAAGCAGAGCGGATCATGGAACCACTGTGACGAGCAGCGTCGGAGGCTGTAACAGGGGGAGGGGCAGGGCCAGGCACTCAGCATGGCCCCCTTGGGCGTCAGCGGCCTCACTCTCTGGTAGACCTACATGAGCCGGGCACCAAACGAGCACAATGTCCTCGTAGGAAGAGCAGAGACGTTGGAGAGAATCGTGCAGAAGAACGATAATGTCTTGAGATTTGCGATTTAATGCCAGCAAAGCCTGTATAACCGAACGACTATCAGTAAGCAGCAAGAGGCCAACGCGCGGGCCGGGAGAAGATTCAAGAGCTGTTATCAGGGCCCACGCTTCAGCCGAGAACACTGAGGATACAGTCGAGAAGGAGAACGAACGGCTGGAAGTGCTCCGTGGAAAAAATGTCCGATCGCTACCGAGGAGTTAATCTTCGAAGCGTCAGTTGCAATGTTGTGATGCGACGCTGAGTACTGATCCAAGAACACCACAAAGCGATGTCTGAGAAGCATCGGATGCAGATATCGGTGCTGAAAAGGGAGACCCGAGCAGATAATCAAGTAGCAGAGAGCAGACGAAACAGGAGGAGCCGGCAGTGCCTGAAGATCGCTGTTGACGAAAAGCGGCTCCTGTTAGAGGCGACTGAGCATGATTTCAAGAGGAAAGCCATGGGACCTCCAAGCGTAGAATGACAAGGCGTCCTCTTCCATAAGAAGATCAGCGATAGGAGAACGCTGACCCATCGACAAGTGGCGGTACAAAATTCGGACTGTCAGGAGGGTGATTCGAGAACGAACGCTAGCGATTCCACATTCAGCCCGCAAGATCGCAACAGGCGTCGAGCGAAGGAGGTGAATGGCTGCTCGGAGTGCATGATTGGATGGATTGGAGGTTTAACGACCACCGTGAGCAACTCAATGGGCTATAAGCAGTCGCCCGTCCCTAATTTAGGGTCACTGGTTCCAGGGAAGGGAGAGAGCCAGTGCCGTAAGACAAACACTACATCCATGCCTGACCGGGATTCGAACCCGGACCCCTTACGGACGAATGATCAGAGGCCAACGCCTTAGACCACTGCGCCACCGGGGCGGCAGTGCATGATTGAGCAGAACCTCTAGAGAATCGTAGAGATAGTTGGGGGATGCAAACAGGACTGGAGCCGCATATTCCAGAATTGGCCGAATCACAGCAATGACAAAGGCAAGAGTGTTGGGAAAGCCAAGACCCACCGGCGATGACAACCAACTCTAACAGCAGAGAAAGCTCGGAAGACTGACTTCTTAACGTGCGTGAGTTGGGAAGACCAAGTCAGGGAGGAGTTGGACCAGACACCTAAAATCTTGATTGAGGACTGCCAGGCCACTGATTGGAACCCAACCGGAAGGGAAGGGCTGGCGACCGGCGCTTACGAGAGAAGTCAACCGCGGAGCTTTTAGAAGGAGAGAGACTTAAATCCCAGGAAGATGTCCACTGCACAATGGATTCCAAAGTGGATTGCATATAGCTAAGTGCCGCCGCCCGGTTGGGGCTATAGGAAACAATAAAAATGTCGTCTGCAAATAAGAACATATGCGCATTCGGATGACAGCAATCAACCACATCATCAATGTATAAGTTAAAAAGGATAAGCGAAATGGAGCTACCCTGAGGAACACCTCGACACTGCGGAAAGGAGGATGACACCGTTCCCCGCCAACGAACGCGAAATCTGCGCAGAGCAAGAAAGTCAGCCAACCAACAAAGAAGACGTCCACGGATACCTAGAGACCCCAATTTACCGAAAAGAGCAGGATGATAGACCGAATCATATGCCTCCTGAAAGTCCAAAGAAATCAGAAAAGCATAATTATGTCGAGCTCGAGCCACCAGAAGATGACGTTGGATCGACAGAAGGCACGCACGATGTTGAACGTCCTGGCAAAAATGCGAACTGCAGCTTGCTGATCCGTTGATGGGAGATAATAAAGTCCGCTAAGCGAGAGACCAGGACTTTTTCCAAGATCTTCGAAAGAACCGATGTAAATGTGATCGTTCGGTACGATGATAAGTCGAAAGCAGATTTGTTAGGCTTCTTTATTGGGATCACCCAAGACTCCTTCCAGCATGAAGGATGAACGCCGGCAGACCAAAAGAGGTTCAGAGGGTCAACCAGCTACGACGAATTCCACCTCCATATTCGTCTCACCAGTTCGTAAGTACACCCATCAGGACCGGGTGCACAGCATCGGGGCGATCTATTAATAGCCCTGGCAATTTCACCGGCTGTAAGTAACGCATCCATCACTAGGAAAGAGTCATTACGGCCAAGAGAAAAGGAATGCACCGCACAGCAGAAGGCTGTGGAAAAAGATCACCGAATGTCGAAGCATGCGCCACCGGATCAGCAACAAGGGTATCGTCAATCCGAAGGAGCAGGTGATCCGGGCTCGATCAAACATGAGATTTCAGGCTGCGCAGGAGGGAAAAAACGAATCCTTTCCTCGAGGTATCGTTGCATTGTGCTTTCCAGTAGGCACGTCTCTTAAGTTGGAGGAGGTGGCGAATATTCCGTTCTTCCTGCCAATATAACGTCCAAGCGAAAATGCAGCCAGACGACTTGTCTCAGCAAAGGAGGCTACGTTTCTTGCGAAGCCGTTGAGCACACTCAGAGTCCCACCAGCGAGACCAACGTCGACGTTGACCGCTGTGCCTACGAGAAGCATCAAGAATCTGGGAAATCCGGTTCAGGATCAGAGCGGCACCGTCAGGAGTGGAAGGATGTTTATCTGGGATATGCTTCTGGATGGAAGGCAAAGCCACTGACCACGCAACTGGCTGCAGATCCGGTGAAGGAAGGGGATGGGAGCCAAACATCCCTTCCGCCAATGTTGTAATGACAGGATGATGGGTGCTACCGTAGATATCAATATCCACTGACCAGGAGCAGTAAGGAACCAGTGGCGGAGAGCAGAGGGTGAGATCCAAAACCGAGCAACTTGACCCCCTGCAAAAGGTAGAGGCCCCGAGTTAAGGAGACAAAGATCTTGTGAGCAAAGCCAGTCCATGAACTTATATTACCTCCCCGGCTCGGAGAAGCAGAGCCCCAGCTGGGGTGGTGAATGTTGGAATCCCCAACCACCATACAGCAATCAGTGAGCAGTTGTTCGATTCGCCCAGAAAGAGCGCCTAGAGGGGAGGAGAAGGAATGTATATATTAATAACCCGGAGCGTGGTTTCGCCAGAAAAGATATCCGTAACCAGCAGCTGTTCGTTCGAATCCGAGCTAAAGAGGTCTTGCAGTAAGGAGTCCACCCCCTCCAGCCCTTCCCCCAGATCACTTCTATACACCGTTCGGTCTGGGAGGGAAAAAGAGATACCAGGAGATAGCCAGGATTCATGGATAGTTAAGATCGTGGCTGTAGCAAAAATAGAACAGTCGGTGAAATAAGGTTTTTTCGAGCGAACGGAATGCGCATTCCATTGGACCAGCGACCAACTATTCATGAAGAGAGAAGTGTTCCGCTAGGCCGAATACCGTCTTGAACCGCTTGGAACAGAGACTACAGAGAAACTTTCCATCGTCACGATGAGCTGTCAGGTGAGACAGCAGGGCCAGACGAGAAAAGAAGGGCATGGCGCACGGAGGACACAAGAAGGTTCTGGAGTGAGAAAGTTTGACGGATTCCGCAGCCGACTCCACATACGGAACCACATATTCTTCGCATAACAGGAATTCATCGGCGCTTTGGTCAGTGTCAGGAGGTTGCTCATCAAGCGCTGAGGTAGTGGGAGGATTCTGCAAAACTTCAGCCTGTGGCACCTGTGCAGCGGTTGAGGTGGGACCGGCATGTAGGGAAGAAGAAGGAGGTGAAAGAAGATTCGTCAACGAGTCCAATCTACTGGTGAGTTTGGAGATGATATCCAGAAGGTGAGGGAAGGCAGAGCAGCAAGCACACGGAGGGTGAGCATGTGCCGCCGCCGCATATGAGGCCTGGTGGACTTGACGCACAGAGTCCCGAGTCTCTGGATAACTTAGATGCTTCGTAGCCATAATATCTAGTATCCTCTTTTCTTGGAGATAAATTGGGAAGTTAGTGTAAGAGGCAGGATGAAAGCCTTCGCACAAGACGCACTTGAAGCTCGACGCTGAGCATGCCGAAGAGTCATGGCCTTCACCACAACGAGAACAGCAAGCGGCACTACGACAGGCTGACAGCACATGGCCATAACACTGACAATTTTTACACTGCCTAGGCGAATCCAAAAAAGGGTCTGACCGCACACCTCGAATACCACAGATAGATAGTGCCACGTTTAGTAAAGCCCAGTTCCTTCACTAAGACTGAAGAAGTAGGGACCCTCGAGGAATTTACTGAACGTCGGGACCGAACAACACGAAGACAGTTCACTCCACGGTCCAACAATTCCGTAGCAATCTCATCTACAGGGGCTTCAATGTCCACATCTCGAACTAAAAACTTCTTTGTCATAAGCTTAGTGAGGACCTGAGTTTTGACAGGGACCTGAAGAAAATGAGAAAGTTGAGAAATTTCCAGCAAGCAAATGAGATTCGAGGAACGCACCAATAAGTCACCCTAACGTAAAAACTGAACGTCTGAAATCGAGTTATGCATTGAAGTATTGTCCACGAAGAACCTCTTCAACAGCATCGAACGGACTCTGGGTAGCTTCCCAGAAGTCGCGGAAAGAAATATTTCCCCACGAGTCATTGCACTCGCAAATGCTCTAAGCAGCAATTCCTGAGGAGATCAATGAACCGAACAAACAAAATCATTAACTGGTACTAGCAAACCACCCAGTTGACGAAGCTCATCAGCCGGCGAAGAACGCATCCTTATAGCCGGAATAGAGGAATCAGAGTCCCCCATCCCCGCCGGGCCAACCGGCGGTAGCAGGGGCCCACCCCGAATCAACTGACCACGACAAAAAAGAGCATGCAATGTAAAATATCCTACCTTGGATACGGGAAGAACCAACCTAGCAGGCAAAGAAACGAAAATAAAATAGGAAATAAAATAGGAAATGCAACGAAACAAGAACGCTTTCGCCAACGATGACACACCCATAACACACGGTATCCTACGGGGCTCACTGACTAGAAACAGGAGAGCCAATTTCACACACCGCTCTTGAGTCCACCGTGCCGCCCCGGTGGCGCAGTGGTATAAGGCGCTGGCCTCTGATCATTCGCCCGTAAGGGGTCCGGGTTCGAATCCCGGTCAGGCATGGATGTTGTATTTGTCTTACGGCACTGGCTCTCTCCCTTCCCTGGGACCAGTGACCCTAAATTAGGGACGGGCGACTGCTTATAGCCCATTGAGTTGCTCACGGTGGTCGTTTAACCTCCAATAAAAAAAAGTCCACCGTTCTGGAGTTTACAACTTTTTTCTTTTTTTGTATAAAAGCATATAACTCACCGTTACAAGGCACAAGCTAAAGCATGCTTTCTGAGGTGTGAAGTTAACATTTTCCAATCATGTGTTTCATATTGACGATTTTTCTTTTGTATTGGCGGTTTAACGACCACCGCGATTAACTCCATTTCCTATAGGCAGTAATTTAAAATTCGAGCCACTGGTTCCCGGGAAGGGAGAGAGCCAGTGCCGTAAGACAAACAAAACAGCCATACCTCACCGGGATTCGAACCCGGAACCCCTTTCGGACGAATGATCAGAAGTCATTGCTTAGACCACTGCGCTACCGGGGCGGCAATTCACGATTCAAACGTTTTAGGGGTTTAAGGTTTTATGGCAACTTAAAGATGGGAACAGCAGATAAGATGGAAGATGTTGTACTGCAATTTGTTATTTCATTGATTATACGTAAGGTGACAAGACATCGGAACACTGATTTGATGTCAAAATGGCGGGGTGTCCCCAAATCAGGAGATCTTTTGGGGACACTTACATACTCAAACTAAATATGCAATTTTTTTGTCACAAAACTGTATGGTTTCTATAAATGTGATTTTACGTATGAAAATTGGTGTCTTAAAAGGATATGTCATGCAGAATGTTCGCAATTTGTAGTGACAAAGCAAAGCTATGATGGCGAGAACATTATAGCAAAAGCATCATGAGTGTGCAACTTGATTTTAATTCAGCACATTAACCTTAAGTATATGTGCTGATTAAAATCAAGCTGCACACTCATGATCGAATTGCATGGCGAATTTTTTTGGGACTCAGAACAGGTACAGTCAAAATTAGGCTGCCTTAGTGGTGTAGTGCTCTTAGTGCTGGCCACTGACCATTCGTATAAGTTGGTACTGGTTCGAGTTCCGAATGAGGCATGGATGGTGTGTTTGTCTTACAGCACTTGCTCTCTCCCTCCCTAGAAAAAACATCCCCAAATTAGGGGACACTGGTCAGCTTAATTAGATTTCTGGTCAGCTTAATTATACGTGTATATCCTCAGCTGTACATCATACAGCGTCAACATGGTGTAACAGAAAACTGGATTCGTCTGACCATGAGACCTCTTCCAGTCTTCGCCGCCCCGGTGGCGCAGTGGTCTAAGGCGCTGGCCTCTGATTGTTCGTCCGTAAGGGGTCCGGGTTCGAATCCCGGTGAGGCATGGATGTTGTGTTTGTCTTACGGCACTGGCTCTCTCCCTTCCCTGGAACCAGTGACCCTAAATTAGGGACGGGCGACTGCTTATAGCCCATTGAGTTGCTCACGGTGGTCGTTAAACCTCCAACCTCCAATCCTTCCAGTCTTCTATGGTACAATGTCGGTGATTACGTACCCACTGCAGGCTCTGACGACGGTGAACGGCTGTGGCATAGGCATACGAATGGGTCTGCGGTTGCGGAAATCCATACCTAAGAGCGTACGATGAACCGTGCGTTCGGACACATTGGGCCCTTCAACACAGTTGAAATTACGGGTGATGTCAGCCACGGTAGACTTCTTGTTGCTGCGGAGAAGACGAGGTAGCCTGCGCTGACCTCTGGCATCAATGGAGCGTGGCCTACCCACGTCTTGTCGACTGCTCGATGTGTCACCTGTTTCGGACTATTGTTGAGAGGTACTAACTACTGCACGGCATGAGCAGCCTACTAGCGTTGCTGTTTCGGAGATGTTAATTCTTATCAAAGCGTCTTGTGCTAACGATCTGGCCTTAGTCGAAATCAGATAAATCTTTTGTTTTTCCCATGTTGAGACGAAACGAAATACTGACTGAGAGATTTTTTTTTGATTGGAGGTTTAACGACCACCGTGAGCAACTCAAGGTGGGCTATAAGCAGTCGCCCGTCCCTAATTTAGGGTCACTGGTTCCAGGGAAGGGAAAGAACCAGTGCCGTAAGACAAACACAACATCCATGCCTCACCGGGATTCGAGCCCGGACCCCGTTCGGACGAATGATCAGAGGCCATCGCTTAGACCACTGCGAAACCGGGGCGGCTGACTGAGAGATCAGGTCGGATCATATGTAGAAGATTTTAGGGAGTGTCTGACCCCAGGTTTTAAACAACCCTTAGAAACAGGAAGCTAGCAGATTTGGGATAGAGTGCCCGATAGGAAAGTGGCGCGGAAACGAAGTAGAAAGAGGAAGGAAGACGCCCTCATTTACTGCAGTGGGGGAGGGGCAGCACCAGGGGACCGACGGCTTAACGTGCCCATCTGACGAACGGCGGATATTTAGTGGTTCGAGCTTTCGTACCTGTCCGGGATCGAGCCTGAGGTTCCTCCGTGACAGTCACGAACGTTGACCACTAGGCCATCCGCAGCCCACTGACTGCGAGAGCCCCAACTCAGGTATTATATGTATATATATCATTAGCGACCTTGGCACGTCACGCTGATTGGCTACACGCGCGCTTATTTGCATAGCTCAGAGGTGGTTTTAATGTTTTGGCTGATCGGTGTAGAGTCACGTCAAATAAACTAGGTCCACTGAAAGACGACCAATAAAATATTTATTCCAAAAATTTTATGGGTCGTATTTTCGAATGTCGATTTGTCTCTGAATTAAGGTTATGGCACCATTATTTTGCGAATTTTAAAAACCTGAATTGCATTCCTCAGTTATGTGCAACAGTTTTAGGCATTGTTTCACTCCCTGTCGCAATTGGTTTCCAACGCAACAGTTGTAGTTCATTTTCAACAAGGAGGTTAGAATACGATACCTGGATATGCCCTTGTTAATGGAGCAGTACCACTTTGCCTGAAGCCTATAACCGCGATCGACGGCAGTTAAAGTGTGGGAAAGCTCTTGGTTTTCAAGGCTATACCAATGCATTTTGTGTTGGCCGAATCGCCTTCTTTCGTCACAAACGTTTCCAATTTCGCTTCGTAACGTGTTGCCAGTGTGTGAGAAAATGCTGAATTTATAAAATTCTTAATTATTAAGAGACTCCTTCCCATTTTTTTTTTTTTTTTTGGAGGTTTAACGACCACCGTGAGCAACTCAATGGGCTATAAGCAGTCGCCCGTCCCTAATTTAGGGTTACTGGTTCCAGGGAAGGGGAGAGCCAGTGCCGTAAGACAAACACAACATCCATGCCTCACCGGGATTCGAACCCGGACCCCTTCCGGACAAATGATCAGAAGCCATCGCTTAGACCACTGCGCCACCGGGGCGGCCCATTTTTATTTAAAATAGAATTACATGAGAGTTAGTGCGAATTCAAGAAAAAACATAACGTTAAAATTGAAAACTTCACTCGTGTATAAAGTATAATTCATTCCGGTTTGATATTAACACGATCTCTGCAACCCCAAAACCACGCAATTCAAAAATACACACAACTGAAACTACATGGGTATCATGTAAACAAATCAAAATTCTCACACTTTGTGGCTTCATGACTAAGAGACTAGGGTATCTCCAGATCTCTTATTCTAATCTCCTTGATTTTCAAACCTGGGGATATGTAAAAATTGCTAAATTGCGTAATTACTGATATTCAAAGCAAAACAGAGACGTCTCATGTGCAAACACATGACATAGCTTTTCCGTTTATTTCTTGGAAGATGCTGAGTCTTCAAAGCAGTGCCAGCTATCTCCATCTTTGGTATCATCAACCAAATCCAGTGAAATCAAAGATTTTGTCACTGCTGTAAAAGAAGTCATCCAGAAATACGTGAAACTAACGAAATATCGTCCAATGAGACTCCAAGTGCACTAACACCATCGGCAGATGGGGTAAGATGTGGAGATAGTTTAAAGCAGTGGCGGCTTGTGGTGTAAAATGCTGGTGAGGCGAACGGTCTTGATGTAAATGTAAAACAGTAAAACATATGTTATTGAAAAATATATAAATTCGTATAACGTTATACGAATATATATATATCAGTGGCGTAGCCTGGGGGGGTCGTGGTTTGCACCCCGCTTAGTAGGCGAGACAGTTAACTTTTTCTAAGTACGTTTTATTGATAATTTCCCTATTTAACTTCATTGATTCTTACATAACTCGTCGGAAATCAATGTAATTTCTTGATAATAGAAGAGAAAGTAAAGCAAAGCGGTCAAAGAAGTTGCTTTATTAAATTTTTATTAAAACAACTATAATTTATTGCATTTTCTTCATTTTATTAAATTAGCTTCGTTTTGTATTAATGTTCAAGATGTGCGTACGTATCAATAGAAAAATATTTGTCGAAGCGCCCCCCCCAATTGTTATATGTACTTATACACAGTTATACAGCAGAAGTGCAGACACCCCCCCCTTCAAAAAGTTTCATGTCAAAGGCAGTATCACCCATTGGATATCTTTGAAGTCCTGGAGGTTCGAGTCGGCTGAGTCATTAAAATCCGCTGAGATTCGGATGTCTCGTTAAGCCATTGGTCTCGGGTAGGCGCCTTGTTATAAACAGCTGTAAACCCCATCCCTTAGGGCTTCAGCCCATGCCATTTAGACCTTATATACAAATATTATTCACCAGTAACGAATAAAATTATAGAATTATATGTACATACATGAGACTGCCGAAGGAAATAAAAAGCTGAACTTTTAAACTGCACGGGTGAAAAATAAGAACGTGCTGTGAAACGGCTTGAATATAACACGGCGTGAGCAAGATAAAATTGTTCACTGAAATTCATTATGTAAATATTAAGTTGAAACACATCACTGTATTCAAAATATATAATTTTCTCCCCCCCCCCCTCCCCTCCCATTTAACAGCAACACAAGATAAATGTAACATCACAGAGAAAAATAATTACGATTACCAGCGAAATCTACGTTCTGTCCAACTTCCATTTTAGGAAAATTTTCCTCCATTTTGAAGCTGCAAAACAAGTATTTATGGAATAAAATTATATTTAACAACACTACTGGGTAGAAGATACATCGCCATGAAAAAAGGATTACGATTACGGGGGAAACCTTCACTTTGTCTGACTTCCATTTCCAAAAGTTTTGGAAGTCGGAATTCCGCCCACCGACGGAAAACGACCCCACCACCACCACGAATCTCTCCCATTTCTGTTCAGTTCTGCATCGATCTCGGAAACCATCGAAATGACGATGGAAAAGGCAGAATTCTTCGAATCCACTGAAGAATCTCGTACCTGAAGATCACAGGGCAATTTTCGCGCCAACTTCCGTTTTCGGAATTTTTCTTCCATTTTCGAGCTGGAATGCTAATGTTTATGGAATAAAATTATATTTAACAATAATACAGCGCAGAAGAAACATCGCGAGAAAAAGAAATCACGATTCCGGGGAGAAATGTTCACTCCTTTAACTTCCGTTTTCGAAAGTTTTGAAAAACGAAATACAATCTCCAGACCCCCCCCCCCCCAAATAATCCTCCAAAATTTTTCTTCAGTTTTGCATCGATATCGAGAACGTCCTAAATGATGACAAAAAAAAAAAGCGGAATTCCGCGAATCCGCGGAAGAATCTCATGCATGTATGTAACACGGCGTGGGGAGTTTTTCTTCACGAAAAAATCCAAAAATTTTAGAGGAAAAATGTACATATACCTCTATATATATGTGTGTGTGTAATATACGTTACTTTTGCAACAATATTTTTATGAAAACAATTATTCGATAATTTTACAACAAAGAAAGAAATATTTCACCTGTATTTTTTTATGTAATACACTTGACCGAAAATACGCAATTTGCGCTGTTTCTTTAGCTAGTCAATGCGTCACTCACATCCTAACGCCAGTCGGAGATCCACTTCTTAAAAAATTCAAAGTAAATCATTTGAATAGAAATTTTTTCTCACGAAGTATTTCTTGAGCTTGAATAAAAGTCACAGTTCGATTGGCATATTAGTGAAGGTGCATTTAGCACGGGTCACAAACTGAAGTCCAGGCTCGTGATAACTATGTACAGGAGAAGTCAAGCTGAGGAAGCACATTTCTATATAAAAAGTGTATTAGGTAATTTAAACCTGGTATTAAAACCAGAGGAATACGATATTAATTTGCTTTGGTCTCGAACAGAATGCTTTCAGTTTATGTTTTATAAATAAGTTCAATTCTGCGATCCTTTTTGGCTGCAAATTTGTCTATGATCAGATCATAAAATGGTTGAGTGGACATTAGATGGTTCAGCAATTCTTTCTCGATTGAAATTTTAGCGAGTGAAGACAAACGATCTTGTGCCGTTGTATTACGGAGGTACGTCTTAATTCTCTTCAAACAAGAAAAACTCCTTTCAGCAGAAGAACTTGTTGACGCCAGTCTTAATACAGTAGAAAATAATTTGTAGGCTTCTGGTAACACATCTTTCAGCTCGTTTTCTTTCATTGTTTTCAAGGTTTTCTGAACACTGAGTTCCCTGAAGTTGTGATCATTATATAAAAAATCTAATTCGCTTTTTAGTCTTTCTGTGTCTGTAAAAATGTTTGGATAAATTTTTTTGAGAGTGTTAAGGGCACTGGATGGAAATGACTCTGAATAACTATGGTATTTTGAGCTGTCAACTAGCTGCAGAAACTCGAGCTTTCCCATATCTTCAAATCTGGTATTTATTTGGACTATTATGCTGTCAACGATTTCGTAAAACAAAATTTTGTAACAGTTTTCCACTTCTTCTTCAGCCAAATGTTTCTTTTGGCGACATTTAGGACCTCCACTCAAACTAATTGATTCACTGAAATGTTTCAAGTAAGTGGTTACATTCCTTTTCTTATTTATTCGTTCGCAACATTGTTTAATTTGTCTTTGGCAATAACTGATATCTAAAGTCTTTTTTTGTAAAACATCAAACAGTACATCCGTAATTCCAAAAATGTCATCAAAAATCAATGATAAAAAAGCAAATTCAAAATCAGTGAAATTTTTCAAATATCCTATGGCTCCGTTGATTGATTCTGCCGTTGATTCCGGGTCATTCATTATATTTTCAAACACATTCTTTAGTTTGCCCCATTCGCTCACAATTAAACGAAAAATTTGCGAACGTGATGCCCAACGTGTTTCCGCTATTGAGGAATCCGTTTCCCAACAACTGAATCTGCTACGTGGGTTCTCTTGGCAGACTTATGAAAAAATGAGGGCATGCTGGATAAAGTTGCGAAATATATGCGACATTTTACAATGCTTTTGCACCCCTGTTGTAGGATAAGGTTAAGGCGGTGGGCGAAACAGTGGGTAAACAAAGCTTGCGGGGCTTCTAGCTTGACTCTTTTCTGCAGACCGCTCAACTCTCCAGCCATAACGCTTGCACCATCATAACACTGGCGTACTAACTTTGATTTAAAATCAAACTCCTCCAAAACCGATGCTAGCAGATCATACAGTGCCACAGCAGTCCTGTCAGTGCTGATATCATAAAAGCCAAGGAAGCGCTCAACTACTTCACAATTTGAGTCCAATATGTATCTGACAATTATTGAACACTGTGATTTTTGAGTAATATCAGTTGTATCATCAACTTGCACTGAAAAAAATCTGACTCATTAATTTAGCTTTTAACACATTCGTTTATATATTCATGAATACACTCCATTAAATCATTCTGTATCGTTTTAGATTGTCCAGAAAATAAGCTTCGTATTTCTTCAAAATGTGCTTTTAATTCTGGGGTGCTCCTACGAAGTAACAAATGGAACATCTCCTTGAAATTACCTTTATTTAATGAGGAAATAGATTCATCATGTCCTCGAAAAGGCAGTTCTTGCTTGCTTCGAACGACAACTAAATCGATTATATGTTCCATAACAAGCCTATTTAGTCTGACCTTTTCATTAAACTTGACTTTATGAAGAGCAGCATTTTCTTTGAGCATATCAGAAATAGTGTTTGTTTTTTTCCATTCGTTTTAGACCTACGTGGTTAGTTCTATGCTCTTTAGAGCTTTCGTGCAATTTTGCACTACGAGAAAAGTTTTTCAGATCAAAATAACCCGTTGTATTCCACACATTTTTCTTATTGCTCAAAAGTAAACATGGCCAGCAAAAGAGAGTTTGCTTGTAATAGCTACCAGAAAGTCAGGGGAAAATCTCGTACCATGAATTATTGAAAGACCTAAAAAACGATTTGCCGTACTTCTTATCTTTAGATATTGAACTTATTATAGGTGTCGGTCTTCCAGATGTGAGAACATCCCTTTTATCATAATTTTTCCAGTGTTTAAAAGGAATTTCTTCCAGAACACAAATCACGTCGTTTGTTGGGCCATTCATATTTTCCAACCAAAATCAAAATGTGCTGTTTAGTAACAATAACAAAATAAAAAAAACGAAAAACTCAACATTACTATGAACTAGCCAACACCCGCAGGAGAGGATTGAAAACGCACTACAAAAAGTTAAGACTCAAATACACTCTGACGAATAGTTAAAGCTACGTAGAAATCATCGTACTCCAAAGCGTATAGAGGCGAACGGCGTCATCGCCTGTAAAACCATTTTTTACCAAGGTCATCTGCTCATTTTCCCGCGCCCATTGGATACACAAAAGCTAGCAATAATTTTGCAATTATCTGTAAGAAGTTCTATTTTGAATTGTTAACTATGGAACTCAATAATAGAGTAACCTACGAGCCCGTAAGTTATTCTACCAAGCAGTTAGAAAATCGGTTTAAGGCATTCTTCAAGAAACTTTAAATTCCACAAACTGGAAGTATGAGCCTGAATTTCCATTTCTTTTTGCAACGGTTAAGTTTCATAAAGATCCAGTGAAGTTCAGGTTCATAGCTAGTGGAGTTAGGAGTCAAAAAAGAAAATAGATCTTGCTTTTGAAGATATCTTGAAGAGGGTTTTGAAACACATTAGAAACTGTACTAATTTGATGTACAGAGATTTTTGGATAATTAATAATAATGCAGAAGTAATTTCCACTATACTCAAAGTAAGTCCCTTAGATATTAATAGTTATGATTTTGAGAACCTATATACTAATCTGCCTCTATCAGATATAATCACTACCTTTAAAGAGCTGTATGCAGAATTTAAACTTAACCAATTTGTTAATGTAGGAGCCTGGAACTCTTATCTCAATTGCTGCATAAAAAATAACCATATCTTATATAATAATACTCTCTATAAGCAAGTGAACGGTATACCCATGGGAACATCAACCTCCACGAGTATTGCTAATCTATTCCTGTTCTTTAAGGAATATAAATTCATTAAAAATCACTCCACCTGCTCCGATAACTACCTTTACACATTTAGATATATTGATGATCTGCTGTGTATCAATAATTCAGAAGTTATAGAGAGTGATTTTGATAATATCTATCCTAGCTCTCTTAACTTATGTAAAACCAACCACAGTAATCAGGAACTTGAGTTCCTAGACTTAAGCATTAAGCTTAACAGATGTAACCCATCTATTAGCCTCTTTGATAAAAGAGTTAATTTTCCTTTCAAAGTAATTAAATATCTATACTGGAATAATAACATATCAACCAAAGTAATTGAGAATGTACTAATTTCTCAGGTACTAAGAATTTCAAGAATTTGCAGCAACAATTTGGACTTCAATTACCACATTAATATACTATTAGACAGTTTTCTAGAGAACGAAATTCCTTCTTCTTTCATCAAAAGAACTTTAAGAAAAATTATTCTGAATAATAGAGTAAGGTTGGCAGATCTGCTTTAATTTTCTACACAGTTAATATGATTCTGACCAATGAAAGCCGTTTGGAAGTTGGCTAGAGGATGCCTACTAACTACTAAAAGGAACCTTAGTGCTATGGATATGAAGGTCCTATTAAAATAAAAAATTAAATAATATAGACAAAATCACAAAAAAAAGCTTAAAAATCTGTTTATAAAAGAAAATAAAAACAAATAAAAAAGAAAACTAGTTATTCACTCACTAGAATAGCTATACTAAAAATAGTAAAACTAACATTAAAATTAATAGGATTCTGAATAATCTATAGAAGCTCACTAAGGTGATTTAATACATGCAAAGATTATTAAATACACCACTTGTGTATTTTATAATATTTCTCATGTATTCTGGAGAGTTAATTCTGCTCTTTCTGATCATACAGGTCCACAGTCTTAAGTATATATTTTTTTTTTCTCTGGTTAAAATCTCCGCGAGTTGGTTTCTTTCAGTGTGTGGAGGCCATCGGCCCCACTCACACTGCCCCCAGCGACTAGGGAGTGGCAGAAGGAGTTTGGAAGTTTGGGGAAAAGGTCGGCCATGTTTCCTCTTGTGTGGAGAAAGTTCAGTTGCATAAGAGGTAAGCTCTCTTCATTGTCTTTGGGTTTTAGGTTTTCCAAGTTCAATGTTTGTACTTCTTGTACTTTTTTTCTCTGTTGTTTTTTGCTTTTTAGCATTTAGGCACTGGCAAGTCTGTTAACTTTTTTGCGGGTTTTAACTCTTTCTTTTCTTGGTAACTTTGCGCATTTTTTAGGAAACTTAGGCCAAGCAGCTGGCCAATCATAGTTCTTTTACTTTGTGCTGTGTTTTCAAAGTAGTTAAGTTCTTAATAACTACTTAATTATGCACTTAAAGCACTGCTGAAATACTTTGTACATATTGCAACTAATTGTTTATGTCATATAACCTTCACAAAGCATTTCTTTAGTTATTGTCTTTATTTTATTCTCGTTTTTGTGTTGTCAGAAGTTGTGGAGTAGGGGTTTTAGAATAAAGTTTTCTTTCAAGAATCTGAGTTTTAAATAATTAATATTTCCTTTTTTAATTGCAATGTAAGAATTTGGAATACTTTTGCATTGCTATTCAGGTTTAATTTCTCTCTCAGGCGAACTTGGCATTTCGTTATTGCTGAGCATTATTTCTAATTATTATGTCACTCTCACAACTTGAGTTTTCTTTAACCTTCTTTCTGTTTAATAGTAACAGATGAAGAGCATGGGTCGGGCCATGAAAGTTATGGATGCAAGCTAAATTGTTAAATAAAGCTAGGTCATACAACTCTACTGAGGTCATGACATATATATTTTTTTTTTTAATTTTTGGTGGGCTTATTACTTGCATCTATGGCTTTGCAGAAACTCATTTCCAACTAGGTCTTTGTGGAAGTGAGAAAATGCAGAGTTTTTGCTGGTCCTTGATAAAGCCAAGGCTCAGTATTCTCGACACTTTCTACATTCAGTTGTTTTATTTTATTTTTTTCTTTTTACTCACACTGGTAGATACATAACCTTTTCTATGTTGTACTTGGTATGAGTCAAAAAAATTTTTTTGCTTAGGTCTCTTCTTAATAGAATATATATATATGTGTGTGTATTAACCAGGACAAATAAAGCTTTTTAAACCTTCAATAAAAAAAACAAAAAAAACAACAACACATGACCCCATTCTCTGTGCTCGTTCACTGAAGCACGGTACTACTCCAAAAGCTGCAAATGATTGTCATTGGATGTGGCAAGCGATGCAATGAACACGTACCATGTAGTCCTGCTCTGCTGGTCTCTGAGGTAGGGTCTGTTTTGTGATGGGACATTACTTACCACCTTTCTGATGGTAGATTGGCTGTAGATATGGGGGATTCTCGTTACTGGATCAATCTTTCCCTGGTGTTTATCATGCATGCTGCAGTTCTAGGATAACAAAAGGTCATACAGTCTCAGAATGTTACCAACATTGATGCATTGCTCTAGACCAAATGCTGTGCTCATAATATGGAGCTGCACCGGTGGCGTAGTGGTCTAAGCGATGGCCTATGATCATTCGTCCGAAAGGGGTCCGGGTTCGAATCCCATGAGGCATGGATGTTCTGTTTGTCTTATGGCACTGGCTCTTTCCCTTCCCTGGAGCCAGTGACCCTAACTTAGGGACGGGCGACGGCTTATAGCCCATTGAGTTGCTCACGGTGGTCGTTAAACCTCCAATTAAAAAAAAATAAAAATATGGAAAGTTGACCATCCATCCTACTGGAGACGAATTATCCTTCCCGGGTCATAGCCAGGAGGTGGCTTGACATGGTTGTGGTGCTGGAACTCTATTTCTCAACGGTTAATTATTCAGGGTTTCATGACCAGCACAAGCAACTTGGATGGCTCTGAGCAGTTGCCTATCCCTAATTTAGGGTCACTGGCTCCAGGGAGGGAAGAGAGCCAGCACTGAAAGACAAGCACACCACCCAACCCTCTCCACCCAGGTGCACCTCAGACCACCAGAGCTGCTCTCACGTAAAAATTGTTAGCTTTGAGCTAAACACCAAAAAAGAATCACAAATATAGCAGCTGGTTTCTGCAAACACTTTCTTACAGAATTTTACAGTGAAAAGAGCCCCACGAAATCAGAGAAATTGATTCTTCCAGTGGCAACTAATTGATAAATTTAGTTTTTGCAAGTCTGACAGAAAAACATATAGATTATCTTTGTTCCTGTTTGCCCAGTGATAATGCATTCTATTAAATTTCTGATGCAGAAGTTTAAATGAACAGTTGGTGTAAATGTGAGAAACAAATTATATGAAATTTGCTTTCACTTGGAAATTTCAAGTTATGAACCTTATAGCATGATTTTGAAATATACACTCAATTTCAAAAGCAACTACATGAACTAACCAACTTTACTTCAAAACACTTGTGACGTAATACTGAGGTGAAGCACATGTCAAGATGGCAGTGATAAGCACTTGCTGGTGTAGATTAATTAGGAAAGCATTTGGCTTCGGAGCAGAAGGATGTGGATTAGAGTTTTGCCACCAGCAAAATTGAATTTCACATTGGAGCCCAAACATAAAAATGGATGGTCTGACCGTTAGGTTCTTCGAAAAATGTGTAGTTTCTTCCACGTATCGTCTGGAATTAGTGAGAATTCTTTCTACAGATAGTTACTTCAAGCATTGCAGGTGCGATTTCTTGCCCCCACCTTTCTCAAGGGGAGAATATATTGTGATGTGCTACAGAGGTGATGTAAATGTCAAGCAGCAGAGATGCACACTTGCCAACGTAGCTTATTTAGGAAAGCATTCAGTTGCAGAGCAGAAGGACATGGATTCACAAGTGTCACCAGTAGGGAGTGTTTAAGTTTCATGCGCCGCCCCGGTGGCGCAGTGGTCTAAGGCACTGGCCTCTGATCATTCGTCCGTAAGGGGTCCGGGTTCGAATCTCGGTCAGGCATGGATGTTGTGTTTGTTTTACGGCACTGGCTCTCTCCCTTCCCTGGAACCAGTGACCCTAAATTAGGGACGGGCGACTGCTTATAGCCCATTGAGTTGCTCACGGTGGTCGTTAAACCTCCAATCAAAAAAAAAAAAAAAAAGTTTCATGCACTACACACACATTTGCAAGAACGAATGATCAAATTCATGTAATTTTCACATTTTATAAATGCACATCTCCAACTTCAAACTACCTGGTTTTTCACCCGTGTTGCATAAAATGGTAAAAATACGCAAACTCGGAAAAGCACATAAGCTCCGTAGAAATGGTCAAAGCACTTTTGATTTTTTTTTACTTTTGAAATCAACTATAGATTGTGTACACTAAATAAGAACCTTTTTAGTTAGTAAGTGTTCTGCGGGCATACTTCTGCTGCATCTGTTTGCATTTTAATGTTTTATTTTCTGATAAAAAGACAATATCTAAGAGCAGCTGATAGGTTCAATCATGAAAAATAACACAAAACACACTTTTTAGACTCCTTGTCCTTTTTTATTAATTAAAGAAGATATTTCAAATATTATTTAGGCTACACTTTTTCACTTGAAGAATGTACAGTCATATGAAAATTGCTTCATAATCATTTTTGACAATCAACTTTAGCTGAAATTTATGCACTTGTAGATTTTTTTTTTTTTTTTTTTTTTTGGTTGGAGGTTTAACGACCACCGTGAGCAACTCAATGGGCTATAAGCAGTCGCCCGTCCCTAATTTAGGGTCACTGGTTCCAGGGAAGGGAGAGAACCAGTGCCGTAAGACAAACACAACATCCATGCCTCACCGGGATTCGAACCCGGACCCCTTACGGACGAACGATCCGAGGCCAGCGCCTTAGGCCACTGCGCCACCGGGGCGGCCTTGTAGATTTCCCTTAAGATTTCTCAGTTCTGTAAAATTCCTTGAACTTCTTTTTTTTTTTTTTTTTTGATTGAAGGTTTAACGACCACCGTGAGCAACTCAATGGGCTATAAGCAGTCGCCCGTCCCTAATTTAGAGTCACTGGTTCCAGGAAGGGGAGAGAACCAGTGCCGTAAGACAAACACAACATCCATGCCTCACCGGGATTCGAACCCGGACCCCTTACGGACGAATGATCAGGGGCCATCGCTTAGACCACTGCGCCACCGGGGCGACCCTTGAACTTCAGGTCACACCAAATTCCTGTTTCCTACACACAGAACTCCAATTTCACTTTTTCCCCATAAAGAAAAAAATATATGAAGAATTACAATGTATTTGTCGCCACTTACGCTTTAATAGTATGAGTCACTCCACAATTCTATGTGTACAGCAAAGTGTTTAAACATGAACGATTGATTTTTTTTTTTTTTTTTTTTGATTGGAGGTTTAACGACCACCGTGAGCAACTCAATGGGCTATAAGCAGTCGCCCGTCCCTAATTTAGGGTCACTGGTTCCAGGGAAGGGAGAGAGCCAGTGCCGTAAGACAAACACAACATCCATGCCTCACCGGGATTCGAACCCGGACCCCTTACGGACGAATGATCAGAGGCCAGCGCCTTAGACCACTGCGCCACCGGGGCGGCTGAACGACTGATGGTATTATGCACTTGGTATACAATGTTACTTATTACTCCACAATTCTATGTGTACAGCAAAGTGTTTAAACATGAATGACTAATGGTATTATTCACATTGGTATACAATGTTACTTATTACTGTTTCACACGTTGTATTGTTTCATTAACTAAACTAGTTTCAAAGATGTGAAAAAATAATTGAACGTTCTTCAAGTTAAAACAGAATTAAGGATATTAATCTGAGTAAAGCCTTGAATAAGCGCTTTAATTACAGTATTTTTTTTTAATTGTATTATAGTGAAAGATATTCAATGCAAAATAATTTTTTAAATTGCACTTTAAGAGCAGAAGAAACAACGAGACATTGAAACATGCATCTACACCTTTTAGTGGAGAAAGCTGAGCAATGTATGTAGTAAAATATATACGTAGAAATGTTTCTGATACCAAAAAAAAATAAAAAAAATCAGAAATTTCACTCCTACGTTTATCTCATATGGATCTCATGTTCCATGTCAAAACTTCCCTTACAGGCTTCATTTGTGAAACAAGAATGCTTTTTCCTAAGGCACTCAAATTACTGTTTCACACGTTGTATTGTTTCATTAACTAAACTAGTTTCAACTCTTCATCCTCAGTAGCGTACGATGTTTGAGGTCGTTGTATCACTGGGTCCCTGACCGTTTTCATTATCTGCCGTGTCATTGTTGCGCATGCGTATTATGGTCGTGGGTTTGTTTGGACATCTTTTTTATTTGCTTCTCATGTTCCACCAAGAATTTCCATGCATATGGCAGGTCGTGTCATGTTGTTATTACAATTTAGAAGCAAATAAAAAAGATGTCCAAACAAACCCACGACCATAATACGCATGCGCAACAATGACACAGCAGATAATGAGAACGAACAGTGACCCAGTGATACAACAACCTCTTTGGAAACGCAAACATCGTACGCTACAGAGGATGACTCGCAAAATGAAGAGTTGAAACTAGTTTAGTTAATGAAACAATACAACGTGTGAAACAGTAATAGCCACGCCCCGGTGGCGCAGTGGTCTAAGCGATGGCCTCTGATCATTCATCCGAAAGGGATCCGGGTTCGAATCCCGGTGAGGCATGGATGTTGTGTTTGTCTTACGGCACTGGTTCTCTCCCTTCCCTGGAACCAGTGACTCTAAATTAGGGACGGGCGACTGCTTATAGCCCATTGAGTTGCTCACGGTGGTCGTTAAATCTCCAATAAAAAAAAATAGTAATAAGTAACATTGTATACCAATGTGCATAATACCATGCAATTAGCCACGTATTGATGTAGAGCATTTATTGAATATTTGACTCAAAAACCACATGAATGACTGAATTTTCTAAGCTCTTTACATTTCACATATGTTAACAAGCATTTTTGTAATGAATGGAAAACAAAAAAAAAAAATTGCCTCAGAAGCTTTAAATGCAATATACTATATGAACAAAATTCACAAGACATTTTAACCAGTTAATTTATGTGCAGAAAACAAATTAATGACTCCTACTACACTGGTATGAAAATGCATTTTGGGTAATTACTTTATGAACAAGTGAATGAGTAATAGGAGGTAAGATTTAATGACCATTTTTCCTGGCTGCAAGGGATTTTCTTTAATATATTTGGAACACATTTATCAAAATGTCATATTGGACATAATATATTTCGGAAGCATAAATTTTGTTTATTATGATAACAAGCAACATAAGTTGCTTTTAAGCAATATGGTTAAAAATGTAGCATGAAAATAAAAAATACATCTGACAAAACTCACACATGTGAGAAAGATTCTAAAGTGTAAAAATAATTTTAAAAAGTTAGAAGAAAACTTACTACATTAAAAAATGTCAAGAAAGAGAATGGATTGGGCTCTATTTTCCCTAAAGAGCCTAATATATTTGACAAGTGCACTGCAACGTTCTGCATTTTAGAGACATCATCATAAAATTATTGTGTGAAAAAGCACATGGGCGAACACCAATTTTTTTTTTATTTATCTATTTTTTTTTTATTGGGGGTTTAACGACCACTGTGAGCAACTCAGTGGGCTATAAGCAGTCGCCTGTTCCTAATTTAGGACCACTGGTTCCAGAGAAGGGAGATAGCCAGTACCATAAGACAAACACAACAGCAGTGTCTCACAGGGATTTGAACACGGACCCATCGCTTAGAACAATGCACCACCAAGTTTTCCATCTAGGCATCTGCTCGTCCAGGTTTTCAAGTGATATCAGACACTACTTTGCTAAAGTTCAGTCCATGGAGGACATTATTTCCCATGTTAGCACCTTCAGTGAGTTGCATACTTCCTCCCTTCCATGTGTTTTCAAATTCGCCACATCAATTTTTAGATCTTAAAAATATTTCTGCATGCTTGAAGCATCATGCACTATCCAGTTCTCTCATATGAATTCAATATCTGTACAAAACTTTTGAAGAAAAATCTCAATTATCTGTACATATACATAAAGCATACAAAGCCACAGAAAAATTCTTTTAGTTAAGATTCATCACACTAATTTGCTCTGGGAAGTTAGTATAATGCTCTTCAAGGAGCTATACAAATGAAAAAACACAAAAAAAACAAAAAAACCCAGCCGTGTCACAGCACTTGACACTTGAATATCTTATGAGCAGCTACATAATCAACAGATTCACTTAAGATTGTCTCTATCTACAGCAATGAGATTATTTCTATCTCACCAGGTAAATGCATTCCAATTTTTTCATATGAATTCAATATCTGTACAAAACTTTCAAAGAAAAACCTCAGTTATTATCTGCACATATACATAAAAAATACAAAGCCAAAGAAAAAATATTTTAGTTTAAATTCATCATACTAACTTGCTCCAGTAACATTCACATGGAAACAACTGCTCTTCTACAAATAAAAAAACAACAGCCATGTCACATCATTTGACACTTAAATATCTTATGAGCAGTTACAGAATTAGCACATTCACTTATAATTACCTCTATATACAGCGATAAGATTATCTCCTTCTACAATGATAAGACTATCTCTATCTACAGCGATAAGATTATCGCTATCAACAGTGATAAGATTATCTCTATCTCACCAGGTAAATGCTATCCAGCTTTCTCATATGGATTAAATATCTGTACAAAACTTTCAGAGAAAAATCTCAGTTATTATCTGCACACACACCAAAGCATACAAATAAAAAAAAATCTTTTAGTTGAGATTCATCATACTAACATGTCCCAATTATATTCATATGGAAACAACTGCTCTTCAAGGAGTTATAAAAAAAAAAAAAAAAAACAGCCATGTCACAGCACTTGACATTTCAATATCTAACGAGAAGCTACAGTATCAACACATTCACTTAAGATTGTCTTAATGTATATCATTTATTAACATGATGAAAGCAATATCTTTTTCTATATATTTACAGTGTTGACCATAGGTCTGTAATACCTGCAGAGTACTGAAAATAACAGCAAAGAAATAACTGAAAAAATTCGAGTGAATATTTAAAACAGATCCATCTGCCCAAACCACAAAACTTATAATATATATATATTTTATAAGTGCAATTTGACTCAGTGGATGAAACATTTAAATGTTTTAAATGGAAGAAAAGGAAAAGTAAACAAACACACACAGAAAGCACAACTAATCATTGTGTGAGAGTTTAAGTATTACTGATTATTTTTTAGAAGATGGATGTACTCATTTTTATAAATTCTAAGAAAGCCACAGCATCAATTTTGCAATCCCACTTTACTTTGCTACTTAAAAAAAAGAAATATTTCATGCATTTTTTTATTTACATGACTTCATTATAAATAAGACAAGAGGTTCATGAAATGCTCAGCTGGAAAGCTAACATAAAATTTGTTTACATTAGTATGACTATGGAAACAACCAACTATCATACCAACAGTTAACCAGTTAACTTGCATAGTTTTCTTCCTTAAAAGAGAGCAGAGCAGCTGAGATGTAACTTGCATAAAGTCACAAAACTACCACATAGTTTGCAGTTCGATGAATTCATAGTTTTTCTACTGCCATTGGTAGTTTTGTCAGGATTTGCTCATCACGATAATGAACTTTGTAGGAAACGGTGGCAGTCCTAGATTTTTCTAGTTTTGTGACTTTTTGCTAAGCACTTCACAACTGAACCTCCCTGCACAAGGGGTTGAATATGATGGTAGTTTCAATAGTCATAGAAAATTCAGACAAACTGGATGTGACTTTCCTATTATGGACTAATTAACACATTCCTAATGGAATTATAAGAATAAAAGCAACTGTGAAATATTATTTTGCACCATGTGAAATGTTTAAGTAGAAAAATAAAGTAAAATGGCACGTTAGATACACTGGGGAATCATAAAAATGAGTGTGTTCATCTTCTGAAAGATTACCAATGTCAAATAAGGCATATGTGGTTATTAATCAATGTGAACAGAACTGAATTCCCATACTGACCATTGCAATACCTTCTGTTTTTCTTTTCTTTTGCTTTGCAAAGCAAGCATGGAAATCAACTTCATTCCAATGAGTACATATCATGTCATGAAATAAATTTTGTTAAAAATGGATGATCTAGGTGATTTCATTGTGACCAATTAACAACCAAAGGGTGTGATGAATATTAACACGCACTACTAGAGGACTGTATGAATTTGATGCTCTACTTGAGCTCTTTTAATAACACAACTTTATATCAATAAACCACCTGAAACACTGTAAACATAAATAAATGTTGCCGTAAGCAACTCACACTCGAAACACAGACGAAAACAGAAACACATCAACTCACAACCACATCGCTACTAATTCTCCCCACAGCAACACAGAGATGCAGCCCTGTGGTGCCATCTATTGGTTACGATAACAACAAATGAAACTAAGTACTGTACATTACTCCCACCTTGAAAGTTGAAGCTTTCAACACATAAAGTAATACAAATCACCTTCAACACTATAAATTAAAACTTTGAACACAACAATAGGCTGATAATTACAATGCGAGAATTAATAGAGTCAACTATCAAATTAATTATATGAAAAGGAATCTAACGGTAATAGATACAGTTTAACTGTGGGTCTCTTGAGAGTTCCGGAATCAGTTCAAACAGTCACAAATAACACCTTGCCATCACTGCCGGGATGTGTCTCTATAACTCTGGCAAGTTTCCAACGCAATGCAGGCATCAGTTCGTTTTTGATCAGTACAAGATCACCAACAGTAAGGTCCGGTCTAGAAGTGTACCACTTAGGCCTAAGTTGGAGTTGTGTAAGGTATTCTATCCTCCATAGCCTCCAAAACTACTGAACTAAGCGTTGGATCAATTCCCACCTCTTAAGGCGAAAAATCGGAACTGCAGTGATATCTATCTCGGGGAGAGCCGTCATGGGAGCTCCCACCAAGTAGTGTCATGGCATCCAGATCATTAGGGTCTTCAGAAATGGGACACAAAGGCCAAGAATTAAGGCAAGCCTCAACTTGTGCTGAAAGTGTAAGGAACTCCTCCAGAGAAAAAAAAAGCATTGCCCACTGTCCGCCTCTCCAAACCCCTCAAAATGAGGTGTTGAAGGAGGGTTAAAATTCCACTTGATGCCTTCGGAAGAGGAAAAGGTAACAACACTGTTGTCACTGGTTGCACTGAGCACATGCTTAAGAACATGACGCAAATCACGATCTGCACCAACGAAATTCGTGGCACAATTGTTAAAAATCTCACTGAGCTTGCCTCAACATGCAATAAATCTCTTAAGAGCTGCAATGAAGGCATCAGAAGGTCTCCAACAATTTCAAGATGAATCACTCTCATTGAGAAACATACGAAAACTGCAGTGTAAATCTTGAAAAGCTTTCTCCCTCGTTCCACTCTTCCTCTGCATTGAAAGTGACCAGCAAAGTCTAGACCCGTTACATGAAATACTCTAGAAGGAGTTACTCTCCTTGAGGGCAAGTTACCCATAAGCTGAGTGGCTGGAGTAGCAGAATGATGGAAGCATGTTACACAATGACGCACAAATCTTTGCGTGACATCTCTGCCACAGAGAATCCAAAAATTTTGTCGGATGATAGCAAGTAGAAGACTAGCGCTTGCGTGGAGATGAGTGTGATGTTTCACAACTGATTCTGTTATCTGATGCCTTCTAGGTAAAAGTATAGGGTGTTTCACATTATCTGCAACTGAGGCATTTCAAAGTCTCCCACCAACTTGTAAAAGACCCTCAGAGTCCACAAAGGGATTCAACGGTGGAATTTTACTTGATGACTCTTCCATAGTGAAGCTGGTCCAATCCTCTGAGTTCATCAGCGAACTCAGAGGATTGGACCAGCTTCACTATTACATAAGTGGCCTTTTTAGAAGTTCATCTCTTCTCAAATGGCCAAAGTTTCTTTTAGATAAAGAATTAACACAGTTTTGTGTGAACCACAAGCCCCAGGCTGTCACGTGGCACAATCTGGTCCAAGATGAAAACTTGAAAATAAAGGACAAATCTGTATTTTGGCTGGCTGCTGTCACATAACTCTTCCTTTCTTCTCTCAAATGTAGTTCAGAAAACGAGAACTCCTGAAGCTCATCTCCATCTAAACGTTGAACACTCTGCTGCTGTAGCCAATCTGGACCTCTTAACCACATGTCACACTGAACTAACTCCAAAGCTGAAATACCTCTGGTGGCATAGTCAGCAGGATTCTGCGTACCGGCAGTGTGATTCCATTCTATAAAGGGAATCGCTTCCTGGATTATTGCCACTCAATTAGCTACAGAAGGAAGCCAGCGTTGTGGTTCCGAGGAAATCCAAGCGAGCGTAACTCTTGAATCTGTCCATGCAAAAATCTTCTTGATTGGAATATCGAGACATGGAAGAACATCTTCCAGCAGATTTGCCAACAACAGGGCAGAGCAAAGTTTCAGCCTAGGCAGCAATTGCTTCTTTTAGGGAGCAACTTTGGACTTGGCAGCTAGTAAAGACATGTGCACCGAGGAGTCCAAACCCAATGAACGAATGTAAATCACTGCACAGTAAGCCTTCTCAGAAGCATCACAGAAGGCATAAATTTCAAGGTAATCAGAAGTTGGAGTCATCACACATCTAGGAATCATGAGATCTCTCAGACAGGAAAGTTGTGACTGGAACTTGGTCCAACGGATCCTGTACTGTTGGGGAAGCTAATCGTCCCAACTCAAAATAGAACTGCACAGCTCTTGAAGAAAAATCTTAGCCTTAAACACTATTGGCGACAGTCAACCCAAGGGATCGAAAATCTTGGTAATTTCTGAAAGTATGAGTCGCTTGCTATACCCTAACTTCTCGTTGATAGCAACAGAAAATTGGAAGGCATCCCTAGTTGGACACCACTCAATGCAAAGCACCTTGATTGATTTGTCATAATCAATTCTCAGGGTGTCACTGTAATCCTTGAACTTATCACGAGAAGTGTCAAACATGCAGCACTTTATGTCCACTTACACAATGTTAAACCACCCTTTTTCAACAATTCTTGCAGCTTATGCGCAAGCTCAGAGGATTCCCTCAGTGAATTGGCTCCTGAAAGGAGATCATAAACATAGAAGTCTCGCAAACCACTCTGGTTGCTCGTGGGAAAGCAGCCACTTCGTGCAAAGCCAATGAGGATGTAACATGTGACGTCATCGAGAAGTTTAGCTGAAGTGGCAACAATTCCTGAAGGACAAGCATAGCTGGCTGTCCTGCAGTTGGCGTATAAAGTGCGATCATTAGCGGTCAGTGTTTATAAAAATTTGAAGCCAAAATGCCTACATTTTGTGTCATTATTAATTGTGGTGGTAGTTCTTTTTAAAATTCTTTTTTACGCTGCCAGCTGTTGTTTCGAAAGACAGTGCCAAAAAGATTCACTTATCTGCAAAACGAAGGAGATCGCTTTCCAGAGCTTAGAAAACACTTTTCATTGAAGAGTTAGACTCTTTAAAGGTTAGTTTTATCAGAGAATATCTTTTACCTTTTAAAGGTTAGTATAGGCAGAGAATATCTTTTTACTTGTTGAAATGCCATTGGCGTGCAGTGCTTGCACTTATGGGGTCAGGCGTTTCACTCGCTGATTTCAAGTTGAATTTAAAAGGTGTTTGTTCTCAGTTTTTTTTTCCACATAGGTTTAATTGCAACTATTTTTAAATAGAACGCCTTTTAGAGTTTGTCTGTTAGTCAAAGTTTTTCTTAAATCAACGCCTCGGCACTTCTGCGAAAGTGGATTTTTCACCTCCATGGATTTCTATTCAGAAGTTTCCTGGTTGATCAGGAAGGGGGGGTGAAACTTTTTATAGAGCTAAAAGTAAATTTGTTACTCAACCTGACTTAATAAGAATGAAATCACCCCCTGACTCACTTGTTTGGCGAGTTTTCAGCTTTTCACTTTTAAGGTTAGTTGCCTGTCGGTGCTGGGGAATTTTACTTTACTAGTTTGTTCTACATGATATTTTCTCCCCAAACCACTGTTTACTTTATGTTTAGTACTCCTGGATTTTTATCTGGAGCTGAAGCACACTTTTGAGGAAAAAATACAAATAATGGCTAAAACTATTGTCCAAATAAATTAATTTCTGGGGTCAAGGTCTGTTTACAGACCAGAATTATGCTACTAAGTTTATTTACGGATAAATCAATTAGGGCCCGAATCCCAGCAAAATTACTGTGCTTTTTCACTACAATTTTGCGCAAAAAAAAATAAAAATTTTGCTCTAAATTTTTCTGTCTTGGAAATCGCTTCCCAGAGCTTAGAAAAACATGTTTTATTGAAGAGTTAAACTCTCCAAAAGGCAGAGAATCTTTCAAGGGTTAGTTTCATACAGAAATCAGTGATTCCTGGAAAGGCAGAGAATTTAACTTTTTACCCAGGGCTCCCCATCTGGGAGGGCACAGAACCTTACTTATTAAGGCAGTGTACTATTTTCTCACTAAATTACTAATTACTCACTAATTAATGATCTCATTAAATTACCATGTAAAAGAATATCCACGATGAGAAATTGTTATATGTTTCGAGACTTTTATATGCCTCGAGCAGTCATGCGGTAAAGGCACTTAGACCAAAGACGAATTGATAGAAAATATTTACTATTTGCACTTTAGAAAAACTTTTCATGTCACCTTAGAAGATATTTGCATTCAGCACATACGGGTCTTATCCTTCAGACACTAATCTTTTCCAAATACTGCATTTTGTACCCAGAAGTTGAACTTTCAAAGACGCCATCATTTCAATTGAGTCTGGTTGTCCTTCACTTACGTTACTAAGGCTCGTTGCCATGCTGAAAGACATGTGTCTGCTACATCCTCATAATAAACATCATGTTACTATACCTGAGTCACAAGTGCCATCTTGTTTTCTAAGTGCATTGGAACACCTACTAAGTTGTCTACTTACTCATCAGGAATAGTGTCTAAAACAGACGCAGCATTCGATGTCCACTTACGCAATGTTAAACCACCCTTTTTCAACAATTCTTGCAGCTCATGCATAAGCTCAGAGGCTTCCCCAGTGAATTGGCTCCTGAAAGGAGATCAACATAGAAGTCTCGCAAAACCAGTCTGGGTGCTCGTGGGAAAGCAGCCTCTTCGTCCAAAGCCAATTGCTTCAAAGATCTACTTGCTAAGAATGGGACACACGCAGTGCCATAAGTGACGGTGTTCAATCTATAGGTCTGTACAGGCTCTTCAGGTTTTTCTCTCCAGAGGATTCTCTGGATGCACAAATATTTGCCTAAACATCTTTTCCACATCTGCACACAAAGCCACCTGGATAGTTTTAAATCTCAAGAGAATGTGGAACAATTCTTGATGAACTCTCGGACCCACCATAAGGAGGTCATTTAACGACAGTCCCGAGGTGCTTTTGGCCGAAGCATCAAGCATCCCACAGACTCTTGTGGTACTACTCGAAGACTTCACTACACAATGATGTGGAAGATAATAACTCACTTGCTTACAAATCTCAGTTTCTGGCACTCTTTGCATATGGCCCAGGTCTTCGTATTCTCTCATAAAGGAGCAATACTCTCTGTATAATTCAAGGTTCCTAGAGAGTGAGTTCTCCAAAGACCTTAAGGGCTTCATGGCAAGTTGTTTGGAATCGTCCAGATGTGAGGAAGGTAAGTGAAAAGGCAGCATCACAATGTATCTGCCATTCTAGTCTCTTGAAGGCGTATCTTGAAAATGAGTTTCACATGCTTGTTCAGCCTTCGTAAAGGGACTAGCCACAGGAACGGAATCCAGTTTCCAAAAATTAAATACACAATCGTTAAGATCTACTTGAATACGATTCACATGAACTGAAGATGATTTCTCACGGGAGGTAGACATTTCACCTGAAACGATCCAGCCCAGTTCCGTACTTACCTCAAAGGGTTTGACGTCTTTTGCCTTAATGGTATCTCCCTTCAACAAGGGCAGAGAGATATTTACTCCCAGCAATATATCAATTGCTGAAGGTTTGTAAAAGTTGGGGTCAGCCAAAGTCACATCGGAAAACAGTTCTGCTAAAGAGGGTTCAAGTGGAGAGTGTGGCAGTTCTCCAATAATTTTGCTGAGTACAAAGACCGAAGTTGAAAACGTAGGTGTAGTCTTGTAATATGGCCTAAATTTAATCTGTGTGGTAACACAGATTAAATTTAGGGCATGCGAGTTTGATGAACCCAAACATGAAATAGCCACTCGTGTTTTCTCCCTGCACATGCCAAGTCTGTTAGCACAAGATTCAGAAATAAAACTTGCCTGGGAACCGGGATCTAGAAGCGCCTGACATAACTAATAATTCCCTGACACATCCTCAACAGGAATGACAGCTGTGCATAGCAGAACTTGTTGCGGCATATTAAAATCTGAAACACACGATGCAGTCGTCGATGATGTTGGATGGATGGATTGGAGGTTTAAGGACCACATGAGCAACTCAATGGGCTATAAGCAGTCGCCCGTCCCTAATTTCGGGTCACTGGTTCCAGGGAAGGGAGAGAGCCAGTGTCGTAAGACAAACACAACATCCACGCCTGACCGGAATTTGAACCTGGACCCTTTACGGGCGAATGATCAGAGGCCAGCACCTTAGACCACTGCGCCACCGGGGCGGTGTCGATGATGTTAACTCGGGCTCTTTACTCTCAGCAGAAGTAGTAGTAGTTGGAGGTACAAATTGTGTCTTAAACCCTAGTTAGCACAAGATTCAGAAATAAAACTTGCCTGGGAACCAGGACCTAGAAGCGCCCGACATAACTGATAATTCCCTGATGCATCCTAAACACGAATGACAGCTTACTATACCGATGTACGAAATGAGAAACGCCTCCGGAAAATTCCTGCTGTTTTAACCATTGTGGGCTATTGGCAGGGCCGGCTGGACCATAGGGGCAACCGGGCGGTCGCCCCGGGTCCCGCGCCTTCAGGGGGTCCCCGCAGTTTAGAAAACAAAATAATTTTCGGTAAAAAAAATTTAACTACATTTTTTTTAACTTTTGGAGCACAAGGCCCTTAAAAATATATTTTCTGAAGTTTTTTTGTTTGTTTCCAATCTTCCCATTTTTTGAACACGTTATCCCCCCCCCCCATTTGTCGTACGGACACTGAGATTTGCAGATTCGGAATGATTTTTGTAACCACCTTAGTCTTTTCCGCATTCGTGAAATAGCAAATTAAATTTCATCATTTGTGGTCCCCTACTTTTATATATATCCAGCAATTTGTGTGAAAACCTGATACTTAAATTTAAGGAAATAAAAAGAACAATATCCAAGTTACTTTCGGACTACACACGGAGGCCACTTTTCCAACATTACAAGAAATTGAAAAAAAAAAAAAAAAAAAAGGGGGGGGGCGACTTTCATATATGAACGCGTATAAAAGTTTAGAATGTCACTAATTTGTCAGTTACTCCACTGTGCATTAAAAAGCAATCACTAAACATGTATCAGGAAAAAAACTGTTTATACCAATTTATTTTAGAGGGATCCTTATTATATTTCCTATACAAAAATATTCGCAAGCAGGTATCTTTTTATCATTTTGTGAATAAGCTGTTATAAGAGACACAATGCAACCTAAACCTCTTTTCCCGGGAAAGAAAATCGTAGATTTTAGTATATATATATATATATATATATATATATTCTATAAAGAAGATACCTAAGCAAAAAAATACATATATAATTTTGACTCACACCTAATACAACATAGAAAAGGTTATGTATCTACCTGTGTGAGTAAAAGGAGAAAAGATAAAAAAATAAAACAAAACAACTGAATGTAGAAGGTGTCGAGAATACTGATTCAGTTGTTTTGTTTTATTTTTTTATCTTTTCTCCTTTTACTCACACAGGTAGATACATAACCTTTTCTATGTTGTATTAGGTGTGAGTCAAAATTATATATGTATTTTTTTGCTTAGGTATCTTCTTTATAGAATGTGTATTCTGAATTTTCAAAACTGCTGCGTTGCGCGTTTTGATTTTCAGGTTATTTTGCACCCTTCGTTTTAAATTCTAAAATTTTTTCCCTAGTCTTCAGTTTTGCTCTTAAGTATATATATATATATATATATATATATATATCTCTCTCTCTCTCTCTCTCTCTCTCTCTCTCTCTCTCTCTCTCTCTCTCTCTCTCCTTCTATTTCTTCTTTCTCTCTCTCTCTCTCTCTTCCCTTCTATTTCTCTTTCTCTCTCTCTTCCCTTCTATTTCTCTTTCTCTCTCTCTTCCCTTCTATTTCTCTTTCTCTCTCTCTTTTCTCTCTCTCTCTGAACTTTCAGTCCGTATTACGGTCTTTTTCTTAAGCTTAAAGCAAATACTTCTTTGAGATAATCATTTTGTCTTTACGGTAGTGTTCGTGTGTCTTCCTCACGAACGCTAATTTTCACAAACGACTTTATTAAAATATGAGATTTATTTTTTAGTGCTTACAATGAAATTTTGCTCTGGTCCCAGCAATGAAATTTCGCCCAGGGCCCCCGCAAGAGCTCCATCCGGCCCTGGCTATTGGTATGTTTTCCTGTTTCACTTTTTTAAATGTGATTTGTACTGCACATTTAGTTCCTCACTAAGATATCTAAATATAATAAATAGCCTATTTCATTGTGCCTTCTCATATTTGTAATTTAACACTTTTTGTTGAGTAGGCTCTTTTGGACACCGGTGTATTTTCAGTTACAACACAAAATTACAAATGACATAAAAAAATAAGGAATTTATATTCAACTATTGAAATCTTATTTACAGTCTGGCTGACTATATCAAACAACATATATGCTTAAAATGTACTACAAAAGACTTGTTCTTGGCAGAAAATGTAACAATATAAAAATACAAAACAGTGGAAGGATTTTCAATTGCTAAATTTACTTTAATACATAATAAATGCAACTTTAATATCATGAAATTTATTTCATAATTTGATAATGAGATATAAAACTCCCAAATTCCATCACACACACTGCATAATGACAATTTATATGACATTTTTAATTACAACACAAAAAGAAAATTATATCACACAAAGAAAATTATATTAAATTTCTAGAATTTTATTTACAATCTGATTATATCAAACAGCATATGTGATTAAAATGGACTTCAAATGAATTCTTCTCGAAAGAAAGTGCAATAAAAAAAAAAGTACAAAATGCTGTGGTGAAATTCAAATGCTCAGTTTGCGCTTTAATACATAAGGAAAGAAACTTTAAATATCAAGACACCAAATTTCAAAATGTGACAAAAACAAATCAAAATCACACCATTCATCACAGCACTGCAAAGTGACAATTTTTTCAATATTTTAAACTGCAACACAAAAGACATGAAAAAACAAGAAAATTATGTTTAACTATCAAACTTCTCGTTCTCAGCAGAAAATGTGATAAGATAAAAATGCAAAACGTTGAGGGGAAATTTATATGCTCAATTTCACTTAATACATAAGCAATGAAATTTCAATATTGAGAAATTAAATTTTAGAATGTGATAATGAGATATGAAGAACCCCAGATTTCATCACAAGACTGCAATGCGATGATTTACATTCTATTTTTTATTATAACACAAAAGACATACAATGCAAATTACATGAAAAATAATTTTTTTCTAGTTTGGTGGCTTAATGACCACTGTGAGCAACTTGGTGTGCTATAAGCAGTCACCTGTCCCTAATTTAGGGCCACTGGTTCCACACAAGTGAGAGAGCCAGTACCTTAAGACAAACACAACATCCATACCTCAATGGGATTTGAACTGTTTCGGCCTCACTGGGATTGGATGTGCACAAGTTGCGCAAATCTGTTGGAAGTACCCCATAGTGAACTTCTCATTGTCCGACTGACTGACAAAAGCGTGGAAGATTTCCAAGTACACTGTGGTTGTTTTGTGGAACAAGACTGCATCAATTATGTGATACTTTGACACTACATAAACCAATTTTTTTAACATGAAGCAGTTCCTTGTGTAGTGCATAAGGATTCTCATTTGCCCAAATGTGGGTATTTTGTGAATTTAGTATTCAGATAAGTGGAACCACACTTTGTTGGTGCATCTCTTTTGGTGATCTGAATCTTTCAATTCATGGACAACAGTGACATGGTAGTAGGCATGAAGATTGGCTTTCTTTGCAGTTATCTGACATGTGCTTCGGGAACTTCCATCTCCTGCACAAGTATACTCGATGAGTTATGTGGAGAAGCCAGAAATTTTGTTTTCACAGTGTGCACGGTTTCTTTTGATATTTTCACATGGCCTCCTGCAGGTACATCCAACAATGTTCTCGCACTTACAAGTTTGTTCTTTTTGCCAATTTTTTGAACACGGCATTTTGACAGGTCAGTTTCCAACCTCCAAACTTCATATGGAATTCTCTGGAACACCTCTATCAAACCAGTCTTCCAATGGGTGCAGGCAATGAATATACGATCAGACTTCAGCATGACTGTGCTGCATACAGGAACTAGCTGAGCACGGTGGATGCGGCAGTTACATGAGGCATGTTTTTATAGGCATCACTCACCACCAGGTGACAAGCACAAGCCACTGCTGTCATCACTTACATTGTTTGCCTACACAAGCCTATATCCAAATGGCAGCCACTTCCAGTGCATGTAACATTCTCGTACTTTGCAGAAACTAAAGTATGTCCTGTCTAAATTTTATTAAAATACATTTCTCATTCTTTCAAGTTATAAAGAAAATTTTGGGACCTTTGATGAGTGAGACACCCTGTATTGTTTACTGTATATGTTATTTATATATTATGTACACATGTATGTAGTGTTTATTAACCCCCTTTTTTTGTACCAAAGTTTTTCAAGTATGTTAGAATTTTTGGAATCAAATTTTGCATCTCAGGTTATTTACGCAGACTATGGAAATCAGCATCGCTTTGGATGCTTAAGTCTGGTTACCACGATGTTCTATAGCAATCAGAGACCGACTTAGAAATTTTGGGGCCCTGGGCACAGCCAAATTTGTGGGCCCTAATAATTTTTTAAATGCCCTCCATTGCCTCTCACGGCATTGTTAATGTTGATTTGAAAGATATTTATTTTATAGTAAACACTATTTTAACAAATGCTTATCTGAAATTGCCTATTTAAACAAATGTCTGTATTTCTAAACATTTGTAATGTTTCAAATAACAAACCCATTACTTTGTACTGACCTACAAAGGTACAAATGTACACGTCCCACTGAAAATTTTATTTCACTGGTCTTGCTGACTGACCATTGAGCAGTAAAACATTTCAGTCTATTTCTACCCCTCAGGTACCTGTTTACTCTAATTATTTTAACATTTTAAAACCATTTTAAAATTTCTATACAGGGTCACCTGTTTTAATGTTTGATTGAGTTAAAGTTATTACCGAAATTAATTGGTACAAACTCTTAGCATTTGTGTGGTGAGATACGGTTCCCCACGACACTATCATAAAAGTAATTCTGATGTTAATAAATAAAAAAAACGTACGCTGAAATGAGTGATTCAGAATTTACTAACATGTTTAGTTTGTTTTTTAACTAAATTAACCATTATACCTCTATGAATTACATTTATACCTAACCTATGAACTAACAACTTACCAATGAATTACATTAGTTTCTTCCTCAACTTCAAAGATGCAAAATTTGAGATTATATCATCATAATCTAATTCTTGAGCAACATCATTTTCAATACACAATAATGACAATGCGCAAAGTTTGTTTTGTTCCATTATGCATAGCGATGGCGGTTTCATGCGTTTTAACAAAGAAAATGACTTCTCCCCAGATCAATTTGATATCGGGATTGTCAAACACCTTCCAAAAGCTGTTTCTACATTTGGAAATACAGATGTCAAATTTAAGTTCCTCATCATTTTCAGCATATGGGGAACTTGATCACCTTTATGCACAAGACAACTAAACTGCTGAAGTTCATCACAAAACTCTTCCGACAGATCGTTAGGATAACATTTTTGTAAACGTTTCGCTTCTTCAGTTACTGGTGTTTCCGATTTTAGATTAAATAAACAAAAAATTTGGGGGCAAAATTGTCATATGGAATTTTTCGTCGTGACGACTGTGAAATTAAATCATCACAAAGCACATAATGACATGTCGTGATAAATTTCATTCTTGGTGTTAAGTCTTCTTCAGGCATATTTGTATCGTCTAAAACTTTGCTTCGTGTAACAGTTTGCTTCCTTGATAATGCATAGTCATTAGTTTGTGACATACATTCTGCTTCTTTTTCATATTCATCAAAATTATTTCACACAAATTGGACAAAATCAATTAAGGATGTAAAGAGTGCAGGAACTTCGGAAAGATTTTTCAAAGGATTCTGAAAGACCTTGCTTACCTTGTTCAGACGTTGAAAAATATTGTCCCAAATAACAGCATTCAACGCAGTTTCAAGCTTCTTCAATTTCTTAAGCAGACCCCTTGCTTCAGTTTTCGTTACTGCTTTCGGCTAAGTTACGTAGTGTTTCTTTGATGCACCTGTAATGTTTTCTGAAAGCTTTCCTGCATTTGTGTCTGAACACCACCTTGTCGTTGAACGGCTTTTCAATGTGATATCTGAAGCCCCAGAAGATTTGACTGCATTTGATAAACCCTGCCAATGCTGTGTGGATGCAGGAAAAAAAAATTATAAATCTGTTGAAATACGGAAAAAAATCATCACTGTTGTACACGTTTCTACAGCACTTACTTTAACTAAATTTAATGAATGCGCTGCACAAGGCACAAACTCTTCCAATGGATTTTTTTCTTTGATTTTCACTTGTAAGCCAGAGTACCTGCCCGTCATGTTGCTCGCATTACCGTAACTCTGGCCTCTACAATTCATGATATCGAGACCCAATTCTTGCAGACAAGCCAGGACTGTACCTTCGAACCATTTGGCTTCATGACTATTTCTGGACACAAAGGTCAAAATATGCTCAACCGGTTCATCATTAATAGCAACGTATCTAATTACAAAACATAACTGATCTATATGCGCAATATCTGGTGTCGAGCCAACTATGAGTGAAAAGTACTTGGCTACCTTAATTTCTTCAATTATTTTCTCTTTCACTTTCTGTGACATAAGTTCAATAAATTCGTCAGCTGTAGTTGACTACAAATAATTTGTTTTCCCAGAACCAGGATATCCATATTTTTACAGATGTGCGGCTAAAAATGGGTCAAACTCTGAAATTAGTTCCAAGCATCCCAAGAAGTTCCCTATGTTCACAGCTCCTGTTGTTTCATTTCTACCAAAGAATGGCAGGCCTCTTTTCATCAAAAACAGAACAGTGGCTACAACTCTTTTTAAAACATCCCAATATTGAGATTCAGTTTAATGTTGCGAAACTACACTGGAGTCAATTCGCTGTGACGACTGCAATCGGAGCTCTGCCACCCCAGTGGCGCAGTGGTCTAAGCGACGGCCTCTGATCATTCGTCCGAAAGGGGTCCGGGTTCGAATCCTGGTGAAGCATGGATGTCATGTTTGTCTTACGGCCCTGGCTTTCTCCCTTCCCTGGAACCAGTGGCCCTAAATTAGGAACGGGTGACTGCATATAACACACTGAGTTGCTCATGGTGGTCATTAAACATCCAATAAAAAAAAAAGAAAAATCGGCACAACATGTTAACTACTGCCTCTAGATGAGAAATGGAATTTTCATGTTCTGCTATCGCACAGATATACATGTTTCCAGTCATCATACCCTGATGTTGAGAAAGCACTGTTTTTCTTCTTACTGCTTCTGTTAAACAATTCGCATACCCAACAGAATAGTGCAAAAATTGACGGAGAAAGCACCAGCCACTGTCTACTAGCAGATTCATTACTTTGCTTTACTCAGACGAAATGAACCTTGGTCAAACACCTTTTCATTCCTAAAACTAATATTTCTGTTTCCGAGACTAGGTGCGCATCTTGGTTTGGAGGATTGCTGAAGAAATGCTCTCGTAAATGATCCGTTACGTTAGACCAACAAGCTGGATCCGGATTATAACTCTTTATTATATCGCATCTTTCATTACTAGAAGTCCCATCACATCTTTCATTACTAGAAGCAAAAAGTTGGACAGGACTGGGTAAAGATTCGTCTTCACAAGTACAAGTGGTAGGATTACGGATATGAGTATCAAGGTCATGATGTTCGATACGATTTTTCTCTGCAAGCGATAGTCCACCACGTGGTTCTTTACAAATAAACTTTTGCAAACTACCCTTAAAAAGTTCATCTTTGGTTTTCCTTTTATCCAGTAACTTGCGTTTTGCTGAGCCTGACTGATATGTTCCAGGCATTTCCCCCACCTGATCCTACTTACTAATATTCTTTCCTTCTACTTAAAAACACTACTTTGTACTTCTAATTTTCAGTATTATAAATATTTAACGGGAATTATCGAGGATAAATTTATTAGGTACATTACCTCTCAAATTTTTGATCTAAACACTAGATCCTCGTCAGGAGTTCTTGCTTCCTTCTACTTCAACAGGTCTGGTGACCAAGCCTGATGGATTTTCCATCCAGCATGGTCATTGATGTTGCCACCTTGTGTCTTGTAAATTTCTAGGGATTCCTCTAATTTCCGGAAATTTACAAGACACAAGGTGGCAACATCAATGACTATGCTGGATGGAAAATCCATCACGCTTGGTCACCAGACCTGTGGAAGTAGAAGGAAGCAAGAACTCCTGACGAAGATCTAGTGTTTAGATCAAAAATTTGAGAGGTAATGTACCTAATAAGTTTATCCTCGATAATTCCCGTTAAATATTTATAATACTGAAAGTAATAAGAGGAAGCCATGAAGTCATTAATTACTTTTAATTTTGTTTAAACAAATGCAAATCACACTGACTCACCAAAATAACTAGAAAGAAGTTAAGAACTAAGTCGAAGCTTGAACGAACGAAACAGAAGTTGTGGTAAACAAATTTAGCTGTAACGGTTACAGTTAATGTGAAGGCCGATAGGTGTGGCCATTTGTGGGGTTAGGTGCGTTTGTATTTCTGGTGCTTTTAAAGTGTAGCAGATGGCTGGTTGAATCGTCAAAGCTGACGTCACCAGTTCGCATTCTGACGTCACATCTGCTCATTCGAGTTAGCAGCACCTCAGCATCAAAGTGGGATTTCAGAGGTGTCGTCACAAGCAATTGGATTACAGATGTGAACACATGATCACGTGAAAATCATGAATATCAGATTAGCTTTTTTTTTTTTTTGATTGGAGGTTTAATGACCACCGTGAGCAACTCAATGGGCTATAAGCAGTCGCCCGTCCCTAACTTAGGGTCACTGGTTCCAGGGAAGGGAGAGAGCCAGTGACGAAAGACAAACACAGATTGGCTTTGCGAGTGTGTGTTTTTTTACTATTTTTCTTTATCTCATTATTCATTTGTTTTTATTAAAGTAGTCTTACATTAAATGTTATTTTCAAGGTTAATATATTTACATCATACATTTTTCATTAACAAGGAATAATTACTAAAAAAACCACACACACAATTTCGGGGCCACCCCAAAAGGTGAGGCCCGGGTCCCCGCATGCCCCTGCGAAAATCAGTTCCTGATAGCAATTCTTATTTAGGCAGACTATGGAGATCAGCATATCTTTGGATGCTAAAGTCTTGCTATCACGAAGTTCTATAGCAATTCTAGTTCCCTTCTAAAATTCGCTCTTTCAATTCACGAATCTTATACCACCACATTATCTGATGTACAGGATAATTACAAACTTTGGTAAAAATTATTTTTTACAATGCATTCAGATAAGCTACAGCTATGAAGCCCAGATTATTATGTGCATTATACACTGAGGTTTCTTTGGGTATGACTGTTTTGTGCATAGGCTACAAGGTGACAGTGCATTAGTTGAGAAAACAAAATGGCTGATTTCTGTGAGGTGGAGGAGGTTGGTTGGTTGGTGAATTTTTATGGCGCAAGACCTATGTGTGACCAAAGAATGCCAGACACAAGACAATCAAACAAACAGTGTTAAAAACATGGTATAATGCTTAAAATCAGGATGATGTAGTAAAAGTGAAAAATGAGAATGAGGCAAAGTTTAAAAACTAGATAAGATTAAAAAAGCAAAAGATAGCAAAAGTATTGCAGTGGCCATCTAGGAACCGCTGCAACGTAGCTTCATTGTCGTTCAACAAATGAGAATGAAAAACGTGAAAACACACATCACGAAAATGTACACAACTACACAGAAGATGAGTGACAGTAAGTTAGCAATTACACGTCTCACACATCGGCGCAGTGTCGCCACACAGCAAGAAGCGGTGAGTGAAACGACAATGCCCAATGTGGAGACGCACGAGCACAACTTCCTCCCTATGGTTCCGGCGATATGATGACTTCCAGATTCCAAGAATAGGTTTAATACAATGAAATTTATTTTCCACCTGTTGGTCCCACAGACGAGGTGGAGGAGGCACAGTACATGTTGTGGTTTAATGGAACAAAGTCAGCAACTCGAATTCAGTGCAGATTTTGTCTGAAACTTAGCAAAGAACCACCTGCAAGACTGTTATTTTAAGGATACTGTCTGTGCCATTTGCTGAAACTTGGTGCTGCCAAGTTGAAAATCTAGATTTCTTTTCTTTTCTTTTTCTTTTTTTTTGATTGGAGGTTTAACGACTACCGTGGGCAACTCAATGGGCTATAAGCAGTCGCCCGTCCCTAATTTAGGGTCACTGGTTCCAGGGAAGGGAGAGAGCCAGTGCCGTAAGACAAACACAACATCCATGCCTCACAGTGATTCGAACCCGGACCCCATTCGAATGAATGATCAGAGGCCATCGCTTAGACCACTGCGCCACCGGCGGCCTAGATTTCAGAAACCATGTAGCAAGTAGATGAACCAATGCTGGAGAGAATTCGGAAAGAAGCCATGTAGCAAGTAGATGAACCAATGCTGGAGAGAATCCGGAAAGAAGCCATGTAGCACATAGATGAACCAATGCTGGAGAGAATCTGAAAAGAAGCCATGTAGCAAGTAGATGAACCAATACCGAAGAGAATCTGGAAAGAAGCCATGTAGCAAGTATATGAACCAATGCTGGAGAGAATCTGGAAATAATTGGATTATTGTTGGGATATCTGCTGTGTTACCAAGGGAACCTATACTATATTGAACACACACATACAAATGTACTTCAGTATATTATATGGGTCATTTGTATGAAACGTAGACCTGAGTAGACAGGTGTCACTACAGTACCCGACAAAGTGATGGTGATGCTGCAGTAACCACACATAAAAATAGAAATGCAGCATGTGAAGCATTTCGTTGGTGTGATGCGTTGGATGTGAGTAATATCAAAGGAACCTAAGTGACTTATCTCATGGATACCTACAAGCGGATACAGCACAAGAAGCCATGATCCAATTTTTGACAAAACAAGGAACCAAATTTTTTTTTTTTTTGGATTGGAGGTTTAACAACCACTGTGAGCAACTCTATAAGCAGTCGTCCGTCCCAAATTTAGGGTCACTGGTTCCAGGGAAGGGAGAGAGCCAGTGCCCTAAGAAAAACACAACATCCATGCCTTACCGGGATTCAAACCCGAACCCCTTTCGGACGAATGATCATATGCCATCGCTTAGACCACTGCGCCACTGGGGCGGCGGAACCAAATTGACAGAAATCTTACGACACATGCAGGTGGTTTATGAGAATGCGTGCCTTGCATGCATTGTGGTCTTGAAATGGTGCAAACAATTTCAGGGTGGATGTGAAAGCACTACGGATCTGCCAAGACTTGGCCAATCACACACCGCCATTGCACCTGACACAATCATAGCAGTGGACAAACTGGTGAAAGTTAACCATAGAATAATAGTTAGTAAGTTAACAGCAACAGGCATCAGCAGGGTTTCCACTGGTACAATCCTCCACCTTTCACCTCTCGAAATACAGGCCATCCTGTCAACTCTTAGGCTTATTGGCAGCTGTACTTATTTCCGTTTTAATAATACCATTTATCAACAACAGGCAGGAACTCCAATGGGTTCTCCATTATCACCTATACTTGCAGAATTTATTCTTCAGTTTCTTGAAAATAAAGTTCTCAAAGAATTTCCTTTAAAAACTGGCTATATTTATTCGTTATGTGGATATCTTGGTTTTTTGGACACATTCTGTGGAACAACTCATTGTTTTCACAGATACCTTATCATCCCAGCACTCAACTATTAGATTTACTCTTGAAATTGAGGAGTAGGGAATCATTCCTCACCTTGATTTATTACTTTCACATGATTCTTTTGTTTCAGGTCTACATACTCCATCTGTTGTAAACCTACATTTGTTCCCATGCTTATACCATACACATCTGCACAGTCAACTGGCTACAAAATATCCTCTTTGAGGTTCTTCATAAAAAGAGCCTTTACTCACTCTGCTACAGTGGAACTACATCAAGCTGAACTCAGGATAATTTCAAATATGTCCACCTCTTATGGGTACCCACCTTAAAAATTTCTCTAGATTGGTTCGTGAACAGTGTAACTTTTTATGTATGAGTTTAAAATGTGCAAGACCTCGCCTAAGATATGCGGGTTCTATGGACAAATTACCTTTGATTGTTACCCGTTTGAAGAACTTGTGTAAAAAGAATCACATAGACTTTGGGGTAGGGACATAGAACATTTTTGCACTTAGTGCATTTACTCAAATTTAACACGCACCCCCAACTCCAGGATATGTTTTTAGGAATCAGAAAAGATATACACACATACTCAAGTGAAAAAGAAAATCTGAAAAAAAAATACTAACAAATAGGTATATTTACCATATTTCTGATACACACTACTCCAACACACATGACTGCATAAAAAAAAAAAAAAAGATCAGTCACTGTCACTAACAGGGCTTTTTACTTCTGACTGTTCATTGTCCGAGCTCACTTCAAACAATAAATCATCTTCTGTTCCATCCAAAGAAGTCGAAATTCCACATTTAAGAAAGTATTTCTGCACAGCTTCATTTGGAACGGATTCCCATGCAGCAATAATCCATTTGCACACAGTCGATAGGGGCGCTCTTTTAATAATGTGGCCAGTCTTTGTTAGTTCCGTTTCTCCGATGAAAGCCAGGTATTATAAAGTCAACGAACGGCAGCCTTAAATGGGCGGTTGATGCAAAGCTCAAGAGGCTGGACTTGTGATGTCATTCTTCAGGAATGATGACGAGATAGCTGTGGTTTTATTTTTTTCTTTACTGCATCTGCTACATGTCCTTTAAATGTGTCTAGCACTAGCGGGGATCGCAACTTCAGTAGACCTCGAGGTCATAATAGCCAAAATTTACTTAGCCAGTCTAAAACAAAATTTGCAGACATGCAGCCATTTTCCTGCACTGCAACATACACTAGTGGAAAGTGAAAAAACAACACCAAGAAGGAATTGGCGGACGATCATGAAATTTACATATGTTAATGGGGTCGAGTCTATGTAAGTGTGATGTTAATTTCGGGACCAACCGGTGAGCGCTTACGCCACAGCACGGCATAATATGCAAATTATCGTCTGTGGTATTTAAGGAGTACGGCAAAGTGAATGTAACCAGTCGTCGGCGTACGGACACATGCGAAAACCCTGAAGAAGCTGCAATGCCTGGACATGGAAGACGTGTACGATTTCAGCAGTTATCGGACTTTGAGCGAGGTCGTCTAGTCGGCCTCTGAGAGGCCGGGTGGTCGTATCGTCGTATTGCGGAGCGAATTGGACGGGAAGTATCGGAGGTGGTACGATGGTGGCGTAGATGGTCCGAGGAACATTACCATACGAGAAGATGTGGAACCGGGAGTCACAGACGGACTGATGAGCGGACCGATCGACGCTTAAGAAGAGCGGCGTTGTCAAGCAGAACATCCACTGCGACACAAATCCCAGCTGCCGTTGCACCTGTGCGAACAATCCGCAATTGTCTACTGGATGCAGGACTACGTGCACGTGTACCTCTGACTCCAGCCCACCGTCAGGAACGTCTGCAGTGGTGTCGCCAACGTATGCACTGGAGAACGCAATGGCAATCTGTCGTGTTCAGCGATGAAAGCAGATTCTGCTTGGGAGCCTCCGATGGCCATATGCGTGTTCGCAGACGCACAGGGGAGCGTCTCCACCCTTCTTGCATCTGCCAGCGACACACAAGGCTTACACCTGGTCTCCTGGTGTGGGGAACGATCAGCTATCACTCACGTACATAACTAGTGTTTGTACCGGGTACGTTAAACAGCACCTCCTACATCAACATCATTCAGCCCGTTGTTGTGCCATTTGTAAGGTCGGTCCATCGTGGTGTTTTCCAGCAAGATAACGCACGCCCACACACGGCACGTGCAACAAAAATGCACTTCAGGGTGTGAGACAACTTCCATGGCCTGCAAGCTCACCGGATTTGTCCCCCATTGAGCACGTGTGGGATTTTATGGGACGACTTATCCGGTCTCCACGGTCATCCCCTATTTACGCGTATAGGTTGAGGATGCTTAGAACTCAATACCCCAAACTTACATCCAACATCTGTACAACAGACTCCATGCCAGAATTTTTTTTTTTTTTTTTTTTTGATTGAAGGTTTAACGACCACCGTGAGCAACTCAATGGGCTATAAGCAGTCGCCCATCCCTAATTTAGGGTAACTGGTTCCAGGGAAGGGAGAGAGCCAGTGCTGTAAGACAAACACAACATTTATGCCTCACCGGGATTCGAACCCGGACCCCTTTCGGACGAATGATCAGAGGCCATCGCTTAGACCACTGCGCCACCGGGACAGCATGCCAGAATTGCAGTGTGACGCAGTTAATGGCGGTTCAACCTCGTACTAACCATGTTACATGGAAATGTTATTTTTCAGTTTACCAGCAAATACAGCTGTATTTTGCCATAATGTTTTGATCGTGTTTTCCTCTGTATTCCGTTATTATGCTGTATAAATTTTGTTGGTATCAGACGTCTCCTTCTTGGTGTTCTTTTTTCACTTTCCGCCAGTGTAGATTCCTCTTGGAAAAGTCGCCGTTTTGGGAAAAGTTTTCCTCTTGAAAATGCCATAGGGTTGAAGTTTATTTCCATCTGCAGCAACAAAGAGCATTACTGTCATTCTGATTTTATCATTACTCGTCAGTAATTTCACTTGTTTTGCTCCAACATTGTCCATTGTGCAGTTTGAAGGCATATCGAAATAGATCGGCATCTGATCAGCATTGCCAATCTGCCCCAAGTCGTGTTACCCATGCTGTTGAATAGCAATCAAATGTTTTCGGAAAGCATTCAACTTTTCTTCAAAGTCAGCCCACAGCTTTTGGCAGACGGATGTTCGCTGTCTAAAAGAAAATCCCTATCTCCTCATGGACAGCGTTATTCAACCATGGGGTGCTTTTTCACATTTTTCCTGTAGCTGAAGCTAATGCGATTTTCTTTAGCTTTCACTTTAAGGATTTCTGTTGTTACTGGTAATCCACCTGCTCGCTGTTCTTTTACGAACATGTTTAACTGTTCATCAATTTCGGGAAATTTCCCCTTTTTTAGGGTCAGTGGAAGCTTGTCTGATTGTCGAGCACATCTTTAATCATTCTTTTTGTTTGCACCACAAACGCACATTCACTTCAGGAACCCCAAATTTCGATTTACAAGTCTGATTGCGATTTTCTTCCGCGAAAGTGGTGACTTTAAGCTGCAACTTTGCTGTGTAATGTTGCCTTTTTGAAGACATCTTTCTGTGCACGTAGACTCAGAAAGAATGTCTGCTAAAGAGATCAAGAAGCAAGATTCCCTTGGATTCTGAGGAGAAAGGCACGCAAATCCTAAGCCCGTAGGTAAAAACGGGGTTGAAAGCGGAGGGAGGAACAATGAGTGATTGATGTGCACGTAGACTCAAGGTCATCTGTTTCTGCTCTTTCTGGTTTCCGCCTTCCCCCACACACCTGCTGCGACACATTTGCACTGCATACTTGGAGGAATGAAAAGGAGCGTCAACCTTACATATTTCCAAATGCTTATACTCGATACTAATGTGCACCTTGTTTTTACCACAAAGCTTTTTGGACAAAAAGTGTGCATTAGGCTCAAGTAAATACAGTATTCAAAAGGATAGACTCTGTACCCATTACTCAAAAACATGGTGTTTACCAAATTCCACTAGTTCCGAATCTACCTACTGACCCATCTAGGATCCACTTTCAGATCTCTGGAGGGTCAGAATAAAGAAACATCAATATTCCTTAAGGACAGGCTCTAACATCACAGTGTTGCTCAGAACTGTAACACAAGAAGGTTATAGACCTCATGGAGAGAATGCTACCATTCTTGCCACGGCATCAAACAAACGTACCCTATTATTTACCGAGAGCATTTTCATTTCCAGGTTTATCCAAATGTGTTGCAACAATGACCCACCAACTTATTTTCTGACACCATGGAGATTGTTAATTGCAAACTTATATCCAATGCCTGATAGCAATCAAGTGTAAAAACAACAGTGGGGACTACCCTGCCAAATGTAAATGTCTGTGTGGATATGTTAACTTAGTGATACTTACCATATTTATTCTACGTATATATGTATATGTATTTCTATTTTCCTATTTTCATTTTTTTAACTATTGGCAACATCAACAACCTCCCTGGCTGCGTGGACAGGTCGTATTTGATATATTTATATATTTGGCAGACCCTTTCTGTCTGGCACTCAGCCTGATGATGGGAACACTGTGATCCTGAAAAATCTTACCAGTATGTTTTTAACTGAAAATAAAAATCCATTTTTTAATTGCATTTGGAACATCATGGTGTTACTATTATCGTACATAGACAGCATTATTTATATGTGTCTTTTTGGGCATGTCACTTCGATGGTGTTGTGCGAATTACCTTTCATCATTTTACCTCCACCAAGAACTGGGGTATTCGAAAGTGTGTGTGCAGTGTGTTCCGGAACACATGACAGAGGATCCATAAACTTACTAACCAATGGGATGTCTGCTTAAATGTCAGGGGTCCCTATTTCTAGCACTATCAGCACCCATGTGTTACATATACATTTACCTGTGTACATATTCTTATACTGTAATAAAGTACACTTAACTGCAACAGCTAGTCTATGTTTCATTTGAATGACCCTTATATATGTGTTTCAATTTCAAATCTAAAATTTAATATGTGTTGCAAATTTTAGAAATTGTTATTGAAGTTTGCAATTACCATAATTTCAACTATATAATCTGTGGATTATCTGTCAAAAAAGTTATAAACTCAGGATCTGTGGATAATACACTTATTTAAAAAATTTGCATTTTTGAACTTCACTTTTAGTTGGTAAAGTTTGATGAACACTTACCGCACGTGGGGCTTGGCTTTCAATTCATATTTCCGTTATGTGGATGCGGCACGGGGGTTTTTCATTTGGCCACGGGTCCGCTTTTTTTTTTTTCCGTTGGAATTTATTTTGTCTCATCACCAAATGAGTTTTTCCTTTGCTGCATCCTCATTTACTTCAATATTTATTCATACCCGAGTACTTTCAGTGAAACTCCTTTACCGTCTTCGAGGGGACGTTTTGCTCCGACTAGCACGGACCGTGTCAGCTGGGCATTTCGGTGGTTCTCGCGGGCTGCTTCTGTCATCGGCTATCGCTTCTTCTTGGGCGTTGTGGCGCCATCTCTTGTTGGTCAGTGATCTCACTTTTCGAACTTTTTCATTTTTTTGCTCAATTTTAATTAAATTTTTCCAGCTGTTTCTCAAATTATTAGGGTCATTATGGTTGCAAACTTTTGTCCTATTTTTTCAATCATTACCGACTCTGCTATTCTGAGGTGTTTTCGGATTTACAGCTTTTAATGATTTTTATATTTTTCGAATTCTAAATTCGAAAATATAAAAATCATTAAAAGCTGTAAATCCGAAAAACACCTCAGAATAGCAGAGTCGGTAATGATTGAAAAAAATAGGACAAAAGTTTGCAACCATAATGACCCTAATAATTTGAGAAACAGCTGGAAAAATTTAGTTAAAATTGAGCAAAAAAATGAAAAGTTCGAAAAGTGAGATCACTGACCAACAAGAGATGGCGCCACAACGCCCAAGAAGAAGCGATAGCCGATGACAGAAGCAGCCCGCGAGAACCACCGAAATGCCCAGCTGACACGGTCCGTGCTAGTCGGAGCAAAACGTCCCCTCGAAGACGGTAAAGGAGTTTTACTGAAAGTACTCGGGTATGAATAAATATTGAAGTAAATGAGGATGCAGCAAAGGAAAAACTCATTTGGTGATGAGACAAAATAAATTCCAACGGAAAAAAAAAAAAAGAAGCGGACCAGTGGCCAAATGAAAAACCCCGTGCCGCATCCACATAACGGAAATATGAATTGAAAGCCAAGCCCCACGTGCGGTAAGTGTTCATCGAACTTTACCAACTAAAAGTGAAGTTCAAAAATGCAAATGCATTAATGCACGTTAAATAATATAACCTCCAATATCGGAAGTAAATTGAAATATTTAAAAAATGTTTCTGGGGGCACTTTGATTTTTAACAAATCAGCATCATTGTCAGAAGACATCATATATTTGGGAAATTACCAAAAATGCATTAACTACAAGAAAACAATGCAATGGCAAAATTTTGGTCCACAAATAATTTTTTTTTTTTTTACTTAAGAGCAATTCTGACAGAAAATATTATGCAAACAAAGGTGGTATTATTTGCTATCGTAGATGATAACATATAATAGGAAGCTCGGCGTCACATACGTTCATGGGTGCCACAGGTCTAATTACAGAATTGTGGTAATGCTGAAAAAAAAAAAATTCATTCTTTTTTCTCCTTATTCACTTGAAAGTAACACAAAAGTGCTTAAAAAATGAGTAACTTTTTTTTTAATAAGAAGATTGCTCCAACTTTCCTGTAGGAATTTACGGTAAGGATCAACATCGTAAGTGCAGATCATGCAGGGAATGTTCTTTTTTTCTGAATTCCACGGTCAGCGGGTTTTGCAGCATCCAGGGTTGTTTTATCCAAGCAGCACATGTAGCACATGCTATGGATCCAGTGCTGATGTGTACACTGGTTGTTCAAAATTGTTCTTAGGAATATTACTGAGATTGTGTGTGAGATTTACCTCACTCTGATGGTTACCAACTGCAGTGGTGAACACTGGTTTTCAAAACTGAAACAAATCAAGAACAAAGAGCCAGTATGGCCCAAATAATACTGAACTATCACTCTCTTTGATGAGCATTAGTTACTCAGAGAAATGAACATGTCAGGATAATTGACGAGTTTTCAATTGCAAAGTCTTGTAAATGCCTCATTGGAACCATATAACTGACTGAAGTTCAATAAAAAGTGTACTCAACTGACAATTTATAGGTTTATTTGTTTTTGTTAAGCTTAGGAAATGGTTTAATTAATTTAAGGAATACTAGCAAATGTTTTCAGCAATCATCCTGAAAGTTGCTTTAGAGATCAACTGCATACTAGTCAAGTAATGGACCAACCATCCAAATATCTGTTGTTCTATGAATTGCATTGAATAAAAATTATGAAATATTACCATTCTTCCCTTCACATATACCCAATGTTACCATCATTCAGTCCAGGCCTTGATTTCATTTTTTTTAGCAGTAGCAACACTTGCTAGTAGCCTCATTTGTTACAAGCAAACTGCATTATCTACTAGCAAAAGTTAAAATTTAATTCGAATGCAAATATTAAAAAAAATATATATATTTAACTTTATTCACAAAATTCAAGAACACTATTTCAAAATTTTAAGTTATTTTCCGTATGGTTTATGATCTAAGTTTCGGGTCTTTTCATCACACCACTTTAAAACAGCATGCCTGGGGTCAAACTTGTCTTCGGATGGACCTTCAACTTCAATACTCATGAGAGCATTCAATGTTTGTAAGTTTAAACTGCCCCTCCAATCACCCTGAATTCTCTTTGTGAAACTGAACACAACCTCACATGCAGAAGTAGATAATGGACGGATATTTCTACTAGTACCAAAATGTTTTTATAATGCTTGTACTTTTCAAGAGAAAGCAGTTATTCCTTTTTGTATGTGTCTAAAATGATAGTTCACACCACACGGTCAACGCAGTGGCACTTTAGAGTTCACACTAAAACATTCAAAAATTTTCAACTAGCAACTTTTGCTAGAATCACTTTTTATCACTAGCAAAATGCACTTGCTTGCTAGCAATTTGCTACTAACTACTAGTTGAAATCAAGCCCTAATTCAGTCATTTTGCCTTTTCCCCCACGGAAAGTGCAAAATATATATTCCTCGAGAGGAGGCTCCACTTTTAGTAGTGCTATCATATATCCCTGGAGAGGAGGCCCTGCTTTTAGTAGTGCTATCACATATCTCTGGAGAAGAGGCCCTGCTGCTTTTAGTAGTGCTATCATATATCCCTGAAGAGGAGGCCCTACTTTTAGTAGTGCTACCATATATCCCTGGAGAAGAGGCCCTGCTTTTAGTAGTGCTATCATATATCCCTGGAGAGGAGGCCCCACTTTTAGTAGTGCTATCATATATCCCTGTAGAAGAGGCCCTGCTTTTAGTAGTGCTATCATATATCCCTGGAGAGGAGGCCCTACTTTTAGTAGTGCTATCATATATCCCTGGAGAAGAGGCCCTGCTCTTAGTAGTGCTATCATATATTCCTGGAGAGGAGGCCCCACTTTTAGTAGTGCTATCATATATCCCTGGAGAGGAGGCCCCACTTTTAGTAGTGCTATCACATATCCTTGGAGAAGAGGCCCTGCTTTTAGTAGTGCTATCATATATCCCTGGAGAGGAGGCTCCACTTTTAGTAGTGCTATCATATATCCCTGGAGAAGAGGCCCTGCTCTTAGTAGTGCTATTATATATTCCTGGAGAGGAGGCCCCACTTTTAGTAGTGCTATCATATATCCCTGGAGAAGAGGCCCTACTTTTAGTAGTGCTATCATATATCCCTGGAGAGGACCCGCTTTTAATAGTGCTATCATATATTCCAGGAGAGGAGGCCCCGCTTTTAGTAGTGCTTTAGGCCCAGTGAATCCTTAAACCAGCTCTGGCAGAGCCACTGATCATACAAGGGAAAATATGGTACTCCTGTAGATACAGCTACCAAAATGATGAAACAACCTTACTTTCAGAATTCATGAATGTTGTGGAACTGGGAAGGAAGGCACTTTTGATTACCATTTTGTAGCATTTTCAGAAATGACATGATTAAGGATTGCCACATTCTTGTAAAACTTAACATCTGAATCTCCGGGTTTAACAAAAACCTGAAATACTGGGTTATATCTGGAGGACAAAACAGACCCTACTGCCAAGTTCTTATGTCACACTTCTCACTAATGAAGTTGCTCACCTGGTGAGAATGCAAGTGTTTTGAAAGATCACCTTTCCAGGCAAATTTTTATTGGTAGATTTCACACCCATGAGGTTTTTCACCTGTACGCATAACCATATGTTTACAGAAACAAGACCCTCTTCGTATACAATTGGGAAACGAATTTCCCCGAAGAAATAATTCTTCATAAATACATGGTGGGCATTTAATGCTATCTTCTATTTTTTTTTATGAAGAATTATTTCTTCGGGGAAATTTGTTTCCTAATTGCATATGATGTACTATCATCACTGGAATTTGTGACCTACATCTGACCCTGGATGTGAGAAAAGGTCGTGAGACGCTACAATGGGGCAGGAATACCTTTGACTAGTGCATATCTAAAGGTTTTCAGATATCTATGCTCAGTTGCTTGGAATTTCCTTGTCCTGGGTAGTACACTGCCGGACAATTGCTAAGGACGGATGACAATAGCAACGATAGCAACCATAAAATGGAAGGCAGGAAAATGTGGAAATTAGCATAAGTGCGGGATACAGTAAGACGTGTTGTGCGTATGCAAATTTTGGATTGCCGAACTTGTTCGTGACGTCATACCGCTGATAAGAGATATAAAGGATTTGACACATATTGACCGTTGTTATTCAAACGCAAAGTTGAAAGGGAAAGTTGACGAACTTGCAATTTTCAGTATGTCTTCCCGACATCACCTAGATGATTTTATGCGTGGCCATATTATTGGCAAGATTGAAGAAGGGCGAGAAATAACAGATGTTGCCAGGGAGTTCGACGTCAGCCACAGTGTTGTTTCAAGGATTTGGAAATCATTTCAAACAAATGGAGAGTGTAGCAAATGACACGAGGGAGGTCGTGTTCGCAGTACGACACCTGCAGAAGGTCGGCACATAGTGCTATTAACAAAAAGACACCGGCGCAGCACAGCTAGTGAGGTAGCAAATCAGTTTATGGCTGCTACTGGCAAGCAGATCTCCCGAAAAACTGTCGCCAGACGTTGCATGAAGGAGGACTATACGCCCGCCGTCCTGTTGTGTGCATCCCATTGTCCAGACGTCACCGTACCGCCCGTTTGCAATGGTGCCATCAACATCGCAATTGAACTGATAACGACTGGTCTGCTGTCCTCTTCTCAGATGAGAGCAGATACAGTCTATCGTCTGATTGTCGACGACAACTGATCTGGCGTGATAGTGGTACTGCATATTGTCCAGCAAACATACAGGAAAGGGACCGATATCCGACATGTAGTGTCATGGTATGGGCTGGCATCATGATCAATGGCCGTACGTCCCTCTATGTGCTTCCAACTGAGACTATGACTGGCCAACGATACATTAATGATGTTCTGCTACCTCATGTTCGCATGTTCCGTGGTGCTGTCGGTGATAGATTCATTTTCATGGACGACAATGCAACATGTCATCGAACAGTCGCTGTCCAGGAGTGTCTTGAGAGCAAGGATATTCAACGCCTCATACGGCCAGCACGTTCTCCAGATCTGAATCCCATTGAAAATGTGTGGGATGCTTTGGGGAGGAGTCTTGCTGGTCGCCAAAGCCCTCCAATAAACAAGGACACCCTCATCCGTGCACTGACAGAGGAATGGGATAAATTACCCCAACAGCTGCTAGATAATATTGTGCAAAGCATGACACGACGTGTGGAATCTTGCATCGCCCTCGATGGTGGCCATATCCCGTAGTGACATCTTACGCCGGAACGCCTGCGGACGGTAATTGCATTTTTTTCACGTTTGCGTATTCTGCACAAAATGGCCTGTTTGTCCCTTGAACACGTTCCAAAGCCTTCTGGATTTCAGAGCACAATAAATTGTCTTTCTTGTAATGTCCTGGCATTCTGACATTATTTTATTTCACTTGGCATCCAACCACACTTACTTTTTTATGCGCTATATAGCCGTTTATGACCCGTCCTTAGCAATTGTCCAGCAGTGTATAATGACTAGCATGCTCGACCGAAAATCAGGAGGTGCGAGTTCGATTCCCATTCCAAGACGATGGAAATTTTCAAGTTTTCTGAATGAAGTGGTTACATGGAATAGCGAAAATATGTCAATAACTACAGGCTTCTGGGGTAATCAAGCCCAGTCTCTGTTCTCAAAGACCCTATTCACTTCACATTTCATATCCACATTGCTGCTGACCCATGTTGCTGTATACGTGCACGGCCGTGCAGCTACTTAACTTCCTCCGCACAGCTGAAATATCTTCTGTGCAGTAAGCATTTTAGATTCAAATTCCCAAATCTCTAATTAATTTTCAGAAATCGAAAATCAATTACCTGCAAAAATAATAATCAATTAATTAAATTCAGACTCTCAAAAGTCAAAACAGCACTTTTCTTAAATGCCATTCGTCTCCTCCCAAGTTCATCTCATTGTCCTCTTCATTCTCAAAGTCTTCTTGCAAAGTAACGTCGTATGAACAGATAGCGAACGCGAGAATGCGGATTAATGTTTTTTCCCACGCCGAGAAAGATGCGGATATTGAGTCTTTTCTCAAAACAACACATCAGCACCAGCCAATCACAGCAAACCGTAACCAAGTTCTTTGTACTAACTAATGCACGCATGCCAGTTGGCAGGGGAAAGGCATCCTAGTCAGTTAAATTGTAAGCAGCTGGTAAAAGAGTTTTGCTCAAAACTTTGTTAGATAATAAGGCAGATTTCTTCCAACATCAAAGACACCTTGTGTTTAAGTTAAAGTTTGTTTTTGTGCCGTCGTTTTTGTTTCTTATTCTCCTTGTTATTTTGAAATGCAAAAAGACTGTGTATTATGTGTAAACATGCTTTTCCTAATTTCCAGTGTTTTTTTATTCCAGAAGTAAGTTTAAGCTTCTCACTTTTTATAAAATAAAAATTTAAATTAATGAAATGTTTTAACATCTTTTTTATTTAAAATCAATTGCGGAAAGAACGGTGTTAAAATTGGGGGATAAGAAACAATAAGGGTTCCAATCCAAGTTCCAACTTCTACTGCATTAGTAAAGAGAAGCTGAGAAAATACAATTGTTTGCCCAAGTGGTTTTGATGTGTGCTCAGCTCAATGGATTAGGCACACATTGCCCATGGCTGCTTAGAGGGAATACTGCTACTGACATCTATGAATAAGTTAAGGCATTAAAATGATATTTCCCTGTGGAAATGCCTTGCGAAACATTTCACTCTTGAAGTAATTCACGTGCATGACTGAAAGCATGCTGCATAAGATGGCTCTTCCTTCTAAACTTCTTGCGACACAATTCACATTCGAGATTCTTTTCACCTGTATGGATAAGCAAATGCTGTGAGAGGCCACTTTTCTGCGTGAATATCTTGTGACATATTTCACACTCGTAAGGTTTTTCACCTGTGTGGGTGCGCAAATGCTTTGAAAGGCCAATTCTCTGGGTGAATATCTTATGACATATCTCACACTTGTGTGGTTTTTCACCTGTATGAGTGAGCATGTGCTTTGAGAGAGTACCCTTAAGTGCAAAGTTCTTGTGGCACATTTCACATTCATGTGGCTTTACTCCTGAATGGGTGAGCAAATGCTTTGAAAGATAAATCTTCCGTGCAAATTTCTTGTTGCACATTCGACATTCATGAGGTTTCTTACCTGCATGCGTGAGCAAATGCCTTGAAACGTAACTCTTCCTAGCAAATTTCTTGTGGCACATACCACACTCATGAGGTTTTTCGCCAGTATGAGTTAGCATATGTCTTGAAAGATCAACTCTCCGGGAAAATTTCTTGTGGCACATTTCACATGCATAAGGTTTTTCTTTTGTATCAGTGGGGAAATGTTGTGAGAGAGAACTACTTAGGGCAAACTTTTTGTAACAAATTTCACACTCACAAGGTTTTTCACCACTGTGAGCAAGCAAATGTTTTGAAAGATCACTTCCCTGCAAATTTCTTCTGGTACACATTATGCTTGTAAGCTTTGTCACCTATCTGAATGTGAAAATGCTTTGAAAGATTCCTTGGTTGTGAAAATTTGTTAAAACACATCTCACATTCATGAGGTTTTACACCTGTACGAATCAGCATATGCCCCAAAAACGTTTTTTTGTGGCAAATTTCTTGAGGCAGGTTCCATATTCACGACATTCTTCACCTGTAAGGATGATTAAATGCCTAGAAAGATTACTCTGCCTTGTAGATGTCTTGTGACATGTTTCATATTTTTATACCCATGAGCTTTTTCACCTCCATGGACAAGGAGTTAGTTAGATAGGCAATTCTTCTTTGCGCTATTTATTTTTGTGATACATTTAACAGCAATGTGATCAGTTAGTATTTCTCCAACAATGCCTGAAAGAGTGTGGGTAGAAACCTTACAGAACTGCTGTACAATTGAGAACTTTAATAATACTTGAAAAAATGAGGGAAGAAAGTTTATAAAACTGTTGCGCAATTAAGAACTCCAACAGTGCTTGAAATAATGAGATGAAGCCGTAACACAGTACTGCTGCACAATTAGAAACTCCAACAATGCTTTTTTTAAATTTTCCCCAGCAAAACTCACTACTGTACAAAATAATGAAATACAGTTACATACCTTGCACAGTGTTGAAAACACGATTACTAATAATCTTAAGAGCAAATTGTCGAGTCCTTAGGCTCTTCTGAGGGAAGTGCAATTGACTCTCTACAACAAAGGCTAAGAAACAACAGCAATTTAGAAAACCCACTTAAAGTTAAATCGGCAATTTACCACTTCAGTTACAGAACTATGTATTTTTCTTATTGTAATCTGCTGTACTCATCAATACAAAGAGTTTCAAATAATTTCTACCTACAGCTTCTATTGCTTTGGGATCATGTGATGTGCAGTGTTGCTGAATGTTTTCAGCATGTGTCAGCACCTAAAGAATCATATCAAATAAAAATCAGCATAGGGAAATTCAAAATCTGAAAAAATCAATAACAATGTTGCAACACTGAATTCAGGCATACACATTAACAATTATGGGTAATGCATAAAAACAAACAGTACAACAAATAATTATATTTTAAATGCATATGTAGATTTTTTTCAGAAAGCAAATTATACAGATTCATCCTACCATCAACCTGATATGATGAAAGATTTCACTTGATTTTGCTATAATCAGGAAATTTTTTGTCTGGGATATAAATATCTACCTTGAAAAAATCTCAGCATAAAACTCAGAAGCCATACATTTATGTAAAAATTGTAAGGACATTCTATGCCATGGCTATGGGAAATCTATTTAGATTATTCTTTAAACACTATTTTATTACAATAACTACATTGCAGAAAGGATGCAGAGTTTGAAAATTGTCAAAAGCATGCAAATTTGATATTGGTTATTTATTACAATGCAAGCACTTTCATAGTAGAACGCTGGTGTAAGAAGTGAAAGAGCAAAATCTGAGCTCCCAAAATGGAAAAAAAGAAAAAAAGAATACATAGAATTTCACTCCATAATTTAATGTAGCAGCCTCCAGATAAAATAAACTGTGGGGCTAAGTGAGGTAAGGAGAAAAGGAGATCTCATCGAACTGAAAAGTGGACATCTCTTCTACTATCGTGGGACAGATACTGGCAGAACTAGTGGTGTTGGATTTATAATAAACAAGAAACTGAAGGATAAAGTTGTAGAAGTTGAAAGTTCCTCTGACAGAGCTGCACGACTGGTTATCCAACTCTCGAAAAGATACCAGGCTCAGATTATTCAAACTTATGCACCCACCACAAGTCATCCTGAAGAAGAAATTGAAGAATTTTATGAGGAAATTTGTCATCTAAATAATAAAGGTAAGCAGCACTTGAAAATAATTATGGGAGATTTCAATGCAAAAATAGGGCAACGGCAACAGAATGAAACTTCAGTAGGTAAATTCGGTCACGGCAACAGAAACCAGCGTGGAAATACTCTCGTTGAGTTTGCAGAGGCAGAAGGGTTTTTCATCTTGAACTCCTTCTTCAAGAAAAAGCCACACAAGAAATGGACATGGAGACATCCAAATGGGACGACAAGTGAAATTGATTTTATTATGTGTAACAAAAAATTCGTCATAGAAGACTGCAGTGTGCTAAACAAGTTCAACACAGGTAGTGACCATAGATTGGTGAGATGTAAGATGCACCTCAACACTAAACTTGAACGTGGCAAGCTCATAAGACAAACAAAATCTATTGACATAACCAACCTTAAAAAACACCATAATACCTTCAAGTTGGAACTGAAGAACAGGTTCTCTGCTTTAGAAGGCCTAACATCGGAAGAAGTGGACATCTCTGAAGTTAACAGAAAAGTAACCAAAGCTCTTATGGAAACAGCAACAAAATTAGCTGGGTCTAAGAACAAGTTGCATGTAAACAAATTATCAGGAAAAACGAAAATGTTGATGCAAAAAAGAAGAGAGATGAGGACAACTAAAGAAGATGTAACTTCCAAAGTGGAATATATAAGAGCTATGCAAGACAGTAAGATAAAGTATCACTGAAGACGTAAGAAAATTCAACTGTGAACTAGTGAGGAAAGCAATTGAAAACAACCAAAGCCTAAAGATAGCAAAGGGACATCTCAGTAAGGGAAGAAAACAGATTATGGCACTGAGAAAAGAAGATGGTTCTGTAACAAGAAATAGAGGCGAAATTTTGACAAGAGTGAAAGATTTCTACTCCAAATTATATAAAAGGGATGATACATGCACTCCAGACATCATGAAAGATACCAGTACCAGAGTTCCTCCAGTCCTTCCAGCAGAAGTTGCACATGCAATCAAGAACATGAAGTGGGAAAAAGCTCCAGGAGAAGATGGAATTACTGTAGACATCATACAAGAAGCAAGTGGAGAAATCGAAACAGTACTCGCCCAAATTTTCACTCAATGCCTTAATGAAGGAAAGATTCCTGAGGATTGGAACAATGCTACAATGATCCTGCTACATAAGAAAGGTGACATTGAGGATCTCGGAAACTACAGACCTATCAGCCTCCTATCAGTAGTTTATAAAATCTTCACTAAAGTTCTTTCACACCGCTTGAAGGTAACACTGGACATGGCTCAACCGAGAGAACAAGCTGGATTCAGGAGTGGCTACAGCACAATAGATCATATCCACATGCTGAGAGAACTAATTGAAAGAGCGAGGGAATATGAACTTCCATTGTGCATGGCTTTTATCGATTATGAAAAAGCCTTTGATTCGGTGAAACCATCAGCAGTTACAATGGCTCTGAAATCCTGCGGTATTGAAGATGCATACATTAATATTATTAATAACATCTATGAAAATGCAAGTGCAAAGATTTGGCTGTTTGAAAATACAACACACGTAAAAATTGGAAAGGGAGTGAGACAAGGTGACACCATATCTCCGAAGCTCTTTAATGCCACATTGGAGGGTGTTTTTCAGTCGCTGAGCTGGGAAAACAAGGGAATAAAGATAAATGAAGATTATCTAACCCACCTTCGTTTTGCTGATGACGTAGTCATTTTTGCAACTACCCCATCAGAGCTGCAGAGTATGATCCAGGAACTTGCTGACAAGAGTAAAGAAGTGGGATTAAAAATGAACTTTCAGAAGACAAAAGTGATGTTCAATGCTTTTACAAGAAATGAAGATTTATCGATTGATGGAGAAAAGCTGGAGATAACAGACACGTACGTTTATCTTGGACAGCAGATATCAAGTGAGGGTCACATTGATGAAGAAATTAATCGGCGTACAAAACTTGCCTGGAGAGCTTTTGGAAGAAACAGCATAATTTTCAAGAGCAATATGCCATTATGTCTTAAAAGAAAAGTGCTTGATCAATGCATCCTTCCAGTGCTTACGTATGGTGCAGAGACGTGGACCTTAACTAAAAGAGACATACAAAGGCTGCAGACAACTCAAAGAATCATGGAGAGGTGCATACTTGGTGTAACCAGGAGAGATAAGAAGAGGAACTCGAGGATCCGAAAAATGACAAGAGTGGAAGACGTCATGATCAGAGTTAAATCCCTGAAATGGCAATGGGCTGGACATACTGCCAGAAGGACAGATCATCGATGGACAGCTGAAATTTTTGATTGGATTCCAAGGGACAGGAAAAGACCCAGAAGAAGACCACATGGGAGATGGGTGGATGAAATTCGAAAGTATGCAGGGGTGACATGGAGGAGACTGGCACAAGACAGACCGTTGTGGAGGAAACTTGGGGAGACATTCATCCAGCAGTGGATTGATAATGGTTGACAATGATGATGATGATGATATAGTGTGGAAGAAATATTCTTCTCATAATACGAGGAAAATATGTCATGATAATTAACACAGCAATCAGACATCTCAGAACTGACCGTATTTACTGTTTCTTTCTGATGTAATATCAATCACATCAGAAACTTGAAAATGACTCAGCAGAAGTTTTGATTCCACTTATCAGAAAACGAGTGAATCAAGGAACTGTTATGACTGATAATTGGAAATCTTATCAAGAACTATAGAAAGATGGCCACTTTATTCACAAGACTGTTACTCTTTCAGAACATTTTGTGAACCCAGATACTGGAGCTAATACTCAGATTATTGAACCTGTAGGAGATTTTTTAAGCAAAAGCTTTTCCAAAAACACTTAATGAAAACTTTGCACGCCACACACTGGAATTTTGGTATTGTGGTGGGAGGGTATCTTCACAAAAATATTTTAAACTCAAACAGCATCTTCACAAAAATATTTTGAGCTGTGATGGTGTCTTCACTTTCAGTAAAATTTTATCTTAAGAAAAGCATTAAAAATATTTTTGTGTGAGAGGCATCTTGAATATTGTTTTATCTGTGCTTTCTTTTTTTCATTGTTATGAACTGTTTTTGGTAAAACGGTCTCTGATGGAAGCATATCAATCATTGCGTCATCACTAGTGGCGGCTGAGGCGAACCTCGCCGAACAAAACCCAAAAGCATTATGTGAGCATCCCCCCCCCCCCCCGCATGCATTTTTCAGGGACATTGGTGGATACTCACTGACATCCCCAAAACGTTCACACATTGGTAGTATCGGTGGAAATTTTCCATGTATCAGCGAAAACCTTGATGTTTTGCTAAAGAGCTCATATCTTTCCCATCTGCAGCAGTTATGGACACATTGATGAATAAATTGTCGTTCAATATATCGGTGATAACTTAAGGATTTATAAGGACCACAGAAACCTTGCATACTCTGTATTTAAATTTTACAGTTTGAGAGTTTATACGTGTAAAACTTCAAAAAAAAAAAAAAAAAGATTTTTGTCTGCTGCATATTTTTACTTATATTATACAGTCGGACCTGGCTATAGCGAACCCTCACGGGACTGGCTCATAGGTACGTTATAACCGTGGGTCCATTAATTATACCTGACTTCAGCTACGAATACACACCATTAGCTAAATTTTTATATTTCACTTAAGAATGCTTAGGATAAGCATAGAAGCACACCATAGGATCCATAATTAAGGAATGTCAGGCACTAACATTCCTTAATTATGGATCCTATGGTACGTTTCTATATCATCATCATCATCATTGTCAACCATTATCAATCCACTGCTGGACGAAGGTCTCCCCAAGTTTCCTCCACAACGGTCTGTCTTGTGCCAGTCTCCTCCATGTCACCCCTGCATACTTTCGAATTTCATCCACCCATCTCCCATGTGGTCTTCTTCTGGGTCTTTTTCCTGTCCCTTGGAATCCAATCTAAAATTTCGGCTGTCCATCGATGATCTGTCCTTCTGGCAGTATGTCCAGCCCATTGCCATTTCAGGGATTTAACTCTGATCATGATGTCTTCCACTCTTGTCATTTTTCGGATCCACGAGTTCCTCTTCTTATCTCTCCTGGTTACACCAAGCATGCACCTCTCCATGCTGCTTTGAGTTGTCTGCAGCCTTTGTATGTCTCTTTTAGTTAAGGTCCACGTCTCTGCACCATACGTAAGCACTGGAAGGATGCATTGATCAAACACTTTTCTTTTAAGACATAATGGCATATTGCTCTTGAAAATTATGCTGTTTCTTCCAAAAGCTCTCCAGGCAAGTTTTGTACGCCGATTAATTTCTTCATCAATGTGACCCTCACTTGATATCTGCTGTCCAAGATAAACGTACGTGTCTGTTATCTCCAGCTTTTCTCCATCAATCGATAAATCTTCATTTCTTGTAAAAGCATTGAACATCACTTTTGTCTTCTGAAAGTTCATTTTTAATCCCACTTCTTTACTCTTGTCAGCAAGTTCCTGGATCATACTCTGCAGCTCTGATGGGCTAGTTGCAAAAAATGACTACGTCATCAGCAAAACGAAGGTGGGTTAGATAATCTCCATTAATCTTTATCCCCTTGTTTTCCCAGCTCAGCGACTGAAAAACACCCTCCAATGTGGCATTAAAGAGCTTCGGAGATATGGTGTCACCTTGTCTCACTCCCTTTCCAATTTTTATGTGTGTTGTATTTTCAAACAGCCTAATCTTTGCACTTGCATTTTCATAGATGTTATTAATAATATTAATGTATGCATCTTCAATACCGCAGGTTTTCAGAGCCATTGTAACTGCTGATGGTTTCACCGAATCAAAGGCTTTTTCATAATCGATAAAAGCCATGCACAATGGAAGTTCATATTCTTTTGCTCTTTCAATTAGTTCTCTCAGCACATGGATATGATCTATTGTGCTGTAGCCACTCCTGAATCCAGCTTGTTCTCTCGGTTGAGCCATGTCCAGTGCTACCTTCAAGCGGTGTGAAAGAACTTTAGTGAAGATTTTATAAACTACTGATAGGAGGCTGATAGGTCTGTAGTTTCCGAGATCCTCAATGTCACCTTTCTTATGTAGCAGGATCATTGTAGCGGTGTTCCAATCTTCAGGAATCTTTCCTTCATTAAGGCATCGAGTGAAAATTTGGGCGAGTACTGTTTCGATTTCTCCACTTGCTTCATGTATGATGTCTACAGTAATTCCATCTTCTCCTGGAGCTTTTCCCCGCTTCATGTTCTTGATTGCATGTGCAACTTCTGCTGGAAGGATTGGAGGAACTCTGGTACTGGTATCTTTCATGATGTCTGGAGTGCATGTATCATCCCTTTCATATAATTTGGAGTAGAAATCTTTCACTCTTGTCAAAATTTCGCCTCTATTTCTTGTTACAGAACCATCTTCTTTTCTCAGTGCCATAATCTGTTTTCTTCCCTTACTGAGATATCCCTTTGCTATCTTTAGGCTTTGGTTGTTTTCAATTGCTTTCCTCACTAGTTCACAGTTGAATTTTCTTACGTCTTCAGTGATACTTTTTCGTACTGTCTTGCATAGCTCTATATATTCCACTTTGGAAGTCACATCTTCTTTAGTTGTCCTCATCTCTCTTCTTTTTTGCATCAACATTTTCGTTTTTCCTGATAATTTATTTACATGCAACTTGTTCTTAGACCCAGCTAATTTTGTTGCTGTTTCCATAAGAGCTTTGGTTACTTTTCTGTTAACTTCAGAGATGTCCACTTCTTCCGATGTTAGGCCTTCTAAAGCAGAGAACCTGTTCTTCAGTTCCAACTTGAAGGTATTATGGTGTTTTTTAAGGTTGGTTATGTCAATAGATTTTGTTTGTCTTATGAGCTTGCCACGTTCAAGTTTAGTGTTGAGGTGCATCTTACATCTCACCAATCTATGGTCACTACCTGTGTTGAACTTGTTTAGCACACTGCAGTCTTCTATGACGAATTTTTTGTTACACATAATAAAATCAATTTCACTTGTCATCCCATTTGGATGTCTCCATGTCCATTTCCTGTGTGGCTTTTTCTTGAAGAAGGAGTTCAAGATGAAAAACCCTTCTGCCTCTGCAAACTCAACGAGAGTATTTCCACGCTGGTTTCTGTTGCCGTGACCGAATTTACCTACTGAAGTTTCATTCTGTTGCCGTTGCCCTATTTTTGCATTGAAATCTCCCATAATTATTTTCAAGTGCTGCTTACCTTTATTATTTAGATGACAAATTTCCTCATAAAATTCTTCAATTTCTTCTTCAGGATGACTTGTGGTGGGTGCATAAGTTTGAATAATCTGAGCCTGGTATCTTCTCGATAGTTGGATAACGAGTCGTGCAGCTCTGTCAGAGGAACTTTCAACTTCTACCACTTTATCCTTCAGTTTCTTGTTTATTATAAATCCAACACCACTAGTTCTGCCAGTATCTGTCCCACGATAGTAGAAGAGATGTCCACTTTTTCAGTTCGATGAGATCTTCTCCTTTTCTCCTTACCTCACTTAGCCCCACAATGTCCCACTTGATCCTTTGTAGTTCCTCTTCCAATTCAAGAAGCCTTGAATCAGAAGATAGGAGCGTCCATTGTACGTTGCCAAGGTCAGCATCAGATGGCAGCCTAGTCCGGTCCTCCGGGGATTCTTAGCACCCTCTGCCTTCATGTCGCACTGGCCGCTGCCTTGGCCAGGTACATTCCAGCTGCCGGAGACTGAGGGCCAAGATTTAAGTTGTGGAGTCATTTTGGAGGGTTTGGCCATAACTCACCACGCTGGCCAAGCGGGTTGGTGAGTGTGGGATAGCATTTCCTTTCTGATCCCGATGGTATAGTTATACCGCTATTGGCGGTATAACTATACCATCGTTTCTATATATAAGGCACTAATATAGTAATTAGTAACATAAATAAATACATAAATATGTACTAGAATGAAAACTCAATGTGAATTATTAAATGCAGAATTAAACGCACATACAGTACTTACCAATTATGTAGTTTAATGAAAATTAACATTTCCTTACCTCTAAGTTACAAAAAATAATCTGTGATTTTTTTTTGTTCATAGATTTCACATAAATTTCATCAACTTTTTTATTGACAATTAAAAAGAAGTCTAGCACTCTCTGTTCATCAACTTCTGTAGCCAAAAAGTTGTGTTACAAGGCGCATGGCTGCCTTCATTTTGGCAATTGATGGAATATCGTTTTCATAATGTTCTTCATCTTCAGAACCCAATGATAAATCCTTTTGAACATTTGTGTTCATAAACTGATGGCAAAATATTCTCGTCAATTGTATCTTCTGCTGTCACCAACTCGTCACAATTTAAAAAAAGTTGCATGTCACAATCCAAAAAACGTGCGATCCTGTTTTTCTCGAGCCACTGTGCTAGTGGTATATCATCATCATCATCATCTTCTTCTTCTTCTACTTCTTCTTTATCTTCCGCTAAAGGAGCCATGTTCTCCTGGCGTTTCTTTTGACAATCCTGCTTTGCGGATGCAATTCCGAATCATTGATTCTGTTAAAAGTTGCCAAGATTTTTTTGCATTACCATGGCATCTAGAATAGAAATGTTGCATTCTACATTTCTGTCGTTGCATTTCAAAATGCAAATGACCAACTGCTTCCTGTAATTTGCTTTTAAGCTTCAAATCACACCCTGGTTCATCCGCTGCACAACTGAAGTCGTATTTGGGGGAAGAAAAAATAACCGTTATCATATTCAAATTTCGAACATTATGATGGGCACTACAATTATCCAGAAATAATAAAATCTTTTGTCTTTGCAGTGAAAGTTCCTCGTCCCACTTTCGAAGTTCATTCCTGAATATTTCGGAGGTCATCCAGGCTTTTCTATTAGCTGTGCATTTAACAGGAAGCTTTTTCACATTTTTAAAACATCTTGGTTTTATGGACTTCCCAATCACAAATTAGTTCTCTTTTCTCACTTCCATCATGTTCGTGCATACAAGAGCTGTAATTCGTGACTTAGATCACTTTCCTCCTGCACACTTTTCTCCCCTAAATTTCAAAGTTTGATTCGGCATCATTCTGTAGAACAATCCTGCTTCATCTGCATTAAACAATGTTCTTTTCTTCATAGAGGTAAGCTGTTTCAGCCCACACTTTTTGTTTCCACTCCTCCACAACAGAAGTTGAAACACTTGAGGATTCTCCTACAATTGTACCACAAGAAATGTTACAACATTTTTTAAATCTATCTAGCCATCCATTTGAGCATACAAAACTTGTTTCTCCCAAAGACTTTGCAAATTCTTCAGACTTAGCTTTCAACATAAGTCCACTTACTGGAAGGTTTCGGTTACGTTGGACTGTAAACCATTTTAGAAGAGCTTCGTCAACATTCTCTCATTCTGCCTTCCTCAAGCATTTAAATTCAGTTCAAGAGCAGAAACAATTTTATCTCGATTTTTCCATATTGTCCCAACTGTAGACTTTGATAAAGAAAATTTACGACATGTGTCCGCTTGACAAGCTCCATTTTGAATTTCCCAAATCACCTTAACCTTGTCTTCAATTAAAAAAGATTTTCTTTTAAGGCTCGACATCATCCACGAAGCAAAAAATGTAAGCAAACGCAAATTAAAAAGAACCCAGCTTACTACATACCACAATGGCTTAAAATGAGGGACAGTGTATGCGACTGCCATGATAACGTGAAACCTGATTCAGAGTAAAATATCAGCGACAAACACCGAAGGGGTGAGATGACCTTGTTGCCCGCCGCAATGCAGTGTTTAAGCTACGGTCGCTATTTTCGCGGAATGTGACGAGTAAATCTAAATTGAGAGAAAAAAATTAGTGTCTGTCACAAAATTGCGCCCGCTGTTTATATAGTAACCCATCAGCAGATTCTACTCTGGCTATTCTGTTGGGTATATAAATAAGTTTTGAGAGATTTCCGTTCGGTGTTGTACTTATTACTGCTCGCAAGTATTTAAGGTGCCAACACTGCGATATCGCAGTATGAGATGCCAGCTGTCAGAGTCAGTATACGACGTTTGATTGAGGTGTGAAGACGTATTTGTTTTACTCGATGGAAAATGGCAACTTTCGTCCCGACAAAACAGCATTTGCGGGAAGTGTTAGTGCATTACTTTATTGTCAAGAAAAGTGCTGCCGACATCTATTGCTTAATGTAAGAAATCTATGGTGAACATTCCCCATCCATAAAACATGTGAGTATTGGTTTAGATGATTCAAAATGAGCAATTTTGATGTCAGTGATAAAGAATGTTCTGGACTCCCCAAAAAATTGCTGATGCCGAATTGGAAGCTTTATTCGACAAGGATCCGTGCCAGACCCAAAAAGAACTAGCAGCAGCATTAAATGTTGCGTCAACCATGCATTTCGCAACGTTTAGCTGCCATGGAAATGGTTGAAAAAGAAGGGAATTGGGTTCCACATGCTTTGCGGGAAAGAGACCTTGAATGTTGAAAAATCATTTGCGCATTGCTGCTTCAAAGGCAAAAAAGAAAGTTTTTTTTTTGCATCGTATTATTACTGCCGACGAGAAACGGATATGGTACGATAATCCTAAAGGGCAGAAAGCATGGGTGAAGCCAGGTGAACCAGGTCTTTCAACGCCAAAACGCAATATCCATGGTTAAAAGGTAATGCTGTGTATCTGGTGGGACCAGAAGGGTGTGATCCACTATGAACTGCTGAAACCGTCAGAAACTATTACTGGTGATCGGTATCGAACCCAATTAATGCGTTTAAAACAAGCTCTCACGCAAAAACGGCCGGAATGGGAGAATAGACACAACAAAGTCATTTTACAGCATGACAACACAAGACCACATATTTCTCGACCTGTGAAAAAGTACTTAGAAGGATCCGACTGGGAAGTTCTACCCCACCCGCCATTTTCACCAGATATTGCGCCATCAGATTATTATTTGTTCCGGTTGATGCAGTCAGCACTTTCTGGAGAACGGTTTAGTTCTTATGAAGACATCAAATATTGGCTGGACAACTGGATCTCTTCCAAGGAACCGGAATTCTTCCTTCGGGGCATACGTTCACTGCCCGAAAGATGGGATAAAGTTGTAGCTTCAGAGAGAGCATACTTCGATTAATATTAAAATATTGTTTCTGTTCTCCAACAACGTGTTTTGTTCACCTCAAATCCCTCAAAACTTATTTATATACCCAATATTTTTGTGGAAACTAAAGTTTCTGAAATTCTGGCAGCGATTTGCATTCCGCTGTTATTTTCTTAATCCTTAAGGTATAATATGTTCCTACAGTGTCCCTACAACACCTGTTGAATCACTCCCCACCCCCTACATAATGGGTGGGGCAGGCTGGCAGGGTAAGACAGAGGCTAGACCCCTTCCCCCATTCAAGTCAACTGCAATGTCTATGGCCTCATTTCCACCCCCAAGGCCATAAACAACAACTGCATTTGTGACTGGAGTGACCTTTCAAACTTCTATAGAGATAGAGAAGGAACACATATTAGGAAATATAAGTGCAAGTTAGGGGTTGCTCTCGCCACTCAAGGTGCCGTCCATCATACAATGTGCCGCATTACAATGGATAAATTGATTATTAAGAAATGCAAAGATCGTGAAGACAGTGCCGATAAAACAACTTAAAAGGAATGTGAGTTTAAAAAAAAAGTTAAACTGCTACTGAATCTAATATACCTTCCGAGCAACTTGTGCAAAAATGGTGCTCCCTTTACAAATGGGTACATGGGTGCAAGTAACAGGAAGGATAAAATACCATATTTGAACTGCGAATTGTGCATTGCAGCAAGGTAAGCGAATTTTCCGAACTTCCAATTATTTTCATATATTGTGTTTTTGCACATGGCTGCTAACTAATAAAAAAATTTTCCTACACGGAAGGAGTTTGATTGGAGCATCAAACATTTAGGTTGATTGAAACATCAAAACAATAACACGTGTCAACTTTCCATCACACATGACAGAGACATCGCTTATGCATAACTACAGAAGAATTTTTTTTTTTTTTTAATTTCAGTTGTTGCCGAAACCACAGCTTTTCAGCAAAAAACCTCAGGAAATAGTTGTGTAAACAACTGCTAAGGGTACACTTTTCACCTTAAGATACTGGAAGTGGAAACACACACAAGACCAAAATAAGAAAATAAAAATGAAGAAAGAATCCTGGTGGTCTCGATCCCTAGAAAATGTAAACACAGACTCAACAGTCTGTCAGGCAAATTAAGTTTCACCAAGTGGTTTGTCATCATATATTTTACAAGCTAGAAGGAGGATGGATTACGAGGAGGGGGGGGGCGCACCTACCAAAAACAGTTGTCGAGTATAATTAACAATCACAAGGGGTAGGAGGTAATTTTTTTTTTCCTTTCTTTTTTCCCGCAGTACTGAAAAAGTTCAAAATAAATATATAAAAGAAATAGCGTTATCTATTGTAATTAATCTTGAGTGTTAGCTGTTACAAAATTCCCTATTTGAAAAATATTTAACACTGCTATGTTAAGGATTCAAAACAGACAGTTCTGTCTTCTGCAAAAATAGCATGAATTGAATGAAAGCTGAAAGACCGATTGCGAAACAAGTTCTTGCCTGCGATCGGCAGAAAAGACATGGAAGAGGTAGCAGTGGGGGAGGGAGGTCCCAGAGCAAAACAACGAGGAAGCATATTCAAATTCAAAATCACATGTCCGGTGAAGTAGCCGTTACCCTCCGTACTTTGCCCACCCCCTCTTCTATAAGTGAGGAAGTGAGAATGCAGAGGAATTATTATATTTGCACTTTTAAGGTATTAAACCCCAGCAAAGTGCACATATTTACGTGCAATTCATTACTGATATACTATTCAAAAAAATAACCCATCACTTACCCTAAAGATCATGGTAATTTCCATCCGTTAAACACTTCAAGCACGTCAATTATCGTAATGTTGTTGGCCTTCAAAGGTTTACAGACTCCTTGCTTATGATTCCTTCTTCCGGGGATGAAACATTGTATTTTTTATTTTATTTGTTAGACAAACAACGCCTGTTTTTTTTGCCATATGAGATGTAACTATAGCTCGTCAATTCCATAAAAACCACACAAGCATACCACTCATTCATACATTCAGTTAAAAAACTATGTACATAATTACACTACATTACATTCCCAGGTGGTTAAACCTTTGTCAACTATGACTAACAAAATGCTCCATCCGTTTCAAAACCAGTGCTAACCCTACTGCAAGTGTCACCCTCATTCAGCCCTTCACACACAATCCTCTAGCACTTTCAACAGTCATCTGTCATCCTCAGGAGGCAGGTGTGTCTCACCCGCCCACCACAGCTCAAGTGAGCAGAGCCATCGAGGCACGGGCTCCAGTCGCAATCTCTGCATCTTTGTGTCTCTGGCGCCATCTATTGTCATTGCTGCTCTCTTTTCTTTTTTCTCTCAAAGCTGTTGTTCAATTTTTATTACTGCTTTCCATTGTTCGCTTAAATTGCTAGGCTCATTAATGTTGCATAATCTTGATCTTTTTTTTCAATTAACACTGACTCCGCAATTCTCAACTGCATTTCGTTTTTACAGCTCTTAATAATTTTAATATCCTCAAACCTTGGACATTGTTGGTTTTCCAGACAGTATTGGGTAACCTTTGAAGGCCAACAACATTACGATAATTGACGTGCTTGAAGTGTTTTACGGATGGAAATTACCATGATCTTTAGGGTAAGTGATTGGTTACTTTTTTGAATAGTATACCAATGCAGAGGAATGTTTTCACCACAAGCTTCTTTTTTTTTTTTAACATTTGCAAGTAAATTAATGCGTGAAATACACATATACTCACACTACAATCATTGTAGGACTAACACTATTTTCATAGCACATTGTTTTTGTTTTGCCGATTCGCGATATGAACCACGTGTACTTCGTCTTTGTTTGATATTAAAAAATAAATATTTAGAAGGATCAAGAGGTAATATTTATTTATATTGTAATTACAATAACATTTGGTTTGAGGAATATACTGTTACTAATAATAAAAATTTAAATTTAACTTACCTTAACACCACGTGGTTTTTGAATACTTACTTGGATTGAGTAGGGTTATTGACGCTCAAAGACGTTTTTTTTTTTACACTTATATACTTTATATATATATATATTAGTAATTTTTTAATAAATTTTAACCTAAAATACGGGTAGATCGGGTACACAGTAAGTTCAATTGCGAAAGCAGCTTATAATGTCGTAACCCGGGTTTTTGGTGTGTCTCTTGACACCAATTAAATTATTATTAATTTAGTAACAGTATCTTCCTCAAACGAACGAAATATTATGTTGATTACAATATAATAAAATAATATCATTTGAGCCTTCCAAATATTTATTTTTTAATATTAAACAAAGACGAAGTACACATGGTTCATATTGCAAATCAGCAAAACAAAAAAACCTGCTATGAAAATAGTGTTAGTCCTACAATGATTGTAGTGTGAGTATATATGTATTTCACACATTAATTTACTTACAAACTGTTAAATTCCCTTCAGCACATTATAATTGCCTAAAATACTGTTTTTAGGTATCTTTGACTTTGTACCATCCGATCAAAGACAACAGTAACACCCCAAGCTTCTGTTTACTGAATTTGTAACCTGAATTTGAATTTTGTAATATTTACACCCGCTGGAAGCACTCGTGTAAAATACAGCTAAAAATAATGTTCTACAAGAAATATTAAAATTACAGAAGATTGTGTAGGCAAAAAGAAAAAAGCAAGAAAATGATTTATTAGATTTTTTAAAACTTTTTGTATTTTTACAGCACATAACAATAATTAAAAAAGCTCTTATAAATGCATTTTAGAAAAAAAAAGTTGATGCTTTCCCAAATATGTGCTTACGAGGGCTTTTTTTTTTTTTTTTTTAGGGTATGTTGTGTATAAAGTGGAAACTTTGAAAAAACATGAGGGAAGCATTGACCACAAACATGCTGTGCAAGCTAAGAGCATGGCGGAGAGCAATTCCTGGGAAAAATCTGTTGCTGCATCATTCACCAAAGCCGAAGAATCTGTAGTTACTGCTATGAATATAGCATATCTTCAAGCCAAAGAAAATATAGCTAAGAAATTTTGTGCTTTAAAGCAACTGTGTGTTGACTTGGGCTGATCACAACATTTGGATTTGAATGTAGACAGTCACACAAAATATGAAAGTTATGATAGTGTACATGACATGGAAGAAGCAATAGCAACTGTTATTAGAGAAAAAACAGTTGATAAGGTAAAACAGGCACGATGGTTTTCATTAATGATTGATGAATGCACAGATGTTTCTGTGGATCAAAGCCTTATCATTTATTTGAAAGTAGTGCATAAGGGTAAATTGTTTACCCATTATCTAAGCTTGGAAAAACTGGAGGGCACAACAGCCAATTATTTGTACTCATGCATCATTAACACATTAAAAAACATGACATTGACTTATCCAAATGCTCAAGCTTGGGCCACAGATGGAGCATCGGTTATGACTGGTGTCCGAGCAGGTGTCTCGGCTCTTTTCAAGAGCCAAAATGCTCACTTGATACCAGTACATTGTGTTGCTCACAGATTAACATTGGCTTCTAGTCAAACAGCAGCTCAGCATGCATACCTAATAAAATATCAAGATATTTTAAACAGGGTTCACACATATTTTGAACAGTCACCTAAAAATACTCGGATTTTAAAGAAGCTTCAAACAAATCTGGGTCAACTTCAAATTCAATTTGTTCAAACACCTGCAACTCGATGGCTGTCTTTAGGTAACACTATGATTGCTTTGAAATCTAATTGGCAATCCCTTGCGTCTGTGCTGATGGAGGACAAACGCCCTATTTCTCAAGGCTTATAAAAGCAAATCACATCATACCAGTTTTTAGCTACAACAGCATTGATGAATGATGTCATGTTTATTCTAAACAAGTTAAGTTCCCCTTTTCAAAAACCTAATTTAGATTTTGAATGTGTTCAGGCAAATGTTGCTGCATGCCTTGCTACAATAGAAGAGATGAAGGATGGTATTGGTACCAATTTTATGGCTTTCAATTGTGCCATTCCAAGCAAACCCTCACAACACTTCGAGTTTCAGGGGCATGTTATTTCAGATGGAATTAAGCAACATGACATGTTTCAAGCATTGGTGTCAAGTTTTCTAAATTCTGTTCTGCCACTGGCAATATCAAAGACTGCTTGGGTGATTTGAACAAAGTTCAAATGTTTAATATATTTGTTCCGAACTGTATGCCCAGAGAGTCTGCAGATCTACATAAATATGGAATTAAGGAAATCACCGAAAAAAATGAGCTATTATCTGCTAATCCAGAATTTGAGTTAAATAATAAGTTATCAGTGGGCCATTTTTAAGCGTGTAATGGCATCTAGATGCAAAGATATGGCTTAAACGATTTAGTGCAGTTCATGTTTAAGAATGAAATGTCAGTGCAATACCCCTTAATGGCATCCCTTATTCAATACGCTGCTACTATCCCACTTCATACTGTGGACTGTGAAAGAGGCGTGCTCTAAATTTAGTGAAAACCAGAGTCAGAAATAGACTTTCAGTCTCCAATGTAAATAACATATTAATGATCAACATTGAAGGACCAGAAAGAGGACAGTTTGATTTCAAAAAGGCATTTCAGAGGTGGACCAATATGAAAGGCAGAAAAATTTCTGGGGACAAACCATTAAAAAAATTATAAAGGTTACAAATTTCGTAACCTCTAAATGGCAATAAATTGTAAAAAATATGTTTTTATTCTTTTGTGATTAGCATTTCTTACTTATTCAATTTCTACTGATCATTAATCAAATCATTCATGCAAAAACAATGTAACTCACAAAACCAAATTTCAGATTTGGATTTTATGATTATTTAATCATGATAAAAAAAACAAAAAAAACAATCCTTATTCTGTTAGCTGTACATCAACTTACACTGTCCAATACAGTTTTTTTTTAAATATGTTAGTATCTTCCACACTAATTTAAATTAGTTTTCCACTGCTGTCCAAGGCATTGTTGGAGTGAACAATTTGATATTACAATTTTCCGAGTGACAAAAGTGGCTAACTTTCTTTAGCATTTTGCTACAACTTTTTCCCCCATTTTAGCATTTTTTGGGCCAGCTTAAACCCTGCCGCAATGGAAAAAACTGTGTTCTCTTTGGGATTTAGAAAAGTGAGCGTGACTAACAAAAATACCCCCCACACACGCAAAGGAGAAAGGAATGTGGTGCCTCAGCGGTAGGAGCCGGGTTGGTTTCCAACATTAATAGAAGACATGAAGGAGGAAGGTAGTTGCCGCTAGACAAAGGAGAGGATTGTGGTGCCGCCGGGCGGGTTTGAAAGAAAAATAATAGGGAGTTTGGGTTTTCGGGGTTCACTATAACCAATTCTTCGCAACTGGGCGTCTGCTATAAACAATCAATTTAACATTAGGCATATAGGAGATTCGTCGGGACCAAAAGGAAGGTTCGTTATAAGATGAGGGTTCACTATATCCAGGGTTCGCTATAGCCAGGTCCAACTGTATTTCTCGCTGAAAGAGACTTTCTTCAGTAGATCAGATTTCTTTAACAAATATTTGTGAAATTCAGATTTCTTTCAAATTGTATTTAACTAGCAGTATACCTCTCATTGATTTATTAAGAAACCTGCTCCTTTCATCAGTCCACTAGAGACCTGTTAATATTAAATTTACATTTCCATTTCTCTTTCCCAGCCAGTACACTATTCTAACTATAATTTTGCTTGAATTATGAAGAGAAAAAACAGCAATGACGCACAACACACAAAACAAGCAGTATGAGTTTATTGTTTACAAGATTATAACACAGTGTATTGCACATGTGTGAACGAACGACAGACAGACAAATGACTAAAGCATATGAGGTAACTTTCTCTGAGCTGTTACTCACTGCAGAAAGAATATACTGACTGGGTAAAGAAGAGAGGGCACAAGCAAGAATTCAATAATGAATGAATACATTTTAGCAGTGGCAATTAAGGATATGATTAAAATAGAAGAATTTAAACAAAATGTATTTGAATTATTATTTATTGAAAAAGTCAGACATTTGGGCTATTTATTTCCCTTAATACCTGAAAAACAGGAGGACATGTCTTCCAAAAGCAGGTCGTCTAGTCACCCTGTTTATATTCAATGACTCTCAAGAATGCACCTGTCGTCATCATCATCGCTAGTGTTCTGTCTTTTGACAGGTCCAACGGTAACTCAACAAGTTCTCTTCTTCCAGTTTCCTCTGTCTCTTGTTTCTTCCTTCAACACTTGATAGCTTCCTGTGCTCATGATATCATCAAGCATCATTAGTCGTCTCCTTCCTCTTGGTCGCTTTCCTTCAATTTTCCCTTCTATCATTCTTTTCAATAAGCTGTCTCCTCTTAAAACATGTGCTATCCAGTTATATTTCCTTTTTCTTATGTTCTTTAGAATATTCCTTTCTTCCTCAACTCTTTGCAACAACACTTCATCATTGGTAATTTTTTTCAATCCACTTTATTTTTTCCATTCTTCTCCATAACCACATTTCAAAAACCTCCAACATTTTAGCTTCTTTCTTCATGATAGTCCGCATTTCTGCCTCATATAAAGTTATACTCCAAATATAGCACTATAAGTTTTTTCTATAAATTTTTATTCATTGTATTACTAAACAAATTTCTGTTGTTGTAAAATTCATATTTTCCTATATTAATTCTTTCTTTCATTTCCATGTCACATTTTCCATTTTCTTGGATTATGCTACTGAGGTATTTGTATAGTCTCACTTGCTCTACATTATCTCCATTCATCATCACCTCAACGTTTCCTGGTCTCCTAGAGACTCTCATCACTTTTGTTTTCTTTGTGGTAATTTTCATACCATATTTTATACATACACTTTCAAATTTTTGCATTAGATGCTGTAGTTCATCTTCAGTATTAACTAATATTGCTTGGTCATCTGCAAATCTAATATTTTGTATTGTTATTCCTCCAATAGTGATTCCTGTTTTCTCTTCATCAAATGCTTCTTTTATCATTTCTTCTGCAAAAATATTGAAAAGTGTTGGTGACAGACAGCATCCTTGTCTTACATCCCTACCAATCACACAATTTTTACTTTTTCCTACTTTTGTCTTTATTTTGGCAGTCTGGTTCGTGTATAATTCAGCTATTAACCTCCTGTCTTTCCAGTATCATATTTTTCTTAGCACCTCTATCAGCTTTTCCCAATTCACCATGTCAAATGCTTTTTCTAGGTCGATGAAACTCGGAAATTTCAGAGTATTCCAGAGATGCCAATTACTACGGATCCTCCATAGTTTCTACAGATATACGGAGAAGGTGTGAAAAACTACGGATTTTTCCAGAAATCTTGGATATTTTCGGAAAACTTTTTTTTTTTAATTATTTGAAAAAAGAAAGTCAAGCATAGTCAAATGTAGGGATTTTTGCGGTAATGTCACGAAGCTGTCACACAGCAAGCATGTTTGGCTGGCCGACAAGCAAGCGGAAATGTTGCAACGGAGATCGTTCAATATGATTACCTTCACTTTGTACCTGGCTTGCCGTGGAAAGGCGTTCGTAATGCACGACATCTGTTAACTTCGGGAAAACCTTAACCGCGACCTGAACTAACGTAAGTTGTCGGAGGATGGAGGTAGACTAGAGTCGATTCCACGTTTTCTGTTCTTGTTCTTAAGTTCATTAGTTGTGGTATGACGTGAATTGTAAGTTATGAAGCGTGCTTCAGTGGCTTCCAGTTCCAGTGGTGTGAAAAAATAAAAATTTGCAGCAGTACAAGGAATGTTATTCGTTGGAATTTCCATGTTTGCAGCGCTCGCGTGTTTCCGTGAATCTTGGGTTTTTTTTTTTTTTTTTTTTGCTAAAATGTAATTTAAATAGTTAATTGCTATTGCATATTTGTTTCACCAAAGCAAGGGGCGGACGGGGTATCAGAAAAGAAGAAAAAAAAAAAACTGCTCTGAGCAAATAGTAATCAGATTGAAGGAAACAATTGTGGATCAAAGAAATCCTGAATGTTTTTTTTTTCCGGCAGAGCACATAACTAAGCTAACTCGATGTGTGGACGCTGTTATTTTATGCTACCTCCCCGGGAGTTTGTTCTTCGCGCGCAGTATATTCTGCCTAGAGCAAGAGAAAATTTCTCCATGTGTCTTTGGCAACCAGCCAAAGAAGATGCCCTGGGTCTCTTAATCATGAAACCACAAAGTGTGGTAATTTGGATGTTGTTTACATGATAACCAGGTAGTTTCAGCTGCATGCATTTTTGTATTGAGTGATTTCTGGTAGCAGAAACGGTGTCAATATTGAACCAGAATGAATTATATTCTATAAACAAGTGATGTTTTCAACTTTAATGTTTTGAATTCGCACTAATGTTTCATGAGCTTCTATTTAAAATAAAAATGAGAAGATGCCAAAAAATCATTAAGAATTTTATAAAGCCGAAATTTTCCCACACATAGCAGCAGGTTGCAATGCAAAATTAGAAACATTTGCAACGAAAGAATGCATTCCAATAGTCTTGAGAATCAACATCTTTTTGCCGCCCCGGTGGCACAGTGGTCTAAGCAATGGCCTCTGATCATTCGCCCAAAAGGAGTGCGGGTTCAAATCCCGGTGAGGCATGGATGTTGTGTTTGTCTTACGGCACTGGCTCTCTCCCTTTCCTGGAACCAGTAACCCTAAATTAGGGATGAGCGACTGCTTATGATACAAAATGATACTGCTATAATGACGAGAGCATCTCCAGATATCTTATTCTAACTTTCTTGACATGGCCCCAATATTTTTTGTAAATCTGGGCCTGCATTTGTCCCAAAATTTTGGGCCATTGATTCCAGGGAGGAGACAAAGTGTAGAAACAAACCACTAATATCCTATTTGTTTAAACAACATTAACTGTTGCTTTACAATATACACAGACATCTCCAGAAACAGATGTAATTCTTTAGAATTATGTTTCCACATTTTACTTAACCTTTCACAATGAAAGCAGCAATAATAAGTTTTACAATATTTCTACTGAAACCAAATTCTAACACAGGAGAAAAAAATGCACCCATCAAACGGAAAGGTACTTTATGTGCAGTTGAAGCATCTAAAACAAAAGGAACCTGTTTTTTTATGCCCACTTGAACTAAATCCCTGCGTACACTGAATGTTCCGAAGATCTTGTGACGTTATGGTAGGGCTTTTGTCACGAGTTTATTGACTGGAATTACAAAATGCCTTAAAAAGGATAGATTGTTAGCTTAAAGTAATTAAAATTAGTTCGAATTAAATTTGGGAATTTATTTTATTATTAAAGGGAAATTCTAGGTTCTTTTTATGGTAACAGAAGCTCACGTGCTGACATTCCAGGAATATGATTGTATAATTTATATTCTTCATGTGTGGAAGTTAAAATTGATATTGTATATATATATATATATATATATATTATGTAAATGTTATTTACGTTGTGTTGTAGAAAAAAGAGTTCTGGGGTAGAAAGTATTATTTAAATGTGTGATGCGCTGACGTCTATTGAAGGTGAGATGGAAAGTCGTCAGAGTCCGAGCCTTGCTTCATTATTTATATCGCCTTCCACCGATCTTGGGTGCTTCGTTTTCTTCCTGGGTTACCTATGTTGGGTTTCCAATTTTCGGCAACTCTGCATGTTTCAGGCAATGTCCTGATGGAACGATGAAAGTGGTGATATCAGCTTGAGTAATCTACCATGGAAGGCTCAACATTTTGTGGACGTGTTCCTGCCGTACTATTCTGGAGTTATCGGAACCTGTTTTTCCATTGGCGTCATTTTTTTTTTTTTTTTTTTTTTTTTTTTTTTGATTGGAGGTTTAACGACCACCGTGAGCAACTCAATGGGCTATAAGCAGTCGCCCGTCCCTAATTTAGGGTCACTGGTTCCAGGGAAGGGAGAGAGCCAGTGCCGTAAGACAAACACAACACCCATGCCTCACCGGGATTCGAACCCGGACCCCAGACGGACGAATGATCAGAGGCCAGCGCCTTAGACCACTGCGCCACCGGGGCGGCTTGGAGTCATTATGGATGGAACTATTGTCTCCTGACGTCGTGTGCCTTGCTGGGACAGAGTTGTTATGTTTGAGGGTTGGTTCTGCCGCATGAACTTGTATCAGAAAAAGGTTCCTGTGAAGGAAATTCCCGAATTGCAGTGCATGAGTTATGGTGTTTTGTTTATATTATCATGATTAGGGAAACTCAGCGTGGGACAGGAATTGGAATGATGTGCATTTGTAATCAGTAATTTGTTTTTATTATTATTGTCACACTTCATTGTTGCATACAGTGATAGAATTAGAAATAAATCTCTACTAGCCCAGAGGACCATTAGAATTTGCAAACCACTGGTTACCAAAAAGCCCACTGGTCCATGAAAAATAAAAAAATTAAAGACATTTACAATATATTTAGAAAATAATGAATCATTTCAATGGAATTATCTCCAATATTTGTTTTTAAACCTATCATTAGTTTGCAGCCTAAAAAGAAAACCATACAACAATTTAAAAGAAACAGAAATCCATTTTTTAACTTGTGACAATTTAGAAAAAAAAAACTTACTGGCCACCTGGGCCAGTAAAATCAATAGTTCAGTGGTCTGACGTAAGTTTTACTGGTCCATGGCCAGAGGACCATTAGGTAATTCGAACACTGGCATAACTTGATAGTGAGAACTTGCAAAATAGCATGTTGAAACTATTAAGTGCTTACTGAATCGAGTTCTGTTAGATGATTAGTGTAATTATGTGGGTACATCTAACTTGATTAATGCCTACTTATGTGTAAATTGCTAATGAAAACTTTTTTTTTTTTTTTATATTGGAGGTTTAATGGCCACCGTGAGCAACTCAATGGGTTATAAGCAGTCGCTCATTCCCTAATTTAGGGCCACTGGTTCCAGGGAAAGGAGAGAGCCAGTGCCATAAGGTAAACACAACATTCATGCCTCACCGGGATTCGAACCCGGACCCCTTTCGGATGAATGATCAGAAGCCATCGCTTAGATCACTGAGGCACTGGGGCTGCAATGAAAACTTGATAGGTGGTATAGATGTCACGTGCTTACTGAGTTCAGTTCTGCAATAATGTTAACATTTTTGTCTCATTTATGATTTTTTTTTTTTTTTATTGGAGATTTAACGACCGCCCTGAGCAACTTAATGGGCTATAAGCAGTCGCCCGTCCCTAATTTAGGGTCACTGGTTCCAGGGAAGGGAGAGAGCCAGTACCGTAAGACAAACACAACATCCATGCCTGACCGGGATTCGAACCCGGACCCTTTACGGACGAATGATCAGAAGCCATCGCTTAGACCACTGCGCCACGGCTCTCATTTACGATGTTGAGATATTTTGAATTAATACTTGATTACATAAAGAATTATAAATCTGATTTTGGTGTACGAGCAATTTTTGAGTTGGTTGTTTGAGGAAGAAGATCCTGTCGAGCTGCATCTTACGTCCTAGCCTGATTCGAACCCTTACGGACAGGTGAAAGCCGAGATTAGCTGGGCAAAGAAACCCTATTCTCTAGGGGGGGCTAGGAGCGTTGCAATCTCCCAATCGCACACAACAGCATTATCGTATGTAATAAATAATCAGTGCCATAAATCACCCGCCTTTCTCCCCATTATTTATAATTATTACAGAAAAAACATATCTTCTGCACGAAATCGCCAGATCTTTTTAACAGCTTCACGAGAACTAGTTATTTCCACATGAAACGGGAACTAAAGGCATAAAAATTAAGGCTTTCTGTTTAAAAAAGTTAGCATTTTTACAGAAAACAATCACTCACTTCTTTCGTGGTCGACACATTCCCGCTACAAATTCCTTACTACTACTAATCTATTATATCCATATTACTAACAAGCAGCAATCCTAAACCTAAATCAGTTAGGTTCGTTTTATTTCATAGTCAGCTAAGACTTAAGAGCAGAAGGAAAAAACAAAAATGGCTGAACTTACAAGAATTTAGACCAAGCTAAAAATCCCATAATCTAAGAAGTTTCATTAACAGATTTGACAATCAGTTAACTCTGTAATCATGCTTCTCGTACCTATTGTTTGCATCACGTGACTGTGCTCATAACGGTTAAAGACCACTACCATAACCGTGTTTACTGCTATCCAGTGAGTGGGACAGTGGCCTAAGCGATGGCCTCTGATCATTCGTCCGAACGGGGTCCGGGTTCGAAACCCGGTCAGGCATGGGTGTTGTGTTTGTCTTACGGCACTGGTTCTCTCCCTTCCCTGGAACCAGTGACCCTAAATTAGGGACGGGCGACTGCTTATAGCCCATTGAGTTGCTCACGGTGGTCGTTAAACCTCCAATCCAATCAAAAAAAAAAAAAAAAAAAAAAAAAAGAGTGGGACGGAAACATTATTTGTTTTTTTATTGGAGGTTTAACGACCACCGTGAGCAACTCAATGGGTTATAAGCAGTCGCTCATCTCTAATTTAGGGTAACTGGTTCCAGGGAAGCCAGCGCCGTAAGACAAACACAACATCCATGCCTCACAAAATTCGAACCCGGACCCATCTCGGGCGAATTATCAGAAGCCATCGCGTAGACCACTGCACCACCGGAACGGCTTAGTTCGTTTGTCTGGTGGCTTAACAACCACCGTGAACAACTCGATGGGCTATAAGCAGTCGCCGTCCATAACTTAGGGCCACTGGTTCCAAGAAAGGGAGAAAGCTAGTGCCATAATAAGACAAACACAACATCCACGCCTCACTGCGATTCAAACACTGACTTATCTCGGACGAATAGTCAGAAGCCAGTGCTCAGACAACTGCGTCACAGGGTCGACAAATGGAATACGATCCATAGATCGCAGATATCGAAAACGAGAAGCTATATGGATTTCTGCCATATATGCACGTTATGAAACCCATGAGCCACATTAAGCTGGCCCAGACGTCGCGTCGATGAGGTGTCAAAGACATCCAAGGATAAATAAACACCAAACTAAGGAGGGCCGGCCACCCCGGTGGCGCAGTGGTCTAAGGCGCTGGCCTCTAATCATTCGTCCGTAAGGGGTCCGGGTTCGAATCCCGGTCAGGCATGGATGTTGTGTTTGTCTTACGGCACTGGCTCTCTCCCTTCCCTGGAACCAGTGACCCTAAATTAGGGACGGGCGACTGCTTATAGCCCATTGAGTTGCTCACGGTGGTCGTTAAACCTCCAATAAAAAAAAAAAAATAAAAAAAAAAGGAGGGCCGCACCGGTGGCCTAACCATTCGTTCGTGAGGGGTCTGGGTTCGAATCCCAGTGAGGCATGGATGTTATGCTTGTCTTACGGCACTGGTTCACTTCCATCCCTGTTGTTGATTGGAGGTTTAACGACCACCGTTAGCAACTCAGTGGGCTATAAGCAGTCGCCTGTTACTAATTTAGGGCCACTGGTTCTGGGAAAGCGAGAGAGCCAGCGCCAAACGACAAACACAACACCCATGCCCCACTGGGATTCGAACCCGGACCCATTTCGGACGAATTGTTAGAAGCCATCGCTTAGACCACTGCGCCACGGAGATGGCTCTCTTTTCCCTGGAACCAGTGACCCTAAATTAGGGACGAGCGATTACTTAACGCCCATTGAGTTGCTCACGGTGGTCGTTAAACCCCCAATAAAAAAATAAAATAAAAAAACCTAAGGAGGTTTGAATTCTAGTTTTCTGGCAGTTCTGAAACAGAAGGAATCAATTGAATCTGCAGTTCCATCTGGAATGCGAGAAGTTTGAGGAGTTCAGCCGTACTCCGTACCAGCTGGAAATCAAGAACTTCAGAAATTACACAAAGCGAGTCTTCTCCCAGGAACCAACATGTTGTGGATTAAATTGTAATTAGAAAGTTCCCATTGCTGTGTAAAAGAAACTAGTATATATGAAAATATTGCGTCACATACACCAAAAGTTGTATTTTTGCGACTACACTTAATAAGTGTAATCGTAAAAATACAAATTGCTACGTATTATTATTTTCATGGGAGAATGCTTCTAACCTCATGATATCGTTCATAAAATTACTTCGGTAAAAAAAGTTTTTTACCCTTGTGAACGGTCATTCACCTAAACAGAACTCAACGCACGTCAAGTTCCGAAATGTCAAGCTCGGGAAAGATTTTGTGTTGTTCGTTTTTAAGTTAACCCAATGTTCTTGACTTCCTATTAAGTGTAGCAGTATATAAACGTGTAGTGTGTGCGAGTTGAAGAAAAACGACTTTTTAAGGATAGATTATTAGATTCGAGGTGAAGAAATTTCATCTTAAATGTCACAACCTGTATCAAGCCTCAATTAAGAGGTGAGCGTTTTCATTCTGCATTTAAAGTTTTTGAGAACGCAATTTTCCCTGAAATAGTACTGTGGATTTCAGAGTTGAAGAAATATTCTTCTCAAAATACGTGGCAAATACGTCACGTTAATTAACACAGCAATCGGACATCGCCGAATTGGCTGTAATTACTGTTTCACACGTGAATTAAGTCACATCAGAAAACTTGAAAATTTCATCGCCGTGGAGCGGGAATCGAACCCGCATCTCCCGATTAGCCAATTCGGTGATGTCCGATTGCTGTGTTAATTAACATAAGTACTGTGGATGTTTGTGATTATTGCCCTTGGTCTTGTGTTGCATCACAAGTTGTTTGGTTATTGTGACATAGCCATTCTTTTTGGTGAGATCAGCGTAATTAGGCCAGGGGTGGGGGATAAGCCCCATCAATAATCTTAAAATCAGCTTTTCGTTTAAATTAACAAAACAAATTTCTAATTTACTAGGTCTGGATTATGATTTTAAATCAACCAAAAAACAAATGAGACAACAAAAGGTCAGCAGAAAATTTACATTTTACCATTATATGCATATGAAGGATGCTTAAGGAACAGTCCCATACAGGATCCACTATGCATTTTTTTCCCTCGTTTAAATTGCTAGGACTATAAAGCCAAAAGTTTGTCCTCTGTATTGTCTGTGTACAGAACTGTTGCTTGTCCTAAAAAAGCCACCAATAAATAATCCTCATAAGCAGAAGAAAGGTGACTCCACTGCAGAGTTTCTCAATACTCCTCACTGCAACAAAGCAACTGGGGGCCAGCTGTGTATTGTCAAAAACCATGGCTATTCTTCCACAGATGGGCTCACAGCTAAGACAGCAGAACACTAACACAGCTCCGCGAGCATGTAGCGGAAGCATCAAGCTACTGTTTTCGATGTGGGAACTTCTCTGTTGTTTACATTCGAATGCAAACATTATGGGAAGTAACAAAGGGGTTATCTTTGCATTCTGTGCTTATTTTTTTATTCATCATGATGACTAACATTGCTTTCATCAAAGAAAATATTTCATAGACTACATAAAAAACAATAACTGAGATGCTTAAAAAGAACTAAAAAAAAGAAACTTGCCACTATATAACACTGAAGAGCAACTGAATTAGAGATACCTGTCTAGTAACATGTAGCACCACCTTATGCCCTGATGATGGCGGCAATTCGTCTCAGCATGGACTCGACAAGACACCGGAAGCTTTGGGAAGCCATACAGATCCACAACCTCTAAACAAGCTCCCACAGTTCACGAGGATTTGATGGAGGGGTCAGGGCCTAGAACATCTCTCTCGATGGCATCCCAGATGTACTCAATAGGATTTAGGTCAGGTGACCTAGCTGGCCAAGGAAGCGAGGTCACGTCGGTGGAGTGTTCATCCAACCATTCCGATACAATTCGGGAGCGATGGCACGGTGCATTGTCTTGTTGCAGAATGAGGTCCCCAGTGGGATCTTGAAGATGCACAAACAGGAGCAAATGGTCATCCAGGATATCTCGGTAATGTTGACCTGTGAGGGACAATGTCACACGTACCAGTGGTCCCATTTCAGTCCACGTAAACAGTCCTCAGACGAGAATGCCACCCCCACCAGCTTGAAGAGTACCCTGCTGGTAAGAAGGATCCATCGCTTCATGTGGTTTGCGCCGTACTCGTATCCTCCCATCCGCATGTGAATCTCAACTCATCAGTCCATGCAACATTTTCCCACATGTCTAGGGTCCAGTGGCGATGTTCCTGTGCCCATGCTAATCTTTGCACCCTGTGATGTGCGGTCAGCAGCGGTACCCTCGTGGGACGATGGCTTCTGTACCCCATAGCGAGGAGATGGTTCTGGATGGTGTGGCTACTTGCACGTTTTTGTGCGCCAGCGTTAAATTGCCGAGTGATTTCTTGCACTGTGGCCCGTCTATCCGCTGTTACAATGCTAGCTAGCCAACGATGACCCCGCTTATCCACACGCTGTTGTCCACGGCAGTTGGCCCTTTGCAGGGATGGTTTTACCAGATTCGATTTACTCACGGTGCACCCGTGACACAGTGCCTCGTGAAAATCCCAGTGCTTGCACGACTTCCGAGATGGAGTGACCCATTCATCAGCCCCCTAAAATTTGCCCACGATCAAATACGCTTAGATCTTTCGTCTTACCCATACTGCGTCCGACTCTTACTGATTCCCATCGCATCACTCCTTATATTGTCGGATCGCTGCATACGTCATGTCGTTTCCATTTACAGGGCTGCCCACAGTGCCACATTTGCATAACGTCGGCTGTGTCTAATTCAATTGCTCTTCAGTGTATGATCGGACACTGATAAAAAAAAAAATCACTTTCATATTTACAAATGTTTCGAAAAAGACAATTTTAAAACAAAAGCATCGACGTTCATTGCCATTCGTGATTTCTTATTATTTGAAACATTTCTACGAAAATATCTGTACTGACACTACATTCCCTTCGGAATATGAATTCCATCAATCGATCACCTGGATTGTTTTTATGTACACCTTGTTTCATTATCCTGCATTTTAAATGATGCAAGTTACTGTTTTCATTTACCACATTGAAAACAGTAACTTGATGCTTCCGCTACATGCTCGCGGAGCTATGCTAGCGCTCCACTGTCTTAGCTGTGAGAAATGAGCAGTGCGCCCATCTGTGGAAGAATAGCCAAAACCAGTAATTGGAAGTAGCACTGCAACATTTACAGTAGTGTGGCATGTAGCATTGCTCCAAATAGAAAATTGTAGCAGTAGCATACTGCAAAATAAAGTAGCTTGCAGTGGAAAATTATGCTACAATCATGCTGAAAAAGTAAATAAAAAAAATTCTTGAAATTCCATGACATTTTAAGCTTTTCTAGAACAGGGTTTAAGTGTGCACTGCTTATAATCAGATACCTGGCTTGACTTGCATTTTAAAAATTATCCTTTAAATATAAAGTATCTTTCCTACTTTATGCTATTTCCAAGGAAATCTCAGTCAGCCTAAAGAGACACGTGCATGAGGGATGATCGAGCTAGCGATTTTGATGATATTTGTCAGTGAGGTTCAATTCTTTTAGTAAAAGAAATGAATTTGTAGATACTTGTTGACAGTGTTTTTAATTGAATTCCTTATGCATGTCATCTAGCCTACAATATAAGCCACTGAGTGCAATAAAATATGTTATATACAGCATGATCATAACTGAGGTATAGAAAGGTAAGTTACTTTACCTTGATAGTTAGCTCTAATTGCCATATGCAAGAATGTACACACAAAGATTATTTTCAGAACTTGCCCAACTCTAATTTATGCTAAAGTAGAAAAAATAGCATAAGTAGCTACTTTTCTGAAAAGTAGTATCTGTTACTGCATGCATGAGGCTGAGGTCCTGCTAAGGAAAGGTAGCAAACAAAGAAAGAATGGGAGCTCATAGATTTGTATTTCTTGGGAAGTAGCCCATGGAACACAAAAGGTGTCATGTCTTTGTGCTGGGCTGTAAATCTTAAGAAGTTCAGGTTAACAATTCTCTTTCAGAGGATGAGTCTCAATAGATCGCAGTATGGTGGCTGCTGTTCTAAGTACGACACCCAGACCAGTACCTAGGTTGTCTGGGGACGATTTGGTGCCCGCACGTCACACCTGCACGGTTTGGATTTGGGTAGGCGGGAATCGCACGGTCTCCTCGAAAGCCCCCCTCTCTAATAGGCCTCATCGCCAGGGCAGTCTCGCCCAGAAGGACGAGATGTACGCCCCGGCTAGCGTTGCTCGAACGATATCGTTGCAGCGACTAGACGGGATTCTGACTTAGAGGCGTTCAGTCATAATCCCACGGATAGTAGCTTCGCACTACAGGTCACTCAACCAAGCACATGTACCAAGTGTCCGAACCTGCGGTTCCTCTCGTACTGAGCAGGATTACTATCGCAACGACCCGTCGTCAGTAGGGTATACCTTCCTGGGCAACTCAGCTCACGTTCCCTACTAGTTGGTGAACAATCAAGTGTCGGAGCTGTGACGCAAGTATTAGCTCTAGAATTACCATAGTTATCCAAGTAGTAAGGTACGATCTAAGGAACCATAACTGATTTAATGAGCCATTCACGGTTTCGCCTTAATGAGGCATGTACTCAGACATGCATGGCTTAATCTTTGAGACAAGCATATGACCACTGGCAGGATCAACCAGATAGCTTTTCCTTTCGCTCTGACACTGGACCTCTCTCGTCAGTCAACGCACGAGATGGGAACAGCGAAACAAACGCATCAGAAAAAGTGTCGGCTTTTTTTCGCTGGCGTTTGACGCCCATGACGGCGTTTCCATCACGAACAAACGCATCAGAAAAAGTGTCGGCTTTTTTTCGCTGGCGTTCGACGCCCCCGACGAGGGTGCGACTGACGGCGTTTCCATCACGCAGAACACGACCAAAAATGCCTACCGATATTCAACTTGGTGCAGTCCTTGCTCACGTCTTCCCATTGCTACCGTAATCGGCAGAGGGAGAGTTACGACATCGTCCAGAGTCGCGGTTCAAATGCAGAAAACCTCCATCTGTTTGCAAACCGTTCTGCGTAGGGCAACGACACGAAGGCGAGCTACTCGCATACTGGCTGTGAGAGCGGGGAGCGCGCCGCGACTCCGACGGAGTCGTGCGCAGCAGGCGACGAGTGTCAAGAGACTAAGAAAGAAACTTTCAGTTCTTTTCTCTCTCTACAGACACTCGCGCCGACTCCCATATTAATCACAGATAGGCAAAAATATAGCAGATTTTTGGTTTTTCAAAATCTAGAAACAGATTTGAAAAAAAAAAAAATAAGCAAAAAAAAAAAAAAAAAAAGCAGTTCTGCTTTATAAAAAAAAAAAAAAAAAAAAAAAATGTCATTTTTGGAAAAGGCTGATCTCTCCTCTACCAGTAGTGATCTGTTGTTCATTATTGTGCACTGAGATTTTTTTACCATTTTCAACACCACTGAGAATATGCCAATTTTTTGAATTCAGAATGATGTTCCTGTTATTTCTTTCTCATTTTGAAAGAAGTGCAAAACCATGGCAGATTTAAACCCAGTCAAGCTAAAAATTTCTTCTTTTCGTGCTTTAAAATGATACACATTTAAAATAACAACTGTCTCACGCGATTAAAAACATCTCCACTGTGTACAATTGAGTCATTGGCAGTAACTTTAGTAAAGTCGGGTCACAAAGCACAAATAAAAGATAAGTTAAAAAGGCAAGATCTTTCGAGCTTCCACTGGAGCTCATTCTCGAGCCATAATGCCGTGTGCACCCTCAGAGATACACACTTATGTACAAAAGTTTACGTCACGTTGTCCTGACAACATAATGCTGTGAAGTTATAAACAGGCTACACCACTCTCAGGAAACAACAAGCATTTTAAATTTTAAGATATTAAACAAGCTAATTTGTAAAGATATAATTGCACACATCATACATTGCAGGCGTAAGGAGCACCAATATGATATCAGAAAAGACAATATGAATGCTGCTTTGGTCAAGTTTGTAAAAAATGAAGATTGCAGTTCCCAATGAGAAGACATAAGACATCTATCAACGACAACGAATAAGAGTGATACGTGGTTCATGGAGGTAATGTACGTTCTTCTACAGTATATGGGACCGGCCGATTCGTCATCGAGCCGGGAGCGAGTTTTGTGAGTTTGATTGCGATTTTCAGTTCGTTGCGCTTGAGTGTTTAAGAGCACCGCTCATCTTGCGAGAGAGGATTCCTTCCTCCCTCGTAAGAAAAACAGAAGGGGAAAGAAGAAAAGAATTGTTTTTTTTTTTTTTTTTTTTTTTTTTTTACAAACTGAAAGTGTTTCGGTGCAGTCAGTTCGATTAGGGACTTAGAATAAAAACGCCCTTGTGAGGGCGAAGTCCCAATTGACCGCAAGACTCGTTTGTGACGAATAGCGGGTACGTCGACGCCGTGCCGGTTCGGTCAGTGACAGGACTGTTTGATCCGTCACTGGGCTGAAGCCCGCGCGCCCGGGTTTTCTGAGCGTTACCTTGGGTGGGAGAACCCCAGGGTGCCCACTCAAGACTCAGAAAAAATCTTTGCATCTCTCTCACAGAGATGCAAACCTCCCACAAGGGAGCGATGTTGAAGGGGGTTCCCCCAAAAATGCTTTGAAGACAAAGCAAGGCTCAGCCTTACCTACCAGGGTGAAACCCTCGGAGGTCCAGGCGGCGGAGACGCCCTCTCCTAAGCCCGGTACCTCCAAGTCACCAACGGCCTCACCGATGGTGACCTCGGAGCCCACTCCGAAGGCCAAACGGGGGATGAGACTCCCCTAACAGAGGCCACCAAAGAGTTCCTATCCCTGGTGGGGGATGGGTCTCAGATGTTAAAGTGGTCTTGGGCACCCTTCCCAAGACGACAAGCAAGGCTACGGTGGGAAAGATTGAGGCGGCCTTGGATAAGATTCAAGACGCCTGCAATCAGCAAGGGTTGCGGACCTCGAAGCTGGAGGGCAAGCTCGAGGGAGAGGGTGGAGCGGCAGGGCCCCCCTCAGTAGGACCTAAGTCCTACGCCGCCGTAGCCAAGATGGGTGCCACGAAGGCGCAAAGGTCTGTGCCGGCACCCAAGATGAAAGCAGGGAAGAAGGTGGTGCCAGATAGGAGACACGTGCTCCTTATCTATCCCACCGATGAGGGCAAAACGTCGGACGACGTGAAGGCTACTCTCCTATCCGCAGTGCAGCCAACGAAACTGCAGATAGGAGTCAAGGTGTCCGCAAGGTGCGGAACGGAGGGTGGCGGTAGAGTGCTCGAAGAGCGACGATATCGCCAAGCTAGAAAGGCGAGCTGCGGAGCAATCCCCTGACCAAGGATTGCACCCACTCGAAATCGCCCCAAAAGCGACTCCCGCGTCTGATTGTTTACGGCGTCGACGGGGAGATCTCGCGAGAGGAATTCGAGGCCGGGATTAAAGAGCAAAACCCGGACCTCGAAGGGGAATTTAAGGCGAACTTCACCATTAAGGCCAAAGGGGGTAAGGTCCACTGGGTGGTGGAAGCCGAACCCCTGGCCTACAGACTATTAATCAAGCGAGGTCGACTAAACTTGGGATGGTCGATCCTTCGCTTGAAAAGTTTGTGAGAGAAGTCCGATGCTTCCGGTTGCAACGGCTTCCGGCCATTTTAGGAATGGTTGCAAGGAAGCAGAGGACAAGTGCGGGCAGTGCGGTGAGACAGGTCACCGGCACAAGGATTGCACCGCTGCTCCGAAGTGCAATAACTGCACATCCGCGAATAAGCGGTTTAAACTGAAGCTGGAAGCCGCCCATTCTAGCTTCAGTAAGACTTGTCCCTCCCTATTGAGGGGAGTTGGAGCAGCAGAGAAGCCGAACCAATTATGGTTGATCGGCCAAGGACAAGCACCGGTCTTAGAGTACTCCAGCTCAACGCTCACCACGCGAGAGCCGCTACAGGGCAGATTCTTAAAACTGCCAGCGAAGTTGCAGCCAAAATCCTGTTGATACAGGAACCGTACCACTCCCATGGTAGGGTAGCGGGGTTTCCCAACTCCACACGGAGGTACTACTCTCGATGCGAAAAACCAATGGTAGCCACAGTCGTTCTTGATCCGGACCTGGGAGCTCTGGAGCTGGAATGCACATCCAATGTGGTGGCATTGGGCATCGAGAACAGTAACAGAAAAATTTTGCTTGTCAACGCATACTGTTCGCCGTCAGGTGCTCTCTCGGACGTGCTAAACACTGTCTCGCGGCTGCTGGATTCCCACCCGCAACACGAGACAATCATTGCAGGCGATTTTAACGCGAAGAGTCCCCTCTGGGGCGACCAAGAAGAAGATGGGCGAGGTAGCGAATTCCTTGACTTCGTCATTTCCTCAGATCTGACGATCAGGAACGACCCCGACAGTGTTCCCACGTTCCAAGCAAGCTGCCACTGGGACGTCGTGGGTCGACCTCACCCTCACGAGGACATCGGTCCTCAACCTCCTCCAGAACTGGCAGGTACTGGACGATGTGAGCTGCAGCGACCATCCCCTAGCTATAACCTTCACGATAGGGTTTGAGAAAAGTGGGAAAAAACCCAGGTCCAGGTTCGACGCCCGGAACCTCAAGTGGTCGGAACTCCAAGGCCGACTATCAGATCTGCTAAAAGAACGAAGAGCAGCAGATCTTGATGAGGTAGATCTCAATCAACACCTTGGTAATCTTACCAAAGAGATAGTAGAGACCTGTGAAGGTTGCAGGAAAGCAGGGGGAAGGGCAAGACCCCTGCTCCCTGGTGGTCGGAAAATCTGAGTCTTCTGCGAGGGAAGGCCAGACGCAGCAGACGGAGAATGCAACGTGAGAGATTTGACCCAGACAGGAGGGAGCGCCTGAAAAGGGAATATAATCTCCACAATGCAATGTATCGCAAAGCAATGATAACATCGAAAGAGAGAGCACTGGAGACAGTTGTGTGAGACCACCCCTGTCGGCAACCCCTTTGGGGTACCGTACAAGGTGGCGAAGGGCTCGATCACCGGCCACTGTTACTGGCTTCCGTCAGAACAGAGAGTGGCACCAACACCGCCACCCTGGAAGACACAGTGGAGGTACTCTTAAACCACCACTTCCCTTCCGATGAGGAGACGGGGAGACTCCCCGGATCAAACATCGATCAGAGAGCACTGTAGAGAACCGCCAGACACGGTTGGACGACCCGCCCTTCACGGAGGCGGAGATAGGTGCTGCAATCAATAGCCTGAACAAAGGCAAGGCGCCAGGCATAGATGGGTTGGACCTCTCGATCATCAGAGAGGTGTTTCTATCCAACCCTGGGTACTTCGCTGCCCTGTTTAATAAATGCCTGGAAAGAGGTTGCTTCCCATCAATGTGGAAAACTGCGCTGCTTGTCCTCTTCAGCAAAGAAAACAAGAGCCGAGCAGATCCCGCAGCTTATAGGCCGATTTGCCTGTTGACAGCGTGGAGTAAGGTGCTGGAAAAGGTCCTCGTGACCCGAGCAACCCACTACCTAGTCGGCCTAGAGTAAGCTCTCCAGCCGCCAATTCGGTTTTACACCGGAGAAGTGTACCAGCCAAGCACTGGTCAGCCTTACTCAGCAGGTAAAGCAAAATCGTGTTCAGGGAAAGCACACCTGTCTCGTTTCTTTGGATGTGCGGGGCGCTTTCAACAATGTCTGGTGGCCACTGGTCCTGGACCGTCTGAAAAGACTTGGCATCCCCAGGAATCTGTTCCTGTTAATAAGCGATTTTCTCTCGCATAGAAGAGTAGAGTTCGAGGTCGGAGACAAGACCTTTAGCAGGGAATACACCAAGGGGTGTCCGCAGGGCTCATGCTCGGGCCCCCTGTGGTGGAATGTGGTTGCAGATACAGCACTTGCGCTTCCTCTGGAAGACGGGGTGCAGCTGCAAGCCTACGCAGATGACCTAATGCTAATAGTGTCAGCATCTGGTAGGCACGTGATTGAGCGGAAGGTACACACCGCTCTCTCACAGCTAAATAGTTGGAGCAAGGAGTGTAAGCTCTGCTTCGCTCCCGAAAAGACGACACTAATGCTAATAGCAAAGAAGGGGGAACTGGTCACTCCACCAAAGTGTCGCTTCAATGGGCATACTATTAAAGCGGTGAGAGAGATGCGGTACCCTAGGGGTCATCCTTGACACCAGATTGTCAGGGCTACCGCATCTTCGCTTCTTGAAGGACAGATGCACCAGCATTCTAAATAAGATCAACGGAATGCGGCTGCCTGGGACAGCCAAAAAGGTGCTCTATAAGCGAGGGGTGGAGCGCATATTAACATATGCGTGTCCCGCCTGGTGGTCAGATACGGTCAGGATGAGAAATGGTATTAACCAAATTCAGCGCAGGGCGCTATTAGGCATGACCAGGTGCTTCCCGAACGACCTCCACAGCAGCGCTTCAAGTGCTGGCTGGGTGCGAACCGGCGGACCTGGTCGTAGCGAGGGAAGCAGCAATGCAGACCCTACGCTATGGGGAAGATGTTTCCTTCCTGGGACACCAGTATCGGTCGTCCGAGGTGGAACTGCTGAGGATGGACTGGACTTGCCATCCAGCCAATGAGCTTTGTCTGAGTTGGGATAAAGCCCTCCCCACAGGGCAGGGGATGGAACTGTACACGGACGGTTCTAAAATAGGAAGTAGTGTCGGCGCAGGTTTCTGCGTGATCTCGGATGGCAACGAGATGCAAGCGAAACGAATGAAACTCTCGTCTAATTCCTCGGTGTTTCAAGCAGAGTTATTGGCGATCAGAGAAGCACTGCGCTGGGTGCTTGCTATGAATGGAGAAGGGGCATATAGCATACACTCTGACAGCCAAGCGGCCCTGAAAGCGCTTGGCCAGTTCGGAGTAAGACTCCCCTTGTCAGAGAGATAAAAGTGCTATATAATTCATTGGAGAGTAGGAGGGTTACCTTCCACTGGATCCGAAGTCATGTCGGTACGGTTGGAAATGAACGGGCAGACCAGCTAGCGAAGGAAGCTACTGGTAAAGAGGAGATAGATTTTCAGATGCGAACGCCGCTGCAAGTGTGCGGACGCAACTGAAATCAGCCACATTGGTGGAGTGGCAGCAGAGATGGGATGAAGGGGATACGGGTAGAAGGACATACCGTATCTTCCCCCGAATCTCGATAAGGCGCATTGAGAGTAATGGCTTCCTCAACCAAGTACTAACCGGGCACGGAGTGTCGCCGGAGTACTTCCGCAGATTTGCGGTTAGGGAGCGAGTGTGCATGTGTGGTGCCCAGACTGCAGATGTCGCACACATGATTCTAGAATGTGCTTCTCTGGCAGGGAAGAGAGCAACGTTAGTGCCAGAATTGGCAAAGACGAGGGACCTCTCGATCCTGCTCGCATACCCAAGAGCGAGACAGGGGCTCATCGAGATGGTCAAGTACCTCAAGGAGGAACAGGCGGTCTACCTAGTAGAGGGGTGACCGAAGAAGAGCGAAGAAGGAAGAAGAAGAAGAAAAGAAGAGGATAGAAGAACCGAAGAAGGAAGAAGAAAGAAGAAAAGAAGATGAATGAAGAACCGAAGACGGGGAACAGATGACTCGAGCCCAGAGTCGTCACCACAGAACCTACCCTAGTCCTGTGGTAATGTAAATACTGTAAATATTTCAATGTGAGAGGGCCCATTGAGCAAAGGACTCGTTTCCTAAGCGAAGATGGGTTCCTCAGTGTAAGTAACAATGTTTGTATCCTGTTTGTTTAAATAAAGGGCAGATGCCCCAAACAGTTCGCGCCAGCAATTGTTCTCCCAGTCAGGGGCAGAGAGGAAAAATTTCTAGCCCCTGCCCAAATGGCACGCACACCCGGGTCATAAAGGAGAGGTGGGAAGTGCCGGCAGCGAGTAGCAGCGCACTGCAGGTCCACAGACCGATCCTGTCCGGATGGAGGATTGTCGGATCCGGGCAGGATTACTCGCAACGCCGTCACCAAAAATCTATCGAGAGAGTTCTCCTAACCCTGTGGAGTCCGCATTTGGACGGTACAGGATAATGATCGTCAGCTAGTCATTACAGTATATGGTACCCATTGTTGTAATGTGGATTTACCAACAATGATACCTTCATCATGGAGACAGTTCATACATACTATGCCAACGCCTATTCATGAACATATATATCGATCTAACACTCGTGATGACACATGATTGACTTAAAATTAGACCTACATTGATAATTACATATTCATTATTACTGTCACTGCATTTTATAATTTGTGCAATTATATATTTGAAAATTAGCTTGTTTAACATCTTAAAATTTAAAATGCTTGTTGTTTCCCGAGAGTGGTGTAGCCTGTTTATAACTTCATAGCATTATGTTGTCCGGACAACGTGACGTAAACTTTTAAACAGTAATTAATTTCGTGCATCAGTGATCCTAGTTATTTTATTTTACCGTCTATACACAATGAAGATTTTGAATCTAAATATTCAAATCCGAAAAAGATCTTAAAACCACCTGCAACCAGGTAAATATCTTTATTTGATCATTCACACACTACTAGATATCTTTCAAAACGCCAAGCGTTTCATCTTCAGGTATTAGCTGATCAACAAAGATTAGAAACATTATGTTTATATTACAGCAGTTCAAAATGGGTAACATATTTTATAATCATTCGCGCGATGTCAATAGCGTGTGAGTTACTGTATTACTGGGTATCATACAACTGCGAGTGTTGTTGGCTCGTACATTAACTAGTCAAAAGTAAGTCTTAGCGAGTATTATGATTGGGTTTGACTTTGCTGAAATAATGTTGTCCATGGAATCGGGATCAAGTCTTCTTCTTAAATGCCTATTGCATAGGTGACACTGATGATAATTGCCCATAAATATTTGTTTGAACTTCTTTATGCTCAACAGTAGGAGCAGTCTTTCCTTGCCTTACAGAACATTTGGTAAAGCATTCCAACAACATTTTGTACTGTTCCCTTTCTTGTAGTGCCATAACATCTGAAGTGTGGCCCTGATTTTTATACAGCAAGTTACCAACAACCTTTACATTTGGTGTCCGTGAATTTTCAACAAAATTTGAAGATTTCATTGCACTCAGTGCAGTATTTTCATAATTTGCCATGAACACTTGCTTTGCACTTGAAGGATGCAATAATGATGATCCTAAATGGGCATTTCTATTACTCTCTGCCTTTTCTCCAGCTGTAAGATCTGCTCTACGCACCTTTTCAATGGCTTTAAAAGGGTGTTCAATAACTTTCCCCCTATCCAACAGAATATTTGAGCTCCGTTTGTTACCCTTATTTGTACCAAAATCCATTTCCCTATGATGTAGTAGAGGGGTCTGAAGTGTTGTTTTCTTCATGCAATGGAGAATGTTTAGGATCATCATATCTAAAAGGATGACTGCTGTTATCTTCAACGTCTACCGCATTTTTCTGGACTTGGGGTTTTAGACTTAAACTTTGGTTTATACCTTCCATTACGAGGACTGCCAATATTAAAGGCTGACATTGCAGATTCCACAATATAATTTTTTGTAGTCACATCTAATATCCAAGAAAACATTCATATTGGCAACAACTAACACTCGAAGATCCCTGCTGCTTATGGAAAGTCTATTTATTTACGAATATGATAAAAAGTGTTGCAACGAGGACCATCCCATCACGATTCCGATTCCATGGGCAACATTATTTTGGTGAAGTCAAACCCAATCATAATACTCGCTAAGACTTACTTTTGACTAGTTAATGTACAAGCCAACAACACTCGCAGTTGTATGATACCCAGTAATAACTCACGCGCTATTGACATAGTGCGAATGATTATAAAATATGTTACCCATTTTGAACTGCTGTAATATAAACATGTTTCTAATTTTTGTTGATCAGCTAATACCTGAAGATGAAGCGCTTGGCGTTTTGAAAGATCTAGTAGTGTGTGAATGATCAAATAAAGATATTTATCTGGTTGCAGGTGGTTTTAAGATATTTTTCGGACGTAAACTTTTGTATATAAGTGTGTATCTCTGAGGGTGCACACTGCATTATGGCTTGAAAATGAGCTCCAGTGGGAGCTCGAAAGATCTTGTCTTTTTTAACTTATCTTTTATTTGTACTTTGTGACCTGAATGTATTAAACTTACTGCCAAAAACTCAATTGTACATAGTGGAGATGTTTTTAATCGTGTGAGGCAGTTATTTTAAATGTGTATTAAACCCAGTGATCGGAAGTAGTGCTCTATATGTAGCCCTTGCAAAATTGAAAACTGAGTGAATGCCACTTATTTCATTTTCTGATAACCATGCTGAATTTTGATTTATACAGTTTCTACAAAAAATTGTTAGTAATATGCAGTCAAAATAACAAGTGACAATGTTACAAAGTTCAAGGGATCTATAAAAATTTCTGTTTATGTGGAACTTTATATTACGGGAGTTTATGTTCTGTCGGTTCAACTGTGCTTTGTTTCTGAAATGTTTAGAAAATAATAGTACAGAATGAGCATGCATGTGTGTGTTAAGGATGTATCGTTTTGGACATGCCTAACAAAGGCATATTACAATTTTGAAGTCTTTCTGGCCCCGGAAGACATTGCTAAAACTGACCACCATTGCGCGCCTGAGATACTAGACTAGATTCCATGTGGATGATATTCAAAAACATGCCAGAGTGACATGGGGGAGACTGGCTCAAAACAGAAAGTTGTGGAAGAGACCTGGGGAGATTGGCTCAAAACAGAAAATTGTGTAAGAGACCTGGGGAGACCATCCAAGAATTAATGGACAATGATGGATGATTATGATACAAAGGTGCAACAAGGGCAGTGCTGCTAAATAGAGAGAGTGCAAAAATCACTGCATACAATCTAATTAAAATTGAAATCTATGCACCAGTTTCTGGTACAGTTTTTTCATGTCATACTTTGTCATAGGTTTGTTTATGGAATTATCTTATAATATATTTTTCAGTTTCAGTAGCCTTGGCTGCTTAAAATTCGCATTTCTTCCTCAAAATGTTCAGGGGATGTTAGTTACTCGCATTCAGAAATGAAGCGGCGGTTGTGTGTGGGATAAGAATTTCACTCACATCGTTGAAGATTATGTGGGGTATATTCTATCATTGCTGTGATTGCGAGCCATGAGTGTCAATATCCTATTTTCTGTACATGCCACAATAAAAATTCTTGAGCATTAGATTGTTAAATTGCATGAAATCAGGTAGCTGGATACTATCATAGGCCCCGCCAGGACATCTGCTATAGGAAGGAAATTGAACAAAACTTAGGTAAATAAATCATCTGAAAGACATACTTGAAGTAGTACATTCTTTGTTTTGCTGCTTGATAAGGATTTCAAGTTCTTAAATTAGTGTGATTCCTCTTCTGACTTAAACTAGAAAGTTGAAGAGAAGTTTAAGTTTAGTTCAATTTTCTGCTAAATAGTGAAGAATTCATGCTAAATTTGTGCACATATATACACTGAAGTGCCAGAAAAACTGGTACAGAGGAGCTTATGCAAAATACATAGCAACGTCACCTATGCGCGTACTCGGTTGCGTCCGCCAATGCATATATAAAGCGATAGACATCCTTGCCAGCTATCATAGCTATTTTTGGCATCAGAATGACAAGTAATAACAATTTAAGCGATTTTCAATGCGGTGTCATAGTTGGCGCTCGTGAGATGGGCCATAGTATTTCGGAGATAGAAACAAAGTTCGGATTTTCACGAGCGACCATTGCAAGGGTGTACCGTGAGTCTGTGATTACAAGAATTCTGGCAAAACCTCCAACCTATGATACCAGTGTGGCCATAAAAAGACATTGGGTGAAAGTGACCATTGTCGGCTGTCAAGAATCGTTTCACGCGATAGGCGTGCAACACTCTTGCAGATATCATCGTAATTCAATGCTAGAGCCTCAACAAGCATCAGCATCCGTACTGTGCAACGTACCCTGCACGCTATGGACTTTGGGAGCTGACGCCCAGCTCAAGTCCCCTTGATGGGTGCTCGACACAGAGCTGTGCGCCTCACTTGGGCACGACAACACTGCCACTGGACACTTGATGACTGGAAACAAGTAGCCTGGTCTGACGAGTCGCGTTTCCAACTGTACGGGCAGATGGAAAGATTCGTATTTGGCGCAAACCCCGTGAAGCCATGGATCCCGCCTGTCAACAGGGAACTGTACCGGCTGGTGGTGGTTCCATAATGGTATGGGGTGTGTTTAGCTGGACTTCACTGGGACCCCTGGTACGTCTACAAACGTCTGTGACTGGCCAACGTTATGTGCACATTCTTTCTGACGAGGTACACATGTTCATGTCCTGCATTCATGCTGATGGGTTGGGCCTGTTCCAACAGAACAATGCACCTCCACACAAGTGTCAGGATGCTGCAATATGGTTAGAGGAGCATTCATCTAAGTCTGGGATGTTGCCATTTCCACCCAAGTCCCCAGATCTGAACGTGATAGAACACATTTGGGAGGAAGTGTGGTGTGCATTGCCTACAGCATATTTCCAGAAGTTAGTGGAGTCCATGCCCCATCGTATTTCTGCAGTCCTGCGCTCCCATGGGGGACCTACCAAGTATTAGACTGGTGTACCAGTTTTTCTGGCACTTCAGTGTATATAATTTTTTTTTGGGGGGGGGGGGGGTGTTAGGGGATTGGCTGTAACTCACACCATGCTGGCTGAGCGGGTTGGTGAGTGTTTTTTTCTATGATTGGGGGTTTAGCGACTACTGTGAGCAACTCAATGGACTATAAGCAGTCGCCTATCCCTAATTTAGGGTCACTGGTTTCAGGGAAGGGAGAGAGCCAGTGCTGTAAGACAAACACAACATCCATGCCTCACCGGGATTCAAATCCCGATCCTTAACGGATGAATGGTCATATGCCAGCGCTTAAACCACTGCGCCATTGGTGCAGCTTGGTGAGTGTGAGATAGCATTTCTTCTAATCTGGGTCGTATAATTCTACAGCTATTAGCAGTTTTCAGAATTCCTTTAGTGGGAACAGGATGCACTGCAAGAAGGTGGGGTTGATATTCGTCAAGGGAGATCTCCCAGACCCTTTAATGCCATGTTGCAAAATATCTTTCAATCATTGAACTGGGAGACAAAAAGTGAAACAGATTAATGGAAATCATTTAACTCGCCTTCATTTTGCTGATGACGTAATCATTTTGCAACTACTCCTTCAGAGCTGAAGAGTATGATCCAGAAACTGGCTGACAAGAGTAAAAAATAGGGTTAAAAAATGAACTTTCAGAAGTCAAAACTGATGTACAATGCTTTTACATGAAATGAAGATTTATCAGTTGATGGGGAAAAGCTGGGGTTAATAAGTCCCTACATTTACCTTGGGCAGCAGATATCAAGCAAGAGTCACCTTGATGAAGAAATTAATCTTCATGTAAAACTTGGTTGGGGAGCTTTTGGAAGAAACAATACAATTTTTAAGAGCAATATGCCATTATGTCTTAAAAGAAAAGTGTTTAATCACTGCATCCTTCCAGCGCTTACTTACGGAGCAGAGACATGGACTTTAACTAAAAAAGACAGGCAAAGACTGCAGACAACTGAAAGAAGCCTAGAGAGATGTATGCTTAGTGTAAGGAGAAAAGATAAGAACAGGAACTCATGGATAAGGTAAATGACAACAGTGGCATAACTTCCACCCCCACAGCTGGAGGGGGCGCAGGTAACGAAGGGGCGTACTGCAGTTGCCAGTTGTAGTTTTACGAAAAAATTTGAACGCACACAATAATTAACCCAAAGATTCATATTTGCTTTAAGATATATTTAGTTGTAAATGAATTTATGGCACCTCTATTCATAGTGTATTGTGGAATAACTAACTGTGGACTCAGCTGTATAGGAGAAACAGGGAGGAGTATTAAGGTCCGAATGAAAGAACACCAAGCAGCTATTAGGAACATTAGTAACAAAACAGGGCTAGACAGACATATACAAGCAAGTGGACACTCCATAAATTGGGACTCAGTAAAAATAATCGCCCACCAGTCAAACTTAGTAAAGAGGAAACTAGAAGAAGGGATCGAAATAGCAAGAGGAAGAAGTACCACAATTAACAATAATTGCGGTTGGACTCTTCCAACTGAGTGGCAGCAACTACTCCAGTGACGTAGTCCTGATGACGAACTAGGCTTTAGTTCGAAAATTTGACAACCAACTTTCATGAAATATAACCTCTATAAGACCCGTAAAAAAGTTATGCCACGATATATTTAGCTTTGCCTAAATAAATGCCTAGTTTCACTTTTAAAACACAGAATGTCCTACAGATTGAAAGTGTACATCCTCCCTCGTGTTCGAAATCCTCTTTGACTTCGGGTTGTACTATGATTGCTCCGCAATGAGTTGTAAATAATATGATCGCTCCAATTGCCCTCTCTCTCTGCGCTGCTGAGGAAAAGCGCGAGGCCACATGGGGATTCCCCATGGAGGATGTGGGAAAACAGTCATTTACCTAGGATTGTCTACACAGCAGGTGTCAACATTTATTCGCAGCAGCCGCAGATCTGCCTGTGTAAGAGGGTGATTTCTTCAAGGGATTTATTTTAGTTTTGGACAAAGCAATTGCACGTAATGTCAAACCTGTTACTTAAAATGTTAAAAGTACAGGGCTCTAGGTACCACCATTACTTTTGCAGACACGACTCCCTACCCCTCCCCCCCCAACCACCTCATACAGCTCGGAAAATACATCCTCCCTCGTGTTCAAAATCCTTGGAAAATTACTGTGCTTAGGTGTGATGAAGTAAATCTTGCGGGGGGCGCATGCTGTGCTAGTTACGCTATTGACTGACAAGAGTGGAAAACGTCATGATAGGAAAATACCTGAAATGGCAATGGGCTGGGTGTATTTATTACCAGGAGAGCAAACCACTAATGGACAATCAAAATTTTAGACTGGATTCCAAGGGACAGGAAAAGACCCAGAAGAGGACCACATTGGAGATGTGTGGATGAAATTCGAAAACATGTGGGAGTGACATGGAGGAGACTGGCTCAAGAAGACATTTGTGGAAGAATCTTGGGGAGACCATCCAGCAGTGGATTGATAATGGTTGACAATGATGATGAGATACATATACAGGGTGTAACCAAAAGTTAGGAAATAGCCACATAACTGGTGAAATAATGGTCGCACAGGAATGAAACTGGTGGCTAGGTAAAGGGCCAGAGCTGATTGAATGGGACCAACAGCTGCACCCTCTGCTAGATGTTTGCCATACTTATGAAAACTAGCTCTGGAACAAAGCAAGATAGGGCAAAACAGTCAATTGCAAATTTGTAGAACATCCACTGGTTAGTATGAAACGACACATGGTTCGCCGGAAACCAGCAAGAAAACGCCTGTGAACGCAACGAATGCGAACGTTCGCCAGACGGTATCATTCGAAAAACCGTTGGTTACTGCGTCACGGTTTGCATGCATAATTGCTTTTTGTATGATTACATAAAAATGCTTACTCCGTTTCAATAGCGTCATCATTCTTTTGTCCCTTATACTGTATCGTGCGTGTTGCATGTCTGTTTCTAAGCACGGTTTTTCGACTGACACCATCCGTCGAACGTTAGCATTTGTTGCGTTTACAGGCATTCCCATGCTGGTTTCTGGCAAACTACGTGTCGTTTCCTACTAACCAGCGGATGCTCTACAACTTTGCAATTGACTTTTTTGCCCTATCTCTCTTTGTTTGGAAGCTAGTTTTCATAAGTATAGCAAATGTGCACCAGAGGTCGCCACTGTTGGTCTCATTCGCTCGTCCAGGGCCCTTTACCTATACCCAGCCACAAGTTTCGTTCCTGTATGGCCATTATTGCACCAATTATGTGGCTGTTTCCGAACTTTTGGTTACACCCTGTATACTATAAGACAGATGGAGGTGCAGTCTTTGTGGTTTGTTCCAGGTGCAGAAATGCCTAGTAATGCCTCTGTGGTGATATATATAATATTTACAGTTAATTCTTGTCCCTAATACATGAGAATTATATTATTCTCTGTGTGAGGCTAGAGGTCAGTGCAACAGGCCCTATTTTTAGCTGTGTCATTAGTATGACATGCACAATATGAAATGATGACCACACCCTTTTTTGCAGCAAGAGAGGCAGGTCTTATGTACAGGGTTTTACATGGCCCCTGAAACAACCTGGAAAAGTCCTGGAAGTTGATTTCCCATTTTTCCAAGTCTGGAAATTCCTTGATATTTCATGTTTGTTTTTTTTAAAGCTCCTGGAATAGTCCAGGAAATTTTTCGTTGCAGTGAAAGAAAGTGGAAGTGTTTGCATTGATTGTGTCACTTTAATCTATCTCGCTGCAGTGTGTGCTTGCAATGATGTCCCCTCTCTTCCATGGAGTGTGGAGAAATGATGTCATTCATCTCTTTCATTTTATGTGACACTTCAGTTCAACATTTTTGGGTGCCCTATCTCAAGCAACCTTGGGTTAACATACAACTGCTTTTCTAAAACCTTGGTTTCTAAGAAAGCAGTTGTACATAGTTGGAGTCACTACAGCATGAGGAAACCTTCCCATTAAGCCAAAATAACCCTTTCTTCTAGCATGTGCTTTTCGTACTGAAGGCAATGGTGCATCCAGGATGGGGGGGGGTGGCTTTTTAAGGCTTAAACCCCCAAAGACATTAAGAACAATGTACATCAACTCTATGTATGTATGTACATATCTCTATCAAGAATTCTTGGCTGCACCACTGACTGAAGGACACGATGTAACGGCAGTAACCATAAGACTTTATAAGAATTCTAGATGCGTAGAGTAAATTTCGCCCCACTATGACTCTAACAAAAATTCGAGCTTGTGGAATTTTTGAATGAACTTCTGGAAGACTGCTGGAATTTATTTCCTGTAAATGTGTATGAACCCTGCATGTACGTATGGTTTGAGAATAGAGACTTGTGTCTCCATAAAATCTCTTCACAAGTAATCAATTTAATAAAGTGACATTCACCTTACTTGTACATTAAGTTTTTACAGTTTAGAAATGTAAATGAGCTCCACTTTTAGCTCTTCAGGTAGTTTGTTTCTTAGGTGTGTTTTGCTCATTAAATATGGGGTCTTGCTAATTATGGATTCATAAGAAGGTTCTACTGTGTTGATAGTTTTGTGTACAGGTTTCCCCCTTCCATCTGAAAGTAGAGCGTTCCTGTGAAACCTTTCGTAGGCTGAGATGATGTAAAGTGAAGAAACAATTACCATTAATTGATATGAGAAAATTTTTTGAGCGTTTGCAAACCCAGGCATGGTGTTCCTTAAGTATAAGATGACTTAACAGAACACCATGCTTTGTACACCTATCAATCCATATAAGCAATAGGATTTCCATTTTATCCATTAGAGGATGCCACCTAAAACAGACCACTTTGCTACTAGCAGAACCAATAGTAACTTCAGAAGCTTTCAAGACTCTCTGTATGTGCATATAGTATGAATGGTGGATAAGGCAAGTCTGATGCACACACAATGCCTTTATTTCATTCACCACGATCAAAACGCTCAATTATGTCCAGCTTTATGCTGAGCGTAACACCCTTACCAGTTGTTTTAGGCTTTGCTGATACCTGAGGCACATCATACTAGCAGATGCACAAAGTACATCAAGATAAAGCACAGATGCTCACAAACACAGTTCAAAGCTATGGGGACTGATGCTGAGTGTAATTCTCAGGTAAGGAGCTTGGCGGTGTCACTCTCGCTGCTCGGGATACACTGCTATTTTCACTTTTTGCCTTTTTTATTTTTTATTTTGTAAAAGGAAAAATCCTCTTCAGATTTCTTTCAGTTAGCGAGAACAGGTACTAATGTAGGGCTTTCATAAAAGCAAAGTGGCGTAAAGCGAACTTTCAAAAAGTGGCGGATACCTGTAATATAAAATCATTTTGTTACTGATACTAACATATTTTCCAAGGAGAATGCCCCATGACATATGACATTGCTTTTCCATTTATCTCCTTGGCTTGTGATCGGTAATAAGGCCGCTGGTAAACTTGCCACAAAGGAATGTTTATTTGACTACTCCATTCCTCTTTAACATGGAGTAAAGTACATTGAATGACTTTCATTGAAGACATGCAATGAAGAGAGGTGTTAGGGAAACAGTTTATTTTTAATACACTTAGAATTGCCTGCACATTCTCATCTAATAAAATCAGAGGTTAAAGCACTGCAGATGCACGGGAAGACTGCATTAAATGGCAGTCGTCGGTACTCCCTTCATTGTCGTATTTGTGTAAATCTTTCTCCCTATGTGTAAAAGATCTTTACACCCCATTTGCAGAAGAAGGGGGTGTGAAAGGCCAAAAGGGTTTCACGGCAGGGCATTTATTATTTATCAATCCCGGATGACAGAAGGTGAATGTTGTTTAGCTTATGCTTGACACCTACTGTAGCTTATGTGTTTAGAAACAGGTACCACTCTAATTTCACATGGGAAGAAGTGTGTAACAGTTGAAACATGTACAGTTTTGTGTCTCTCCCTATCGCAAGCTCACTGTCTGTGCTACACCTTAAGCCAAAAAGAAATTTACATTGTACCCCTACATAGCATGCGATTAAGAAAAGTAAAAAAAGAACTGACTAAAATAAAATAAGGTGTTGAAGCATAATTCTTTAATCCTAAATAAAAGATTTTCAAACAATAAATCATAAACCACCTGCTTGCAAAACAAAAGGATGGATTGAATCTTGTCATTCTCCAAATGAGCATTCATCACGCATTAGACACTAACTTTTTTTTCACAAAAAAAATATTTTATTGTTCTGTTCAGTACACTCTAATGATTAATGAATTAAGGTAATTGATGTGTCAGAAAATTGTCAGAATGACTGGAAATCGAGAGAAGAAGTACAGCATTAAATGATGTGAAAGGTTGGAATTTAGCTAATGAATGGCAACACCTACTATAGTGTAGTCCTGAGGAAGGGTAGGGGTGTTACCCAAAAATTCAACTGTAAGTAATTTCCTTTTATTCCGAGTAAAACCCATAATTTAGTGAAATTTATAATGAATTAAGAGTTGGCCCTCTAAATTCTTTAGAACACAGTTTCTGCCATAAATAATTCACGAAAGGATTTACTGTAGTATCATGAAAGGTGGGTGAAATTTATGTTACACAAAACAGTTATAAGCTGAAGCTAGTTAAGCTTGGCATTTCAAAGCTGTGTGTTTGTAAGCTTGAGTTTAGTGCTGTGATGTTTTAGTTATAAAATATTACTACGAATTCATACAAAAGCTGATTGCTCAGTGGTATTAGATAGCATTATTACAATAAACCTATTCCATTTCGAACTGTGTTATTATTTTCTATTCTTCATGTTAAATAGTTTTGTACATGCATAAAATGTACATGTATAATATGTTGGTAGCATACCAGATGATGTTTCGGTAAATGTGTACTTTAGCTTCCTAAATTGTTTCGTCTGAAAAATTTAACTGCACGTGGAAAAAGTGCCACATACAATATATTAAACATGCAAAATAATGGGAGAGTTGCAAAAATATAGTATTTGTAGAGAACAGGAAAGAATTTTACCAAAGTATTTACCTGGAAGTATGATGGTTTGGAAGAGTATGTGCGGTTGGCCTAGGACGACGGAGCGGCGACATCATCAAGGTGTAGTCCGGTGAATGGAAGCTTCGTTGAGAAAGGCCAGTAACGGGCGGAAGAATACAACAGGAAGCGGTTAAGCAGTACGTAGTCATAGAAGCGTCTTGTAGGAATACGCTGAAGGAAAGAGGCTGGCTTTATGCAGCATTGTTAGTAGTGTTAGTAGCTTTTTCAACAGCATTAGTGGCTGTTCCCAAAGTCGTGAGTCTCCATACTTCATTTCGGATTTCGTCAGGGCTTAAAATTTCTTTATCCAGCACAATACGACAAGAAGCTCTTGGCCTTCCTGCTATAGTATGATATCTGAATTGAAGAAACTACTTTATTTTCAAAACTATCCGTTTCAGGACTAAAAAATGTGAGCTAGGATGCACAGAATAACAGCACAACTACAAATGAAGTGCTTGAAGAAATCAACTACCCCTGTACATCTTGGAAACCATAACCAAAACTTGAGATTCAACCGGAACCAAAACTTTTTACTCAACACTTCTGTTGTGCATGACAACATTTACATTCCTTCATTTCTTTCCATTCGGAGACATTGTGAAACTAATAATGACGACATTCCACCCATTTTTTTCTCAAACATTAAGAAAACAGTTTGAAACTATTTCTGCTTGCGCAGGATTACAGCACGCATCGCACTCTTCAGAAGAATACAACCCACTCCTATTGTATTCTTTCACGCATTCACTACAAACTCCTGGTGCCTTCTGAAGTACAGAAGCTTCACGTTGTCGCCATTAGCATTGCTTAAGCCTCCCGCACCAGCTGCTGCACACCATCGTACTCACAAGTAACTAATACTTCAGTAAAATCTTTCACGTTCTCTTAAATTACTGTATTTCTGCACCTTTCCCCATTATTTTGCATGCTTAAAAAATTGTACATCGCACTTTCCCCACACAGTGAAATTTTTCCGACTAAATAATTTAGGATGCTAAAGTACACGTTTACCGATGTTTCTATACATTTTGACTTTATATGTGCACAATCCTGCATATGAGTAACATGATTTGAATGTCAAATATGCGAGAAAATTGATATCACCTCTTTTTATGAACAGATATCTGAATTTGATGTAAAATGTTAAATTGTGCAGAAGAAAAGGTGATGCTGGAGCGATGTGCTTAGATATTCCACAAACTCATCAAGAAAGACAAAGATATGAAGCAGTTACAAATGGATTTCTGTGAGAATTAGCACAGACACAAAATATCTTCTGTGAAAATTTTGCACAAATGATATTTCATACAGCAGAATATCAATCATACATTCCAGAGACTGTGAAAAGTGTGTGAATTATGTTACAGAACATCTACCCTGAAGAAAAGCCACCTAAGACTTTCAGTAACACAAGAAAACATGCATTGCAGGAATGCAAAATATGTCACAAGAAATTCTCACACAATCTTTCAAGTCATCTGCTCACCCACACAGGTGAAAAACCGTACAAGTGTGATGTATGCTGTAAGAAATTTTCTCAGAAAAGCAATCTTTCAACTCATATGCTCACTCACACAAATGAGAAACCACATGAATGTGAAGAGTGTTATAAGAAATTTGCATCTAAATCTAATCTTTCAAAGCACATGATATGCCATACAGGCGAAAAATTATATGAATGTGAAGTATGCCACAAAAACTTTTCTCGAAAAAGCAATCTTTCAAGCCATTTGCTCACTCACACAGCTGAAAAACTACATGAATGTAAAGTGTGCCACAAGAAATTTTCTCAAAAAAGCAATCTATCAAGTCATTTGTTCACTCACACAGGTGAAAAGCGACACAAGTGTGAAGTGTGCCACAAAATGTTTGCATGGAAAGGCGATCTTTCAAAGCATCTGTTCAGCCACACAGGTGAAAAACTACACGAATGTGAAGTATGTTGCAAGAAATTTTCTCACAAAAGCATTCTTTCAAGTCACATGCGCAGTCACACAGGTGAAAAACCACATGAGTGCAAAGTGTGCCATAAGAAATTTTCTCAGAAAAGTAATCTTTCAACTCATTTTCTCACTCACACAGGTGGAAAATCGTACGAGTGCGAAGTGTGCTGTAAGCAATTCTCTATGAAAAGCAGTCTGTCGTGTCATTTACTCACTCACACAGGTGAAAAGCCACATGAATGTGAAGTGTGTCATAAGAAATTCTCAGTGAAAAACCAACTTTCAAGTCATTTACTATCTCACACCGGTGAGAAACAGTATGAGTGTGAAGTGTGCAATAAGAAATTCCTACGAAAGAGTCATCTTTCAAATCATTTGTTCACTCACACTGGTGAAAAACCATATGAGTGTGAAAGGTGCAGTAAAAGATTCTCACAGCAAGGTCATCTTTCAAGTCATTTGCTCACTCACACAGGTGATAAACCTCATGAGTGTGAAATGTGCCATAAGAAATTCTTATGGAAAAGCCGCTTAAAAAATCATTTGCTCACTCACACAGGTGAAAAACCTCATGAGTGTGAGATTAGGCAAGAAACAGATGAAAAATTTTCTCAGCAAAGCCATCTTTAATGCGCTCTCTTGAAAAATTAAAGAAAAATACTTAGATGTGAAATGTGTTTCAAGAGATTTTAGTGAAATGTGCTGGTGAAAAAGCTTAGAATGCAAAAAGTGTTACAAGAAATTCTCACAGAGATTTAGTTAGTTGTTTTTATGTGGCATACAAGCTGAAAAATCCTATGTAATCATAATTTTTACAAGGTTTCAGGAAATCATCTGCTCTTAACATATTTGCTCACCCAAACAAATGAGGAACCATTCGCATATGTGTACATAGCACTCCTGAAAAGCTGGCATACACTATATTGACAAAAGTCACTGAATACCTAGAAGAGAAACACAACATAGCATTTATTGACATACATTAGTATGGTGTCGGTCCACCTTTGACCTTAATGCATGCACTGACCCTTCAAAACATGCTTTCGACAAGGTTTTGGAACACAGCGATAGATAGGTACGCTCTTCCATTCAGTACATAATGTTGCTGCTAGCTGTTGCTTAGTTGCAGGCCTTTGGTTCCAAGCTTCTTATGTGCCACTCTAATTCTTCCCATAGGTACTCTATGGGATTAAGATCAGGGCTCTGTGCTGGCCAGTCCACACATGATACGGAATTATCAACAAACCACGTCATAACAGTCCTTGCTTTTATGGCTTGGTGCATTATCCTGCTGGTACCAACAAGGCTCAGTTCCATAGTATTGCCATAGAGTTGGTAGGGCATAATTGTCCAGAATATTGAGGTAGACTTGCTGGTTAACAGGTTTGTCCATGATAACCAATGGGCCGAGAACATACCACGAAAAGACCCCCACATGAATACACCGCCAGCTCCAAACTTGTACCTAGGAACACTGTGATAAGTAGCATTCCCCTGGCTGCCGCCATATCCATGCACGGTCATCAGATTGATGGATCATGTATCTGGATTCATCAGTCCATAGGACCCATTTCCATTGATCTATGGTCCACAATAAATGTTCTTTACACCATGCTAAACGACCAATAGCATTCCAAGTGGAGATAAAAGGCTCATGAGCAGCCACATGACCACGGTAACCCATGGAATAAAGTTTTCTGTGAATGGTTACAGCCCTATGTTCGACTTTTCAGGGGCGCAGTTGGCCCTTGGTTCCTTTTTATGGACGCCAATGCTCGTCCACACAGGACTCACCCGGTCGACGATTATCTTGAAAGTGAGGATATTTGCCGGATGGATTGGCCAGCCAGATCGCCAGACCTAAACCCTATCGAACATGTCTGGGACGCTCTTGGAAGGGCAATTGCAGCTCGCCATCCCCCTCTGAGAACCATCCAGGAGCTGAAAACTGCATTGTTGCAGGAGTGGGACTGACTGCGAAGAGGGGACCATACCTCATATTAGAGTCATTTCATGTTCGATCTTGCAACATGGATTTTGGACATTCCTGCGCTGATGAGCCTTACTGACGATCATGAGTGCGTACCATGACTGTTGTATGCTATAATTTTTTCTCTTATATGACTGTGTACGCGTACTAAATTTCATTGAAATGTGTCTATTGCTTTTTCAGAAGTTCGACAAAATGTGCAAATTCTCTTAATTTGGAACATCAGTGTAATTATGTGCAAAAATGTAGATCCTGCAACTTTAAAAACAACAGTTTATGATTTATATTAATTTTTTGTTGTATATGTGATTATTCTCTTGTATGAAAACGTATTTGACCATAATCTGTGTTTTGAGGTTATTCACCCTTATTTCTAAAATCTTTTAGGAGGTTATCGTCTCTGTACATTTCCAACACATATTTTTCTTAGTTACATCGTAGTTCAAGGCCGCCAAAAAAAAAAAAAAAACTTTTTCAACTCGCGCAAACTTCAATTCCTATTAGTAGTTCTAATTCTGACTATTAGATAGCTCTAATCATTCTACTATTCTCTTTTATGTGCGATATTTCAAAGTAATTTGTACAGTATTCTAGAGGATAATGCTTACCTTGGCATTCCTTGCTAGCGATGAGAACATTTCACACACGTGTTTTCCAGTCTTTGCTGATGTTATTGTCCTAAAGTCCGTTGTATGAGATGAATATCTTTACTTCACCCACTTTTCGCTGGGTATACTCATTGGATCTTCGCTTTAGGATTCACACACATCAATTTTTAACGTTCTTTATACTCAAAATTTTCGCCCAGTCTCCGGGCAATCAGGAGCGTGGCGACTTTTCCACCGATGTTTGTGGTTAACTTCGCGCTAATGGAGTTCGATACTCCTTGTTGCCATTTGTCGGATATACTTTTTGGATATATTTCGTTATCAAGCCCGGCTAGTGCCATCTATGTTTCCTTAAAACAACTTTTTTTTCTTTCTTTCTTTATCCTGGTTTTCTTGTCGGTTTTTCTTTTGTTGTTCTTTTTCTTGTCTTCCCAATGACCAAATTCGGATGTATGTAACTAAGAAAAATACGTGTTGGAAATGTGTAGAGTTGAAAACCTCCTAAAAGATTTTAGGAATAAAGGCGAGTAACCTCAAAATATAGATTATGTCTAAATGGCACGTGAATAATTAAGCAGCTAGATGACATTTGCAATGCTGTGTAAATATAGGATTTGACCAGAACAACTGTCTCTTAAATTGCATAAATTATTTATTTATTCCATCCACAAACTCGATTTATATGCAATGATATTGCAAGCATCGTCAACACACTTTAGTTTTTTGTATGTGTTATTTTTACATGTGCAATTTGTAGGGATCCTTGAATTTTTTTTGTAGGGCGCTTAAAAGTCCTTAAAAAGTGCTTATATTTTTTGAGAGAAAAATGAGTGAAACACCCTGATACCCGTTTTTTTTGTTTTGTTTTTTTGTTACTAAGGATAACATCATCAAAGTCACGTTAAATTTATGCGAAACAGAATTTTTGGGCAAAATTTCTACTGTGCACTTCAAAATAGTGTGTCCTTCTGTACGGTACTTACTTCACCCCCCTTGCTCCCCTCCCGCTGTGATCTGCCAGCTATAAATTCAATATAAATAAGTCATAGTATTAACCTACAGAAAGAAATATGTTTTCCGAAGCGGAGGCGTAACCAGGACGGGGCAGATGGAGCAACTGCCCTGGGCGCAAAAATCACTACTTGCAATCCGCTTACAATTGGAATTTAAACTTTTACATCAGTTTGTGGCAAACTTAAATTTCAAATTTCTTTAGAATTTAAAGGGATATTACATTAAAAAATGAAGGCTCAAGTGTATAGTCCGTCCAAGTAAAGAAGAACCACAGCCTTCGTCAACGACAATGGGGCCTGCAGTTTTTTTTTTTTTTTTTGTTGGATGGATAACGATGTGTATTTTCTTTAGTTAGATGGATAACCCTGTCCTTTTTATTTAGTTAGATGGATAGGGATGGTGTTTTCCCTCAGTTGAATGGACAAGATAAGTATACCATTTTTCATTAGTTCAATATATACAGTAGAACTCCAATTATCCAGATGAACTTGGACCACGGAAATCTGGATAATTTGGTTGTCTCTTTTTTTTTTTTTCTTTTTTTTTGTAGGCCAAATACATATTTATTAATTGAAGTGAGGAAATTAAATTTTTTCGTTTATCGTATTTTATAATAACACGTTATGCAGTTTAAAAAATAAATATCTACTGTACTGCATTATCATTCTGTATTATTTAAATGCACGAAAAAACTAAAAACATAAATAAAGAACAGAAATCTTAATTGTACGTTGTTCAGCATTACTAATTTAATAATTAGATACATAACTATTGTACACTATATTAACTAAAGTCACCGGACACCCTTTAAAAGCCAATGAACGGATCTGCTGCATTGTTAAGATGCGCGGTACAGCTGCAGACGGTATAAAAACTAGCCTGCAGCTGACCGCGACCATTTCGCGCTGTGAGGTTGAGTGAAAATGTCACAGCAGGAGAGAACTGACTTTGAGAAAGGAATGATTGTTAGGTGTTATAAAATGGAAACAGATCCTATTGACTGATGAATCCAGATACCCGATCCATCAGTCTGATGACCATGTGTGGGTATGGTGGCAGTAGGAGGAACACTATTTCCTACAATGTACTGTTCCTATGGTCAAGTTTGGAGCTGGCAGTGTACTCATGTGGAGGTGTTTTTTGTGGTATGGTCCCGGGTCATTGGTTATCATGGACAAGTCTGTTAACTAGCACATCTACCTTGATATTCTGAACAATTATGCCCTACCAACTCTGTGGCAATACTATGGAACCGAGCCTTGTTGGTACCAGCAGGATAATGCACCGAACCATAAAACAAGGACTGTTACGGTGTGGCTTGACTATAATTCTGTATTGCGTGTGTGCTGGCCACCACAGAGCCCTGATCTTCATCCCATAGAGCACTCGTGGGACGAATTAGAGCACCTCATTAGACGTTTGGAACCAAGGCCTACTACTAAGCAACAGTTAGTGGCAGCATGATGTACTGAATGGAAGCGCATACCTATCGCAGTGTTCCAAAAAACCTTGTCGACAGCATGTCTCGAAGGGTCAGTGTATGCGTTAAGGCCAAAGGAGGACTGACATCATACTAATGTATGTCAGTAAATGCTATGTTACATTTCTCTTCTAGTTTAAAGCATCGTATGCTATGGAGTTTCCTTGCCTTCAAAAATCAAAATTATCCAGAAATAGGACATTTCGTGCATTGTGCTAAAAGGATTTCAACATAGCACATGGCGGTGTGGATGACTGTCATCGTCACGTGCGTTCCAAAAAACACACTGAGTATTCGACAGCTGTAGCAAAAACGAAGATTGTTACAAGTTATTTTACTAAGGATGATACTGCAAATGTAATCAAAGCTGAAGGCTTATTTGTTTGATTTCTAATAGAACATGATATTCCAATTTTTGCAGCAAACCACAGGAAGCATTTATTTTCGGCTATATTCCCAGATTCAAATATAGCCAAACATTTTACTATCAGTCCCACAAAAACTATGGCAATTGTGAAAAATATGGCAAGAAGTAATGTTTCAGAGGTGGTTTCAACATTAAATAAATGTCTGCCGTTCTCTTTAAGCACTGATGGCAGTAATGGCTGTCAAGATGCAAAACTTTATCTGCTATTTATAACATGTTTTGATGAGACTATTGGACGCATTACAACAAAATTAATGTCATTATTAGAATCTTCTGATAACACAGGTGAAGGCATATTTCAGGTTATAAATACTGAATTTCAAAAGAAAGAATTAAAGTGGGAGAAGTGTGTTAGCTTTTCAGTAGATAATGCAAATACAATGATGGGGAAAAAAGAAAGGAGTTGCATCTTTTCTGTTAAAAGAAAATCCATCAATGATAATTAGAGGTTGTCCTTGCCACTTGATACACATTGCCATGAAAAAAGCTACATCAGTATTCAATGAAAATATAAAGTTACTCGTAGTTGACATTTTTTATTTTTTATAAAAGCTCCAAGCGTAAAAACAGCTTTAAATTGCAACAACAGCTTTGTAGCTAGGAGATGAAGCCTCATCGAATTTTGAAATATGCCAATACAAGATGGTTGTCACTAGTGAATTGTATTGATCGTATCCTGGAGCAGTGGGAACCATTAAGAACTTACTTTGTAAAAAACGAAAGTTACAATTTTCAAAATAAACGTTTCCAACATATGAGATCATCTTTGGAAAAACCTAGCACAAAATTAAATTTGTTATTCCTTCATTGTGTTTTACCATTATTCACAAAAATTAATCTTTTGCTCCAGCAAGATGCTCCATATATCCATAAGTTAAGAAGAACCATTGTGCAGTTCTTTATGGATCTTTTGGTTAGATTTGTGAAGCCTACTGTCATAGCTGATGGCGATGTTGAGCTTAATTTTTCAAATAACAGTTTTTCAAAAAAGAAAAATCAGAAAGAGGACACAGAACTGGTAATTGGAGAAAAAACAATGTATTTAAGCAAAATCATTTTAAATGAAAATGAACTCTGAAATGAAATTTCTATACATCTGTCAGAAAATTTTATATTGAGGGATGTTCTTATATTCATGAAAAGGTACTGACTGATCTATGATGAATTCTTAAAACATGCAGAAGTAGCAGATCCTTCACTTAGAGCCAGAACATAAATTACTTCTGTATTATACATAGTCAAGCACTTTCCATTTATTATAACTGAGAATGAACTTGGTATACTGGAAGTGGAATTTGCTTGTTACCAAGCCGACAAATTAGAGACCATAGCAGAAACATATAGAATAGATGTCACTTGGTCAGAAATCAAAATTAAGAGGCTGTAATGGAGCTGTTAAGTATTCTATTTTTCCGAAAGTAATGTTTGCGATACTTGTAGTTCCACACTCCAATGCTGTGAGTGTAAGAGAGTTCTTAGTTTAGTGTGAAAAAGTCAAATCTATTTCCAACCTAATTTAGGTTTAGAAACCTTAGAAACACTTCTTATCGCAAAAGTGAATATGTTCTCCTCTGGACAAGTTTGTCATGAAAAAATATTTTCAGCTGAGGAACTCAAATCTGCAAAACAATGTACAGCTAAATCACTCAAGAAAGCTGTTTGATCAATTTTTTGTTTGTGAAAAAAAATGTTTCAGTCATGGCGTATATTATTTTCCATGTGAAAAATTTGAAATATTTTGATACAGATTTTCATGTATATAAATGAATAAGTAAATTAAAAATACTGATTAAATTAAATGAGTAATAGCATGTTTTCCCCAGTTAAAATTATTCTTTTTGGTATAACTACTTAAAAATGGCCAAAACTACTAAAAATTTGTACGAGTACTACTGAAAATATCTACAACAGGTTGGCATCTCTGGACTTTTGGACTACACTTTACAGCATTCTTTAAAAAAAAATCACACCCCTCATACACAACTGCATCCTTGAAGTGCTTCCTCAATCAAATAATTTTCTTCCAATGTTTTTAAAACAACAAACTTGTGGACATTATTGCCTCTGTGATACACAGATTTTCATCACCATAATGAAATCTTTTGCATTTCCTTCACTGTTTAGATACATAGTTAGTTCAAAAATAGGGTCTAAATTCTGTTCTGGATTGATAACGAATTCCCCAGTTTGTTTGAAAGACTGTTTTGCCCACTCTAAGAAAAGATCGACAATATAGAAACCCCAGAACAGTAATTTTTGTAATGGGGATTTAGAGGACAAAAAGAGCACCCTGCTTCCGTCCAAAGAAGCTAAACAAAATTTTTGTGGCAAAAATTCACCAATTTCATTTCATTGAATGTTCATGTTTTTAACTGTCTTGTGTCCAAAATGACTGTCCACTATTTGGAGGTAAATGTATAGAACCCCATATACTTTGAGATTGGGGATCAGAAAGCTGTTCTCCATTTGGGAGTTTCTCTTAAGAAAACTTTACTGTATATATTTAAATAAATGTTGGCATAAATCAACACTGATTTGTACACAGGTTGAAAAAAAAAAGTTGTTTTAATAAGATAAAGTTCTGTTAGTATGTCCACTAATGTTATGACTGTAAAATATACAGAAAAATAATTGAACATGAAAATATTAAAATTACAAAAACAAGTGCAGAAAGATATGTTTTAGGTTAGCAGTAGTCAAAATAAGGTATTTTAGAAAACAACTGTCTTCTTTTATCTGACGAATGAAGGACAAGGGAAGAGTCTGGACCTGGTGGACCTCCCTGGTGTGCACCACTGTTACCAAGCAGTATATTTATGCATTAATTTTTCAAATTTGACTTAGTTTCACTTGACACCTAAATTTTGGAAACTGGCACCTAGATCTGGAACATATTTGTCCATTTCTGGATTACATTCATCAGTTAACCCTGTGTTTTTATTTTCAGTGACAAGGAGTTTGTAGTGAAAGAAAACTAATACAGCCACTGGATGCTATCTTTTTCTTAAGATTAAAAGCAGGGAAACCAATTTTCAGTGAAAAGGCTTTTGTAGTGATAGAAAACTGATACAGAAACTAGATGCTATCCTTTTCTTATGATTAAAAGTAGGGGAACAAATTTTCAGTGAAAAGGCTGGCTTTTATAGTGATAGAAAACTGATACAACCACTGGATTACAAAATATGTAATTCATGAGACAACCATAAGGGTTGTCTTATGTCATAAACGTGCTTTATATTAAATATACATAATATCTAAGGTATTATTTACCTGATAATGGCAAAGTGTTTCACACGTTGTTTGCTACGTGAGGCACGTTTTATAAATTAAACAATTAGGTTATATTATTATCTAATAATATAACAATTGTTTCATTTATAAAAAAAAATTTAACTAACCAAAAAACCTGTAACAAATTGACCTCTCTCGGGCTGGAAGCACGTGCCTCACGGAGCAACAACGTGCGAAATGCTTTGCCAATATCAGGTAAATAATATCTTAGATATTATGTATATTCAACCACTGGATGCTATCTTTTTCTTATGATTAAAAGCAGAGTAACCAATTTTCACTGACAAGGCTTTTGTAGTGATAGAAAATTGATATAGCTGAATGCTGTCTTTTTCTTAAGATTAAAAGCAAGGAAACCAATGATGCCAATAATGTTTAAATCATTTTCATTTATGAGAGTATGAGAAACAGTTTCTCTTTTGGAAGGCACTTTTTAATTTTTCCCTAAAATGCTTCTCACAAATACCAGTTTTCTCAAGGCCAAATCTTTCTGGGTATTTTTTCAACCACAGGCATCTTTTGTTAGGATCTTTATGAAACCTAAAGACTAGTGTGTGAGTGATTCTGGGAATTACCTTTTTTTTTCTTGACTTATAAGTTGATATGTAGTATAAGTTGAATGGGTTAAGTTTCTCATTATTTTTTTATTTATTTTTTGCATTCATAGCTAAGTTGATCCTGAGTATAAGATGAGGCTAGACCAAAAAAGAAAAAAAAAAGTATTCCAAAATTTTCCGTAACTATAGTTTTAATAAATCTGTTTTGGAACATAATGCCAATTTTCACTTTTTTAACATTCTTCACATTTTCAACTCTTTTGAAAGATATGAAACACTGGCTTTGGATATTTTGATTATTTATTATTTAAATTGCTGATTGTTACTAAATTTAAAACCAATAAAAGCCTAATGTACAAAAGTTAAAAGCCGCTCCAGTGGCGCAGTGGTCTAAGCTCTGGCTTATGATCAGTCATCCGTGAAGGGGTCCAGGTTCGAATCCCGGTGAGGCATGGATGTTGTGTTTGTCTTATGGCACTGGCTCTCTCCTTTCCCTGGAACTAGTTACCCCAAATCAGGGACGGGCGACTGCTTATAGCCCATTGAGTTGCTCATGGTAGTTGTTAAACTTTCAATCAAAAAAAAAAAATTCTATTTACAATTGCTAAAAAAATATTTAAAAAATGTTTGTCTTCACAGGATTCACTTTAAAAGTTCAAAATTTCTTAAAAACTGTATAACATATTATTTCAAGCAACACTTATCTGCCTCATTTGATGATCCAGTGTCATTTTAAGTTCTCCTTGATGCTCTTGTTGATGTAATCCAAAAAAGAGTTCATTAAGAGTTTTAAAAAAACTGACTTAAGTTTCTAGACACACTGGAGTCCATTTTCAAAGATTTGAGTGAAGTCCACACATACAGAAAACTTCTTTTGCTGAATGTCTTTTCACTTTTGAGTTGGTGTCTTGTCATTGGTCAACTAACTAACTTCACTGTTTCTAGGTGTACTATTCTTATTAGTGGTTGTATGGTGAGGTCATGTCTCATGTGACACCATCTGTTGTGAAGTCTTTATCATTTTTTTAAATTAATTAATTTCCTTTTGTGGATTCTTTTTTTCTTTTCTGTTTCTTGTTCTCTATTTATTAGTAATTTGCAGGAAAACAACTTTCGAAAGCAATAAAAAGAAAAAAAAAAAAAAGCACCATAGCTTTCTTGCCATAGAAATAACTAAGGGAAAGTACGGTTTAGAATATCAAGTTTATAGAAAACCTAGCTATGTCCCAGTACTGATCCCTTCTAACTTATATATCAATCATCACAAAAAATTTAACACTATAAAAAAACTATGTAAAAAGAGCATTTACATACTCTAGTTGAAAACAAAACTATAGAACAAGAAATGAGATGGATAATGGAGGATACAACTAAAGTTTATGGATATGGTAAAAAAATTATAAAGATCATTTATGAAACTCAAGATAAAACTAAAAATCCAAGACAAAGAATTAATAAAAAAAAATATTGTGGTTCATTACTATTTGACTGAACAATTGTCAAACCCATGAAAAAGATATGCACAAAAATCACCTATGATTTTGAAGAAATGATAAGAACACAAAAAGAGATTCTTATTAAGAATAAAGACAAAACCTCAATTCTTTTTGAAAGCAGGTGTATATCAAATACCAACATTACATCCAACCAATAAAACAAAAGGGAAATCATACATAGGAAGTACTAAAACAGCCAGAAATACAAACTAGAGCTTATAAAAAATTGGAATAAAAAGCAAGAAGTCACAGCATCAATTCAGTACTGCCAGAATAATAATGAACCTGATTTTACCAATATTAAGCATCTAACCCAACATCAAAAAGAAGATGAAATCAGGTATTCATTCAGAAGCTATCCTCATCCAAAAAGTTTGTAATAATAATAATATTTGCATAGACCTTACATATCCCTGGAGATTACTGATAAATAGAAAACAAGAAACAGAAATGAAAAAAGGAATCCACAAGAAAATTAATTAATCAAAAAAGTGATAATCAAGACCTCACAACAGATGGTGCCACATAGAGACATGACCTCACCATACAACCACCAATGAGAATAGGCCACCAAGAAACAGAGTTGCAGTCAGTTGACTAATGATGAGATACCAACTCTATGGTGACAAGACATCCAGCAAAAGAAGTTTTCTGTTCTCCTTCTCGACTATTTCCTCAGTGTTCTCGGCTGAAGCATGGGCCCTAATATCAGCGCTTGAATTTGCTCCCGACCCGTGCGGTGGCCTCTTGCTACTTACGGATAGTCGTTCTGTTCTACAGGCCTTGTTGGCATTAAATCGCAAATCTCCAGACATTATCGTTCTTCTGCATGATTCTCTTCAACGCCTCCGTTCTTTCTACGAGGACATTGTGCTCGTTTGGTGCCCGGCTCATGTTGGTCTTCCAGCGAATGAGGCCGCTGACGCTGCCGCCCGACGGGGCCATGCTGAGGGCCTGGCCTTGTTTCCCCCAGTTACAGCCTCCGAGGCTGCTCGGCACAGTGGTAACATGCTCATCTCCGCTTCTGATTCAGCCTGGCTTTCGTCCGGGTGGGCAGAGCTGTATCCGTTCATCAGCTTCCGTCACAGATGGCCTAGCGAACACTGTTATCGAAGCTCCTCAGCAATCATAATTCAAAAATTACGCACGGACACGGCACCTTTAAACAGCTACCTCTTTCTGATTCGAAAACGTTCTTCCCCGATGTGCTTCTGTGGCTCCGGGCCAGAGACTGTTCCTCACTTCCTCCTCTCCTGCCCTGCGTACAGTGCATATCGGAGGATTTGTTTTGGAGTGACAACCCCTCATTCCTCAACCTCCGTCTCTGCTCAAATGTATTCTTTGTTGGACTTTCGGGACGCTTCCGTGGCAAAACGTAAAGTTCGGGCCTTGGAGAAATTTATTACTCTCTCAAGACGTTTCTCTGTGAGGACGCTCCTGTTCTAACATTCCTTCTCATGAGCGTGCCCCTTTGATGGACTTTTGTGCTGCTACTGTGACTTCACGTGCTGGTCGCAAGGAGGTTCTCCTCTGTGGCTGGTCGTGCATCTTCGTGTCTTACTGATCAGGAAATATTTTAGCTATTTCCGCATGGCCAACAAGTTGCTGTGAGGCACAAAGCTTTGTCTATAAGCCTCATCGTCTTATTAATAAAAAAAAAAAAAAAAAGTTTTCTGTATGTGTGGACTTCACTGAAATCTTTGAAACTGGGAGTCCAATGAGTCCAGAAACTTAAGTCAGTGTTTTAAAACTCTTAATGAACTCATTTTTGGATTACATCAACAAGAACATCAAGAAGAACTTAAAGTGATACTTGATCATCAAATGAGACAGATGAGTGTTAATTGAAATTATATGTTTTACAGTTTATAGGAACTTTTAAATGAATCCTATGAGGACAACATTTTGTAAATAATTTGTTTAGCAACTGTAAATAGGAATTTTTAACTTTTGTACACTAGGTTTTTACTGATGGTTTTAAATTTAGTAACCAGCAATTTAAGTAATAAATAATCAAAATACCACCAGCCAACATCTCATATGCAAAAGGAGTTGAAAATATGAAGAATGTTAAAAAAGTGAATATTGGTATTATGTTCCAAGATAGATTTACAAAACAAACTCATGTTAAAATACATAGGCTATTTACCAAAATACATACTTGTGAAAATAATTGAATTATATTTTTAATGTTTCAGTACATGCAGAGGATGCTCAGAAAGTTATGCCTTCGTATTTATGTACAATCCCAGTGACAAGGTATCAAATTGAAACAGAATAAGAACAAAGCTCAGAAATTTCCACTTTAATTCACATCTTTTATTTTTCTACATAGTATTCCTCAGACTTGATACAGATATGTCAGTGTTTAACAAGTTTTTTAAACCCATCTCTGTAAAAATCTTCAGATTGTTCTTGGAACTGTATCCTCGTAGCGGCCTGAAAACCTTTATCACAGGTGAATTGAATTCCTTTCAAATATCTCTTGAGAGCAGAAAACAACCAGAACCTGGACAGCACCAAATCTGGGCTGCAGGTAGAGTGTTCATGAACTTCAACCCCAATTCTCTGTATGGCCTCTGAAGTGAAAGCATTGGCATGGGTTTTGGCATTGTTGTGTTGCAGAATCATTGGACTTTCCCCCATGTACATGCAGCGGCACGTACAGAATTTCATCAAGGGTGGGGTGGGGTCCAACAAGAAATTTACTGGACAAGCAAAATGTGCTATATTTTTTACATAAATCTTATTCTGGCTATGGCTAAGTTAAATATATATAGATACATAATCTTTTCTATGTTGTACTTGGTATGAGTCAAAAATATATATATTTTTTTTGCTTAGGTCTCTTCTTAATAGAATATATATATATGTATATATTTATATTATATTGACAAAAGTCACCAGACACCTAGAAGAGAAACACAACATAGCATTTATTGACATACATTAGTACGGTGTCAGTCCACCTTTGGCCTTAATACATGCACTGACCTTTCGACAAGGCTTTGGAACACAGTGATAGGTATGCACTTTCATTCAGTACATAATACTGTTGCTAACTGTTGCTTAGTGGTAGACCTTGGTTCCCAACTTCTTATGCGGCACTCTAATTTATTCCATAGGTGCTCTATAGGATTAAGATCAAGGGTCTGTGCTGGCCAGTCCATGCGCGATATGGGATTATTGTCAAACCACATTGTAACAGTCCTTGCTTTATGGCTCGGTGCATTATTGTGCTGGTACCAACAAGGCTCTGTTCCATAGTATTGCTACAGAGTTGGTAGGGCATAATTGTCCAGAATATCGAGATAGAGGTGCTGGGTAACAGGTTTCTGCATAATAACCAATGGGCCGGGACCATACCACGAAAAACATCCCCACACGAGTAGACTGCCAGCTCCAAACTTGACCTTAGGAAGAGTGTACTGTGATAAATAGCGTTCTCCCAGCTGCCACCATACCCACACACGGCCATCAGACTGATGGATCATGTATCTGGATTCATCAGTCCATAGGACCTGTTACCATTGATCTATGGTCCACGATAAATGTTCTTTACACCATGCTAAAGGACAAGTAGCATACCGAGTGTAAATGAAGGGCTTTTGATTAGCCGCACGACCACGGTAGCCCATGGAATGAAGTTCTCGGCGAAGGGTACGTGTATATACCAAGGTTCCAGCATTTTTACTCACCTTCTCACTGAGGTCTTGTGCAGTAGTACTCTGTCAATTAGTTGTAACGACTCTCCTGAGGCTTCAACGCCCTTCATCACTGATTTTCTTTGGCCTGCCGGTACGTTTTACTGCTTCAGACACGCCATGTATATAAATATTATATATATTATCGCAATTAGTAGTTAGTCTGTCCACCTTTGCTTATATGACATCGGCAACACATGGAGCCATACTATCAGTGAATTTCCGGTTGGGCTCAACAGGACTACCTCGCCATTCTTTCTGTAAATCTGCTGCCAGAGTGGAGAGCGAAGACTGTCGTTGTGGTCGGTTTCGTATTTGTTAATCTAGTTCATCCCATAGGTGTCCTATGTGATTAATATTAAGACTCTGAGCAGGTCAGTCTAACAATATCACCTCATTTTCAAGAAACCAGTCCTGCACATGCCGTTCAGTGTGGTAGGGAGCCAGATCGTGTTGGAAGAGACAACGGTCGTTTCCATAATATTGCCATATTGTTGGTTGCGCAAAATTATCCAGAACGTCTAGGTACACTTCATAGTTTGTGGCATAATAACCAACAGGCCGAATCCCATCCACGAAAAACAACTCCATACCTTGATGGAATCTCCGCCGAACTTAACAGTTGGACGAAAATCGTTCATCGGGCTGTCACCAAATCTAAACGCGTCGACCAGATTGGAAGAATTAAAAACTTCATTCATCACTCCAAAGAACAGCTTTCCAGTCGCCAACAGTCCAGGTACGACGGGAGACACCATTCCGAATGGCGCTTCGCATTCATAGTAGTGTTGTGCAGCTTGTGTGCCGCTCCTGCTGCTACAGAATAATAACCCACACTGTGCAACTCTCTGCGGATAGTTATGGTACTAACCGAGACATTACAAACATTTGCTACTTCAGCAGTGATAGAAACAGCAGAGGAAGAACTGGATTTTTTAACATTTCTTACCCTGGCTTTTCTGTCACGTTCCATCAGTTTGTGTCGCTTTCCTGAACATTTTTCTACTCTTGTTGCACCATCCTGCTTCCATCACTTACAATTGATTTTGGTGTGTTTATTTCAAAGACTTTTAAAATACATAGACTGGAAGTTCTTGTGTAAATGAGTGGCAGCAGCTGGCGACATTTTGATAGCAGAGCTTGTACGGTAAAACCAAGGATTTTAGAAGAAGGGGAGAAAGCACTCTCCTTTGGCTCAATGCAATCCAAGTGAAGCCAGTGAAACGCCACGGCAGTCATCTTAAGCCTGACATGAGCAGACTATGCAGTAGCTGGTAGTGCTGTGCAAGGCATGAAGTTGGCAATTTGCTTTTAATATGAATAAATTTGCCCATCTTTATTATATTAATCATCAATATACTGTTCTCAAGGATATTATTAATTGATTTATCAATGTTTAGGGCGTTGCAGCTACTTCCAGGTATTTAGAATTTAGGAAACATTTCAGCTGGCTTCTGGGGCATCAGCATAAGTACAGGTGTTTTTCTCATTCTGTAGGTAAAACCGCCATGTAATTTCATTGTTTTTAATGTTGTGTGTGTGATAATCTAAGTTTAGGGACGAGTTTTAATCTAAGTTTAATGACGTTTTACTGAGGTCTGCTCTGTTAAAATGAAGAGAATATGATAGTGCCTTGAAAGATTACTTTTCCGAGGAAATTGCTTAGAGCACACATCACATTGATGAGGCTTTTCACCTGTGTGAAAGAGAATGGGCTGTGAAAGAAGACTTTTCCAAGGAAATTGTTTGGAGCATACATCATATCGGTGAGGCTTTTCCCCCATGTGAATGAGTAAATGCTTGTAAAGATCACATTTTGAAGCAAATTATTTGGAGCATACATCACATTAGTGAGGATTTCCCCCTGTGTGAATGAGTAAATGCTTCGAAAGTTCATTTTTCGAATAAATCGTTTACAGCATACATAGCATTGGTGAGGCTTTTCCCCGTCTAAATGAGTCAACGCTTCAAAAGATAACTTTTTGAGCACTTCGTTTGGAGCATAAATCACATTGGTGATGCTTTTCCCCCGTGTCAATGAGTAAATGCTTTGAAAGATCACTTTTTCAAGTAAATTGCTGGGAACATACATCATGTTGGTAAGACTTTTTATCTGTGTGCATAAGCATATGCTCCGAAAGATTACTTTTCTGAGTTTCTATTAGAATATTTTTTCCTCTGTTAGCACAATGAAATGCCATACTGTTCAGTGCCATTCTGTCAATCAAAATGGGAAATTAATTTAAATTGACTTCATATACGTGCTTTGGGATGTAAGGTCAGGTGATGCGTAACATCACAGCCTCTCCTTGACAAATGTCAACCCCGCCTTCTCGTGGTGCATCCTGATCCCACTAAAGGGGCTCTGACGACCGCCCATAGCGGTATAACTATACCATCGGGATTAGAGGAAATTCTATCCCACACTCACCAACCCGCTTGGCCAGCGTGGTGAGTTGTGGCCAAACCCCTCCAAAATGATTCCACAACTTAAATCTTGGCCCTCAGTCTCCGGCAGCTGGAATGTACCTGGCCAAGGCAGCGGCCAGTGCGACATGAAGGCAGAGGGTGCTAAGAATCCCCCGGAGAACCGGACTAGGCTGCCATCTGATGCTGACCTTGGCTACTTACAATGGACGCTCTCTATCTTCTGATTCAAGGCTTCTTGAATTGGAAGAGGAACTACAAAGGATCAAGTGGGACATCGTGGGGCTAAGTGAAGTAAGGAGAAAAGGAGAAGATCTCATCGAACTGAAAAGTGGACATCTCTTCTACTATCGTGGGACAGATACTGGCAGAACTAGTGGTGTTGGATTTATAATAAACAAGAAACTGAAGGATAAAGTTGTAGAAGTTGAAAGTTCCTCTGACAGAGCTGCACGACTTGTTATCCAACTCTCGAAAAGATACCAGGCTCAGATTATTCAAACTTATGCACCCACCACAAGTCATCCTGAAGAAGAAATTGAAGAATTTTATGAGGAAATTTGTCATCTAAATAATAAAGGTAAGCAGCACTTGAAAATAATTATGGGAGATTTCAATGCAAAAATAGGGCAACGGCAACAGAATGAAACTTCAGTAGGTAAATTCGGTCATGGCAACAGAAACCAGCGTGGAAATACTCTCGTAGAGTTTGCAGAGGCAGAAGGGTTTTTCATCTTGAACTCCTTCTTCAAGAAAAAGCCACACAGGAAATGGACATGGAGACATCCAAATGGGACGACAAGTGAAATTGATTTTATTATGTGTAACAAAAAATTCGTCATAGAAGACTGCAGTGTGCTAAACAAGTTCAACACAGGTAGTGACTATAGATTGGTGAGATGTAAGATGCACCTCAACACTAAACTTGAACGTGGCAAGCTCATAAGACAAAGCGAAATCTATTGACATAACCAACCTTAAAAAACACCATAATACCTTCAAGTTAGAACTGAAGAACAGGTTCTCCAGCTTTAGAAGGCCTAACATCGGAAGAAGTGGACATCTCTGAAGTTAACAGAAAAGTAACCAAAGCTCTTATGGAAACAGCAACAAAATTAGCTGGGTCTAAGAACAAGTTGCATGTGAACAAATTATCAGGAAAAACCAAAATGTTGATGCAAAAAGAAGAGAGATGAGGACAACTAAAGAAGATGTGACTTCCAAAGTGGAATATATAGAGCTATGCAAGACAGTAAGAAAAAGTATCACTGAAGACGTAAGGAAATTCAACTGTGAACTAGTGAGGAAAGCAATTGAAAACAACCAAAGCCTAAAGATAGCAAAGGGACATCTCAGTAAGGGAAGAAAACAGATTATGGCACTGAGAAAAGAAGATGGTTCTGTAACAAGAAATAGAGGCGAAATTTTGACAAGAGTGAAAGATTTCTACTCCAAATTATATGAAAGGATGATATATGCACTCCAGACATCATGAAAGATACCAGTACCAGAGTTCCTCCAGTCCTTCCAGCAGAAGTTGCACATGCAATCAAGAACATGAAGCGAGGAAAAGCTCCAGGAGAAGATGGAATTACTGTAGACATCATACAAGAAGCAAGTGGAGAAATCGAAACAGTACTCGCCCAAATTTTCACTCGATGCCTTAATGAAGGAAAGATTCCCGAGGATTGGAACACCGCTACAATGATCCTGCTACATAAGAAAGGTGACATTGAGGATCTCGGAAACTACAGACCTATCAGCCTCCTATCAGTAGTTTATAAAATCTTCACTAAAGTTCTTTCACACCGCTTGAAGGTAACACTGGACATGGCTCAACCGAGAGAACAAGCTGGATTCAGGAGTGGCTACAGCACAATAGATCATATCCACGTGCTGAGAGAACTAATTGAAAGAGCGAGGGAATATGAACTTCCATTGTGCATGGCTTTTATCGATTATGAAAAAGCCTTTGATTCGGTGAAACCATCAGCAGTTACAATGGCTCTGAAAACCTGCGGTATTGAAGATGCATACATTAATATTATTAATAACATCTATGAAAATGCAAGTGCAAAGATTAGGCTGTTTGAAAATACAACACACGTAAAAATTAAAAAGGGAGTGAGACAAGGTGACACCATATCTCGAAGCTCTTTAATGCCACATTGGAGGGTGTTTTTCAGTCGCTGAGCTGGGAAAACAAGGGGATAAAGATTAATGGAGATTATCTAACCCACCTTCGCTTTGCTGATGACATAGTCATTTTTGCAACTACCCCATCAGAGCTGCAGAGTATGATCCAGGAACTTGCTGACAAGAGTAAAGAAGTGGGATTAAAAATGAACTTTCAGAAGACAAAAGTGATGTTCAATGCTTTTACAAGAAATGAAGATTTATCGATTGATGGAGAAAAGCTGGAGATAACAGACACGTACGTTTATCTTGGACAGCAGATATCAAGTGAGGGTCACATTGATGAAGAAATTAATCGGCGTACAAAACTTGCCTGGAGAGCTTTTGGAAGAAACAGCATAATTTTCAAGAGCAATATGCCATTATGTCTTAAAAGAAAAGTGTTTGATCAATGCATCCTTCCAGTGCTTACGTATGGTGCAGAGACGTGGACCTTAACTAAAAGAGACATACAAAGGCTGCAGACAACTCATAGAAGCATGGAGAGGTGCATGCTTGGTGTAACCAGGAGAGATAAGAAGAGGAACTCGTGGATCCGAAAAATGACAAGAGTGGAAGACATCATGATCAGAGTTAAATCCCTGAAATGGCAATGGGCTGGACATACTGCCAGAAGGACAGATCATCGATGGACAGCCGAAATTTTAGATTGGATTCCAAGGGACAGGAAAAGACCCAGAAGAAGACCACATGGGAGATGGGTGGATGAAATTCGAAAGTATGCAGGGGTGACATGGAGGAGACTGGCACAAGACAGACCGTTGTGGAGGAAACTTGGGGAGACCTTCGTCCAGCAGTGGATTGATAATGGTTGACAATGATGATGATGATGATACGTGCTTTACTACTAAATGCTCTTCGGAAATTAAAAGGTTTCATATTAAATGTTTCTCCTTTGCTTACCTGTGAAAAGTAACTCCAGGAGGTGGTCGCCTGGAATTGTTGTGACATCCGTAAGCACAACAACACACCATTTCTAAAAAAATATAACTTAAAATTTCAAAAAAGTCAAGCTTCTCACTCATTACGTAACCTAATGGCCCAAAATCGCCATCAGAGGCTTAAGATGGCCGCTACACCGTCAGCGTCGTCTGTTAAGAAAGCTTCAAGTTTATGACGTCATACTTTCTCCCCTGAAGAATTACTCACAATACAAATTCATGTTGGAAAACCTGAAAGTTCTTATACATGCATACAGTAAAATCTTTAAATTCAGCTGATGAATTTGTACTGTGAGTAATTCTTCTTATCAAGATCGTTTATTCAAGGCAACTACCTCGATTACTTTTGACTATTTTTGCACGAATTTGAATCTCCTAACAACTAACTATCTCTTTGAATTCATGACGTCATCAGTTTTGCTTTCTCTTGAAATGGGATATTCTACTACCAGTCAAGATCGATTGTCATTGGTCAACAACTCACGTCCAAATTTTGTCTGTGACGTGTGCGTTTCTTGTGTTCAGTTTGCCAAATCACATTTCCTTTAGTAGGCATTGTCCTACAGTTATCATAGAAAGTAAAACTACGAAATGCAAAAGTTACACTTCTAGTTTTAAGCTAATGGTATGCAAAAGGGGCAGAAAAAATAGGTAATAGATCTGCAGCCTGAAAGCATGACATTGATGAGCGCTGAGTTCACAGGTGGAGATCAGAAAAAGAGACTGGAGAAAATGCCGAGACTGCAAAAAGCGCAAAGGAAAGGAGCTTGGCCAGTGTTAGACGAATTTAGAAAAGTGGATAAAGGAACCGAGAGACAAAGGTCTACCAGTCTCTACAGTTCGAATTCGTCTTGAAGTGAACTTAATTGCTGAACAGTTGTGTCTCAATAACTTCAAAGGTGGCCCTAACTGGTGCTACAGATTTATGAGGAGAAAGAAGCTCCCCGTTTGAATGAAGACTACTGCAAAGAACAGTTTGGTTTGAAGAACTTCAAAGGAGGCCCTAACTGGTGCTACATATTTATGAGGAGAAAGAAGCTCCCCGTTTGAATGAAGACTACTGCAGAGAACAGTTGGGTTTGAAGAACTTCAAAGGAGGCCCTAACTGGTGCTACAGATTTATGAGGAGAAAGAAGTTCCACGTTTGAATGAAGACTACTGCAGAGAACAGTTGGGTTTGAAGAACTTCAAAGGAGGTGCTAACTGGTTTACATATTTATGAGGAGAAAGAAGCTCCCCGTTTGAATGAAGACTACTGCAGAGAACAGTTGGGTTTGAAGAACTTCAAAGGAGGCCCTAACTGGTGCTACAGATTTATGAGGAGAAAGAAGCTCCCCGTTTGAATGAAGACTACTGCAGAGAACAGTTGGGTTTGAAGAACTTCAAAGGAGGCGCTAACTGGTTTACATATTTATGAGGAGAAAGAAGCTCCCTGTTTGAATGAAGATTACTGCAGAGAACAGTTGGGTTTGAAGAACTTCAAAGGAGGCCCTAACTGGTGTTACATATTTATGAGGAGAAAGAAGTTCCACGTTTGAATGAAGACTACTGCAGAGAACAGTTGGGTTTGAAGAACTTCAAAGGAGGCGCTAACTGGTTTACATATTTATGAGGAGAAAGAAGCTCCCCGTTTGAATGAAGACTACTGCAGAGAACAGTTGGGTTTGAAGAACTTCAAAGGAGGCCCTAACTGGTGCTACAGATTTATGAGGAGAAAGAAGCTCCCCGTTTGAATGAAGACTACTGCAGCACAGGCACTACTGACGGACTGGAAAGAGAAACAAGCTTCTTTTCTGGATTATGTACACAAAGTTATTAAAAAGCCGAAATTTACAAAAGATAGCTTCATTAGCATGGATGAAGTACCCCTAACTTTTGATTGCCCCCTAAATAGAACTGTGGCTAATATAGGGGATAAAACAATCACAGTGGTAACCAAGGGAAACAAGAAGACATCTTTTATGTGCGTGTTAGCCTGCACAGGCAATGAAAATAAATTTAAATCCTTTTCGATATTTAAGAGAAAAAATTTCCTAAAAGAAATTATCTGGCAGATGTGTTAATCCGCACAAATGAGAAGGGGCGGATGTGTGAAAAGATATTGCTGGACTGTCTAAGCGAAGTATGACACAAGAGAAAAAGCACATTTTTCAAGCCATGTGGAATGTTGATTTCATGCGTACCCATTTGATGGAATTGGTGAAATTGGAGTGTAAAAAAGTATCTGCTACACTGGCATTGATTCCCAGAGGGCTGACTAAGATTTGTAGACTCTTGACTTGGTCATAAACAAAGCTTTTAAAAGTGAAACAAAAAGCCTTGGGAGGAATGGATGCCTGAAGAAATACATTCATTCACGAACAGTGGCAAAATGAGAAAAGCTACCTATGAGGAAGTCGCAAAATGGGTATCCGAATCCTGAAAAACCATCAAAATTTTGACGATTATTTTAGACTTCACTGGAGCAAACAGTATTTCAAAAAACTGTGGTGAAACACCAGAAGACAGGGAAAGTGATGCGAACGACCCTGATGTTGTAGATGACGAGCTTTTAAAAATTAAATTTTCCGATTTCGACGGATTTGAACTGAAAAACTATGTGCATAGTGTTGTGTATATATTTTTTATAATTGGTTTAAATGCCTTATGAATTCTTTTCGAGTAAAATAAAAAAAAAAAATAAGTTCTCATCCTTGAGATCGATCCTTTGCCGCACTGGTGGCGCAGTGGTCTAAGCGGTGGCCTCTGATCATTCATCCGAAAGGGGTCTCCAGGTTCGAATCCCAGTGATGCATGGATGTTGTTTGTCTTATGGCACTGGCTCTCTCCCTTCCCTGGAACCAGTGACCCTAAATTAGGGACGGACAACTGCTTATAGACCATTGAGTTGCTCACGTTGGTTGTTAAACCTCCAATCAAAAAAATAAAAAAGATCGAATCTTGTTTAATTGATATCTTTATTTTCTGAAAGATTAATTACTATATTTATTATCTATATAATGTTTTTACGATTCTGTCATGGTACTTTCCCACCTTACTGCAAAGGTGCAGCTTATACGGAGGTGCGCCGTTTGTGGTGATTTTTACACCCCCCCTCTTCCTTTTTTTTTTTTTTTTTTTTTTTATCGCTTTGGCATATACGCCAGGGTGGCTTCTTTACCCAAAAGTGCGGTAGTAGAATAGGATAAGTTTTTTGCAATCCTCAAACAGTGAGTGGAAGAGGTTCTACTGTGTGTAAAACCCTTTTTTTAACATTGCGTTTATTGTAAAAAACAAAATTCATAGTAAATTTTCTTTCGTTTTGTGTTTTTAAATTCATTTCATGGCATGGTCTAATAAGAAAAGTTATGATCACTTTTAAAATTGACTGTTTATTAAGCTATTATTTTAAGGATTGCTAAAGATTTTTGATGTATCATATTAAGTGTACTGATGTCTTTAATTTTTGGTTTTGCACTTACCGATTTTTTGCTTCGTTTGATTTTTTAGGGGACCATGAGAAGTGTGTGCCATTGTTGGCTGTTGAATTGTAAAAGAAACAGTGGTGGTGAATGCCTATTTTGCCTGCCTACGTTTAGTTTGCAAATCATGAAGATTTGCAAATGCTATCACGGAAAGCGTTAAAAACAACTTGGATTTCTTGTCAACATCAATCAGCAGGTTTAATGATTTGAAATTTGTATTCATGCCATGTAGTAATTCCTCCTTACTGGGACTAATTTCCAAATTTAATCTTGTTTGAAGTTCAGTCTTGTTCATCCCAAATGAGGAAAATTCATTTAGAATTGGAATTCAGCCTTTGAGTGACTCTTCTAAATGTCGCTAGTGAAATGTTAAAATATTGAAATGTAATGGATAAAAACATTGACAGTCACATAATCCCTCACGTTAACCTAGTAAGTCACCTCTCGTGAAAGAAACTGCCACAGCCTTCAGTGAAGAAAATTCTATAAAAAAATTACCAGGAAACATGGACATTTAACTTCCGTCTGTGTATGCTGGGAAGAGATCCAAAGGATCTGAGCTGTTACCTATGAAATATAATTTAATACCACAGTAATTTCGTCTTGTAACATGCCCTACAAAGAGTGTAAAATATGTTTCAAGCCATTCTCCTGCAAGATTGCCTTAATGGTACATTTGCAACTTCGTGTAGATGAAAAACTGCATGAGTGTGAAATGTGTCACAAGAAATTTGCAAAGAAAAATCATCTTTCAAGGCATGTACTGACTCATTCTGGTGAAAAACCTTATGACTGTGAAATCTGCTTCAAGAAATTTGCAAGGAAAAGTGAACTTTCAAGGCACTCGCTCATTCATTCTGGTGAAAAACCCTATGACTGTGTAATGTGCCACAAGAAATTTGCATGGAAAAGGATTCTTTCAAGACATTTGCTCACTCATACTGGTGAGAAACCCTATGACTGTGAAATGTGCCACAAGACTTTTGCACGAAAATATAGTCTTTCAATGCACCTGCTCACTCATTCTGGTGAAAAACCGTATTACTGTGAAATGTGCCTCAAGAAATTTGCACAGAAAAGTAATCTTTCAAGTCATCTGCTCACTCATACTGGTGAAAAACCCTACAACTGTGAAATGTGCCACAAGAAATTTACACGAAAAAATAATCTTTCTATGCACATGCACACTCATACTGAGAAACCCAATGACTGTGAAAAGTTCCACAAGAAATTTGCTCAGAAAAATAATGTTTCTAGGCACATGCACCCTCATACTGATAGAAAATCCTGTGACTGTGAAATGTGCCACAAGAAATTTGCACAGAAAAGTGATCTTTCAAGGCACTTGTTCACTCATACTGGTGAGAAACCCTATGGCTGTGAAATATGCCAGAAGAAATTTTCACGCAAAAGTAATCTTTCAAGTCACCTGCTCACTCATACTGGTGAAAAACCTTACGACTGTGAAATGTGCCACAAGAAATTTTCATGGAAAAATAATCTTTCTAGGCACATGCACACTCATACTGGTGAGAAACCCAATGACTGTGAAAAGTTCCACAAGAAATTTGCACAGAAAAATTACGTTTCTAGGCACATGCACCCTCATGCTGGTAGAAAATCCCGTGACTGTGAAATGTGCCACAAGAAATTTGCACAGAAAAGTGATCTTTCAAGGCACTTGCTCACTCATACTGGTGAGAAACCCCATGAATGTGAAATATGCCTGAAGAAATTTTCACAGAAAGGTAATCTTACAACGCACCTGCTCACTCATTCTGGTGAAAAATCCTATTGCTGTGAAATGTGCCTCAAGAAATTCGCACACAAAAGTAATCTTTCAAGTCACCTGCTCACTCATACTGGTGAAAAACCCTACGACTGTGAAAAGTTCCACAAGAAATTTGCACAGAAAAATTACGTTTCTAGGCACATGCACCCTCATACTGGTAGAAAATCCCGTGACTGTGAAATGTGCCACAAGAAATTTGCACAGAAAAGTGATCTTTCAAGGCACTTGCTCACTCATACTGGTGAGAAACCCTATGACTGTGAAATATGCCTGAAGAAATTTTCGCAGAAAGGTAATCTTACAATGCACCTGCTCACTCATTCTGGTGAAAAATCCTATTGCTGTGAAATGTGCCTCAAGAAATTCGCACACAAAAGTAATCTTTTAAGTCACCTGCTCACTCATACTGGTGAAAAACCCTACGACTGTGAAATGTGCCACAAGAAATTTGCTAGGAAAAGCGTCCTTTTAAGGCATTTGTGCACTCATGCTGGTGAAAAACCTTATAGCTGTAAAATGTGCCAAAAGAAATTTGCACAGAAAAATAATCTTGCAAGGCATCTGCTCATTCACACTGGTGAAACACCCTATAACTGTGAAATATGCCAGAAGAAATTTTCACAGAAAGGTAATCTTTCAATGCATTTGTACACTCATACTATTAAAAAACCCTAGGACTGTGAAATGTGCCACAAGAAATTTTCACAGAAAAATCATCTCTCAAGGCATTTGCACACTCATGCTGGTGAAAAATCCTGATTATGCTATGTACCACAAGAAATTTGCATGGAAAAATCATCTTTCAAGGCACCTGCTCATTCACACTGGTTAAAAACTGTGACTGTGAAAAGTGCCACAAGAAATTTGCAAAGAAAAGTAATATTTCAAAGCCCTTGCACACTCATCTAGTAAAAAACTCTGAGTGTAAAATACGCCACAAAAATTTGTTGAGAAATTTGTTCTTTCCAAAACTTATTCATTCATATTGGTGAAAAACCTCATGAATGTGAAGTGTGCCACAAAATATTTTCACAAGAAAATCATATTTCAAAGCACTTGTACTGGTGGAAAAACTGTGTAACTGTGAAATGTGCCATAAGAACTATGCACAGGAAAGTGATCTTTCGAGGCACTTACAGAATCATACAGATGAAAACCTCATGAATGTAGAATGTGCCAAAATAAATTTGCACGGAAAAGTCATCCATTTTTCAAAGTAACTGCTCACTCACACAGGCCCATTGAGTTTTGTGTCACGAGAATGCCACAACCAGAGGACTGAGTCTTTCCCAGAAGAGACAGCCCCACACCATCACAGATCTCTAATTCCAAATTTGACTGTAGGGACAATGCTTCCCAAGATGACACTACAGTAAAATGCATCTATCCAAACAAAAGAGTATCATGATTCATCCAGTCCATATGACCTTTCACCTTTCTGTTGTTCACAAACTGGGAGCAAGGCACCACTGCAATCATTGTCCTACATTTCTTGGAGTCATTCAGCACTTCTGCACAGCTAACGTAGCGTGAGAACTGTGGGCAGGCAGTTCCGGATGGACTGTTCTGGTGCAAATAGCTGTTGTAGTGGCTTGTGCGACATCGCCAGCCGTATGTGTCTTTACGTTCCTCAGTAAGCTTTGTTTGGCATGACCACTTACTCGGCCCATCCTCCCCCATTGGCTTGTGCGACATCGGCAGCCATGTGTGATTTTACGTTCCTCAGTAAACTTTGTTTGGCATGATCACTTACTCTGTCTGTCCTCCCAGAGTGCAGCTTCTCCGTAGTGGCACAGTCTGCTTTCCTTCGATGAACATCAGCGACAGTGAATTTTGGTAATCCCAGAAGATCACCAATGCTACACACTGATTGTTTACTCAGGTGGCATGATGGTGCGTGCTATTACTCACCGTGCCCGTTTCAAAGTCTGTCAGCTCATCTCTGTGCAGTATAGTTGCTTCCAATGTGGTCTGACAGGTGTGCCAACATTCCCGTGTATATACGTGAACCAACACATCCCGCGTAACTGGTTTGTCAAATGCACATACACTATATTGACAAAAGTCACCGGACACCTTGGAGAGAAACATAACATAGCATTTACCGTCATACATTAGTACCATATGGATTCACCTTTGGCCTTAATGCATGCACTGACACTTCGAGACATGCTTTCGACAAGGTTTTGGAACACAGCGATAGGTATGCGCTTCCATTCAGTACATAATGTTACCGCTAACTGTTGCTTAGTAGTAGGCCTTGGTTCCAAACTTCTTATGCGGAGCTTTAATTCATCCCATACATGCTCTATGGGATTAAGATCAATCCACACACGATGCGGAATTATCATTAAACCACGCCGTAACAGTCCTTGCTTTATGGCTCGGTGCATTATCCTGCTGCTACCAACAAGGCACGGTTCCATAGCATTGCCACAGAGTTGGTAGGGCATAATTGTCCAGAATATCGAGGTAGACTTGCTGGTTAACAGGCTTGTTCACGATATTCACCAATGGGCTGGGACCACAGAACGAAAAACACCCCCACACGAGTACACTGCCAGCTCTAAACTTGACTGTAGGATCAGTACACCATGCTAAATAGCATTCCCCTAGCTGCCGCCATACCCACACACGGCCATCAGACTGATGGATCGTGTATCTGGATTCATCAGTCCATAGGACCCGTTTCCACTGATTTACGTTGCAGGATAAATGTTCTTTACACCATGCTAAACGATGAGTAGCATTCCGAGTGGAGATGAAAGGCTTATGAGCAGTTGCATGACCATGGTAACCCATGGAATGAAGTTCTCTGCGAAATGGTACGTGTACATACCGAGGTTCCAGCATTTTTACTCACCTGTACACTGAGGTCTTGTGCAGCACTCCGTCGATTAGCTGTAACGACTCTCCTGAGGCTTCAACATCCTATTCAAATATTTTCTTTGGTCTGCCAGTAAGTTTTATTGTTTCAGGCATGCCATGTGTCTCCCACTTATTCAGTACATCCAAAACCTTGCTTTATGGTATGACTTGGGTATGTTTAAATGCCTCTCGGTTTCTCTTATGGACAACCCACTAACATTTTCAATCGACCTTACAGTGCGATATGATCGTGGTCAGCTGCGGGCTTGTTTTTATACCGTTTGCAGCTGTACCGCACATTTTAACAACGCAGCGGATCCGTCCATTTGCTTTTGAAGGGGTGTCCAGTGACTTTTGTCAATATGGTGTATATTTGTATATGTGTAGGTATCTGAATACTTTTATCTACGTAGTGTGTCTTCTGTAGGTACAGAGGCGTAACTATATAGTGGGGCCAGCAGGGCAGTTACCCCCCGGTGTAACCCAAGGGAGGGCGCAAAAAGCGCTACATACAGCTGATTTAATTGGAATTACAACTTTAGCACCAATTTCTGGTACAGTTCTCCAGCACCATATTTTGTCATTTGTCTATTTGCAGAATTTCCTTATATGTTCAAGAACGATCCCTAGGACCCCCACAACTAGGTCGGTAGCCCTACTGATATTGTTGAGCTGCACTGGGTTTTTTTTATTATTTTCATGCAGTCATTTCAAAATAGTACTTTCTACCACATAAGTAATCATATATACAGTTGGTGCATTGTTATTCTCCTTATGTTTGTATAATTAATCAGGTTAGCTGAATTTATTACATCATTATTTGAATATACCTACATTATGTTGCACCTTCAATGTTTTTTCTCTGATCATTAACACTTTTTGTGCAAGTTGACTCCTTGCACGAAGAGAGAGATGCAGAAAGATGAGAATACGGAGGAATCTGTGCATTAGGGACTATAAAGTGTTGCCTCAAAAAGTTAATTTATTGCATCAATTAAATCCTTGTTTTAAAAATCTGTGATCGTACAACAATAAAACATCATATGTAGTGTGAGAAACGGAAACAGACTCCAAAAAATTCTACCCAAGTATTTGGAAACTGTTAAAAGTTCTCAGTTAGCTCACAGTCTCAGAAGCAAATAAACATTTGTGTGTGTGTGTGGGGGGGGGGGGGTCTTGATGATGAAGAGGGTTAAATTGGCCTTAAGGAACAAAACTGGTCAAAAATGAAAAATTAAGCTTAATGGATTAAACTGAAATGGAATATGTATAAAATACAAAAAAATTATATACACTGCTGGCCACCCAAAATGCAACACCAAGAAGGAAACATCCGATTGGCGTGAAATTTGCAGCATGCGTCCCCCGCGAGAGGACATGCAAACGATTAGCATTTCAGGGCTTACGCAAATCGTGTGTGCCCGGCACACCACCGAGAAGCGTTATAAGAAGGGTGCACAGAAGGCGGGGTGTAAGTAGTGAAAGTGTGTTGTGCTGCCGGACCTGTGTGTGGGAAGCTTCCTGATGCCTCGTCGCAGAATAGGCAGTCATTCCAGCACGTTTCGGAGTTCAACAGAGGACGAATAGTGGCTTATCGTGACAGCGGTTTATCGTACCGAGACATTGCTGCCCGTGGGGGACGACATCCAGCCACAGTGAGGCGAGTATGGATTTGGTGGGTGCAGGAGGGACGGACGGGCCGACACGAGCGATTGCAGCACCCGCGGCACACCACCAAACGAGAGGACCGGCATGTTGTGCGGCAGGCATTGACGGCTCGCATCGCCACATCACGAACGCTAGCGCAGGAATTAAGGTGTGTTGCGCAACATCCTGTGTCAGCACGTACCCGTTCGACGTCGTCTGCAGGAGCGGGGACTTGTCGCACGGCTCCCATTGCTCCGATTACCATTGACGTTACACCACCGGTGAGTGCGGCGGCAGTGGGCCATTGAACGCCGCACCTGGACTACGGAATGGCACGACATTGTCTTCTCCAACGAATTCCGCTTCTGCCTGCAACATCACGATGGTCGGATCCGCGTGTGGCGGCTCTGTGGCGACAGACTGTATGACGCCTGCATTATGCATCGCCATACCGGTCGGTATCCTGGCATTATGGTTTGGGGCGCAATTGGTTATGACACCCGCATCCCTCTAGTACGCATCGCCGATACACTCAACAGCCACCGCTACACCTCCGACGTTTTGGAGCCTGTAGTCCTCCCTTACCTACAGGACCTGCCAGCGGCCACGTTTCAACAGGAAAATGCGCCTGCATCGTGCAACAATTCTTCACGGCCCACCAGGTGTCACTGCTGCCGTGGCCCGCCTGTTCTCCCGATATGTCGCCCATCGAACACGTCTAATCACTGATCGGCAACCCAGTGGCCTTGCAATCACTACCCGTGGTTACGCCTGATGAACTGTGGCAGCGTGTGGAAGCAGCCTGGACTGACATACCCCAAGCCGCCCACATGCAAAGCCTCTTTCGTTCGATGCCGCGTTGTGTAGCGGCCGTTATTGCCAGTCATGGGGGCCACACGAACTATTGATGTCTCTGTGTTCCGCAAGTCGCACTAGCCTGTAAGCTCAATCGTTTCATCTTTGTATATGTTATTATGTGTCCAGTAAATCTGGCTTTGCTATCTCGTGTCCTTCTTGGTGTTGTATTTTGGGTGGCCAGCAGTGTATATATATATGTGTGTGTGTGTGTGTGTGTGTGTGTAATATTTGAAATAAAAGTACAAAGCTTAGTTTATTTATAGGGTGTTATAAATGAGAAGTGTAGTTAGTTGTGTAAAATATGCAAAATGAGTAACTATCTCCTAATAACACAGGAACTGTTTTGTTAGCGATGTGGTATTCTGTTCTGAGAATTTCAAAGGGGGAAATATTAATTCCTATGCTTTCCTCTGTGAAGGAAAGAATGGCAAGTGTAGATAGCATTAAACTGACATTGTTTGGTGTTCATTTTTCTTTCCCTAGCACTTTGATCGATTAAAGGTAAAGTTATCATTTTGTGTGCTGATTTTGAATTTTTTTTTTTTTTTTTTGGTTTACACACATTACTTAGACTTTGTTGTGTATAACAGTGATTGAAATAAATTGTTTTTGTAAAATTTGCTTATGCTTAAAGTTGATAAGCACCAGCTGATATTTTTATTGGATGCTGAATCTTTATCTCTCACATAATTATATGCTTTTTTGTTAGATAAGCAGAGGGTTAGAGGTTGACACTTTATTATTTGTTAATCCTCTTGGTAAAATTTGAATTACGCTTTAGAGATCGACCCAATAAGCATAGGTTCAGAGATTCCAGAAATCCAAATCTTTTTAGTTATCTTTATAAAATAATGACCGGGTGATAAAAATGCAAAATGTGCGACTTAAAGCACAAAAGAGGCTACGGAACATTGATGTTGAAATGGGACATTCTAATGAAGAAGAAAAATGCAGTGTGGTGGATGGCTAATTTGGTTTCACCCTAATTGTAAGTATTGGGGTGTCCAAAATAAAAAAATAAAAACATTTCTGATATAGAAATGTACTAGATACACAGAAACTTTTAAAAATTAATGCTTGTATGTCAAAATATGCTCTATTGGGTTCAAGAGTTTGTACCCATCTTTCTACAAGGTGTACTCCAGCATGGTACCATGCTTTCAGCGTGGAAGAAAAGAAGTCTTGTCACCAGCATTCAGCATAATCCTAATCAGCAAAGTTCCTACCACTGAGAAAATGTGGCGTCACTGGAAGCTGATGATAATCAGACTGGGGGTGAGATTGTGGCTATACACTGGCTGTGGCAAGAGCTTGATTCCATGAAGTTTGTAAAGCTTTACTGGGGTCTGAATGGTGGTATGAGACTTGGCACTGTCTAATTAAAAGAGTGCCTGCTTTCAATTGACTAAAGCAAGGTACTGTTTCTTCAGTTTGTCTTGCATCCCACGTAGCCTAGCCATTTCAATCCAAGTTCAAAGAGAATAACACCTTCGTAATTCCACGAGATACCCTGCATGACCCTTTTTTCTTGAAATGACCGTGTTTGGGGACAGGTAAAGGAATCCACCTGGGTCAACCAGTAGTCCACCTCGTCCAATTGGGCATTGTTGGGATTTTAGCATCGCGATGTATCATCTTCGAAACATCAGTTTCCATATGTATCGCAATATCTGCTGATATTCAAAATCACGCCTTTCTTTCTGTTTAGAAAATTGCTTGTTATAAGTTGATAATACAGACTGTTTTACCAGGTTGAAAAATGCCAAAAGGTGGAAATATAATATACAGAACTCTTTAGTGGATTGGGAGCAGAAGTCCCAAAGATTTCCAATTACTAATCTCAGGTTAAACGCAAAAACATTTGAGGGCATGAAGACCCCCACTTTTATTTGAAAAATTACACAAGGAAATCATTTTATTATTCTATAAAATATCTCTCTTAAGAAACTGCAAAATAATTTGTTCTGCAAAGTAAGGTGGTCTTGTTTAAAAACATATTTTGCTATCTGTTCTGTATTCATCAAAATATATAAATTTGATTAGGGTACGCTGTAAATACAAAATTGAAAGCTTATTTTAAAATACATAGTATTAAAGAATTAAAAGCAGTTTTATAGATTATACCATATATGTATTTACATCACCTTTTTGTATGAACAAGAATTTGGAAGTATGACACCAAAATAAAGCAATTTGTAAATTAAAAAGGATGGTCATGTTTCGTAAATTTATTGAAATGAAAAATATCTCTCAGTATTATAAATTTCCTGTTGTGTGACAGAAAAACGTGCATCTCTGCATTTTCAGAAGTGAGAGTGCTGTCCTCTGTCTACATAATTTTTTGTCGAACATTTTAAGTTTTGAATTAAATATTAAGCCTGTTAGAAACATTGTAAAGTTACTAATCATATTTGTTTGTAAACCTAAGTAGAAATTTTTGAAGTACATACCATGGGAAAAGATCAAGCCTAACGAGCCTAGTTTTAGCCATACTTAGACCTGATTCAAATGTAACACTTGGGTCATTCCATGTCAAATCAACACAGAAAAATAGCATTTTCAACCTGACCCCTTTAGTTTTTTTATGAAACTTTAGATTTATTGGCATGCACAAGAAATAAATCTGTGCTGATTTTTATCACAATAGCTTTTAAATTTCCTGAGATAGGGGGTTATAAAGTTGAAAAACTGTTGCCAAATTTCAGTGTTTTGTATGCCATAAAAGTACTAATAACTCAAGTTCTTTTTATCACAGAGTGATGAGGTTTGGATTTTTTAAACCTCTTTTTTCTGGCTTTAGAATGATATATTACTTAACGCATAATTAAAAAATTTAATTTCAAAGTCACGCAATTTGAAGTTTGACCTTGAATTTCTTGAAATGTGACTCGATTTTCATAAAAAAAAATGACACGTGAAATTACATGACAGTGATAAAACACTCGTTGTCATGAAAATCCGTGCACCAAGAAGAACCGTTCGATTAACGTGAAACTCAGCGAATAGCTGTGGGGAGGGAAGACATGCTAATGATGAAAGTTTCCTGTGATGCCGCACTTCCAAGACAGACGCTGCAGTCATAATCCTTGGGGCTTATAAGGCACCATGCAGGGGACTCCACATTCGTGCCGAAATGCATGGTAGGAGTCACGTGAGATCTCTGAGCGGCAGACATGCCGAGGAGCTGCCGTAGATGTGCATAAGGGCAACTGACGGAGTTTGAACTAGGCTGTATAATAGGGACAAGAGAGGCAGGGTGACCAGCATGCCGGATCAGCAACCGGGCTAGTCCGGTGCGATTGTGCTAGGAGCAATGGACACGGGAAGGTACTCGAACATGGCAGACTGGCTCTGGATGACCCAGACACACCACCAGCAGAGAATCGTGGGATCATGAGAGCGGCATGCACAGATGCAACGACATCCTTGTCCAATATCCATGGCTGTACAAGGGACTTGTGTTTACCTGAACCATTTCCAGACACCTGGCAGAGGCAAATCTGAACTCTCGACGGCCCTTACGTTTTCTGCCATTAACACCTGGCCATCGTCGGCGTTGATTGCAGTGGTGTCAGCAACATGGAATGCTACAGACTGGCTACATATAGTGTTCAGCGACGAATCCCACTTCTGTATGGGAATGGATGATCACTGTGTCAGAGTGTGGAGGACCGCAGGTGAGCTCTACAATCCCAACCACACTGTATAGCGGCACGCGTCCCGAACTGCAGGCGTGATGGTCTGGGGAGCCATTGCGTATGATAGCCGGACTTCCCTCACAGTGATCCGAGGGACGTTGACAGTCCAGCTCTACGTACAGGAGATCCTGCGGCCCGGAGCCATTTTCCAAGATAACGCCCATCCGCACATGTCTCGGGTTTCCCAGGGCTGTTTACGTCATGCTTCGACATTTCCATGACCTGCCAGATCATCTGATCTCTCGCCCATCAAGCATGTGTGAGACCAGATGGGATGCCAGCTTTCCCCATGTCCCAGTGTTCATGATTTAGTGTGTCAGTTGCAAGAAGTGTATGCCAATGTGTTCCAGGATAACATATGACATCTCTTTGTCTCCATGCCGGAACGTATCACCACATGTATCTGAGCACGAGGCGGTCCAACGCTGACCGGAATGTGTACCTTATGTCCGTGAGAAATCGTCCTGCTGCTGAGATTTTGTAATCACTTCTGTCCTTGGTATGTACTATCTCACTACTAAATTCTCATTTCAATCTGACACCTTTTTCCTGGTGCACGGATTTTTATGACAATGAGTGTATCTTATAATGCCTAAAGTGAAAGAAAGTGCCTCACAGAAATTAAAATACTTCATTTATGAATATGGCAAAATTGTATTCTCTACCGATGGACAGATACTATATTGCAAACTCTGCGACGTAAGTTGCCACGGAAAAGAAATTTACTGTGCATCAGCATGTCAACAGCGGAAAACACAAACGATGTCTGCAGCGACTCCAAGACGATAAACAGTTACAGCAAATTCTTCTTGGCTAAACCTGCGTGTCTTGAAAACATTCTGCATGTTATGAAGAATCGTGCGAAGCTTTCATTTGTGCCAATATGCCCTTGAGCAAAATTAACAATTTGAAATTGCGTGGCCCTTTAGAAAAGCACACTGGAAAGTCTTCCAGACTCCTTCACACTAAGGAAAAATTATGTCAGCTGCTGCTATAAAAACACCATGCAGAAGATAAGTAAAAAAGTAGCTGACAAGAAAATCTGGGTGTCAAGGATATGTCATCCAACATGACAATTTCCTGCTCTTTGTGACTGATGCTGCACCTTACATGAAGAATGCTCTGAAAGCCCTGTACTCAAAAATGGTGCACCTGACATGTCTAACACATGCCTGTCAATAGAGTTGCTGAAGAGATACGAGGACAGTTCATCGAAGTTGACCAGCTGATTGGGTGCATGAAGAAATTCTTTGTAAAGGCACCACCTTGAGTGGCATCATTCAAGTCGGAGGCCCCAAACATTCCTTTGCTGCCTACTCACCTTTTTAACCAGACGGGGGACTTGGATTGAAGCATGAAGCTATTACTGTGACAACTTCACAGTGGTGAAGAAGATCATCGACTCATTTGACAGCAATGAAGCGGCCTCAATTAAAGTTGCATAGAGACTACTTTCTGATCCTGAAGTTGCAGATAAATTTTCCTACATAAAGTCAAATTTTGGATTTCTGCCTGGTTCCATTACTTCCTTTGAGAAGCCAGCAGTGGATCAAATAGATTTGATGAAGAAAGGTGTGAATGACCTAGATATTGTGACAGGAAAAGTGGGAAAGGCTGTGCAAAGAAAATTGAGCAAGTTTAAAAAAAATGTAGGATATGAACAGCTGTGCTTAATTGCAGATGTGCTATCGAGGAGAAACTTTTCCCTTGGTGAAATTTCAGAAGACTTTTAGCAAAGTGACGTATGTTATTTCAAGTATGCTCATGTAGTGTCAGTAGAAGTGGAAAGGAGCTTTTCAATGTTTAAAGCTTTGTTGGCAGACAATAGAAAATCATTCTCTTTGGAAAATCTGCACATGGTTTTAGTTGTGCATTGCAATTCTGGACTGCTGAAATAAAAACTTTTGTTTCCCATGGCTAACTAAAAATATTCAAATAAGTTTTGTTTGTAATATTAAAACTTTCAATTTGCTACAAGAACTGTCAGAAAATGTACATTGCATTTTTGTCTTTCTCTTGTTTTCTTTTATAGGGCATATTTTTGTTAACAAAAAAAAAAAAAACCAGTTTGCACAGAAACTGAAAAGTTAAAAAAACAACTTAAAAATACAATTGGTTTTACAAGGCATATTTTTGAGCAATAAATTTTTAGTTTGGCACAGAAACTGTAAAACAATTAAGCTGTATTTACTGTCTATTTGTTTTTACATAGGTCCTGTGTTGGTTAGTAAAATTAGGAATTTCAGTTGACACAGCAACAGTCAACATATTAAATTGTTTTTTATATTCATTTTGTTTTGTTTCATGCACTTCTCCTTTTTTTAATTAATTAGTTTTGCAAGGAAATAAATGTGCATTTATTGGTACTTTTTTGTTTTATAAGGCATTTTTTTTTTTAGTTTTTTGGGTCATAAATGCATTTTTATAGGGCATTTTTTTTTAGTTTTTTGGGACATAAATGCATTTTATAGGGCATCTTTTTTTAGTTTTTTTTGGGTCATAAATGCATTTTTATAGGGCATTTTTTTTTAGTTTTTTGGGACATAAATGCATTTTATAGGGCATCTTTTTTTAGTTTTTTTGGGTCATAAATGCATTTTTATAGGGCATTTTTTTTTAGTTTTTTGGGACATAAATGCATTTTATAGGGCATCTTTTTTTAGTTTTTTTGGGTCATAAATGCATTTTTATAGGGCATTTTCTAGCAGTTTTTAGGTCATAAAAATCCTAGCCCTAGACATCACAAATGGTATGAAGGACTTCTCTTAAGAAAGCCACGACTCAGTGCATTTCATGTAAGATACCCACTCATGGAGTATGCCAGTTAGTGAACCACTAATCCGTGAGAAAGCACTGCGGTTTGCCACTGATCTTAGCTATGAGGACTTCCATGGCAATGTTGGATGGATAAGTCATTTCAAGGAATGGTATGGGGGTGTTACAAAAGTGACCCGTGATTAGGCAGGTGCTGCGGAAAGCATGAATGAATGAATGGAGAGAAATGGCTGATATCACAAGCTCACACACTCCCGATGATGTGTTTCATGCCAACGAGGTGGCCACATTTTTCCAATTTCAGCCAAAAAAGCAGCACTTCAAAGAGACAAATGTATTGGAGGAAAAATCATGGAAATCAGTCACAAAATTGACCTTCAACCTAATGGCATGCAACTGGAAGATCTTTTCTTCGCAGATAAGGATGCGCTTCTCATTAAACGACTGACACATGTATCATCCTGTTAATAACGGAAAATTAAAAAAATGACGGAATTGTTTAAAGCAGTGAAAAAGAAGATGCTACAGCCTCAGTGAAAAATTTAATGCTTCAGAAGCGCTATTGTGCACATTAAAAATCTGCAATTTCGTGTCATTACAAATTAATATTATAGATGACATGTTTCTCCATGTGCTCTCTAGATAGAATTTTTTTAATGTCTGCAATACAAATTGCTTTGTCAAAAAAAAAAAAAAAAATCGCTGATTTTCTTCAGTGATGTGAAAATACCAGTGACAGGCAAAGTTTTGATTCAACAATTTCATTAGGCATATTTGTATTATTTTCACTTTAAATAAACAAAATTTCTTAGATTGAAACTTGCATTTCAAATTTTCAAAGTAAATGCTTATGTAGAACGATATTTTTTGGTGAAATGTCAAATTGCATCATTAATAGATTTCTTCACAATAAAATAAGGTGGTCACATGAAGTTCATTCTAACAGGATTTGACTTATACGCACATATTATTCCGTGCCAGGGCTCACACTAAACATTTGCCTAGTTGCTAAATGCAACTAAATCCAAAATATGGCAAGAAAAAATTAGAATTGGTGAAAATGGTGGCCAAAGATTTTATGAATATTATGCAATTTTTGACTCACAGGTAAACTGCAATTTACAGTAATATTGGGGATAAACCACAGCTGATATCAGGCAAAAGAGTTTCACAGCAGCAGAGCAGAAGCAAAGATAACATACACCAGCTTCAGCAATCTCTTGAAGTATTACTGACAGACAAACAGTTGTAACAAATTAAACCCTCCCAGAAGGAAGTATCTGTTGACAGGCATAAAAAAACAGCACCTTAATCAATACAAATTTTGAATTTGAAGTTGTATCCACAGCATGGGTATACCACAGCAGTAGTGATTTTGTATTTTGTGTTAGACAGTAGAGATGAGCTCGGGCTGGCTCAGAATTCATTAACTACCGAAAAACCCGGGCCTGGGCTCAGAATTACACGTCTTGAATTTCATTACTGTAATTAATGCAACACGTGTAATCCGAGCCCGCTTGAATACACGTGTTAAATTTCATTGTGGATTTGTTACCATGGTGAAGGATTTTCAATTTCTTAAGCTAGCTGCCATTGCAAGACAAATTTTGCTTAGCAAGACTTGCATTATGCATTGTCCAAAGCTATAGTATGGCCCAAGCAAGGATTAGTTCAAGGAGGTCTGGTATCGAAAAACTGGAAAAAAATCACATTCTCATTTTTTGTATTTTATTAAAAATCAAGAATCTTATCTTTAAAATGATGTATTCATTTCCAAAATTGTGCAGTTAGAAGTATTGTTATTCATTTTTTTAAATTTCCTCACTCCTGCGATTTTTGGGGTGACATTGGTTTTTAGTGCAGCAGGTCGAGTTTTAGAGAACAGGAGACCAAGTTGAAGCGCTGAGGCATTAGATGCAATTCTCTCTCTCTCTTTTTTCATGATGAACTTGATCTGGAAACTGCACACACATATGATAATATTGTGATCATTATACTATTAAGCGCAAAGCTTTGTTAATGTTACAAAATGCAGAATAATCTGGTCTGGAATGCTTTTACGTTTTGTTTTGTTTTAATTTTGGAAATTTCCCTACATGCTTTTTTTTTTTATATTCTACTGCATCACTCTAAACTAACTTTATGCCGCCCCGGTGGCGCAGTGGTCTAAGCGATGGCCTCTGATCATTCGTCCGAACGGGGTCCTGGTTCGAATCCCGGTGAGGCATGGATGTTGTGTTTGTCCTACGGCACTGGCTCTCTCCCTTTCCTGGAACCAGTGACCCTAAATTAGGGACGGGCGACTGCTTATATCCCATTGAGTTGCTCACGGTGGTCGTTAAACCTCCAACCGAGTAGCATATATGTAAATTATACTGCAAAGATTAGTTTTCAAGAGTCAAAATTTCAAACACTTGCAACTGTCTGCACGGCGTTGTACATTTTATAATGCAATTTATTCAAAATAAAAGTAAATTTAGGAATCGAAAAGAAATAACGATTGGATTTTTTTTTTTCTAAACAATTTTCTTTTCTTCAGCTTTTACCAAAATTACTGATTCCCCTGATACGGTCGAAGGGCACGTTGATTATTTATTTATTTTCAAATACACATTTTAGAACCTTTGGCTTTATGTGTAGTATTTCTAAAAACATATTAATATTGTGAAGTGGATTAACTGAACTAAACTTTTTAAACTAATGATTTGTAAACTAATTCTTGCTTGGGCCATATCTTTGGCCAGTGTATAATGCAGAAATACAAGCCTTGATAAGCAAAATTTTCCAAGAATCTGGACCCGGGCTCTCTAGGCCTTTGGACTGCCCGAACTCATCTGTATTGGATAGTCCATGTGAACCAAAGATTACACTGACTGTGACACCAACATCGTAATTTGCCATTGTCACATCATACTGTTGTGACGATCCACGAGCATTTTCACACAAATTAATAGTAACGCAAGTGGGCGAGCTTACATCCCAGAATGCCACAAACAACATAAATGAATTCTTGACACATCAAAATACGCTAAGGTTCTTAACCCGTGGAGGCTGAAGATTGAGAGTGTTCATCCATTAAAACCGAATTTTGCATTAGTTAGCCTAAATCAGCAGCCATAAATTAGTTGCAAGGATATGTGGCACAAAAATATACTTTTAATTTAGACACAACTACAGTGAAACCTCTTTTAGCAACCACCCCTCATTACGACTGTTTTTTTTGTGGAACCGATTTCAAAATCCATAGCACTAACGCTAACCTTCACCCTGTTAAAAGATCACTCACCCTCTTAATGACCATCTTTGCAAAGGGACTACTGCACAAACACTGCATTTTCCAGATTACCATTCCAGCTGAAAATTTTCTTTATACCCATGAACCATGAAACAAATTAAACAAATGTGCATTAGTACGGAGGAGTCACTTTAAATGGGTAGGAAGTTTTCTCCTGCACAGGAGTTGGAAGTAGGGAGAGTGAAGGCGTTTTTGGCGATGATAGGCAATAAATTGCCTACGTAGTAACGTAAAGAAAGGCAGGGACCCCATACCCACACTTCCTACAAAGGCTGAAAAAGGGAGTCACAGTTAAAACTCATCTTCACTCCACTCCCCTTTTTGGCCAGATAGGACACTTAAGCGGGATGGAGTTGGGGGATGGGTTCCACCTTTTGCAGTCGTTAGGTGCCTTGAGAGTGTCGTGCTAACCTTTTCAGTCAAGCAGATGGCAACCATTGTGCTGCTGCATGTTTATACAACACCTGAAACCCCCCTTAGTTGGAAAGACTGACCTTTCTTGCTCTCTAGGGAATGAAAGTCTTTAATTTGTTATTCATTCTCTTTGGCACTTTCTTCCTATAAGATCATGTCACTAAGCCCGTAGCTGGGGGCGGGAGCATGACCCACTCTGAGTCGTTAGTTTGCCCACACTCGCATTTTCGACAGTATATACACATCAGTATACGTACCCGGTATAACTGCAGACGTGCCAACCTTCAAAATATAAAAATGAGATTTTTTACAGCTCATAAAATCACATGAGTGCTATTTTTTATCGACATTTTTCAGATGCAGGAGCAATTTTCCAGAAGTATTATTATTGGTACATAGCATTTTTAGTTATTCTAAATACAGACTGTATGTTTATATGCAAAATAAAAAGCATAGTGAAAATAGTTGTCAACCAGATACAATTAATAACATTAATAATTAATACGAGATATATACTTAATTTTTGATACATTATTTAACCATAATTAATCTTTATCCTTATTAGTGAATGTACAGTAGCCAATTTATCTCTCTTTAACAAAGATCTACAAAAGTTTTGTTCAAAGCATTTTTCTTTCATTCTGGACTTAACTGTCAGCAGTTTTTCCAGTGTTGGAATAGAGAGAGAGAGAGAGACAGAGGTATCTGTCAAAACAAATGTGGAAGTGTCGAGCTTTCTTCTTGGTTGGAGGTTTAACGACCACAGTGAGCACCTCAGTGGGCTATAAGAAGTTGCCCATCCCTAATTTAGGGCCACTGGTCCCAGGGAAGGGAGAGAGTCAGTGCAGTAGGACAAATACAACATCCATGCCCCACTGCAATTTGAACCCGGACCATCTTGGATAATTTGCCGGAAGCCGGCGCTCAGTTTCACAACTTTATTATGCAGCAAAGACCAATAACAGCTAATATGTAAAGAAGAAACAAATTGGCCGCCCCGGTGGCGCAGTGGTCTAAGGCGTTGGCCTCTGATCGTTCGTCCGTAAGGGGTCTGGGTTCGAATCCCGGTCAGGCATGGATGTTGTGTTTGTCTTACGGCACTGGTTCTCTCCCTTCCCTGGAACCAGTGACCCTAAATTAGGGACGGGCGACTGCTTATAGCCCATTGAGTTGCTCACGGTGGTCGTTAAACCTCCAAAAAAAAAAAAAAAAAAAAAAAACCTCCAATCAAAAAAAAAAAAAAAAAAAAAAAAAAAAAATTGCCAAAGATATGACATAAAATAAAACATCAAAAACTGCGAAAGTGGCGTAATGCAAAAGGAAAAATCTTCCGCAAAAAGTAAGCGAAAGGAATGAATGAGAAAAAAAAATCACAAACTAAATGTACCCAAAATGCTATAATAGAAGATAAAACAATTAAAGCTGACAATAGCAGATTCGCAATTAGAGATGAACAAAGGAGCACATTATTCTTCTACAAAATGTGACGAAGAAAGGAAAAGAGACAAACATGGTGCAAATAAAAGAAATAAAAATCTCCACAGTAAAGCAAAACTGAAAAGCACTCCGTGAAACTCTGAAGAAAACATAAACAGAGCTCGCAGCTAAGAGCGGGGAGATGTGAAAAGATAAGTATGTCACAGCTGGCGCGTAAGTGGGTTTGTAACCAGCGGAAGGAAGAAACCATTGGGAGCACGCACATGCAGATGTTCACAAAAGCATTGTTTCGAAGCAACATAAAATAGACCACTGCACCACCGGGGGTGGCTTTCTTTTTGCAGATATGAGAAGAGGAAAAGCACGGTACTGATGACTGTAAATGTTGTCTTGCATCGATGCAGAAAGAAAAAACTTTCACAAGCGGTTCGAAATCTTTTTCTTCTGCGTTGATCCAAGGCGGTGGTTGATGGAATTTCGATCAACAGGTGATTCTAATTATCGGCAAAAATCGGGACAATTTGACATTTATCCGGAGGGCAGGAGGAATGGCTGAAAATCCGGAGAGGGCGCACGCCTGTAACTGCCCACTCTGAGAAAATGGTCGCCCTCACACTTCTAGAATCCTGGCTAAGGGCCTGCATGTCACGCAAGAGAGTTGTTCTGAATGTTGAGGATAGGATAAAAGTGATCAACCAGAATCAAAATAGAGTTTTTGAGAGAAAACTGGTTGATATGTTTAAGTGTGGAAAGACACAAATAAACAGCATTTTGAAAAATAAAGAAGAGGTTTTAAAAGAATGGGAGGAAAACAAAAACTGCAATCAAAAGAGAAAGCGAAAAGAAAAGGGCGAGTTATTAAAATAATTAATTTAGAAAAAAATTACCTCAATAAATGTGAAACAGCTGAGATTGATTCTTTATCACCCACTCATTTTTTCTCTGCACAGTAAATTTATTATTGTTGCATTTTTATTTTACTTAGTAGATATTATACAGGTGATGCATAACATCACAGCCTCTCCTTGACAAATGTCAACCCCGCCTTCTCGTGGTGCATCCTGTTCCCACTAAACGGGCTCTGACGACCGCAAATAGCGGTATAACTATACCATCGGGATTAGAGGAAATGCTATCCCACACTCACCAACCCGCTTGGCCAGCGTGGTGAGTTATGGCCAAACCCCTCCAAAATGATTCCACAACTTAAATCTTGGCCCTCAGTCTCCGGCAGCTGGAATGTACCTGGCCAAGGCAGCGGCCAGTGCGACATGAAGGCAGAGGGTGCTAAGAATCCCCGGAGGACCGGACTAGGCTGCCATCTGATGCTGACCTTGGCTACTTACAATGGACGCTCCCTATCTTCTGATTCAAGGCTTCTTGAATTGGAAGAGGAACTACAAAGGATCAAGTGGGACATCGTGGGGCTAAGTGAGGTAAGGAGAAAAGGAGAAGATCTCATCGAACTGAAAAGTGGACATCTCTTCTACTATCGTGGGACAGATACTGGCAGAACTAGTGGTGTTGGATTTATAATAAACAAGAAACTGAAGAATAAAGTTGTAGAAGTTGAAAGTTCCTCTGACAGAGCTGCACGACTTGTTATCCAACTCTCGAAAAGATACCAGGCTCAGATTATTCAAACTTATGCACCCACCACAAGTCATCCTGAAGAAGAAATTGAAGAATTTTATGAGGAAATTTGTCATCTAAATAATAAAGGTAAGCAGCACTTGAAAATAATTATGGGAGATTTCAATGCAAAAATAGGGCAACGGCAACAGAATGAAACTTCAGTAGGTAAATTCGGTCACGGCAACAGAAACCAGCGTGGAAATACTCTCGTTGAGTTTGCAGAGGCAGAAGGGTTTTTCATCATGAACTCCTTCTTCAAGAAAAAGCCACACAGGAAATGGACATGGAGACATCCAAATGGGACGACAAGTGAAATTGATTTTATTATGTGTAACAAAAAATTCGTCATAGAAGACTGCAGTGTGCTGAACAAGTTCAACACAGGTAGTGACCATAGATTGGTGAGATGTAAGATGCACCTCAACACTAAACTTGAACGTGGCAAGCTCATAAGACAAACAAAATCTATTGACATAACCAACCTTAAAAAACACCATAATACCTTCAAGTTAGAACTGAAGAACAGGTTCTCTGCTTTAGAAGGCCTAACATCGGAAGAAGTGGACATCTCTGAAGTTAACAGAAAAGTAACCAAAGCTCTTATGGAAACAGCAACAAAATTAGCTGGTTCTAAGAACAAGTTGCATGTGAACAAATTATCAGGAAAAACCAAAATGTTGATGCAAAAAAGAAGAGAGATGAGGACAACTAAAGAAGATGTGACTTCCAAAGTGGAATATATAGAGCTATGCAAGATAGTAAGAAAAAGTATCACTGAAGACGTAAGAAAATTCAACTGTGAACTAGTGAGGAAAGCAATTGAAAACAACCAAAGCCTAAAGATAGCAAAGGGACATCTCAGTAAGGGAAGAAAACAGATTATGGCACTGAGAAAAGAAGATGGTTCTGTAACAAGAAATAGAGGCGAAATTTTGACAAGAGTGAAAGATTTCTACTCCAAATTATATGAAAGGGATGATATATGCACTCCAGACATCATGAAAGATACCAGTACCAGAGTTCCTCCAGTCCTTCCAGCAGAAGTTGCACATGCAATCAAGAACATGAAGCGAGGAAAAGCTCCAGGAGAAGATGGAATTACTGTAGACATCATACAAGAAGCAAGTGGAGAAATCGAAACAGTACTCGCCCAAATTTTCACTCGATGCCTTAATGAAGGAAAGATTCCTCAGGATTGGAACACCGCTACAATGATCCTGCTACATAAGAAAGGTGACATTGAGGATCTCGGAAACTACAGACCTATCAGCCTCCTATCAGTAGTTTATAAAATCTTCACTAAAGTTCTTTCACACCGCTTGAAGGTAACACTGGACATGGCTCAACCGAGAGAACAAGCTGGATTCAGGAGTGGCTACAGCACAATAGATCATATCCACGTGCTGAGAGAACTAATTGAAAGAGCGAGGGAATATGAGCTTCCATTGTGCATGGCTTTTATCGATTATGAAAAAGCCTTTGATTCGGTGAAACCATCAGCAGTTACAATGGCTCTGAAAACCTGTGGTATTGAAGATGCATACATTAATATTATTGATAACATCTATGAAAATGCAAGTGCAAAGATTAGGCTGTTTGAAAATACAACACACGTAAAAATTGGAAAGGGAGTGAGACAAGGCGACACCATATCTCCGAAGCTCTTTAATGCCACATTGGAGGGTGTTTTTCAGTCGCTGAGCTGGGAAAACAAGGGGATAAAGATTAATGGAGATTATCTAACCCACCTTCGTTTTGCTGATGACGTAGTCATTTTTGCAACTACCCCATCAGAGCTGCAGAGTATGATCCAGGAACTTGCTGACAAGAGTAAAGAAGTGGGATTAAAAATGAACTTTCAGAAGACAAAAGTGATGTTCAATGCTTTTACAAGAAATGAAGATTTATCGATTGATGGAGAAAAGCTGGAGATAACAGATACGTACGTTTATCTTGGACAGCAGATATCAAGTGAGGGTCACATTGATGAAGAAATTAATCGGCGTACAAAACTTGCCTGGAGAGCTTTTGGAAGAAACAGCATAATTTTCAAGAGCAATATGCCATTATGTCTTAAAAGAAAAGTGTTTGATCAATGCATCCTTCCAGTGCTTATGTATGGTGCAGAGACGTGGACCTTAACTAAAAGAGACATACAAAGGCTGCAGACAACTCAAAGCAGCATGGAGATGTGCATACTTGGTGTAACCAGGAGAGATAAGAAGAGGAACTCGTGGATCCGAAAAATGACAAGAGTGGAAGACATCATGATCAGAGCTAAATCCCTGAAATGGCAATGGGCTGGACATACTGCCAGAAGGACAGATCATCGATGGACAGCCGAAATTTTAGATTGGATTCCAAGGGACAGGAAAAGACCCAGAAGAAGACCACATGGGAGATGGGTGGATGAAATTCGAAAGTATGCAGGGGTGACATGGAGGAGACTGGCACAAGACAGACCGTTGTGGAGGAAACTTGGGGAGACCTTCGTCCAGCAGTGGATTGATAATGGTTGACAATGATGATGATGATACAAAAAAAAAGTAATGTTGAATGACTTTTAGTTAACACCTTAGATTTATTATGTCTCATCATGTGGCTTTTCAATCCAGATACATCTACCTACGCTGGAAATGTCGAAGTTTTTCATGCACAATTTGCAATAAGCTCCAGATTTATTTGTTACTGGTATCGGGTAACAGTCTACCTGAAAATAAACTAAACAAAATTCTTGGACTACACATTTTCCTGCTATACTCCAAAAGAAGGAATAGAATGATCCATAACCAGTGATCAAACAACAAACCACAACCTCGTTGTCAAATAAACAAAGTAACAAATGTGAGCAATGGAATGGAAAACATAAACAGGTGAACTTGAACAATAAAATAAAATGAAACTCCGGTGAAAACGGAGTTTCATTTATTTTATTATTTGGTGGAGTTTCATTATTTTATTGTTATTTTGTTAGCGATGGAATGGAAAACATAAACAGGTGAGCATGAACAATAAAATAAAATAAAACTCTGTTGAAAATGGAAGTACCTAAGGGTTAGTGTAGCCAGCAAGCGTTTCTCAGGACACATGACAAAGTATATGCTGGGCAGGGATTGGTTACTGTGCCCAGATGACCACTACTCGAGGCTTCGGCTTCTGTGATGGTGACATGTTAATTTTAGCAGAGAGCGCTCCCTCCCCCAGCATCGCTGCTTTTGCCTCCAAATTTTCTTTTAGCCAGTTAGTGAGTGTATGCCTGTTGCCTGCTACAAGGTCCTCCCTTCAAGGTAACTTTGAATCGTGGCATATGCAGGAATTCTGGAGCGACAGCTCGGGCTTCGGCTAACGGACCTCTCATCGCCCAGTTTACAATATAAAGAGAAGATAGCCACAATAGCAGGAGTTACCTATTTAGTTTTACAGAAAAAAAAAAGGACATCCACATTTCAAAATAGTCTCCTAATTTTATTCCCAGGATTTCAAAGACCTGTGTGAACACAGGTCTTTGAAATCCTGGGAGTAACTGGAGAATGTGATCAATTCCCTTCTGAAATGGTTCGAATGTGCCAGAACAAAAAAAAAAATGCCATTAGTGGTCCTATAATGAAAGAAAAGGCAACTCAAATTGCAAAGAAATTTGGGCTTGAAGATTTTTCAGATAGTAATGGCTGGCTCGACCGATTTTGTGTTAACCGTAACATTGTTTTACGAGCTGTAGCTGGAGAATCAGCTGATGTCGATGAAGAACTATGCGGTGACTGGAAATTACGACTATTATCAATTATTAAAGGCTATGCTGATGAAGACATTTACAATATGGATGAAACTAGTCTTTTTATCAGCACTCTACTAACAAAAACTATGACACTTAAATCTCAAAAATGTAAAGGAGGGAAATTGTAGAAAGAATGTTTGATGATAGCTTTTTGCATCAGCATTGCAGGAAAAAAAGAAATTCTTTTGACAATCTGGAAGTCTCAATGACCAAGATGCTTTCAAAATGTCGATCTATCATTATTAGGCGTAACATGGTGGGCCAATAAAAAGGGATGGTTGACATTAGTGATCTTTGAAGAGTGGCTGGAACAATTTGATCAAAAAATGGCAGGAGAAAATCTAAATGTTCTGCTTTTTCTAGAGAATGCACCGTGTCACATCCATGGGACTGCTTTGACAAATGTCAAACTCCATATCTTTTCACCAAACACAACTGCAGAATTGTAGTCATTAGATCAAGGGATTATTCGGTCCTTCAAACTGCAATATCATCAATGCGTACTTTGTTCCGTAATTGCTAGAATGGATGATTCTGACAGTACTTCTGCACTGGCGAAAAAAAAAAAAATATGATAGCCGAGCTGATGCCATTTTGTGAATCAAATCTTCATGAAAACAAGTGAATTCCAATACGATTGTTAAATGTTTTAATTCCTGCGGTTTCATATCAACACGCCCAGAAGAGCTGTCATCAACTGAACATTTTGGAGGATACCATCGACCTCTCTCATATTGCAAGGATAAAATATGACTCTGAGCCTGTACAGGAAGAAAACAATCTGGGCTGTTGCCAAGACATGAGTGAGAACTAGGAGGAATGCTTGCTAAAAGACCACATAAGAGGTAAGTTGTCTTTTTTTTTTTTTTAGATAACAGTAAAAATTGCATCCCCTCAAAAGATAATCATCATAGCACTGACATACCCCTTTTCTCCCCAGGCACTCCTACAGAATCTCTGGATGAAATTTCAGATGAGGAAATTCATACCATTCCAAAATTATCAACTCAAAAGACATTGAAGAAAGTTGGTTGCTTAATGCAATCTTATGACTGTTCTGAAGGGAGGAGGGTGGAATTAAGAAACTATTCAGTGAACTGAAAGAAAAGTTTGATAAACTTAAGCAGAAGACATAACATTCATTTTACAAATGATTTTTTAGATGATCACTATACCTTCTAAATGTGTAACTGTACCACATATACTGTAGTACTTCTTTATTATTTATACATATACATACCGTCATTAAAACCTTTCCCTATTTAGAGACCACCCATCTGATTGACCAGTTTTCAGAAGAACCAGCAGTGGTTACATTAGAGAGGTTTCACTGTATTTGCATAATGTGTGACACCAAATTTTGCTTCGGACAGGTCACTAAGACCTGTCACTGCAATTTTTAATCACTGTACTATCCACTTATCAATGTTAGGACAGTGACTCAATCGCTTTGTCACAAGACAGTCTATTTTTAGTATCTGTTCTGATTGGCAATAGTTCCATGGAATAAACAAACAATAATTAAGAATCAGATAAATTGATACAGTTCTTATGAAGTAATCCAAACACATTTCACTTAAACAAAATTGTTAAAAATTGTAACCACCGTGGCTACCTCTTTAAGTAGCCAACCCTACACAACTTGCTGTTTTTCATAGAAGGGGACGAATACCATACAGTCTTCACACACACACACACACACACACACTTGTCTTTTCATTTAATTCAGAAAACAACATTTATTAATGCAATTTTCACAATTTAAAGTCTACTATAGTTTCGCTGAAAGCGGTTCAGCTTTGTCAGGCCTAAGAATTTTCATTTCTTACTTCTGAGGATGTGACCAGTTTCACGTGTCAAATACCTTGTGCGGCCATTAGATTGCAGATTGATAAGTGCTTTCCATGTGCTTGATAGGTATGGAGATGATTTAAATCATTTAGCAGGTTATTATGGTTTCAAAATATATGAAAGGCTTTTTAAAAGTCTAGGTCAAATATTGTTTAGGTCTATCTAACAGTTTGGCGTCATTAAACAGAAATTGGCAGTTATTTTCCCAACAGTGCTGGACTATCGAAGATTTTTTGATTTCAAACTTTTTAATATACGATTGATGTTCTTTTACTCTTAATTTAAGTTATCACCGTTTCTGACCTATGTATGACAGACCACATTGACACTACATGTGATAGATTCCCGAAGAATTTATGCCAGGAATTAAATCCTTTTTTGCAGAGTAAATCATCTTGGATTTACAGGAATGAAGACAACTTTAATGACTTAAGGATTTTTGAAATTTGGAAGCAAATTTTAAGGATGAATGGAAGAACTGCCAAGTTTCGTTGAGATCGGGGTCAAGGTGGATTTATACTGAGGTTTAACACATTTTTTGTTAGCTGAGTCCACTATTGAATGTCTGAAGCCTCTGTTGATAGCAATAAGTCTAATGTAATTTAGTTCTTTCTCGAGACCCTTCTTTGTAAAACACACTGGTTTTATGTTGGATGAAATGATTTAATTTTGTGTGCGGCAGCAAACGTACAGCAAATGGTTTCCGATAAACAGGGTAACGAATGAATATTTTACACTGTGTAACTAGCACATCTAGAAAAGGAAGAGACTTGCTTTAATTCATAAGTAAATTGGTTTTTTGGGTCCAAGGAGTTGATCGTTGGTAACAGTTTGAGAAATTTCACCTTCCCAGAGAAATGTCGTCTATGTAGCTTACCCAAAGGCTGAAAGAGGTCATGTTGAAAAGTTTTGTCTTTGAAGTGTTACCATATATTTCAAAACCACAATAACTTAGTAAATGATTTATCTTCATCTTTATACCTACCAAGTGCTTGGAAAGCACTCTGCAATCTGATGACCGCAAGAGGTATTTGACACGTGAAAATGGTAACATCATCAGTTAAGCAAGAAATGAAAATGCTTAGTCCTGACAAAGCTGAACCATAGGTTTCAGCAAAACTACAGTAGACTTTAAAATTGTGAAAGCCGTCCCGGTGGCACAGTGGTCTAAGGCGTTGGCCTCTGATCATTCGTCCGTAAGGGGTCCGGGTTCGAATCCCGGTCAGGCATGGATGTTGTGATTGTCTTACGGCACTGGCTCTCTCCCTTCCCTGGAACCAGTGACCCTAAATTAGGGACGGGCGACTGCTTATAGCCCATTGAGTTGCTCACGACGGTCGTTAAACCTCCAATCAAAAAAAAATTGTGAAAATTGCATTATTAAACAATGTTTTCTGAATTAAATGAAATATAATTATGCACAGAGTTGTATAAAAATAAAATGTGTCTGTGTACACAACCATTGAAACAGAAAACTTGCTGCAAATTTGCAAATCACACACATAACAGAACAGCAGAATAAGATAATTAAAGGAAAAATTAATAAAGCAATAAATAATTATTAGAACTTTACAGATGAAGACAAAATAAGTACATTACAACAGAATGTGGAGCAATGTGTGTGAAATGGACATTTAGGGCAAAATATTAAAATATTGGACTATGAACCTCATAGAAACAAGAGACTAATTAAAGAAAATTTTTATATCTAGAAAAACAGTTTCATTAATGAACCTTAAAAAATTATAAACAGCATTCTCAATAACTTAATTCAAAAATAGTAGACTTACAAAATGCATAAGGAAATGGTTTTAATTTATTAACTGGCAACTGCAAGAGGAACCCGGCAATAAAATTTTAAATCTTTCTGTGTAAATGAAACTTTTAATGCAGTTCCTATACATTGATAACAGGCCTTGATAAAATCTAGAGGCCAGAAACGTCTGTAAAAACAAAAGAACTCAGATGTGAAAAATAAGTGAAAGTTCAAATAAAATTAAGTATGTTAATCTGCTGACCAGTAATTGGGAGGTGCGGGTTCGAATCCCTCTCCAGGGCAATTTAACTTTCAAGTTTGATGAAAGAGTGGCTACATGGACAACAGTGAAAATAGAGCACATCAGTGCCAATGATTATACTTGAATAAGTGTTTTAATTGCTGTAAATAACATTTTATTTTATTTTTAATCTACAAGCAAAAACTATCTGCAAAATCTGCTGATAACTTGGAAAATATCTGAGTATGGCGTATGTATGTACATCTACATTCTGCTACTCTGATTATGCAATGCCAGTAGTTCAACTATTTCAACAAACACTTCTCATCTGTGCTCCAAGACAGCCAGGGTGAATGACCTGAACAGACACCTGCAGGACTATTTCTTCTCAGCCTTTAAGAACATGCTACATTTTTTCATGAACATTTCAATAGGAAAGTTGTTTGATTTCCCTGATGTCATAAAATCTCTGCAATCCATTGTGTGTTTTTCAGACTTCTTCAGTATCCATGTCTTTTGGGGAACAGTGTGCAGCTGGATTCTTTCTTCTTAATAGGTTTCAGAACACAACCGATTTCTTCCCTTCCGAACATTCCAGCACATACAAGTCTTGAGATGCATTTCACCACAACTCCACCTCAATGCGCCCACAACAACACAGCAGACCCTAAAATCCATTTTCCTTCACTCAGGGTCATGAATTACAAGCTCCCTTTGGCCCACGTTGCATTTTCCCTCATCAATTAGTCCCTGCAAATGTTCCATCGAAACCTCTGTTTAGTCTACGGACTGTCGTTGTCAGCTGGTATTCATGACTGTTTTGTTGCCTCTCCATGAGACACACAGCAAACAAAGATTTTTTGAGGTGCCATTTCACTTAGGAGACAAATTTCCTTGCCCTGAAATCCAAACAAAGCTCAGGAATTAATCAAAAATATCAATTGCCTTCATTGGCAATGCCATTTGCCCCCAAAATAATGAGGCAAATTTCATAATATCTTATCAAAAGATTCAGGTGGAAAAATTACTGAAAACCTTCAGAGTAACAGGAATGGGGTAGAACTGTTTCTTAGAAACTACAAAACCAATACTTAGCCACAAATAAACATTTATTTAATAAGTTTTTATGACAGTACAATTAATTGCTCAAAATGCAAGAGCATTATGGTGGAAGACAGAATTAGGGACCAGAATTTAAGGAACAACAGTTTTGCCACACAGAATTTGAACTTTGACAACCTCAGGAAAAACAGGGCTACAGTTAATCAGTACAAGTTGGAATGTCTTAGTGATGAAAAGTAGTTAGTTTTCTATGCTAATTCCAACACAAAGAACCACAACGCCATATAAAAAGAAATCAAAACTTTCCACTGTTTTCATTATGGGACATCTTTCATCTGTATGAGATGGCAGTTTTTCACCTGAAGGAAAAAGGAAATCAACAGCAAAACAAATTTTATGTCAGCTTTCAGGAATGTCCTGTTCATCCTTTATTTGTTTTAATGACTAAATAAGTCCTGAGCAGAAAATATTTTGTGAAATAATTATCTTTAGAGGATGGTTTTTAGCGTTATGAGTTGTATGCGGCATACAAAATCTAAATTTCAATGAGAATTATTAGGAACACTTACAGTACTCCGAGGCTTTTTCACCAGTATGAATCAGTCTGCATTTCATTGATAGATTCCAAAGACACATTCTTGCAGTTTTTTTGCATGGTAAAAGAAAGAAATGACCTGAAAGGGTGTTTTGTTCAGTAAGATCCACATGGCAACTTTCATACTTATACAGTTCTTCACCTGCATGGTTAAGAACTGTATAAGTATTTGAGATTTTATTTATATTCACTTTCACGTGAACAGACGAATATTTACATTCTGAATTCGTAGTACTTGGGCTAGATAATTTTTCTGAAGGAACTGGTGAAATTGATGTGTAAATCTCATTCCTCCTTTATTCTTCAACGATCTAGGGCTGAGATTTTGGTAAATGTGTAGATTAGCGTCTTAAATTAATTTGTCGGAAAAATTTTAGTACCTGGAAAAACTGAGACGTACAGATTTTAGGGTATGGAAATTAATGGCAAATGGTGCAGGAATTTCCTGTTTCAAATGTCTTTTAAAGATTTTTATCGTAATATTCACGGCATCACACTTACACGTAAATATTACGATAAGTCTTTAAAAGACATTTGAAACAGGAAATTTCTGCACCATTTGCCATTAATTTCCATAATATAAAATCTGTAAGTCGCACTTTTTCCAGGTACTAACATTTTTCTGACGAAATAATTTAAAACGCAAATCTACACACTTACCAACTATTTTACTTAATATCAGTATATATAGCAGAAGTTTTTTTCTAAAATTGAATTAGGTACGTAATTATCAGAATGAAAATGCTTACCACAAACAACAGTTGAAGGTGACTTGTCATTTGGAGCAAAATCCTGACGAGATATTGCTTTCAGCAACAGTTGCTTTAGGTTCTGATCTGAGGGTAACTCGTGGAATGAAAATCCCACATTTTTTCTTCTCAGAAGATGTGCACATCGGCACACATCAGTAAACCACTTTAAAAATAGGTAAGATTTTGTTGTGAAAACATCAGTTTGGTTTTAACTAAGGTTTTTTAAAAAGAAACACAAGAAAAAACGACGAACATACACAATCCAGCAATTCAAACGAGTTGTTTATACCTTGGAACGCAGTGCCATCTACCGGCTGAAATCGTCCCTAACGCCCACTGGCCAATCACCAAAAGTGTATTGTCTTCAACGTTAGTTATAGCCTGTTCTTCATCCAGTTCAGCCTTGCTCTTACCCAAAGTATAGTGGCTAGAAGAGATAGTGTGCCGTGCGCTTCTGCAGACGGGTTCTTGAAATCACATAGGGCGCTGAAGACAGCTTCGGTGCTATTGCTATGAACTACGCTCATAGATATACGTGCTTCTTGTTCCGTGCAGTATAGTAATTTCACTAAAATTAAAAAAAAATAATATCTCTCGTTAAAGGGCGGCGGAAAGTGGAGTTCGTTGACCGGACCCGAAATTTCGAATCGTGCTACACCCTCTACCTTCCCGCTTCCCCGGAACAAACAGAAGAAAAACAATACCTAAGAAGCTTTGTTGGGAATTAGGGCCACCCAACCATTTACCTAGAGGAACTTTCTAAGGCACATCACAACAATCGCACATATATCAAATAAAAAAATAATAAAAATAAAAATCTTGGTTCAAATTATTGCCCAGGCGGTTCCGCCTCCACTGTCTCGTTATCCTGCATTTTCAAAAAGTGTAAAAACGCGTGTTTCGAAGAAGAAACTATGTGCTTTATGGCTTGTCATGTACTTGAAAGAAGTGGAAGAAGAGAATTGCATACTTGAACTGTTCCACAAACGAATACCAATTGGTGCGATGTATTTATGTCGGAAAAATGAGTATACAGAAGTTTGATAGAAAACCATTTGCTCGGTGATGAACTTAAGTAGCATATTTCAGATTCACAAGGGAGCAGTTTAATTTCATTTTGATTCTTATTGAAGATAAAATAGCCTGTAATTCATATAATTGAGTGAAGAAGCCAATAAAACCAGCACAAAAACTTGCTCTCACTCTGAGGCAAGTAACTAGAGGAACAAGCATTATTCAAACAAATATTGTGTAATTGCGGATCATTTTTTTATGAAGTATGTATACACTGGAAATTTTTCTACATTAAAAATATTATATGAAATAGAGCAATGAATAATTCTGAAAAAGTCATTTTCGACAGTGTAGAATCCACAAAAACCCCGCATTGAAATAGGATAAAAATTATGCTTAATGTATTTATTTTTACTCATTACTGTCGCCCAGGACGTGTGCAAAAGCGTCTCCGAGGATGTTGCTTTTTCGAGTTGAATACTGTGGCATTTCTACAGTTACTGGAGTGGCACATTGGGAACGTGATGACGAGTAAGTAGCTGCTGCTCCTGTCATAGTCAGTCCAGGAGATGTTGATTGACAATCTACTGGGTTTTCGACTGATGGCTTCGAGGTCCATCACTGTATTGAAGATTTTCCTTTTAGCTTCGCTGTCAAGTTCGGGTGTGAATTTTTTGACAGTTGTAGCTATGGTCTTGAAAAAACAGATCAGTCTCGTCATCAGGTTCGGGCTCAACAATTTTAACCAAATATTTATCGGTCCTCTAGTCTTGGTTTTAGCAACTCCTGAAGACTGTTGTCTTTCTTGAATTCTGGCCGTTTGATTGAAACTTGGAGGAGGTGGTGAAAAATCTTCAAGTTCCTGTGCACCACTTGAATCACAAGTTGCATAGTCCTGTGTTGCAGCTGAGGTCAACAACCAGCGCAGTTTCTAGACAATATGACGCATCGGACAGAGATGCAGATATGCGGCCCCCACCCATTTCCTTTTTTTTATTTAGGCAATTAAATTTTAGCATTACTTTCTAATGTGAAGGAGGAGTTTTTCAACGCGGAGCAGTTTTCTAAAATATGGAAGAGTTTACTGATTTGTTTATACAGTCGGGACCAAAAGTCCTGCACCAGTAGATCGAAAGTAAAGTTTCGATGTTTGAAGTCAACTTATACAGCGTAATGGTAAAGTCAGAAATACATACTATACATCATTTTAAAGGAAATTTTATGCTGAATTCAATTATTTTTTCAGAATGTTATTACTAGTAACAGAAGTGAAGCTACAAAGAAAAGTACAGCGTCTAGTCATAAAAAGCAAAACATAGTGGAATTTGTGAAATTAGTGTACAATGCATTTAACGTAAAATTACTGTACAGTACATTATTGAAACTTGCAGGACACTTATAATAACTTACGAACAAGCAAACTACGCTTTAATATTTAATTGGATAACCACGGTTTCTTAGTAAAGAACTGCACCGTCTTGGCATGGAACTAATGAGCTTCTCTAGTTGTCCATTGGTGATAACACGGTGCCATGCGACCCTTACAGACTCAATTAATGCTGTTTTAGATGTAAATCCTTGTTGACGGATATTTTGCTTCAATCTCACCCACAGATTCTCTATGGGATTAAGATCCGGTGACTGTGCCGGCCACTGAAGTTTTCTTATAACTTTTCGATTAAACGACTCGTCAACCAACTTTGACCGATGACATGACGTGTTATGTGCTGAAAGATAACATTCCGCAAACCCATGTCTTGTGCAGATGGTAGCAGTTTGGACCCCAAAATATCCACATATTTCGATCCATTCAATGTGCCATAACGGCCAACACCACTGGTTACAAGCAAAAGTACAGCGTCTAGTCATAAATAATCTACTGCAAGGCCAGACGCCTAGATGCCTACCTTGAAAGTACCTGACAATGTTGCTTCGTCATTTGAAATACAGAACCATAACATCACCGAACGTGGGTGTTTGATTGTTGGCTGGGTGCAGCATGCCTTATATTTTCACCAGCCCGACGACGTACATAATTATTTCCATTATTAGAGAAAATAGTAATAGTTGTTTCATCACTGAAAAAACATTTTTCCATTCATCATCCAATTCTAGTGTGCCTTGGCCCAAGCAATTCTTTTGAGCCGTTGTTGTTCAGTAAGGAAAGGTTATCGTGTAGTCGGCCCATTTTCTTGTCGCCTACGACGAACTATACGTGCAGATGTAATAATGCCTACTTCATTCTCCCACTCATTTCTTAAATCTGTGGCTGTTTTATACCTTGATTTTAAGGAACGACGAATCAACATGCGATCATCACGTTCAGTACACAGCCTTGGTCGACCTGTTCTTTTTCTGTTTCCCACACATCCAATTTCTGCATCTCTTTTAATGTTGCGCAAGACAGTGGAATGATCACAGCCACATTTAACACCAATTTTGGCACCGTGTTATCACCAATGGACAACTAGAGAAGCTCATTAGTTCCATGCCAAGAAGGTGCACCTTGTTACTAAGAAACCGTGGTTATCCATTTTAAATATTAAAGCGTATTTCGCTTGTTGGTAAGTTATTTCAAGTGTCCTGCAAGTTTCAATAATGTACTGTACGGTAATTTTACGTTAAATGCATTGTACACTAATTTCACAAATTCTACTATTTTTTGCTTTTTATGACTAGACGCTGTACTTTTGCTTGTAACTTCACTTCTATTACTAGTAATAATATTCTGTAAAAATATTTGAATTCAGCATAAAATTTCCTTTAAAATGATGTATAATATGTATTCCTGACTTACCATTATGATGTATAAGTTGACTTCACACATCAAAAATTGACTTTCGGTCTATTGGTGCAGGACTTTTGGGGCAGGATTGTAGCTTGCAATTGTCAAACTATAAATGACAAATAACGACGAAGCAACACATTGTCAGGTACTTTCAAGGTAGGCATCTAGGCGTCTGGCTTCGCAGTATAGATTATAAAATTATAAGGTACATTCTTAATATTTCTTATGTGAACATGGTAGTAAAATCTAATAAAGAACACTTAACGCATTCATCCTCAGCTGCTTAAAATGCGCCCGTGCCGCAAGCCTTCTCAGCAAATATTGGGTTGCATGCGTAATATTTGGCATGCGTACATAGGTAATAAAGAGCATACAACACATTGTTCCTGATACGTTTACAAGGCTGCAGACCCTTTTAGGAAATTTTCAGTTACAAGTTGAATATTTGGCATGCGTACATAGGTAATAAAGAGCATACAACACATTGTTCCTGATACGTTTACAAGGCTGCAGATCCTTTTACGAAATTTTCAGTTACAAGTTGAATATTTGGCATGCGTACATAGGTAATAAAGAACATACAACACATTGTTCCTGATACGTTTACAAGGCTGCAGACCCTTTTAGGAAATTTTCAGTTACAAGTTCAATATTTGGCATGCGTACATAGGTAATAAAGAGCATATAACACATTGTTCCTGATACGTTTACAAGGCTGCAGACCCTTTTAGGAAATTTTCAGTTACAAGTTCAATATTTGGTATGATTCTGAGTCACTTAAGTCCTCTATGCTGCGGGCCTTTTCGGTAGTAATTGGGCTAGAAGATTAATATTTAGTATGTGAACGTCTGAAATAAAAATAATAAAAACTGGGCCTGCGGACTAGACGTCTGATAAGTACCTGAAGATCGATGCGTTAAATGGAAATTTTGCGAACAGCTTAAAAAAAACGGGATCTGAAGTGCTTATGTGGAAAACAAAAGACTTTGGTTGTGTGAACTTTGAAATTTAAAGGAATTTAACATGAACAGTGAATGACATTTGCAAATTTCTTTTGCAAAAGAATCATCCGAGGTGGGAAAATAGTTTTTGTTTTGAAAATGAACATTTGTTGCCATGTGAACATAAACAGCTTAGGTGCATATGTAGAAGCATAATTATATTGTGGTGCGGTACACTCAGAATTCTTGAGATGTATGCCAAAAATAAGGGAAAAACCAAAATGCCTGTTTACATTTTCTTGCTCCGTAAGTCAAAAATAAGGTAAAACGAAAATGACTATTTACATTTTCTTGCTCCGCAAGTCAAAAATAAAGTAAAACGAAAATGACTATTTACATTTTCTTACTTCGTAAGTCAAAAATAATATACACTGAAGTGCCAGAAAAACTGGTACACCAGTCTAATACTTGGTAGGTTCCCCACGGGAGCGCAGGACTGCAGAAAATACGACGGGGCATGGACTCCACTAGCTCCTGGGAATATGCTGTAGGCAATGCACACCATACTTCCTGCAGAGCGTTCCATAATTCAGGTGTACTCCGAGGTCTCGGATTCCTGTGTTCGATAGCGCGTTACATGGCATCCCAAATGTGTTCTATCACGTTCAGATCTGGGGACTTGGGTGGGATTGCCAACACCCCAAACTCAGATGAATGCTCCTCTAACCATAATGTGGCGTCCCGACACTTGTGTGGAGGCAGGGCTGTTAGAATACTAGGACTGGGTCATTCCTTTGAAGAAACTTTGCCGCCACGGATTCCCTCAGTGGTGACAGTTGACCTGCTTCTGACATCACTGTGTTGGAACCATGAAGCTGCTGTGAAGGGTTTCTACTTTCGCTATATTCTTTCCTTTGCTTTTTTGTGGATAATTATTCATCTCTTAGAACTTGCTTTTTGAGAAATCGTTCAGTTAATTTACGTTGAAATACTTATAATAATAACGAGTTGTGCTGTGGCTACTTGTAAGAACCATTACGAAAAAACTAAAGGTCGGTATATTGTGTACCATGCATTTCCTTTAAAAAAACCAGATTTGGTGAAGGAATGACAGAACAAGTGCTATAGGTTAGACTCTATGAATGTAGAATTTGCAGTGATCATTTTCATTCTTCCGATTACGAAGATGATTTAAAAAATCGCGTACTTCGACTCCTGGAGAAAACAAATTGTGAAACAAAACGCGGTGCAGATTCAGAATCTGCCGAACTGTCAACAAAATGGACACTGTGTCACTCCACGAAGTAACAGAAAGCACAAACGAGATAGTTTAAAAAGCGCTTTCGATCGGATGGATATTTTAAGTCTGAAAAAGATTTGTGTGCAAGAAACGCGGGATATCTGTTATGAAGTTGATTAAACATCAGGGAATATCAGTTCTTCCTGTATCAAAATAACTGAGGAAAATAGATTGCTGCTTGAAAATGTTGCATCCTTTAAAAAATTAATTGAAATTTTAAAAATCAGTAGTTACAATGGCTCTGAAATCCTGCGGTATTGAAGATGCATACATTAATATTATTAGTAACATCTATGAAAATGCAAGTGCAAAGATTCGGCTGTTTGAAAATACAACACACATAAAAACTGGAAAAGGAGTGAGACAAGGTGACACCATATCTCCGAAGCTCTTTAATGCCACATTGGAAAATGTCTTTCAATCACTGAACTGGGAAAACAAAGGGATAAAGATTAATGGAGATTATCTAACCCACCTTCGTTTTGCTGATGACATAGTCATTTTTGCAACTACCCCATCAGAGCTACAGAGTATGATCCAGCAACTTGCTGACAAGAGTAAAGAAGTGGGATTAAAAATGAACTTTCAGAAGACAAAAGTGACGTACAATGCTTTTACAAGAAATGAAGATTTATCGATTGATGGAGAAAAGCTGGAGATAACAGACACGTACGTTTATCTTGGACAGCAGATATCAAGTGAGGGTCACATTGATGAAGAAATTAATCGGCGTACAAAACTTGCCTGGAGAGCTTTTGGAAGAAACAGCATAATTTTCAAGAGCAATATGCCATTATGTCTTAAAAGAAAAGTGTTTGATCAATGCATCCTTCCAGTGCTTACGTATGGTGCAGAGACGTGGACCTTAACTAAAAGAGACATACAAAGGCTGCAGACAACTCAAACAAGCATGGAGAGGTGCATGCTTGGTGTAACCAGGAGAGATAAGAAGAGGAACACGTGGATCCGAAAAATGACAAGAGTGGAAGACATCATGATCAGAGTTAAATCCCTGTAATGGCAATGGGCTGGACATACTGCCAGAAGGACAGACCATCGATGGACAGCCGAAATTTTAGATTGGATTCCAAGGGACAGGAAAAGACCCAGAAGAAGACCACATGGGAGATGGGTGGATGAAATTCGAAAGTATGCGGGAGTGACATAGAGGAGACTGGCACAAGACAGACCGTTGTGGAGGAAACTTGGGGATACCTTCGTCCAGCAGTGGATTGATAATGGTTGACAATGATGATGATGATGATGATAAGTGCATATATAGCTGTAATTCAGAAAGCAAAAGTATCTGATGTTCAACTAAAGTGGGGGCCACTGTACAAAAATATATATTAATTAATTCATAGATTTTTAACAATGGTATGCAAAAGAATAAGGACATTGTGCTACCTTTCTGGTTCTTTTAAAATTTCGCGCATTAAAAGTTCGTAATTTGAATGTAGTACATTAAAATACTGATTTATAAAAATGTCGCAGACTCACTATAAAAACACCGCAAATAAAGTTTAAGGAAAAACGAAAAGAAAAGCATACGAAAAAATTTGCGATTTTATTATTGCTGTTCGAATTTTAAGAAATTAAACAGAGAAGGAAACGTGGAAAAGAAAATCCTTTTTCCCCTTCAGGTGATCTATTTGCGCAATCTCACAGATCAAATATGTTTTAATGCACACATCTGGTGGATGGTGCAAGATGTTGACAAGAAAACTTATGACCTGAAAATGTAAACGTATTGTGTGTATAACGAAAATTTTAATTTGTCATTAACAGATACCCCAGTCTTTTCTCTTACTTTTTAATTATGTTAAATACCCAGAGAATGAATCATTTGTTATATTTCTTAACAAGAGCCACTGAAATGCTCGTTAGCTTTCATTCCCTCACTGCAGCCATCCAGCTGTCAGCTCCGTTCCAACATACTGACGTCACACGCTAGCGTTCGTAGGGATCCGCGTGTCCGAAGCCTATGACCCAGCCCTTGTATTCTTTTTTTTTTTTTTTTGATTGGAGGTTTAACGACCACCATGAGCAACTCAATGGGCTATAAGCAGTCACCCGTCCCTAATTTAGGGTCACTGGTTCCAGGGAAGGGAGAGAGCCAGGGCCGTAAGACAAACACAACGTCCATGCCTGACGGGATTCGAACCCGGACCCCTTACGGACGTATGATCAGAGGCCAACTCCTTAGACCACTGCGCCACCGGGGCGGCCCCTTGTATTCTAACAGCCCTGTGTGGAGGTGCATTGTCCTGTTGGAACACGCCCAACCCACGATAACAATCTTTAAAAGACATTTAAAACATGAAATTTCTGCACCATTTGCAATTAATTTCCATAATATAAAATCTGCACGTCGCATTTTTTCCAAGTACTAACATTTTTCTGACAAAATAATTTAAGACACTAATCTACACATTTACCGAAATGTCACCCCTGCCGGTATTACTATATCACTTGTCTGAAAACGTAAAAATAAAAATTATCTGTTGCAGTAAAGCATTATTCTGCCTGCTTTACAAGAGCAGTCAAAAGACTACAGAAATTTCACAATTATTTGTCTAAAACACCGTTGATCGAATGAGGCGACGTTATTTCGGTGGATTGAATGCATTGCGAAACTATGTAGACTTATTTCCTATCTTCCTTCTTAATTGCACATGAAATTATATGACCTACATTAAGAATCCCTTTCTCTGCTAGTCTGCTTTGATGCATAGTGAAGTTTTTGTAGAGACCAGAAATTTCATTATCTCAAGGATTGAGTGCTAAACAGCCATTCCTAATAGGACCACGCGCGACGTTATCCGTATTAAAAGAAGTTTGTTTACGTTTGCGCAGCGCCCCTGTAGTTCATTGAGGTTGTCAATAACCTTAACGCAACCCACACATGGAAACAACATGTGTGTTGGTGTGGTGTATATATGCTGTAGAACGTCGAGGGGTGTGATGGAAACCATTTCAATAGTAGGCTGGAAAAAAAAAAAAAAAAAAAAAAAAAAGGATTTCCTTTTTGCAAGTCTTACCCCCCCCCCTAATTTATTCCTTTTGATATAAAAATATATAAAAAGTTTGAGCTATATATTCTTATATTTAGGTGTAGCTCAAGTGACTCAAAGATTACGAAAATTATGAAAATTCAACAAATTATGAGTATTTTAATTTATTATAAACAACTCGATATATATTTAAATACATTAATATTGGATAACTTGTTTAGTTTATTGTTCATGTTATCAGTCTGACAATAACAAACTCTAAATTTATTGCTTTCACAAAGGCTCAGTCTGTTTCCTGCTGTTAGGGTACATTTTATAATGGTTCTTAACAACTTGCAGCAGGAATTGTAGCTGCATTCCATCATGTGTTATTAATCCACTGTACTCCTGAATGAGTGCCACACCATGTTCAGCATGGTCATTAACAACTTTTAGAGACTCGATTGTTTCTATAGCCTGCTTGTAGTTGTCTCTGACCTCCCACAATTCTGGATCGACCGCGAGAAATCCATCTGGAAGTTCCAACATTCAGAACAGTGTCATATACTTGGCTGTAACAAAATCTTCCAAGTTTTTGTTCTTCAATGAATGAAAAGCAACAGTGATTTGCTTGGAATGATTTTGATCTTCTTGGTCTTGGTCTTGGTCTCCTTCATTCTGCATGGCACTTATCATCAATATTTTGGTTGATGCACTGACCCAACTGTCAAAGAGAAAGCTAAACCAAGTTCCTGTGATAAATACCTCAAGTGATTGGAAAACTTACATGATGTTGACTTTGAGATGGTTGAATGGATTGACGAGTATTCAATTAGCGACTTCAACAGCAACAGGCCATTGTGAGGAGCACTTGAAGCTTGAGACTCAGAGATCCAGGCTTTCAGGTAGACACGTACTACGAAAACACACACATCATGTAATTCTTCCTCTTCTTTAGAAGTCAGTTTGAATTGAGCCTTGAACATCCAGATATTGAGGCTGTATATCCCTTTTAGCATCCAGCGGGCATGGTGAATTGCTCCGGGTGACATAAATCACACTCTTCTGGCAAGAACAGCACCAAGAAAGATAATCACAAGTTCTGAGAATGTTGCATAATCACGCCTTGGCTGACTCTGTCCTAGATGCTTGTTTGCATAATCGATGGTAACTTGCTTTATATCTTCTACTAGATTTGCGACATCAGGTGCAATCCCTGGTTCATACTTGTCACTATCTATGAATCTCTAGCATTCCTGTAAGCATTTGAACACTGCAACCTTGGGAGAAGATGCGACTCCCATACACACTTCGAACACTGCACCAATCATCAGTTCCATAATATGATGCCTGCATGCCAGTGACAAGAGCTCCTTCTCAAGCTTTTGCTCTAGGAGGACACCGGCACCAGCAATATGAGCAGCCTTTGAGCTGGTCGTGTCAAAACACATAGCGCAGATGCTGTTGGCTATACCCGTCTTTAATAGCTTCAAAGCCAGCAGCAGCCTGAGCATCGCCTGTTCTGGATGGAAGCTTGGAAACTGTAACTGAGAAACTTCTCCTTTCCCAGAAACTAATACTGATCATGGATCAGTTTGCCATCCCAGTGAAAAACAAGGGGAACGTTATCTTGAAACTTGGCCTTTATGTTTGCAGATATCTGGACTCTGTGTTTTGCTCTTTGTCAGCAAATTGAGTCTCTATTTAGAGACAGTTCATCAATGTTCTGTCCTAAGCTTTTCGCAGTTTCTGCTATAACAAAAACGGCCTTTTAGTCCCGACACTTTTGTCGATCTAGAGCTGCTGCGAGTTCTGAAGTAACTAGTTTTTTGCCAGTTTCCTTTTTTGTACCTCAAATTTGATGTCTCCAACAGCTTTTTCAATCGCATTGTCCTCAGTTTCCATCACCATCTTCTGCTGAGTTGTTTATAGAATCAGTAGATGAAACTAGTTCAGCGTTAAATTTTACTTCGAAGAGCTCAAAACATGACATCTACACAAAATGGCCCGATTTAAGCTTTTGTGTAGATGTTTGCACAGATAGTTTAGTTCTGCCATCTCTGATCCTTGATGTGAAGCTTAAATAAATTAAAAAGGGGTGGAGGTAGTCTAATGTTCCAAGACCTATAATTATCATCTACATTAGAAACTTCACTATCATTGAGCTACCCCTAAATGTTCAATTGTGCTCATACTTTGCCCAATTTTTTTTTCATAAAAAGGAACAAAATTGAGAGGGTAAGGTCACATTTCCATAGTTTAAAAATAAGTTCCACCCTACGCTCGAGTGCTTTAGTGATATCCATCACGTCTCACACACGACATTTTGTACTTCATGCTCCTAATCTTTTTATCACGCAGGCATTCCTGAATTTTATCCACCCATGACTTTTTTAGCCTTCCACCTTTTTTCTTGCCACTTCAGCTGAAGAAATTTAGAAATCAGTTGAGGTATGAAACCTTACTTCATCTGCCTTATTGACATGATATATCCCATATGGGCTATGACTTCAAGCACCTAGACACCTTTCTGCTGGGTAAATACAGTAGTTTCCCAGTCAAACATAAGTTCAGGTATGAAACCTTATTTCACCCACATTATTCACCTGATCTATCTCCTATGGGCTATCACTTCTTCAAGCACCTGGACACCTTTTTACTTAATAAATAGCTTCCCAGTCAAATATCAGTAGAGGTATGAAATCTTACTTCATCCTCCTTATTCATCTGACCTATCCCCTATAGGCTATCACTTCTTTAAACACCTGGACACCTTTCTGCTGGTAAATAGTTTCCCAGTCAAACATCACTTGAAAACACATTTCACGCGTTCGATAAATCCCAAAGCTCACCATTTTTTCACAATGGCTGACCGAAGCTAGTATCTCATTTACAAAAGTGTGTTGCCATTGACAGTGATTATTTTGATTAACACAATTTACATTGAGTGTTTTAAGTTTCCATCAATATTCCAACATTTTATATGCAATAATCTGATATCATCCACAGTAACTGATTTTCCAGCTTGCTTTCATCCTAAATTTTCAATTGACTTTACAAGAACAAAATCAGTTGATAATTTAGTATACACACAATTATGGAAAACACTTAATTTAAACAAAATGAGTTGGCATTGCTATTTTCTGCCTATGAACACTGGAAGACATGGATGTTATGACTGATGGAAAGAAGTGTCACAGAATGCATTCAAAGACAGCGACTAGATCCAATATTACTTAGGAATGCCCCAACATCTCCCATTCCAAGACCCAAACCACACATAAAACTCATCACCAAAGTGTTTCACTGCTGCAGCAGAGATTAAAAGATTACATACACCAGCTTCAGCAATCTCTTGAAGTATTACCATCAGACAAACAGCTGTAACAAACAAAACACTCACAGAAAGAAAGCATTTGTTGCCAGGCAAAAAAAACAAAATAAAAACAGGACCTTAATCAATACAAATTTAACAATTGTAACCACAGCAGGGGTACACAACATTATAGACAGCAATAATGATTTTGTATACTGTGCTAGACAATCCATCTGGAACAGAAATTACAAGTGATAGTCTGAAGGAGATATGTCTAGTAAGTTGGATGGCATACAAGCTTCCACCCAAGTTCTTTGATAGCGTTTCTGGTCAATGAAGCGGATTGGCCACGAGCATTATCTTGAAGGAGCAAAACTCCCTTTCTGTTAACCAGTGTTCTTTCTCTTTCAGGTCTTTATGCGTACATTTAATTTGTTCACAGTACACTGCAGTAGTGATCGTTTGGCAGTGTTGCAGGTGTTCATAATGAACACCACCATGTGCTGTCCACCATACACACAGCATAGCTTTACATGGATGCAGTGCTGAATTCAATGTGATAGGAACTGAGTCACTGGTGGACAACCTATGTCTGGAACCTTTTCGGGTGCTGAACTGGACCCACTTCTCATCACATGTGAGTACCCTATCCAAAAACTGTTCTTTGTCACAGCGAGACAGCAATGCAAGACAAGCTGAGACACGTTGCTGTTTGTTCACAGCAGTCAATTTGGGGGTGGCCCAGTTAGACAATTTGTATTACCTATTTGCATGCAGATGTCTTTGGGCGGTTTCATCACTAACACCAAATGACTGGGCTAGTTCCTCGAATGTTTGGCTACTGTCATACTTAATAGCAACTTTCAGGGTTTCTGTGTCAAGGAGGACATGATGATCACTCACATCAAATTGTTGTGATTTTCCAAAAGCATTTTTCATACATATTAAATAGTAGGGCAAATAGGTGAGCTTATATCACAGAGTGCTACAAACAACATAAATTAATTTTTAACACATCACAATATGTAAAAGTTTTTGACCTGAGGAGGCTGTAGATTGACAGCGTGCATCCCTTAAATAAAATATTGCATTAATTAGCCTAAATTAGCATCCGTAAATTAGTTGCATGGATTTCTGGCCCAAAAATACACTTTTAATTTAAACACAACTATTGGCACTTTATGAAGTACAATTATTGCTTCTGACAGGTCACTATGAACAACATTGTAATTTTTAACAGACTGCACAACCCACATATCAATGTTATGACAGTGACTCAATCGCCTTGTCACGTTATTTATTTTTTGTATCTCTCCTGATTGGCAGTAATTCCGTACAAGGAACATTCAATCATAAAGAATCAGATAAATCTCTACTAACAATTCTTGATGTGAGGTAATCCTAACACATTTCACTTCACAAACTTGTCGAAAATTGGAACCTCTGTGGCTTCCTTTTTCAGTAACCAACTGTACCAAATTCATTGTTCTGAGAAATGGGCTACAGCCTATCTTAATTTGCTGTTCTTCTGAGAAAGGGACGGCAGCATATCTTTTTCACACACACAAACAAACATTTGCCATTTCAGATCCGAGCCAGCCAGTTGAATGATCTCCGCAGTCACTTGCTGCACCAGTTTTCACCAGCTTTAAAAGAACGCTCTTTCATGAACTTTTCAGCAGGAAAGTTGTTCAATTCCCATTGGTGTCATACAATCTCCACAATCCATTGTGTTTATCAGACTTCTTTTACATCAGTGTCCTTTGGAAGATACTTCTTTCATATCTGTGTCCTTTCGGGCACAGCATGCAGCTGGACTTCTTTCCTTTGTGGATCCCGGAAAACAACAGATTCCTTCTCTTCTAAACATTCCGGCACATACAAAATCTTGAGATGCATTTCATCGCTACTCCACCCAACATAAACTTAAGAGCCCCTACCCCTTGGCATAAGCCACAATCTTCCACATAAATGTTTCCTGCAAACGTTGTATCGAAATCTATGTTTAATCTAAGAATGTGGAATGTACAAAACAGTTGGAATGATATTTACAACTGTTTTGTAACCTCTCAACCAAACACACAGCAAAACAAGCCAATTCTGAGTGGTACCGTTTCACTTTGGTGACATCTTCGAAATCCAACCAAGGCCGGTGAAGTAAAAAAAAAAAAAAAATTGTTTCACTGGCCACACCCATTCATCCTAAAAATAACGAGGCAAATTTCATAACAATATCTTATCAAAGGATTCATGTAAGAAATTCCTGAAAACCTTCAGAGTAACAGGTATGAAGTAGAAGTATCTTATCAAACTGCATCCAGAAGAAAAATAAAACACTTATTTAGGCATGGATATAGATTTTATTTAAAGCTTTTATGATAGCACAATTAACTGCTCAAAATACAAGAGCATTATAGTGGAAGATAGACTTAGGAACTAGAATTTAATGAACAGTCTTGCAACACAGAATTTAAACTGTGACAACCTCATGATAAACAGGGCATCAGTTAATCTGTACAAACTGGAATGTACTAGTGATAAAAGGCATTTTTCTATGCAAAAAAACAAATAACCTATGTTTCCATTATAGAACATCATTCACCTGTAGTACGAGACAGCAGATATCACCTGAATGAGCAAGGAAATCAACTGCAAGATGGATTTCATATCAGCTTTTCAGGCATATCCAGTCCAGTATGTAAACATATAATGGTGAGTAAGTTAATAAGTTATGAGCAAACACTTCCCTGATAATATTTTGTGGTAAAATTATGCTCTGTGGATGTCTTTTAGCTTCAGGAGTTGTATGTGGTATATACAAACTAACTTTCAATAATAATTTCTTGCAACACTTCCAGTATTCCTAGGAGTTTTTTTACAAGTGTGAATCAGCCTGCATACGAATTTTAAAGGCACGTTTTTATAACGTTTTGCATGCTCAAAAGAAGTGACCTGAAAGGTTTGTCTGCTGAGTAAATTCCTCATCACAACTTTCACATTTATGCAGTTCCTTACCTGCGTGGATAAGCAAATTACATGACGGATGGCTATCCTATATTTCTTATTGTACATTTTGCAATTGCCCAGTTTTACATTTCACCAATATGAATGAGCAGATGACTCATCAGATGGCTTTTCCTTTTCCCAAAAAAATTTATGGCTGCACCTTTCACAATCATGACGAATTTCACCTGACTCAGTAAATGAACTTACAGGTAATTTGTTTTAACTGCTTAATGTTGCTCTTCAGTCATTTTCACTGGGGGTGCACAAAAAATGCCCTGAAAAAGTACTTTTCAATTAGAATTTTTTTGTGGCACGCTTCACACTGACAAATTCTCAACTGTGTGGATTAGCAAGTGAGATGTAAGCTGGCATTTCCGAGAAAAATTCTTACTGCAAACTTTACACGTGTATGGTTTTTCACTTGTGTGACTGAGCAGATGCTTTTTAATATTAACCTTATGTGCATATTTCTTAAAGCAAATGTTACACTCATGTGGTTTCTCTCCTGTGTGACTGAGTAGATGCTTTTTAAGATCACTTTTCTGTACAGATTTCTTAGGGCAGACCTCACACTTGTATAGTTTTTCACCTGTATGACCGAACAGATGCAATTTAAGCGAATTTTTCTGTGCAAATTTTTTAAAGCACACCTGACAATCGTACGGTTTTTCACCAGTGTGAAGGCGCAAATGCTCTTTAACAGAACTTCTCCAAGTAAATTTCTTACGGCAGATCTCACACTCATGTGGTTTTTCACCTGTGTGACAAAGCACGTGACTTTTAAGTTCAGATTTCTGTGCAAATTTCTTATGACAGACATCACACTGGTGTGGTTTCTCACCTATGTGGGTGAGCAAGTGAACTGAAAGATGACCTTTCTGAGAAAATTTCTTGTAGCACATTCCACACTTGTGTGGTTTTTCACCCGTGTGACTGAGCAGATGGATATTAAAAGAATTTCGATGTGCATATTTCTTGAGGCAGATCTCACACTCATGTGGTTTTTCACCTGTGTGATTGAGCAGATGCTCTTTAAGAGCACATTTCTGACCAAATTTCTTAAGGCAGACGTCACACTTGTGTGGTTTTTGACCTGTATGAATTAACAGATGCTTTTTAAGATCACCTGTCCGCGCAAATTTCTTATAGCAGGCCTCACACTCGTGAGGTTTTTCACCTGTGTGAATAAGCAGATGATTTTTAAGAGTACGTTTCTGGGCAAACTTATTAAGGCAGAACTCACACTCAAGTGGTTTCTCATTAGAATGATTGTATACATCTTTGTTATGGTGAACATCACCCTTGGGTAGTGTTTTAACTGTATGACTAAGCAGATGATATTTCAGAGACGCTTTCCATGTAAATTTCTTATGGCAGATGTTACACTCATGTGGTTTTTCACCTGTGTGAAGGAGCAGATGCTTTGTAAGATATGCTTTCTGCATAAATTTCTTATGGCATTCCTTACATGTGTATGGTTTTTCACCTGTGTGACTGAGTAGATGATATTTAAGTGCACCTTTTTGTGCAAATTTCTTGAGGCAGATCTTGCACTCTTGTTGCTTTTCACCTGAGTGAAGCAGCATATGATTTTTAAGATTATATTTCTGTGTAAATTTCTTATTGCAGACATCACACTCGTGTGGCTTTTGACCTTTGTGGATCAGCAAGTGGGTTGAAAGTCCGCTTCTCTGAGAAAATTTTTTATGGCACAGTGTACACATATGTGGTTTTTCACCTGTGTGGCTGAGCAGATGCAGGTTGAGCTCACCTTTCTGTCGAAATTTTTTATGACAGATCTCACATTCATGTGGTTTTTCACCTGTGTGGTGGAGAAAATGAATTTTAAGGTCATATGCTCTTGCAAATTTCTTACAGCAGACCTCACACTCGTGTGGTTTTTCACCTGTATGGGTGATAAAATGACTTAGAAGGAGATCTTTTCTTCTAAATTTCTTATGGCAGACCTCACACTCATGTGGTTTTTCACCTGTGTGGATGAACAAGTGTGCTGAAAGCTGGTCTTTCTGGGCAAATTTCTTATGACACAACTCACACTCATGTGGTTTTTTACCTGTGTGAATGAATAGATGTCTTTTAAGTGTACTTGTAGAGGACAATTTCTTATGGCAGGTCTCACACTCATATGGTTTCTCACCTGTATGGGTGATTAAATGAGTTGAAACGTGAGTTTTTCTTCTAAATTTCTTATGGCACACTGTACACTCATATTGTTTTTCAGTAGTGTGAATGAAGAGATGGCTTTTAAGATCACCTTTTCTTGCAAATTTCTTATTGCAGACTCCACATGCATGCGGTTTTTCACCTGTATGGGTAATAAAATGATTTAAAAGAAGAATTTTTCTTCCAAATTTCTTATGGCAGACATCACACTCATGTGGTTTTTCACCTGTGTGCATGACAAAGTGTGCCGATAGTTGGTATTTCTGAGAAAATTTCTGATAACACACCTCACACTCATGTGGTTTTTCACCAGTGTGAATGAATAGATGCCTTTTAAGTATACCTGTAGATGAAAATTTCTTATGACAGATCTCACACTCATGTGGTTTTTCACCTGTGTGAGCGATTAAATGAGTTGAAAGATATGTTTTTGATAGTTTCTTGTGGCATATTTTGCATTCCTTCAATGTATGTGTACTTTTAGAATGAGTCAGTTTCTTAGGCAACATTCTTCAGGGAGGATGTTTCAAAACGTATTTTGCACAGATTTTAAGGTCTCTGAAGTGCTGAAATTGTCACTTGTTTGAAATGTCATTTCTGGAAAAATTCCATAAAAGGGATCATGCATTTGTGAGATCCCGGACAGATCTACAAATAATTGTTTTTTTAGGTCAGTCTTTTCTTGATGAGTGCAGCAGACTGTCTTGTCTCAGCTCATCACACTGGCATCAACTTGTCTTCTGTATGAATTCACATTCTAGGACAAATTTTGATAACTGAAAATAAAAATATCTAGATATGAATTTTCCAACTTATTTCACATTGAAATCAAATTACTCAGTAAAATTTAAGATTGTGCACATGTAAAATGGAAACATTTATAATGTATTACAGGCAATCCTTGTTACAGTGAAATACGATACAATGTAACTTTTGTTTTAACAAAAATAAAATCAAAAATCCTATAGGGGTAATGCATTTTTAATTTTGATAAAATAAATTAATTTAATGAATTATTCATTAAGCAACAAAAAATATTTCCAAGGAAAATTTTATCATTTAGAAGAAACAGTATTAACAATTGGAGAAAAACTGTTGGAATTCAGGTTCTTGCATTTTGTAAACAGAAACTAACACAATTTTCAGATATGGCACTCATTTTTTTCTCTATTTTTGAAATGAGTTGAAACAGAAAGTAATTCTCTTAATTGTTCCTACTCTTCGAAAAGAGCAGGAACAATTAAAACAACTTTGTAATGATCCGAATTTAGCATTAGTGGCGTCTGATGAAACAAACCGAATCCTTATTTTAAATAAACTCCGATATAAAGAAAAAAAATGTGTGAAGGTATTGGAAAAATTCCACACAGTGTCGTAGCTAAGGACGCAACCAAGGCTACTGTTGCAGCCCTTAGACGTTTGAGAAACCACTCATCACTTCCTAGCATCTTAGCAGATCCTTTACACCCTCCTAGTTACTGTAGGGTACCTGACTTATTTGAATGAATACATTTCTTACATCTGCTAACTGCATTCCTTTGCAGTCAGACACCATCAACTCACTCAAAAACTCAGTTGACAGATTAGCTAAGAAAGAAACTCTTCAATCCTTCATTGGTGATATATCACCCTCTCCTTACTTTAGAACTCCGAGGCTTTTCCTGAAAGTGAAACTGCATAAAGCTGGTAACCCCATCAGACCTTTAGTTGAATATTCTTTTTCTCCAGCAGTAAACCTTGAAAAGAGATTGGTCCTCAAATGCAAATCCCTGGCAGCCAACCATCCTCATACTGTTGTCTCTACTTCAAACTTCATCCACAAACTTCCTAATTCCTTTTCTCCTAGTGTTAATCTGTATACTCTTGATGTAGAATCTTTGTTTCCCTCTGTACCATATTTTGATTCCTACATGCTCCTCATGAAGAAATTGATTCTTCAATTTGAACCCCCGGTACTCTTATCAAAGATCTTTATGATTGTTTCCACACTATTCATCAACACAGTTGTTTTGTTTTCAACAAAATTGTGTATAGGCAACAATCTGGTCTCCCCATGGGCTCACCTCTTTCCCTCCCTGCTTGCAGAAATCTACATGCAACATATTGAAGTTTCCATCATTCCTCAACACCCTTTTCAACCTTCCCTATGGTTAAGATATGTAGACGACATTTTCATTAGCTGGCCACATTCCGAGTCTGAACTACAGACACTGATCAACTCCATTACGGAAAAATTTCCTTCCATTAATCTCACTATATCTAAGGAAGTAAACCACAAAATTGATTTCCTGGATGTATCTATCTGCAGAAACGCTGATCTCTCCATTACTCGTTCCGTCTATCGTAAACCTTCTGCGGCCACTAACATCATTCCCTACAAATCTTTCACCCTGCATCTCTACAAGCTTGCAGCATTGAAGTCCTACATCCACAGGGCTCATATCATTTGCAACAACCAACTCTCTCTTCAAGAAGAACTCTCCAAAATTTCTACAATAGCACTCTCTCATGGTTTCCCTGCTCTTACAGTCAACTCCCTCTTAAAGAAATATGAAAACCATTCGAAAATTGAATGCCTCCTTCCTCAAAAGAAAGAAGACCTGAAATTCTGTGGTTCTGTTCCTTACCATCCTTCCTATGCTTATAAGTTACAGATTCTTTTTAGAAGTTTTGGTTACCATCTTGTCATTAAATCTACCCCAAACATCTTGAAACTTTTACAAAGGGATAGGGACAAAGTTGAAAGCCTGAACCTCCCAGGAGTTTACTGCATTCCTATCTCTTCTTCTACTGGGGATAACTTATACATTGGAAGCACATACAGGAGCATTAGCCACAGAATTTTAGAACATAAAAAAGATGTTTCGAAAGCTAATCCTAATACTGCCTTGTCTATTTTGACAATGGAAGACACATCTGCAGTTCCCCACTGGAACGAAGCAAAATGAATTGCTTCTTTTGACAATCGTTTTGCCTTCCGTTACCGTGAAAGCCTGGAAATTATTTTCAACTCAATGACTTGCAATTCCGAATCTCCTCTCTACATTCCGATGATCTGGAGATCAATTCTAAGTTTTGGCAACAAAAATAGGAAAAATTCAAATGTAGAAGTTGGCAACAATCTTAGTCCTCCATTGGCGTGATGAACACCTAAGATAAGGTCCAAAGCTTCCAACTTACGAACCTTTTGTAAAAGTTTTCATTTAACGTAACTAGCGTGATCAAGTTACCTTTATTTGTTAATATTGTTACGTGTTTTGCCCATCATAGTCATGTTTAGATTTTTATCAAAACAACAGAACCCTGAGATTTATAGACCAAATTTGAATTTCATTTAGCAATAAGTAGTTTGGTTAAGAGGCAGTGCTTAATATGCTCATATTATTACTCTTTGTTCCGACATCATCAACATGCATTACGTTTGTGAATGATACTTTGAAATTTGCTTTCGTTTCACCTGGCTGGAGCTTATTTTGCCAACCCGACCTTACTTCATCCGCCTTATTGACCTGATCTATCCCGTATGGGCTATCACTTCTTCAAGCACCTGGACATCTTACTGATGGGTAATTAGTTTCCCAGGCAAAACACATTCCAAGAGCTTGCTACATCCCAAAGCTCACCATTTTTTAACGATGGCTCACAGAAGCTAGCAACTCATTGGCAAAAGTGTGTTGCTGCTGGCAGTGATTATTTTAATTAACACAATTTATATTGTTTCAAGTTTCCATCAATATTCCAACATTTCATTCATAATAATCTAATATCGTCCACAGTAACTGATTTTCCAGCTTGCTTTTATTGTAAATTTTCAATTGATTTTATAAGAACAAAATCAGTTGATAATTTAGTATACACAGAATTGTGGAAAACACTTAATTTAAACAAAATGAGTTGGCATTGCTATTTTCTGCCTACAAATCATAGGAAGACATGGATGTTATGACAGATGGAAAGAAGTGCCACAGAATGCATTCAAAGACAACAACCAGATCCAATATTACTTACGAGTGCATAACTTCTCCCATTCCAAGACCCAAATCACACATAAAACTCATCACCAAAGTGTTTCACTGCTGCAGCAGAGATAAAAAGATTACATACACCACCTGCAGCAATCTCTTGAAATATTACCATCAGACAAACAGCTGTAACAAACAAAACACTCACAGAAAGGAAGCATTTGTTGCCAGGAAAAAAACATAATAAAACAAAGGACCTTAATCAATACAAATTTTAAAATTGTAACCACAGCAGGGGTATACCACATTATAGACAGCAATAATGATTTTGTATACTGTGTTGGACAATCCATCTGGAACAGGGATTACAAGTGATAGCCTGAAGGAGATATGTCTAGTGAGTAAGTTAGATGAAATACAAGTTTCCACCCAAATTCTTTAACAGAGTTTCTAGTCAATGAAGCGGAGTGGGCACGAAAGCTATCTTGAAGGAACAGAACTCCCTTTCTGTTGACAATGTTCTTCCTTCTCTTTCGGGTCCTCATGCACATTTAATTTCTTCACAGTACAGTGCAGCGGTGATCACATGGCAGCGTTGCATGTGTTCATAATGAACAACACTACCTGCTGTCCACCACACACACAGCACAACTTTACATTTCAAAGACAATACGCAAGGAACTAAGTCACTGGTGGACAACCTATGTCTGGAACCTTTTGGGGTGTTGTACTGGATCCACTTCTTATCACATGTGAGCACCCTATCCAAAAACTGTTCTTTGTGACAGCGAGACAGCAATGCAAGACAAGCTGAGACACGTTGCTGTTTGTTTACAGCAGACAATTTGGAGGTGGCCCAGTTAGACAATTTATATGACTTACCTATTTGCATGCAGATGTCTTTGGGCGGTTATATTTCTAACACCAAATGACTGGGCTAGTTCCTTGAATTTTTGGCTACTGTCCTACTTAACAGCAACTTTCAGGGTTTCTGTGTCAAGGAGGACAGGACCACTCACATCAAATTGTTGTGATGTCCCAAAAGCATTTTTATACATATTAAATAGTAGGGCAAATAGGTGAGCTTATACCACAGAGTGCTACAAACAACATAAATGAAATTTTAACACATCAAAATATGTAAAGATTTTTGACCTGAGTAGGCTGTAGATTGACAGCTTGCATCCACTTAAATCAAATATTGCATTAAGTAGCGTAAATTAGCATCCATACATTAGTTGCATGGATTTCTGGCCCAAAAATACTCTTAATTTAGACACAACTATTTACACAATTTATGACGTACAATTATTGCTTCTGACAGGTCGCTATGACCAACATTGCAATTTTTAACAGATTGCACTACTCACATATCAATGTTATGACAGTGACTCAATCGCCTTGAAAAATGTTATTTATTTTTTGAATCTCTCCTGATTGGCGGTAATGCTGTGCAACAAACATTCAATCATAAAGAATCAGATAAATCAGTACTAACAATTCTTGATATGAGGTAATCCAAACACATTTTACTTGAACAAAATTGTCAAAAATTGGAACCTTTGTGGCTTCCTCTTTCAGTAACCAACAGTACCGAATTCGCTGTTCTTCTGAGAAAGGGACTGCAGCATATCTTAATTTGCTGTTCTGAGAAAGAGACTGCAGCACACTTAATTCACTGTTCTTCTGAGAATGGGACTGCAGCATATCTTAATTCCCTGTTCTTCTAAGAAAGCGACTGCAGCATATCTTAATTCGCTGTTCTTCTGCAAACTAGACTGCAGCATATTTTCTTTTGCTGTTCTTCTGAGAAAGGGACCGCAGCATGTCTTTTTCACACACACAAACTAGCATTTGCCATTTCTGATCTGAGCCAGCCAGTTGAATGATCTCAGCAGTCACCTGCTGCACCAGTTTTCACCAGCCTTAAAAGAATGCTCTTTCATGGACTCTTCAGCAGGAAAGATGTTCAATTCCCCTTCGTGTCATACAACTTCCACAATCCATTGTGTTTTTCAGACTTCTTTCATATCAGAGTCCTTTTGGGCACAGCTTGCAGCTTGACTCCTTTCCTTTGTGGATCCCGGGAAACAACCGATTTCTTCCCTTCTGAACATTCATTCCAGCACATACAAAATCTTGAGATGCATTTCATCACTACCTATCCCAACATGTACACAAATAAAACAGCAGCCCCCAGAATATATTTTTCTCCACTCAGTCACAAATTAGAAGTCCCCCCCCCCCCTTGGCATAAGCCACAATCTTCCACATAAATGTTTCCTCCAAACGTTGTATCGAAATCTATGTTTAATCTGCGGAATGTGGAATGTACAAAACAGTTGGAATGATACTCACAACTGTTTTGTAACCTTTCAACCAAACACACAGCAAAACAAGCCAATTCTGAGTGGTACCGTTGGTGACATCTTCAAAATCCAACCAAGGCCGGTGAAGTAAAAAAAAATTACCGTATATACTCGCGTATAAGTCGACCCCCACTTTCAGAGAAAAAAATCGTAAGAAATCGAAAACTCGCGTATAAGTCGATCCCCCACTTTCAGAGGAAAAAATCGTAAGAAATCGGAAACTCGCGTATAAGTCGATCCTGGAATGAGAAAAAAAAAATTTCAATGAATTTATTCAAAAACATTTGAAAACGAAAAAAAGTATATATATAATACTAAATTTAATTTGCATACCCAAAAACTTCATCGGAACCCTTCAAAATCCGATTCTGAGTCGGACTCGCCAAACAGTTCAAAAAAGTCTTTCTCCGTCATCGGCGCGTCATCATAAACATCAGTATTCCCATCTATGCCTGTGTCATCAGAATAACTGTCATCATCACTCATAAAAACTCATCATCCTCTGTGCCATCAAGTTTGTTACTAATGCAACATTTCTTGAATGATTTCACGACCATTTCCGCAGGTATCGCATCCCAAGCATCCTTGACCCATCGCGCAATCAAAACGATATCCGGCTTCTTTAGTTTTCCGCCCTTGGTTTCAGTCGGCAAATCGGAACTTATCCAATCTGCCCAATGCCTCCGTACATTGTCCTTGAAGGGCTTATTAAGGCAGACATCTAGTGGTTGAAGAACAGATGTCAACCCATCTGGGATGACAGCAAGAGTTGTTTTTGAATTTTCAGCAGTTTTTTTCACTTCTGCACAATGGTGTGCAACAAACATATCCCACACCAAAAGAGAAGGTTTCCTTAAAAGTGCACCTGGACTTTTGTTCCACACATTCTTTAACCAGTCAATTGTTCCGGATTCGTTCATCCATCCTTTTTCATGGGCACGAACGAGCACACCAGACGGAAAGACAACGCTTTTCGGCAGAGTTTTGCGTTTGAAAATAATTACTGGAGGTAGCTTACTGCCGTCTGCCAAACAGGAAAGAACAACCGTGAAACTGGATTTTTCGTGGCCAGTCGTTTTGATCAAGATATTTTTTTCGCCCTTTTGGTTCACCGTCTTATTTCCAGGAAGGTCGAAACACATGGCGGTTTCATCCATGTTCCCTATTTGGGAAAGTTCAAAAGCAGTCTCTTTTCTCTTTTGAATTACCGTAATTTTCGGACTAAGAGCCGCAGGTGAGAATTTTTGCAATCTTGGAAGCAAAAATTGCCGTAAGGGCCGCACCTGTGAAGTCGTGGTGCTGCTCAGAAAGCTAAATTATTATCTTCCTTATTTTCACGAATTAACTCGCGCCCAACGTGATTATATGTATACTTCAAAGGCAAATTCTGCAACTCGTGTCGATCTGCTTTACACACTTATTTTTTCATACTGGCAAACATTTTTATTTATACATTTTTTATTAATCATGCTAATGATGTTATTTGTTTGACTTTATTAAATGCTCAGAACCATTTATATAATCAATATGAATCACAGTTAATCTTAAGACTCCCGTTAGAATATCGCATTGCTCGTAAAACCGCACAATTGTCTAAATTCCATTCTATGTGGATGTCTGCTATAGGATGGTTCTCTGTTAACCGCAATAGAATCCGTCTTAGAAGTAATTAACTTATAAATAATCGCTTGTAATGCTTTAGATTAATGTTTTCTTTAATAATACGTTCCTTCTATGTCATGCTTTTTTTCTCATGTAGAGACGTTTCCTTTTACCAGCTGCTTCGCACGTGTTTGCCGCTGATCTGCCGCTAACATTTCGAAACGGCGGTGCGTTTTCTCTCTTTCAAGTGGTTTGACCTACTTTCATTTACTGCGCACTGAGCCGTTGCCGCTGGGCGCGCTATCCACAGAAGCCTCGGATGGCCCCATTTCATCCCCCATGCAAAGGGCGTTTGAGTCAGGCATTCCTATTCTCCCCCACTTTCCCTCCTAAACCAACATCAGGACAGCCGAGTTATTGTCTAACGTATGAGTAGAAAGGGGGGAGGGGGCATTATCACAGTCGAGTTCGTGAACAAAAAAAGACGTGGTTTGAAAAAATTTACTAAGCATCTGCATGAAAAAAAAAAAAAAAACAGGGAGGAAAGAAAGTCTTATCGAAAACAAATTCGGCATAAGGGCCGCTCACCCGAAAAATGTCACTTTTAGTAACGTAAGAGCCGCAGCTCTTAGCCCAAAAATTACGGTACATACTTTTGAAATTCCATTATCTTTGCTTTGAGGTCACGAGGTAACTTTTGTGCAGTTTTGGTGCGCTGGCATAGACACAACCCATAGCGGTTCATGAACCTTGTGCACCAACCTGGTGAGGCACGAAAAGTGTTATTTGCGGCTGCAAACTTTTCATCTTTTGCGAGCTTCATTGCTCGCAAACGTATACCAGGTCGCGTTACAATGTAACCATTTTATCAGCAGCCCACAATCCAATCATTCAAGACACTTTCCAGCTCTGGGAAAGATGTCGTTCCACGGCGCAGCGCCCTTTGCGATTTTGGGATTTTCACCAAGTCCGGTTTTTTTTTACGCCAATCTCGAATCAGTTTTTCGTTAATGCCAAATTGATGTGAAGCAGCACAGTTGTTAGTATTTTCTGCAAAAGAAACCACTTTCAACTTGAATCCTGCGTTATAGGACATCCGTTTCATTACACAATCCGTGTCACCCATAATAGGAGAAGCGAGACACGTGCGATTAAGAACAAGCAACACCTAACACTGGCTGTCGCATGGCTCCGTTACCAAAGAAAAACGCTTCGCGTGATATTCTTTGCCGTTACGTCGAAGATCAGTGCAATCAACTGGTAGTCGGAAAGGCGGAGCTTTCTATGCGCGGCTGTGACTGCGCTGTGGATACGCAAAGCCAGGAGAGAAACTTCTCAAAGCGCGGAGAAATTCTTAGGTTTGCGATTTCGTAATTCTACCACATCAGCATTTTTTCTTTCTTTTTTTCTTTCGGAGGGTTGCGATTTCGTAATTAATACCGCATCGGCATTTATTATTTTTTTTGGGATGGATTGCCTTTTGCCTCACAGGAAGAACTTTTGGACTTACGATTTTTTTAGACCCCGCGTATAAGTCGACCCCATTACTTTGAAGCTCTCATTTTGTCCCAAATTTCTCGACTTATACGCGAGTATATACGGTAATTTGTTTCACTGGCCACACCCATTCATCCCAAAAATAATGAGGCACATTTCATAACAATATCTTATCAAAGAATTCATGTAAAAAAGTTCCTGAAAACCTTCAGAGCAACAGGTATAAAATAGAAGTATTCTATACAAATTGCATCCAGAAGAAAAAACAAAACACTTATTTAGGCATGGATATAGATTTTATTTAAAGCTTTTACGATAGCACAATTAACTGCTCAATGTACAAGAGCATTATATTATGGTGGAAGATACTCAGGAACCAGAATTTAATGAACAACAGTCTTGCAACACAGAATTTAAATTTTTGCAACCTCATGACAAACAGGGCATCAGTTAACCAGTACAAGCCAGAATGTCCTAGTGATGAAAAGCATTTTTCTATGCAAAAAAAAACAAAAACAAATAACCTGTGTTTCCATTATAGAACATCATTCGCCTGTAGTACGAGACAGCAGATATCACCTGAATGAGCAAGGAAATCAACTGCAAGATGGATTTCATGTCAACTTTTCAGACATGTCCAGTACAGTATGTAAACATCCTCAGTTCTGAGTAAGTTAGCAAGTTATGAGCAAACACTTCCCTGATAATATTTTGTGGAAAAAATTATGTTCCGAGGATGTCTTTTGGCTTCAGGAGTTGTATGTGGTACATACAAACTAACTTTCAATAAGATTTTCTTGCAACACTTCCAGTATTAACAGGGTTTTTTTACAAGTGTGAATCAGCTTGCATACGAATTTTAAAGGCACATTTTTATGGCTCAAAAGAAGTGACCCGAAAGGTTTGTCTGCTGAGTAAGTTCCTCATCACAACTTTCACATTTATGCAGTTCCTTACCTGCGTGGATAAGCAAATTACATGACGGATGGCTATCCCATATTTCTTATTGTGCATTTTGATATTGCCCAGTTTCACATTTCACCAATATGAGTGAGCAGATGACTCATCAGATGGCTTTTCCTTTTCCCAAAAAATTTATGGCTGCACCTTTCACAATCATGACGAATTTCACCTGACTCAGTAAATGAACTTACAGGTAATTTGTTTTAACTGCTTAATGTTGCTCTTCAGTTATTTTCACTGGGGGTGCACAAATAAATGCCCTGAAAAAGTACTTTTCAATTAGAATTTTTTTGTGGCACGCTTCACACTGACAAATTCTCAACTGTGTGGATTAGCAAGTGAGCTGTAAGCTGGCATTTCCGAGAAAATGTCTTACTGCAAACTTTACACGTGTATGGTTTTTCACTTGTGTGACTGAGCAGATGCTTTTTAATATTAACCTTATGTGCATATTTCTTAAAGCAAATGTTACACTCATGTGGTTTCTCTCCTGTGTGACTGAATAGATGCTTTTTAAGATCACTTTTCTGTATAGATTTCTTAGGGCAGACCTCACACATATTTTTCACCTGTATGACTGAGCAGATGCAATGCAACTTAAGTGAACTTTTCTGGGCAAATTTTCTAAAGCAGATCTGACAATCGTATGGTTTTTTCACCAGTGTGAAGGCGCAGATGCTCTTTAAGAGAATTTCTCCAAGTAAATTTCTTACGGCAGACCTCACACTCATGTGGTTTTTCACTTATGTGGGTGAGCAAGTGAACTGAAAGATGACCTTTCTGTGAAAATTTCTTGTAGCACATTTCACACTTGTGTGGTTTTTTACCCGTGTGACTGAGCAGATGGATTTTAAAAGCATTCTGATGTGCATATTTCTTGAGTCAGATCTCACACACATGTGGTTTTTCACCTGTGTGATTGAGCAGATGCTCTTTAAGAGCACATTTCTGACCAAATTTCTTAAGGCAGACTTTACACTCATGTGGTTTTTGACCTGTGTGAATGAGCAGATGCTTTTTAAGATCACCTTTCCGTGCAAATTTTTTATGGCAGGCTTCACACTCGTGAGGTTTTTCACCTGTGTGAATGAGCAGATGATTTTTAAGAGTATGTTTCTGGGCAAACGTATTAAGGCAGAACTCACACTCAAGTGGTTTCTCATTAGAATGATTGTATATATCTTTGTTAAGGTGAACCTCACCCTTGGGTAGTGTTTTAACTGTATGACTAAGCAGATGATATTTCAGAGAGGCTTTCCATGTAAATTTCTTATGGCAGATGTTACACTCATGTGGTTTTTCACCTGTGTGAAGGAGCAGATGCTTTGTAAGATATGCTTTCTGCATAAATTTCTTATGGCATTCCTTACATGTGTATGGTTTTTCACCTGTGTGACTGAGTAGATGATATTTAAGTGCACCTTTTTGTGCAAATTTCTTGAGGCAGATCTTGCACTCTTGTTGCTTTTCACCTGAGTGAAGCAGCATATGATTTTTAAGATTACATTTCTGTGTAAATTTCTTATTGCAGACATCACACTCGTGTGGCTTTTGACCTTTGTGGATGAGCAAGTGGGTTGAAAGTCCGCTTCTCTGAGAAAAATTTTTATGGCACAGTGTACACATATGTGATTTTTCACCTGTGTGGCTGAGCAGATGCAGGTTGAGCTCACCTTTCTGTCGAAATGTTTTATGACAGATCTCACATTCATGTGGTTTTTCACCGGTGTGGTGGAGCAAATGAATTTTAAGTTCACATGCTCTTGCAAATTTCTTACAGCAGACCTCACACTCGTGTGGTTTTTCACCTGTATGAGTGATAAAATGACTTAGAAGGAGATCTTTTCTTCTAAATTTCTTATGGCAGACCTCACACTCATGTGGTTTTTCACCTGTGTGGATGAGCAAGTGTGCTGAAAGCTGGCCTTTCTGGAAAAATTTCTTATGACACAACTCACACTCGTGTGATTTTTCACCTGTGTGGATGAGCAAGTGTGCTGAAAGCTGGCCTTTCTGGAAAAATGTCTTATGACACAACTCACACTCATGTGGTTTTTCACCTGTGTGAATGAATAGATGTCTTTTAAGTATACTTGTGTATGAAAATTTCTTATGGCAGAACTCACACTCATATGGTTTCTCACCTGTATGGGTGATTAAATGAGTTGAAACGTGAGTTTTTCTTCTAAATTTCTTATGGCACACTGTACACTCATATTGTTTTTCAGTAGTGTGGATGAAGAGATGGCTTTTAAGATCACCTTTCCTTGCAAATTTCTTATTGCAGACTCCACACGCATGTAGTTTTTCACCTGTATGGGTAATAAAATGATTTAAAAGAAGAGCTTTTCTTCCAAATTTCTTATGGCAGACATCACACTCATGTGGTTTTTCACCTGTGTGCATGACAAAGTGTGCCAATAGTTGGTATTTCTGAGAAAATTTCTTATAGCACACCTCACACTCATGTGGTTTTTCATCAGTGTGAACGAATAGATGCCTTTTAAGTATACTTGTAGATGAAAATTTCTTATGACAGATCTCACATTCATGTGGTTTTTCACCTGTGTGAGCGATTAAATGAGTTGAAAGATATGTTTTTGATAGTTTTTTGTGGCATATTTTGCATTCCTTCAATGTATGTGTACTTTTAGAATGAGTCAGTTTCTTAGGCGACATTCTTCAGTGAGGATGTTTCAAAACGTATTTTGCACAGATTTTAAGGTCTCTGAAGTGCTGAAATTGTCACTTGTTTGAAATGTCATTTCTGGAAAAATTCCATAAAAGGGATCATGCATTTGTGAGATCCCTGACAGATCTACAAATAATTGTTTTTTTAGGTCAGTCTTTTCTTGATGAGTGCAGCAGACTGTCTTGTCTCAGCTCATCACACTGGCATCAACTTGTCTTCTGTATGAATTCACATTCTAGGACAAATTTTGATAACTGAAAATAAAAATATCTAGATATTAATTTTTCAATGTATTTCACATTGAAATCATCAAATTACTCAGTAAAATTTAAGATTGTGCACATGTAAAATGGAAACATTTATAATATATTACAGGCAATCCTCGTTACAGTGAAATACGATACAATGTAAATTTCGTTTTAACAAAAATAAATTCAAAAATCCCATAGGAACAATGCATTTTTAATTTTAATATAATAAAATTCATTTAAAGAATTATTCATTACAACAACAAAAGGTTATTTCCAAGGAAAATTTGATCATTTAGAACAAACAGTATTAACAATTAGAGAAAAAATGTTGTAATTCAGATTCTTGCATTTTGTAAACAGAAACTGGCACAATTTTCAGATATGTCACTCATGTTTTTTTCTATTTTTCAAATGAGTTGAAAGAAAAAGTAATTCTCTTAAAGAAAACAAAAGTAATTGTAGATTCTGGAGTAAAAAAGAGTACTGTTGCTGAAAAATATCCCATCACTTGATCAATGCTATAGACTTTTGTTTGAACATTAAAAGGAACACAAAGAGCAAAAAGTGGTTACTTAGCCAGAAAGGCAGAGAATATGGCTGGCACAATAATTAAGATTTTGACTCAGAGCTGTTCATTCAAGTCATCCATTTCTGGAGTATGCCAGTTTGTGAATTACTGATCCAAGAGAAAGCACTGCAATTTGCCACTGATTAGCCATGTAGACTTCAATGCAAGAGTTGGATGGCTCAATCATTTCAAGGAATGGTGTGGCGGTCTTGTAGACATGACCTGTGATTAGGCAGATGGTGTAGAAAATGTGACTGAGTAGAAAGAAGTGGCTACTCTTATAAAATTTAAAGGAGGGTCAAGTGACCAAATTAAAATAAAAAAAACAAAGGCAGAATAGAGACATCACAAATTTAAATTAAAGAAAAAAATAAAACTAGACACTGCCCCTGCAACCTTGCTCACTATGGCAATGACCTAATTTAATTGCACATTAGATCTACGATCTTGATGTAATTTGACGGAAGAACATTATTGTCCATCAATCTGTGCTCTGTGTGTCTGGATTCTTTGATAACTCCTCTGAGAAGTAGATTCAGAAAAGAGAAAGAGCATTCATATTTCCTCGTTAATTTGTTTTCCAAAGATATCAAACTTGAACTGCTAAATTTAATTTATTGGCGAAAGACACTTCAGCTGAGTTCAGCAATGTATAACGTATATACAGTATTGATAACTGAGATGCAGAATTAACGTTGATGAACCACTTTTTGAAAGACAAGTTGGTAGAGAGAACGTAAAAATTTCCCCTTTTGGAAAATATTCTAGCACAGAAATTTTACCCACAAGTTCCAAGGGCACCACAAAACGTAACAATACTCTCCGCAGCAACATGTATCATTGGAAGATTTTTTAATACCCTGCATCTTGGGTGAGATGCCCTGAGCAAGGAGAGGTTTAGGCTCTGCATGTATGGAGGAGTGTCCATCGAAATAGGGTGTACAGAAATGCAGATTTTATAAGAATAGTTGTGGACTGATTCGGGCAAAATAATAGAAGACAATGTCGAACAGAAAACAGAGCATTTATTATTATAAAATATCACACTTATTATTAATTCAATAATTTTATACTTAAATTGTAATTAAATACCCATAGTGTCATTTTTTCTTTGTTTTAAGAAATAAAAATATTTGCCTTTCTGTAGTAGGACAGACTATTTCTGTCATTTATCTTGAATGACTTAGAGCTTGCACACTGGAACTTTGCTTTAACCTAAGGTGACCAAATTTCTGAGAACAAAACAACATGTTCTCAATTTCAAGGCAAAATTGAGGACATGATCAAGGACAACATCTGACACCTTCTGGTAAAGCCAATATTAGGAAATAGGGTCATTCCATGTCAAATCAACCAATGCATGGAACCTCAATGTCATGGATTTGGTTCATTTTTGGTACATTTGTAACCTTACCATGAAATGTGTAGAATTTTTTTTTTTTTCAAATTTTTTGCCCACCCATTTTCCAAAATTCACTAGCCACCATAACTTCAAATGCCATTTACCAGATACCTATCAGCGTTCAAATTACACAGTGGTACGCTGGCCATTGGCCACTAAAATTTGCGTCAGGCACTGAATTATTAATTTTACTGGCCCGAATGGCTAGTAAGTTTTTTTTTTTTTCCTAATTTATCAGAAGTTAAAAAATGAATTCCTATTTCTTTTACCTTGCTGAATGGCTTTTCTTTTTAGTCTGCAAAGTAATGATAGGTTTAAAAACAAATATTGGAGATAATTCCACTGAAATGATACGTTATTTTCTACATATATTGTAAATGTCTTCATACTTTTTATTATTTCTTTATGGACCAGTGGTTTGCAAATTCTAGTGGTCCCCTGCACCAGTAGATTTATTTCTAACACTTCCTATGATAGCTACAGACATGGGACAGGTGTCGTTTTAAAGCTTATGAATATGGCTTTCATTTGATATACAACATGACACAATTGAAAATTTCAATAAATTCACAAATTTCAAAAAAAAAAAAAAAAATCATTTTGAGTTTTCGGAAAAACAGAATTTTTTTTAAATTTTCAAAAAAAATTCACACTGAAGAGCAATTGAATTAGAGATACCTGTCTAGTAACGTGCAGCAGCACTACCTTTTGCCCTGATGACGGCGGCGATTCGTCTCGGCATGGACTTGACAAGACACCGGAAGCGTTGGGAAGCCATACGGATCCACGACCGCTGAACAAGCTCCTACAGTTCACAAAGATTTGATGGAGGGGGTCAGAGCCTCGAACATCTCTCTCCATGGCATCCCAGATGTGCTCGATGGGATTGAGGTCAGGTGACCTAGCTGGCCAAGGAAGCGAGGTCATGTCAATGGAGTGTTCATCCAACCATTCGGATACAATTCGGGAGCGATGGCACGTTGCATTGTCTTGTTGCAGGATGAGGTTCCCAGTGGGATGTTGAAGATGCACAAATGGGAGCAAATGGTCGTCCAGGATATCCCGGTAATGTTGACCTGTGAGGGAAGATGTCAAACCCTACCAGGGGTCCCATTTCAGTCCACATAAACAGTCCCCAGATGAGAATGCCATCCCCACCAGCTTGAAGAGTACCCTGCTGGCAAGAACAATCCATCGCTTCATGTGGTTTGCGCCGTACTCTTATTCTGCCATCCTCATGTACCAACGTGAATCTCGACTCATCAGTCCAGGCAACATTTTTCCACATGTGTATGGTCCAGTGGCGATGTTCCCGCGCCCATGCTAATATTTGCACCGTGATGTGCGTTCAGCAGCGGTACCCTCGTGGGACAATGGCTTCTGTAACCCATAGCGAGGAGATGGTTGTTCCAGATGGTGTGGCTGCTTACACGTTTTTGTGCACCAGAGTTAAATTGCCGAGTGATTTCTTGCAATGTGGCCCGTCTGTCCGCTGTTACAGTGCGAGCTGGCTGACGATGACCCCCCTCATCCACACGCTGTTGTCCACGGCAGTTGGCCCTTGCAGTGATGGTTTTACCGGATTTGATGTACTCACGGCGCACCCGTGACACAGTGGCTCGTGAAAATCCCAGTGCCTGCACGACTTCTGAGATGGAGTGACCCATTCGTCGGGCCCCGACAATTTGCCCACGATCAAATGTACTTAGATCCTTCGTCTTATCCATATTGCATCCGACTCTTACTGATTCCCGTCGCATCACTCCTTATATTGTCGGATCGCTGCATATGTCATGTTGTTTCCGTTTACAGGGCTGCCCACAGTGCCACATTTGCATAATGCCAGCTGTCTCCAATTCTTTTTCTTTTTTTTTTTTGATTGGAGGTTTAACGACCACCGTGAGCAACTCAATGGGCTATAAGCAGTCGCCCGTCCCTAATTTAGGGTCACTGGCTCCAGGGAAGGGAGAGAGAGCCAGTGCCGTAAGACAAACACAACATCCATGCCTCACCGGGATTCGAACCCGGACCCCTTTCGGACAAATGATCAGAGGCCATCGCTTAGACCATTGCGCCACCGGGGCGGCTGTCTCCAATTCAATTGCTCTTCAGTGTATATGTTTTGTAGCCAATCAGTCCAAATTTTAAGGTGGTATCTCAATGGTGTCATACAAAAATTTAATTTTCTTGTTGGCATTGACAAAGAATTACCCCCCTCCCCGGGAGTCCATTTTTCTACAATTTACATTGATAAAATTATGTGGTAAACTGAAATGAATCCAAAAAAATTATAACAGGTTCTCTACATATAGTGAGAGTGTGTGTGGTGTACAGATAGTGACAGTATGTGTGTGTGTGGGTGTGTGTGTGTAGGGAGATAGGGCAGGCTATCTTGTCAAAGGAACTGTTCAAAACATGCAAGACAAGCTGTGACATGTTTGTGTCTGTTTATTCATGTGCCCTTCCCCCACAATGTTACCTTACAAATAGCTTAGTTGGGGTCTGGCTCTGTGTGTGCGCACTTCAGTTCGTTTGGACAGTGTGTTTTTAGTGAAGCTTTCTAGGATATTTTTGCTGTGAAGCTGCTTTATTAGTCTTTATTAAGTTTACTTCATTAACTGTTTGATAATTACATGATTTGAAATATGGAGGAGAATAAGTGGTCAAAAAACTGTTGCAACCTTTTAAAAAAGGGGGCACTGGATGAGTAAAGACTTGAGGAAAGTAACTGATTGGATGGTTTCACTAAATAGTGAAATCAAACCACACATGAAAGTATGCACTTCATGCAGATTGCAGTTAGGAAAAGAGTAGCCTCATCAGATGGAAAACAATATACTTGAAATGGAAATTCCTCCTGAGAATTATGAGATTCCTGGTCCTAGTTATATTAAGGAGTCTCAGTATTTGGACCCTGATGCAGCTTTATGCCACTTAAATGCCTCTTTGACCTCCCTTGGTGAGTCTCCGGTGTGTAAGAAGAAAGTATTAAATAGGTCTAAGAAGTATTGCAAAGAAAAGATGGGAGATATTAAAAGGACCTACAAAGAGCTATTTTTTACATCTGAAAATGATTTAGATGAGGAAGAATGTCACTGTGCTGATTCAGAAATTAATCAGCAACTAAAGGAAAATTTTAAAACCACGAACAGTTGTAAAAAGCTCATGATTTTGACAGTTTTACCAAAAGCTGGTCCTGTAAAAGAACAGAAAGTGAATTTGGAGTAAGTAACTACATTGCAAGGAAGGCAAAAAAACGTGTGAAAGAAAAAGGAATATTTTGTCCTCCCTAATCCCAAAGCTGGAAAAAATTTTACCTGAAGACACGGTCAATTTGGTAAAGGAATGTTACTGCAATGAAGAAGTTAGCAGGCAAATGCCCGGCAAGAAAGATTATATTTCAATCAAAGACAAAGATGATTGACTCATGTCCAAAAAAAAAAAGGGTCTTATACTTGGTAATCTTAGAGAAATTTACCAACTTTTCAAGTTCACGTACCCATCTGAAAAGATAGGATTTTCAAAATTTGTTGAGTTAAGACCACGGAACTGCATTATAGCAGGAGCTAGTGGGACTCACACTGTGTGTGTGTGTGCACAACACATCAGAATGTAAAGCTCATAATTGCTTGTGCAAATTTAAACAAAGTGACCCTGCCAGGACATGATACTCCCTTAAAAACGTATCAACATTGCTTATCAAGAGCTATGTGCAATCCCCCAGCACAGAAATGTTTTTATGCGACTGTGATTCATGACCTAGCACCGATGAATTCAAGAAAGCTTTATTGACATGTCTTGAAGAAGAAATTATTGATAATGTCACCTACAAGCAGTGGGTTTCAGTGGACCACTGTTTGTTTGAAACTATTTGCAAAACCAGAGAGGATTTTGCTGAGGAGTTTTCAGCCCGGCTAATCATCTTGATGAAGCAGGATTTCATCGCCAAACAGCAATCTGCTGTTGTTGTTTTTTTTGCAGAGAAGAAGAAGAAAATTACACTTTGCCCTAACGAAGCTGTGGTGAGATGTGATTTTTCTGAGAGATATTCATTTATTCTGCAAGATGAAGCTTAGTCATTCCATTGGTACAACTCAATGCTAACTGTTCATCCCTTTGTTGTGTACTACAAGGAAAATGATCAACTAAGACATAAGAGTTTTGTTTTCATCTCAGAATGTCTGAAACATGACACAGTTCTTGTTCATGCTTTCCAAAGAAAACTTCTTAATGCCTTGAAAGTGGAATTGCTCTCAAACTTGAAAAAGATATTTTACTTTTCAGACAGCTGTGCAGCACAATACAAAAATCGTAAGAGTTTTGCGAATTTGTGTAACCACCACAATGAATTGCAAAGCATTGAAACAGAAAGGCATTTTTATGCCACTGCACATGGCAAAGGAGTTTGTGACGGTGTTGGAGGCACAGTAAAAAGACTTGCAGCAAAGGCCAGCCTTCAAAACCCCTCTCAAATCAGATAATGACACCTCGACAGCTGTTTGAGTGGGGGAAGGCAAAATCCCTGCAATAAGTTTTTTTTTTATATTTCAAATGATGTATACCTGGAAGGAGAGATTTTTACAAGTACGATTTGATGAAGCAGTTGCTGCTACAGGAACTCAGAAGTTTCATGCCTACGTCCCAGTATCAACTGAAAAATTAGAAACCAAAGCATTTTTAGCTTCCCATGATACTGTTTTACATTGTATTAAAATCACTCCCAAACTTCAAGATATAGATTTTGATCGTATGAATAGTTTTGTGGCATGTGTCTATGACAATTCATGGTGAATGGGATGTGTTCTCTCAATGGATGCAGCAGAATGTGAAGTCAAGCTATCATTCTTACATCCAGCTGGGCCAGCAACATCATTCTCTTATCCCAGGAAACAGGATGTTCTCACCATGCCAGGAAACTTCATCCTTTGCAAACTGGATCCAATTACAGCTACAGGGAGAACATACCAACTAACCCGACAGGAGATGACAAAAGCATCCAACATGCTAGCCAAGAAAAAAGAGGTTCTTTATCATTAGGTACAAAACATTTTGTCTATATTTCGGGCTAAGTCAATTTAATTCCTTGTCACTGCCAACAAGAAAATTTAATTTTTGTATGATACCATTGAGATACCACCTTGAAATTTGGACTGATTGGTTACAAGACATATATATATATACCTTTAAGTGTGAATTTTTGAAAATTTATAATTATGTCATGTTGTACATCAAATGAAAGCCCTATTCATAAGCTTTAAAATGACACCTGTCCCATGTCTGTAGCTATCATAAGTATTTTGTAAATGGCATTTGAAGTTATGGTGGCTAGTTAATTTTGGCGTTTTTAGGCAATTTTGAAAATTCAAAATCTCGAAAATGGGTGGACAAAATTTTTTTTAAAAACATTTTTTTAAACATCTAATGGTAAGGTACAAATAAATGTGCCAAATCCATGATATCAAATTTCAAAATGTATTTTTCATTGGTTGATTTGACATGGAATGACCCAATAATGTTATGAACTGTACCATTATTGTCCAGTTTCATGGGAAAACGTACAATGATTCTGACGGATGATTTTCATGTGAAATAAGTATAAGGTAGCAATGAAATACTATCACACAGAATATGCTGATAAATTTTAAATGTTACTCTTAGGGGGCAGCACACGTAAACAAAGCTACATTTTGATTTTATACTGAAATTTCATTGTGATTCTGTACAAGAAGAAATATACTAGTACATTTAAAAAGTTCCGGAACTTTTTGAATATTTACTAAATATCAGTGAATTACGTCATTCCCCGCTGAGCAAGCGAAGAGCATAATGTGAACGACCAGCCAGAACCGGTTTGATCCAGTTCCAACACGTACAGCATATGTGCATAGTTCGTGATTACAGGCATTCGAGGCTCTCCTTCGTGAGGACAACGATGTCGAATTTTGAACAGCATTCAAGTGTGAAATTTTGTGTTCTGCTCGGAAAATCTTTCGTTGAGACTTTTAAGTCAGCGTACGGAAAGAGTGAAATGAGTCGAACTAGAGTTTATAAATAGCATTGACAATTCGAAAACCGTTGACAGAGTATCGAGGATGATGATAGGTCAGGACGACCTTCAACATCCACAACGGATGAACAAATTGCCATTGTCAAAGAAATTGTGAAAAATGACCGTCAAAAAACTGTTGCAGCAATTGCAGAAGTTGCAGGTATCTCAGTTGGAAGTTGCCATGCCATTTTAACAGAGAAACTGGGCATGCATCACATGTGCCAACAAATTGTTCCCAAAAACCCGACACAAAAAAAAAAAAAAAAAAAAAAATATTGGATGAGCGCATGCAAGTTTGTGGGGATAACATCGATGCAGTGGATTCAGATCCCGATCTCTTGAATCGATTGATCACTGGCGATGAGACTTGGTGCTTTCTGTACGACTCCCAATCCAACCGACAGTCAAAAGTGACGTAGAAATCACCGTCGTCACCACGACCAAAAGAGTTCAAGGCTGACCGCTCCAAAGGAAAGATCTTGTTGACAGTTTTCTTCGATTGCAAGGGGGTCGTACAAAAGGAATTCCTTCAACATAGTCGTACAGTCACTAAAGAAGAGTACGTCAACGTCCTGAAACGTCTTCGAGAATAAGTGAGATGCAAGCAACCCGATCTTTGGAAGACCAATTTGTTGGTGCTCCATCACAATAATGCGCAGGCTCACAGATCCCTCCTGGTGATCCAATTACCTGTTCAAACATCACATTCCCGATTTTTCAAAACCAGCTTATTCCCCTGATCTCGCCTAATGCGACTTTTTCCTTTTTCCCCAGATGAAGAATTTGCTTAAGGGGCGACGCTTCTCAAGTTCCGAAGAAGTGCAATGAGCTGCGACGGAGGCATTTGAGGATGTGGCAAAAGAAGGCTTGCAATCTGCATTTAAATCTTTGTATGAGCGCTGACTAAAAATGCATAGTTGCACAGGGTAACTACTTCGAAGGTAACACCACATAAACAGGTATTATCTGTACTTGTTTTTTTTTTTAATATAAAAAGTTCTAGAACTTTTTGAACGTACAGGTATAAAGTGAAAAAATTACTATTCACTGCATGGACATAAAACATGGAATACCTGTATGTTATCTCTATGAGAAGGAATATTCGAAGTCGAATAACTTTACCTGAAGAAACAGTTTAATGGAAAATGTACTGAACAAAAGTTGCAGAACTTGCTATGGAATCTAACAAATGCAACCAAATTTAGCATCAAGCACTTATTTAATTGCAAGAAAGTGGATGCTGAAAAACATGAGATTTGTTCCTCATCTTATAAATATTTCAGTTAAACCCAGTTAAGAAAGGAACCCTCACCCACGGAAAAATTCTGCTGGTGTCCACTAGTCCAGATGATGTGCTTAATGATGGTGAGGTGGTGATCTTTTTATGACTCTAGTCAAAGGGAGCATTAGTACTTCAAGGAGGCAAATGCATTGGTGGAAAAATTGTGGCATCAAAAATTTGGAAGTACTATGAAAATTAGTCCCTGAGTCAACCTCTACCTTAATGACATACAACAGGAAGATCTTTTGTTTGCAGATGGGGATGTGTTTTCTTCTCATGAAATGACTGGCACACATACAGTATCATCTAATCAATAAGGGAAAGTAAAAATAAAGGAATTGCTGAAAGCAGCAAAACAGAAAATGTGGTAAATGTGCATTTTAGCGCCCTAAATTATTTGGCTGAAAATTTCGAGAACGAGAAAAAGTTATATTCATATTTTAAAGTACATAATTTGACGTGAAATTATTAAAAAATCTGTACTTTACAACACATTTTAAAGATTTTTACCATAAAATTTATATGCAAATATGGTGATGTAAACACACGCTGCTGCAAGTTTATCCCCAAGCAACGCCGGAACGTCGTCGAAGGCTCCGGTGAAGCTAACTTCAAATCGTGCTACGGTGGCCATTTTGTAATTTTGTGGATCTGCCAAAACAAAGATCTATGTCTTATTTTATTTATTTATTTATTTTTATCGTTGAGATCCACCTAAGAACTGAGTTGTAACACCTTTTCTACAATAATGGTAATATAGAACATTTTTACATAGTAACGGAGATTATAGTAAAATGCAAAGGCTTGGTCTGTCTCCTTTTCTGCCCATAAAATGGCTGCCACAGCACGAGTCGAAGATTGTTGTCTCAGTGACGTGGCGGTGCTGGTAGTAAGATGGCCATAGCATGTGTTTACACCACTGTACTTGCAGGTCAATTTCACAGTAAAAATCTTTAAAATGCCCTGTAAAGCTGAAATATTTTTACCATTTCACATCAAATTACATGCTTTAAAACATGTATATCTCTTTCTTTTCAAAATTTCACGAAATGCCCAGCCAAATAATTTAAGATGCTAAACTACAAATTTACCGAAAATGCTACTGCCTAACTGACAAATGTTGATGCCCCAGAAGAACTTTTGTGCACAAGAAAACACAGCCATTTTGTGTCACTACAAATGAACATTGGCAATATGTTTCTCCACATGCACTCTTCATTGTATATTTTTAATATCTGCACCTACAAATTGCCTTGTTAACACATTGCTGACTGGCTATTTCAAGGCAAAACTATCCCGTGCAGCTGGCTATTTTTCCACAGTTGAATATAAAATGAAAACATCTAAATAAGCTTCAAGAACCTTTATTTACACAGCATGCATTGAAATGCAACGTACTACATATATTTAATAATTTCTACGGGTATGGTATACCGTATAGCATTTGCCTACGTGCAATGGTACACAAGTTTTACAAACATATCGAGTTTCGCTGCGCTTTCCTTTGGAAGAGCATACTTTACATACTCTAGTGGGATTTTCTTGCCCCCCGCTAGTAACTATTTTGTCTAAAATATGGTCTTGCAATTTTCCTGAAAGCCTCAAAGGAGAATCTTTATACGGAGCTCTTCTAGAGATACCAGAAGAACTTCCAGGTTCTGTGCCGCATTCAGTTGAATAATCAGCTATCCATTTTCTAGCTACTTCTCGCAGGAAATGTTTGTATTTCATTTTGGTTTGTAGATTATAACTGCAGTAAATTTTAAATACATTGAATAAGACACAAAGAAAAAAAAATAGGGCTACTTTTTTATACCATTTTATACTTTTGCGTAAGATATTACAGGGGTTAAAATTCAGGGCAGATTCCCGCCAAAAATTTCAAACTCCTGCCAAAATAAAGTTGTTAGGCGGGAGCCTCCCGCATTACGAGTTTTTAAGAAAATATATAAATGTAAAATCTTGGGTCCGTTTTCGGACCACTCGCAAAATTCGTGTTTTAGAAACGGACCGTCCAGAGTTCTGAAAATTGCAATCGAATACATTGTTCATGTCGAGAACATAATCAGTTTATGGACACGTGAATCGGCTTCCATATGTAGCCATATGAGCAGTTCATTTTGCATATCGCGGACTGATACGAATCAGGCATGAGATTCTTCTCCGGATTTGCGATATTCCGCTTTCTTCGCCATATTTCGGTTATACTCGAGATTGATGAAAAAAAAAAAAACTGAAGATAATGTTTTACTTTTGAAAGATTAGTGTGTATGTATGGGGGGGGGGGCGTTTTCCGTCTGGTTCTGTTTTTCAGAACTTCCGTAAACAAAAGTTAAACAGAGTGAAAAATTTTCCCCCAATCGTAATTTCTTTTTCTCGCAAAGTTTCCTCTATCCAGTATTGTTATTAAATATCAATTTATTGCATAAATGTTTGTATATCAGCTTCCGATAACGGAAGTTCAACGCAGCAAACATTTCCTTGTAAACTTTTAAGGCATGCGTTTCTTTTGCGGATTCGTGAAACTCTCACTTTGTCATCATCATTTGCATCGTTCTTGAGAACGATGCAAAAACTGAAAATAATTTTGGGGGTTGGAGTTTGGTGTGTGTGTGTGTGTTTGGCAGTGGAAGGGGGGGGGGTCGTCGTTTTCCGGCTGGGGACGGAATATCGTCTTTCAAAACTTTCGAAAGCAGAAGTTAAACGAATTGCAGATTTAATCTGTAATCATAATTTTTTTCTCGCGATGTTCCCTCTGCTCAGTATCACTGTAAAATCAAATTTTGTTTGATAACTGATTGTGTTTCTGCCTGAAAATGGAGGAAAAATTTCCGAAAACGGAAGTCGGACGGAGCAAACATTTTTTTGTAATCATAATCCCCCCCCCCGCGATGTTCCCACTGCCCTGAATTATTGTTAAATGTTATTTTCCCTCCATAAATAGTTACAAAGGGTAAAACTGGACACTCTCATGTGATCAGAAGAATGGTTGAATCAACCAAGTCGCAATTATGTGAACTGTAAACATCTCATACATAGTTTTCGAGAAGATATATATTTTTTTCAGAGCTGAGGGGAAACTTGTTCAAAAATAATAAATTAGTTGACGCTTGTAATACTAAACCTGCACATCACAATGTTCAGTAAAGGTTTATCTTTTGAGATTGAGATAGCCTGCAAATTTCCTTCTGTCACAATGAAACTCTTTTTGAAGTTTGAGTGTGTATAGAATCTGAATCTGTGAAGCAAAACACACACACGTTTCGGTACAGTCTTTCAAAAGCTTGGCACATCAATTTTTTTCTTTTCTTGAAAATTAATGAAAATGCAGTTATGGAATATTCACTATTCAAATATAGCTGTAAAAAAATGAAGAGTATATGTGCCAATGTCCAAAGTTTTCTAAGAGTTTTCTAAGCAACCATCTGCACACATTTCCATTAGTGTCAAAAGTTTCTTTTGCAAGTAAGTCTTGTGTTGCGTTTAACAAATGTACCACGTGAACTTGGCTTTAGCACACAAAACAGAATTCAGTCAAAATTTAGAGATTCACTGAGCAACAAAAATCTAAATGCATATTTCTGAAATTGGGCCAGATAAACCCTCAGAAATAAAACAATAGCTGATCAAAGCTTCCTAACTGTGGCGAGGAAGGAAAGACAGACATATATACTTCAGGCACAATTTTATGATATCAATGTACTGCAAAATGCACAACTCTAGTTTTGTAAAATGAATCATGGTAATTTGTATTAGATTGAATGTAGTAAAATTTTTTATCTGATTCACCTGTTTGTTTTAAAGATCAAGTATAGCGTATATTGTTTGAAAAATTACTACTGTTTTCCCAGAGTTTTTTAATATGTATTATTAAGTCACGTATTCAAAACTTCCCACCAGAAAATTTTCAATCCCCTCCATTTACAAACACAAGTCGGGAGACTCCCTTCCATTTCAAATTTGAATTTTAAGCGCTCTACCACCGTTCGCCAAATACTGGTCTGCTCGATCAACACCTTTCATATACTTGTTATAAGCCACTATGCACGTAGGTTTTATTTTGTTTTGCATTGATTTCATAGAGGCATCATGAATAGTCGAAATCATACGCACGAGCTTTTTCTCTTTCCATAAAACAAAAACAACGGGTCTTTTTTACATGAACGTCATTTCTCCTCTTCGAAGTTTTTTTTACTTGACTATGAGTAATTTGCCAAACCTCGGTTTTCCCTTATAGTACCACTGACCAGTGTTTTGTTTTTCAATAAAATTTTAGAAGTAGACATGCTGTTGTAGTAATTGTCTTGGTAAACATGATGCCAAGCACCAAGGAAAGGCCATAAGATGGATAATATAGTGTCTTGTAACTTTTTGCTTTCACCCGAATAAATCTCGCGGTTGCAAATGTAGCCAGTCTCACTTTCACAAACCATCCTCACTAAAATCCCATATTTTGTTATTTTTGCCAGATTATACGTTCTGAACCTGATACGTCCTCTCCATGGTATCATTGGCTTCATCCAGTGATAACTGCTGTTTTGGTACATATAAAGACTGAAATTTTGGAATGAAGTGATCCAAAAGAGGTATGACTTTGTGAAGTCTGTCGTTAACAGATGTAGCTTGTGAATTATCGCTAAGATGAAAGAATGTAAGGATTTGCTCGAATCTCATTCTGGTCATAGTTTTAGGAAATACGGGCGATTCAATCAAAGGATCAGTTGACCAGTAATCTTTCCATTCTGCTTTTTTCGTTTGTCCCATCAGTAAACCAAGAAACTATATCCTTATTGGTAACTTCTGTCAATGGTGAGGTTTTAAGCACAGGTTTTGTGATGTTTTTCCATTTGGTGATGGTACAAGTTGGTTTGAGAAGTAATTAGATCAAAGAAACCATTATAAAAAAATAAATTCACTACTTCACTTATACTTCATGGATTTCCACGTTGAACAGTTACACCTGAAATATTTTTATAACCCTCCAAGGTTGGTAATTTGTCATTTTCCATCCACATTCTTCTTCAGAATCATTTTCAATGTCAGATACTATCATATTTCTTTGTTGCCTTTGTGATGGTCTAATGACAGATTCATTACTAACTTCTGCTATAGTATGATCTTCCAACTCACTACTACACAATATATATCGAAGTCACTAGGGCAATCAGACAATGTGTCTGCATATAGGTGCAAAATGGAATTTTAGCTAAGTGGCCAGTAAGTCCAAAAAAGTTAGTGGCCAAAAAAAACAAAAACAAAAAAGAAACTGGCTAGTAAGTTAACAAATCTTAGTGGCCAAAGAAGAAGCCTCCAGCATAAAAAAAAAAAAAGAAGACGGGGGGAAGGAATTAACAGGTACTTTAATGTAACTGCTATTATTTACATGGATGGCTTTATATGAACATAAAAAGAAGCCATTCACTGCATAAAATAAAAACCAATTTGTATTTTTTTCCCTCTGGGTTTACTCATTCCCAAAATATCAATAGTATAGGTAGAAATTTACCATATATCAGTGAAAACTTCGATGTTTTTGCTAATAAGCCGATGAATTTGTACGTTTCCATCTGCAGCAGTACATAGGCACATCGGTGGGTAAAATCACTGCTCAACGTTATAACGGTGATTACTCATCAATGCAAATCGAGCAACCAATAATATCTGTTAAAGCGCACGATATGTTGGTGGAAACCTCGATGGGTTTTTTTATGTATCGGTTCCTGTAGCACAGTGGGAAAGAACCCGATTTCCTCGCGTGAAACATCGACCGTGGCAGACCTAAAAATATGATTTTCCCTTCCTCTTTACACGAATGCAACATGAAGAAATTCATTTACTTTACGCAGAAAATATTCTTTACTAGTTTCAAACATCGGTAATGAAACCTAGATGTTTTTTCGATTTATTGGCTTATGAAACATTGAGGTTTAAGACCTTTTAGTTCTACACGTAATGTGTGTATATGCCAGAAACGCTAAGCCATTTTCTTAGAAATTGCAAGCTTCGAGAAAACACGCTGCACATTCAATAAATTTTAATATTTTGGGCCGAAATTTACCCCGGAACTTTGTATGATTTTTCTTAACATTTCTATAAATGTAATATTTATATACACACATTTAAATATATTACATTTCAGATAACTGAATTTTGTTTAAAAAATAACTTTACATGAAATTATTTTTTGAAATAGAAATTGCAAATTCAAAACGAATTTTCAAACACTGATCGAAAGAACAGCCTTTGAAAATTCTTTTTCTGCAAAAAAAAAAAAAAAAATAAAAAAAAATGAGGAAATACAATGGCACTCCCTTAATTTTGAATATACCCTTACAAATGGATGTTATTCTAAAGTGATTCAAAATCATCACTATCACTGGGTACTTACTCTCACTACAACTAGCCATTTCAAGATTTCCTTACAGGCTGATTCAAAATGCAGGTCTGCAATTACTGAGGAACAAGATCTCAATAAATTTCGTCCTTAGCCAACACACAAATTTGGAAAAAGATGTTGGGGATTCGTAATTCGCTGAGTTTTGCGATTGTGTCGGCTTGTTTGGGAAAAAAGAAATGAATGATGTGAAGAGTTTGCAGTAATAAAACACATTTTGTTCTCCTGCGCGGCAAAGTCCGCAAGAAAAATAAACACACTGTTGTCACTGGACCACAAGCTGTGCGTTATTGCACCTTGAACGGGGCTCAAAAAAGTTATTTCCTACAATATAACGTTCTATAATTCACCCCCAATCAATCCCTTGTAAACAGCCCTGCCTCAATTGTAGTAGGAAAAGTTTTGGCTAAAATTAGCCTTCCTCCCGTCTCACGGTGAAAGTGCGCGAGAAGCTGTGAACGCGAACTTATAATACAATTATTATTGTATATTCTCATGATTTTTTCAATAATATTGCTGCTTGAAGGTATGATTCGTGGAGATTTCATTTTAAAACAATATGATTAATAAATGATATGATCATTCATGCCAATATCTGCTGTCTGATTTGGGAACTGCTCGGCTCAAAATTGAGGGCTGATCATTCAGCCCACCGTGCTTCTAGCACAACACGCACGGACTGATGAATCGATCGCATCGCACTAGAAGGGTTCTGCAACACCGAGGTTTAAACATTGATCATCGGTGGCAAAACTTCTCTATGTTCAAAAACATCGAGGTTTTTTTGCCATACCTAGTTAGGACTGGTTTCACTTCCTTTTACTTTTACTTCTGAATTATTATACTTTTGTAAATTGGCACTAAACCTAAGAAATGGCCAAACCAGCTACCACTAAAATATATTTAATCGCCAAAGTTGCCAGTTAATCGCCATCTGGCGAGCAGCGAGTGCTAATTTGCACGTATATGTCTGCACATATTTCATTCAAAAGGTCTTAATTGCCGTGAACCGACATTTTTGAAACTTTTGCCATACACAATATAAGGGTAGAAGAATTCAGACTTATTACACGTCAAGTCTCTAGGGATACTGATTGAAGAGTTTAGTAAAACTGCATGCTTACCATAAAGGAACAGAGGCGCTGGCCAAAGTATGAGGCGCACGTTGAAATGCTTCGGCTTGTCTCGCACACGTACACTTCTTACAATTCAAGCCTAAACTGAGATAACAAAATCTAAACTAAAATAAATAAGAATATGACACAGAATGCTGCTTTAAAGACCTATATTCCTTTCAAACTGAAAATCTGCATAAACAAATGTAACTGGAAACACGAGTATCCTTGTGACTGGTCAGCAACGTTCGGGCATGCAAACACGAGTATACTCATGACCGGTCAGCAAAGTGTTAAAAAGCACTGATTTTCTACAACAATGTGAAAATACCAGTGACATGTAAAGTTTTGACTGGACAACTTTATTAAGTATATTAATATAATTTTTACTTAAAATAAGCAAAACTTCTTAGATTAAAATTTTCTATTTGAAATTTTCAGAATGAATGAATATATACATTGAAATTTTTTGCTAAAATGTCCAATTCTATTATAAAATTTCATCATAACCAAATTATTATTTAGGTGGTGCCATGAAGTTCTTCATAACGGGATTCAATTATATACATATGCCTATATTATTCAGCATGCTATTCACACACTACACATCTAGTTTTAGACATGGACAACCAACACTTAATGTACTGTCATCTTTGTTACATTACATTGTGATATTACATCAAGGGTAACATTACATTAAATCTGCCAATTATTTTAGGTAATTCAACTTTTTGTCAATTATTAGTTCCCCAAAAACCATAATTAGCATTAAATGGAAAACATTTCTTCATTATTATTGAAGGTTTAATGACCACCTTGAGCAACTTGATGGGCAAAAAGCATTCACCCATTCCTAATTCTGGGCCACTGGCTCCAGGTAAGAAAGAAAACCAAAGCTGTAAGGCAAACACAATATCCACGCCTCATGGGATTCGAACCTGGACCCTTCTTCGATGAATGGTCATTAGCCAGCCCTTAGACCACTGAGCCACTGGATGGCAACACGCTATTTAGGAAACAATGCAGTTTTCTGTGTGGTACTTAGAGCACACTACAGTTCAAAGTGTGTTTCCATCTTGGAAGCTTCTGGTTTGCATTAAATGCAGAAATTTACTTTGCATGGTGGAACCAAAGTTAACACTTCAATTATAAGGAAATGACTAATTTTACATTACTAAAACTTATCAAGTGAAAATCAATCTAGCATTACACAGAATCATTTTATAGTACCTTAGTTTCTGCTAAAAACTTTGTCTATTTTCATTTGTGTTTTCGATTTCAATTGAATTATTGTCAGAACATAATCTAATTTATCAAGTGTGTTTGAAATGTTGCCATCCTGTGAGCTGGCTTCAAAGAACCTTCTTAATGTTAAATGACACTGACTCCCATCTTTGACTCAGTGTTTTAAACCTAATTAATCAAGTGTGTTTGAAATGTCACCATCCTGTGAGTTTCTTCAATGAACCTTTTTAATGTTAAAAGACACTGATTCACATCTTTGACTCAATCAGTGGCTTTAACCTAATTTATGAAGTGTGTTTGAAATGTTCCCATTCTGTGAGTTTGCTTCAAAGAACTTTTTTAATGTTAAACGACACTGATTCACTTCTTTGACTCAATCAATGACTTTAACATCAGTCTGCCGAAATTGAATCACGATCCAGGAAAATGGGAAGGAAATTCTCACACACCTATAGCTGACAAGTGCCAGTGCATCAACTATGTTTTGTGATCTAGGAAAATGGGAAGAAAATTCTCACACATCCATAGCTGACAAGTGCTAGTGCATCAACTATGTTTTGTGATCCAGGAAAATGGGAAGGAAATTCTCACACACCCATAGCTGACAAGTGCCAGTGCATCAACTATGTTTTGTGATCCAAGAAAATGGGAAGGAAATTCTCACACACCTATAGCTGACAAGTGCCAGTGCATCAACTATGTTTTGTGATCCAGGAAAATGGGAAGGAAATTCTCACACACCTGTAGCTGACAAGTGCCAGTGCATCAACTATGTTTTGTGATCCAGGAAAATGGGAATTAAATTCTCACAAACCTATAACTGACAAGTGCCAGTGCATCAACTATGTTTTGTGATCTAGGAAAATGGGAAGGAAATTCTCACACACCCACAGCTGACAAGTGCCAGTGCATCAACTATGTTTTGTGATCCAGGAAAATGGGAAGGAAATTCTCACAAACCTATAGCTGACAAGTGCCAGTGCATCAACTATGTTTTGTGTTGGGAAAGACAGGTTGGGGCAGTAATATACATTAGTAGTTACAGATACCATGGGTGTTGCAGTATAATCAAGGGCTCAAGAGAATTTTCCTATACAGCAACATCTCTTCAGACCCAAGGGATGGCGTTATGCAAGGGTGGCTGTACATCACACGTGCACGACCTGTGGCACACGCACGGCAGGGTGACACAAAACAGAAATTAGTCAAACATTTAAAGATAAAAATGAAAAATTGTATTGATATGAAAATTTTATGTGGCACTGGTGGTACACACATATAAAAAGATATAAAATTTTTATTAGGGTACAGACAAATATATGCCAGGTTTGCAACACCATTAGCAACTAATATTGAAATGGCTCCAGTTGATTTTCAGATGGAGCTTGCTGATCTTCAAAATAACTCTGAATTGAAGGCTAAATTTGCAGAAGTTTCTTTACTAGAACTTCACATAAACTACTTGCATTGTGAAATGAAGAGATTGAAAATCCACTTTCAAAAAATGGCAACATTTGTAAGCACCTACTTATGCAAAAAATCATTTTCTGTAATGAAACAGATGAAATCAAGAAGTCATTCTCATCTATCTGATGAATAATTGGAAGAAAACCTGCAGATCGCTGTGTCCAACATTGTACAAGATAAATAAATAAATAAATCCATCGCTCTTTCCACTATATTGAAAGACTAATGAAAAACAAACAATGTCAAATTTTTTATTAGAGACCTACAAAAAATAAAAAGGTTTTGAGATGCCTGCATAGTTTTAAGTAACATATGAATTGTTTTAATTTCTACACTTTTTTTAATATTTTGGTTTGGGGATTTTTTATAATCTGTTGTTCGGGGTAGTAACTGCAGCCCGCTGTTGTTCAATCAATCTGAAATTAGCCGGCAAGAGTTAAAAAAGATTGGGCACCCCTGCTGTACATCAAGGGTTGACTGTTTCATCATAAAACATTTAGAGTAGAAATAAAGTTATAAATGAAATAAGTTCTTTGTAATTCTGTCCAATATCAATGAACAGGCTTGTGTGTACAAATCTGCAGTAATAAAAGTAACATAACTACTCAACACAAAATTATAATACTTACGAACATTTAACAATTCTTGAGAGTTAGACATACCATTATGTTGTTAAAGTTAATATATGTATCTTTATTAGCGTAAATGAAGATGGAACTAATTAATTTTGCTAAGCCAAGTAAATGTTCTTTAAAATTCAATGCAATCTTGACTTTTAGTGTCACTGGAAAAAAAATAACAACACTTGCAGTTTTATCAAACAGAGGTCATCGCTCTTTCCACGTTTATAAGTGAGTCACAGGAAAATTCTCATTGGCCGCCACTAGGAATCAAACCCAGGGTCTTCCAAGTTACGCGCTGGATATGCTTCACAACTGCACCACAGTGGCCTTGAATTCCTCCAGACTCACACACACTAACTGCCAAGCCAATTTGCCAGGTTGCTTCTTGGAGCCCAGCACAATGCTGGGGATTCACCAAAGATGGTAAGCAGCAACTGAACAAATAATTAGAAGGTGAATGAATAATCAATACAGACACTTGACGTGGACCAGGAACATCAAACAGAGGTCATCACTCTTTCCACGTTTATAAGAGAGTCCCGGAAAAATTCTCATTCGCTGCCACCGGGAATCGAATTATTTATTTCAGTTGCTGCTTACCATCTTTGGTGAATCCGCGGCATTGTGCAGGGCTCCAAGAAGCAACCTGCCAAATTGGCTTGGCAGTTAGTGTGTGCGAGTCTGGAGGAATTCAAGGCTGTTGTGGTGCAGTGGGAGCATATCCAGCGCGTAACTGGAAGACCCTGGGTTCGATTCCCGGTGGCTGCCAATGATAATTTTTCCGTGACTCACTTATAATCATGGAAAAAGTGATGACCTCTGTTTGATGTTCCTGGTCCACGTCAAATGTCTGTATTTATTATTATTCATTCGCCTTCTAATTATTTGTTCAGTTGCTGCTTACCATCTTTGGTGAATCCCCAGCACTGTGCGGGGCTCCAAGAAGCAACCTGCCAAATTGCCTTGGCAGTTAGTGTGTGCTAGTCTGGAGGAATTCGAGGCAGCTGTGATGCCGTGGAAGCATATCCGGTGCATAACTGGAAGACCCTGGGTTCAATTCCCGGTGGCGGCCAATGAGAATTTTTCCATGACTCACTTATAAACATGGAAAGAGCAATAACTTCTGTCCTGGTCCACGTCAAGTGTCTGTATTGATTATTCATTTGCCTTCTAATTATTTGTTCAGTTGCTGCTTACCATCTTTGGTGAATCCTGCTGGGCTCCAAGAAGCAACCTGCCAAATTGGCTTGGCAGTTAGTGTGTGTGAGTCTGGAGGAATTCAAGGCCGCTGTGGTACAGTGGAAGCCTATCCGGCACATAACTAGAAGACCCTGGGTTCCATTCCCGGTGGCAGCCAATGAGAATTTTTCTGTGACTCACTTATAAACGTGGAAAGAGAGATGACCTCTGTTTAATGTTCCTGGTCCACGTCAAGTGTCTGTATCGATTACTTGCAGTTTCTTTGACCTTTTAGGTAAGAGTCAGCTTTCCTTATAGTCTTGTGTACAAAAGACCAGATCAGAAAATGTTCTTTCCAACTGTGCTTTTAGAGGCTCTGACTCATAACAGATTAATTACAAGTTGAGATGAAGATTTGTGTTCCCATATGCAAAATTCCCAAATTCCAATTGGGAAAACTAAGTTTTTTTGTTTTTTTTCTCTCAATGAAAATTGAGTGGAGTTAAAAATTTCCCAGCACAATCTATACTTGTGGCAGAGCTAACCACCTGACTTTAAAGTTGAAGGTATGAAGTGTGTACTTCCATTGCATAATATCAGTGGTCAAAATGGCACAGAGCTACTGCTGGTATGGTGTTGACCATAGATCCACATGATTTATTTGTGCAGTGGTCCAATAATCTATACATAGGAGGTTTCCAAAAGAAATACATACCATTCCACATAATACAAAAAAAAAAAAAAAAAAATTAACTGAGAGAGACCACAAAACCCTTCAATGAAGGGTTTGTGGTCTCTTTCAGTTTAATTTCCAAAATTAATTAAATTGCAGTTTCTGGATTATTGGACCACTGCACAAATAAATCAATAAATTAAATTCTCAACATATTTTTAGGTGGATTCCGGCGGTAATGGAGGGACACTTTGTACAACAAAACAGATATGTTTTAAGCTCTGCCTGGTAAAATTAATGGTTATTCTGAAATCTGAAGGGTGGACTTTTATCCTTGTTGTGAAGGCTAATAAAAAATACAAAATTTGAAAAAAAAATTAACAGCTTCATTTGATAACCATATCTAAAACATGGTAACGGAAGGACATTTTTGGGACATGACGTACCACATTTCGCTCTTCTACTCTGAAATTTAACTAAACCATAAATGAAAAATGTCGGCAAAAAATAAGTACCATTGCGTATCCCTTTAGTTTATATTTTCATATCCAGTTTATAAAAAAATCTCTTATACATTGCTACAAAAATTGTAATTTATTACAGTAATGGAAGGACAAAATTTCCAGAAGTTTAAATTAATAAAAATTACAAGTTTAAGTTCCAAATATTAATATAGCTTACTTGAAGATTTTTCATTACATAATTGCAAGTATTCATGAACAATGAGAAAATAATTACAAATTACTCTGCACATATAATGTAAGAAAATTTAAATCTACAGTGAAGTCTGGTGCAGGAGCTATTGAACAAAATTTCTGGTTTTCCTAATCTTCTCAGAATCTGTGTATAATCAATCCAACACTTGTCTTTCTCAGGGAAACCAAAAATTAACCCTTTACTGTCTTGTTTTCTTAAACAAGATACTTCCACACCATCACCATCTGCATTTTGCACTTGCCCAACATAGTGCCGTCTTGATTTTTTCCCTCGCCATTCAATCAGCAAAAAGTCTCCTACTGCCACGTTATCATGCGTATCATTTGAAACTAAAGGTTCTTCTGCATCATCATCAATTATGTTGATGTTTGTGTGTTCGTCTTCTTTTAAGTCAAAATTTTTCGTTTCTGGGGAAAAGAAATATTCCCGATACTCAATAATGTATTTGTCAAGTTGTTTTACGTAATGTGTATTGTGGATGTTAGGAAGTGTTTGAACACCATTCCATCTTTCTTTCGGCTCTTGAACATACACCCATTCATAACATCTGATGAAATAAACTGAACTTTTATATTTCGGCTGTTTTCAGCAGCAACTTCTGCAAATTCTTTGGCTGTAGTCACTGATCTTCCACTTAACATGGCTCCATACCATGCATTTAACACTCCCACCAATGCCATCAACCACCCCTTTCCGGTGACTGGTGGCAAAACAGCTCCAAGATACCATGATATGATATTTTTCAAACATAAAAGTTAAATTGGCAAACAAATAGTGCTGTTTGAATTGGCTTGTGGCTCCATCACTGAAAAATATAACCTTTTCCAACTCTGGATATGATGCCAATAGGCCAAGGATCAAGGCATCAAGAAATGCAAAGACTGCAACCTTTCTGTGATCCACGTCATCACTTACAAACGAATACCAGTTCCTGTTTTACTTTCACACCAAACATATGCTGTGAAAGTGGTGACTTGTTGGTGATGCCAATGAGCTGCCTGAATTTCATTTTGCATCTTAATGGAGAAGTTTTCAGCAAAGTCAACTTGTACAACAAGTGACTTACTAGCTTTTTCTTTGCTTTCTTCAAAAAACTTATGCTGCTTCCATTTGATGAAAGTGTGCCTCAAACATTGAGCCAATTGTCCCTTAAGAAGGTGAAGGCAGTCTTGTACTGAACCTTCATATCTGCTTTTAACAGCCTTTTGATTTTCTTTGTCCCACTGTTCCCACTTAACAACTGTAGGGTTTTGTTCACTGCTAGTAATATATTTTACATCAAAATAATTTTTGCAGATTTCACATTTCCTAAACATGCAGTTTTCATTTTCTTGGCTACATACAAGAGTTGAAATGAAGTCACAGAAATGCTTAGGGAAATCTTCAGTTATTAATGACAGGCTTTCAATTAGTAATCTTACATTTTCTTGGTATTTACATACACAAATGCTGTGGGGAATATCTTTTCTTAACAAAACAAAAGGAGGTCTCATTTCACAAAATTTTGATAATGACACCTTGTTATTAACATTATCCTACTGAAAAAGTGTATGCACTTCACTCATCAAGATCATCACTAAAAATCGCTTTTGACTTTTCGCTTTCTTCCCATATTGATGAATTAAAACACAGTCATTTTTTCCTGGAGCTTGCCATAAAACATTATCTTTTTTATAAAACTCAATTATACGTTTTTCAATTTCTGTAAGTTCTTTTCCATCATTTTCTGGCTTCTCTGCTAAGGGGATGGATGCTCAACTTTGAAGCTATTGTTTCGATAACTTTTATTTTTTTTCGAGGACTTGTAGGTAGTGCTGACTGCTTACTCATGTTTGACTGCTTTACTCAGAGTTTGTGGTGAGGTATAAGGTTTCAGAGCATTATTAGACTCCATGTCATTACCAAATAAAGGTAACTTGATCACGCTAGTTACATTAACTGAAACTTTTATAAAAAGTTCGTAAGTTGGAAGCTTTCGACCTTATCTTAGGTCTTCATCACGCCAATGGAGGACTAAGATTGTTGCCAGATTCTACATTTGAATTTTTCTTATTTTTGTTGCCAAAACTTAGAATTGATCTCCAGATCAATTTTTCTTATTTTTGTTGCCAAAACTTAGAATTGATCTCCAGTTTGCAGTTATGGTCAATTGATCTCCAGATCAATTTTTCTTATTTTTGTTGCCAAAACTTAGAATTGATCTCCAGTTTGCAGTTATGGTCAATTGATCTCCAGATCAATTCTAAGTTTTGGCAACAAAAATAAGAAAAATTCAAATGTAGAATCTGGCAACAATCTTAGTCCTCCATTGGCGTGATGAAGACCTAAGATAAGGTTGAAAGCTTCCAACTTACGAACTTTTTATAAAAGTTTCAGTTAACGTAACTAGCGTGATCAAGTTACCTTTATTTGTTAATATTGTTACGTGTTTTGCCCATAATCGCCATTTCATTACTTTTCTTGGACATTCTTCTATTTCTTTTTCTGATTTTCTCCTGCATTTGGAGTTTTTTTAAGTCACTCAGCATCAGGTTTTTGCGGTTATCACATTTGCGCTTTCTATCTTTTTCTTTCAATCGCTCATGCAAACCCTTAGCTTTCATACGCTCTCTGTAGAGATGTTGCTTTTCTGCTGCAGTCAGCGGCATTTTTTAAAAGTAGTAGCACAATCAATATTATATAACAACCTTAAGACCTTTCACAAAGTTCTAACAGACAATAATCCAAATATAGATAAATTAAAGCATCTGCTTATCTCTGGTGAAACATAACAGCATGTAGCACATGGCTGTACAGATTGATGTTTGCAGTTATGGTCAGTTGGCTTACAGTTACGGTTAAAACTTGCCTTGTAAACATATCCAGTTAAATAATGTTGTGAAACAAAGCCTTAATATTCATTCAAAATAGAAAAAAATGGTGTATGATAATTTATGTTTTCCCAAATTGTATTTAATATGCATTATATATATAAATATGTTAAATTTGTAAACTTAATATTTTTTTTAGTTTAAAATAGAACCTAATCTTTGTGCATCGGTAATCTTAAGTCAAAATGAGTTGATTCTGAATTGTCTTTCTGTTACCATATTTAGTGTCCTTCCGTTACCGTATTTGATGTCCTTCTGTTACCACTAAAAAACTATCTGAATCAAAGATGAATTAATATGTAATTGTTTCTAACTAAAAAGGACCAAAAACCTGCTTAGTAAAAAAAAAAACGAAGTTCTAGCCTTAATGGTTTATTGTTGATATGTAGTATTTTGGTAACAGAAGGACATTCATTAATTATGTTATTAAGCAGTCCCTTTGATAGTCAAAAAAAGCTATCTGAACAAATTAGTTAATAAACAGGTTAATTACAACATTAAATGTTAAAAGTTAACATATTAGTAACAGTTATATTTAAATATTAACCCAATTTCTGCTATGGTCAACATTAGTGTTTTTCAATGATGCAGCTGCATGAGAAGAACGAGCGACTTTGACCTTACTTTTATCAAGGTCATTATATTATTCATCAAAATTATTGGCAGATAGAAAACATTTATATTTTTCTGAATAGAATGATATATAACACTATTAAAAAAATCGAATTTTAAAATTTAAGTGTCATGTCCACTTTTTCCTGGAATCCACCCTTAACTTTTGTTTTTTACACAGAAAGCGTTTTTTCTGCATTTTTATGCTCTTTTTCTAACTTCCCATTCTTTAACCAAGATTTTAAATTGGAAGCCATTTTGCATCAGTATGTTAAATGTTCTGCTGCTACACTAAAACCGAAATGATAGATATGTGCACATGCAAAGGATGATCATCAGCTTTGAATCCTGCAACTAATCTAGCAGCAGGTCAAACAAGGGTCAAATTCCTTGCAAATGCCTTTTTCAGTCAGCAAACTCAACAACAGATGGACTAAGCTAGCCCATTTAGGGATGGATTAGGAAGAAGAGATAAGTGTTGTTAGGGAGACGGAAAATCAGATTAGCAATTTAATCCCCTTATTACATTTCTATGTCCCCCCAGATGACGCCCCACCCATAATGGTGAGCAATCCAGACTCCTGTCCTGTGCTGAAAATGGGGTTTCACTGGAGCTAAGGAAATATCTGAAAAGTCAGTTTCGGGAACTCCCTCTGTTGAGATACCCTCCTCGCCACACCCGAGATTATCGTCACGCCGAATAAGCTTTGAATGTTTCCCTTCTCCACAAACAAAAAAGTAAATGAAATGTTTTTTGTGAGAGATGTACTGTTTCACTTTTCACCACCACCCCCTTTTCATATTAACAAGAGTTCTGACACCATGCTTCGGCTTCCAACGTCTTTTCAGTCCCAGCTGCTAATCATTTATCAATCTTATCAGTTAAAAATGTCATTTGCCGATTTATGCGTTAAAATTTGTGCCTTCATCTTAATTTCTTTACGTAGTTTGCGACTGCTTTATAATTTATTATATACTAGAATGGTAAATAATGTTTTTTTAACTGCCGGTATGCTCACTTCCATTTTTGTTAACTACCGTATATCATCATCATTGTCAACCATTATCAATCCACTGCTGGACGAAGGTCTCCCCAAGTTTCCTCCACAACGGTCTGTCTTGTGCCAGTCTCCTCCATGTCACTCCCGCATACTTTCGAATTTCATCCACCCATCTTCCATGTGGTCTTCTTCTGGGTCTTTTCCTGTCCCTTGGAATCCAATCTAAAATTTCGGCTGTCCATCGATGGTCTGTCCTTCTGGCAGTATGTCCAGCCCATTGCCATTTCAGGGATTTAACTCTGATCATGATGTCTTCCACTCTTGTCATTTTTCGGATCCACGTGTTCCTCTTCTTATCTCTCCTGGTTACACCAAGCATGCACCTATCCATGCTTCTTTGAGTTGTCTGCAGCCTTTGTATGTCTCTTTTAGCTAAGGTCCACGTCTCTGCACCATACGTAAGCACTGGAAGGATGCATTGATCAAACACTTTTCTTTTAAGACATAATGGCATATTGCTCTTGAAAATTATGCTGTTTCTTCCAAAAGCTCTCCAGGCAAGTTTTGTACGCCGATTAATTTCTTCATCAATGTGACCCTCACTTGATATCTGCTGTCCAAGATAAACGTATGTGTCTGTTATCTCCAGCTTTTCTCCATCAATCAATAAATCTTCATTTCTTGTAAAAGCATTGAACATCACTTTTGTCTTCTGAAAGTTCATTTTTAATCCCACTTCTTTACTCTTGTCAGCAAGTTCCTGGATTATACTCTGTAGCTCTGATGGGGTAGTTGCAAAAATGACTATGTCATCAGCAAAACGAAGGTGGGTTAGATAATCTCCATTAATCTTTATCCCTTTGTTTTCCCAGTTCAGTGATTGAAAGACATTTTTCAATATGGCATTAAAGAGCTTCGGAGATATGGTGTCACCTTGTCTCACTCCCTTTCCAATTTTTATGTGTGTTGTATTTTCAAACAGCCGAATCTTTGCACTTGCATTTTCATAGATGTTATTAATAATATTAATGTATGCATCTTCAATACCGCAGGATTTCAGAGCCATTGCAACTGCTGATTGTTTCACCGAATCAAAGGCTTTTTCATAATCGATAAAAGCCATGCACAATGGAAGTTCATATTCCCTCGCTCTTTCAATTAGTTCTCTCAGTACGTGGATATGATCTATTGTGCTGTAGCCACTCCTGAATCCAGCTTGTTCTCTCGGTTGAGCCATGTCCAGTGTCACCTTCAAGCGGTGTGAAAGAACTTTAGTGAAGATTTTATAAACCACTGATAACTACTACTGATAGGTCTGTAGTTCCTGAGATCCTCAATGTCACCTTTTTTATGTAGCAAGATCATTGTAGCATTGTTCCAATCCTCAGGAATTTTCCCTTCATTAAGGCATCGAGTGAAAATTTGGGCGAGTACTGTTTCGATTTCTCCACTTGCTTCTTGTATGATGTCTACAGTAATTCCATCTTCTCCTGGAGCTTTTCCCCGCTTCATGTTCTTGATTGCATGTGCAACTTCTGCTGGAAGGACTGGAAGAACTCTGGTACTGGCACCTTTCATGATGTCTGGAGTACATGTATCATCCCTTTCATATAATTTGGAGTAGAAATCTTTCACTCTTGTCAAAATTTTGCCTCTATTTCTTGTTACAGAACCATCTTCTTTTCTCAGTGCCATAATCTGTTTTTCCCCCTTACTGAGATGTCCCTTTGCTATCTTTAGGCTTTGCTTGTTTTCAATTGCTTTCCTTACTAGTTCACAGTTGAATTTCCTTACGTCTTCAGTGATACTTTTTCTTACTGTCTTGCATAGCTCTATATATTCCACTTTGGAAGTCACATCTTTAGTTGTCCTCATCACTCTTCTTTTTTGCATCAACATTTTGGTTTTTCCTGATAATTTGTTCACATGCAATTTGTTCTTAGACCCAGCTAATTTTGTTGCTGTTTCCATAAGAGCTTTGGTTACTTTTCTGTTAACTTCAGAAATATCCACTTCTTCCAATGTTAGGCCTTCTAAAGCAGAGAATCTGTTCTTCAGTTCCAATTTGAAGGTATTATGGTGTTTTTTAAGGTTGGTTATGTCAATACATTTTGTTTGTCTTATGAGCTTGCTACGTTCGAGTTTAGTGTTGAGGTGCATCTTACATCTCACCAATTTATGGTCACTGCCTGTGTATACTCGCGTATAAGTCGAGAAATTTGGGACAAAATGAGAGCTTCAAAGTAATGGGGTAGACTTATACGCAGGGTCTAAAAAAATCGTAAGTCCAAAAGTTCTTCCCGTGAGGCAAAAGGCAATCCATCCCAAAAGAAATAAAAATGCTGATGCGGTATTAATTACGAAATCGCAACCCTCCGAAAGAAAGAAAGAACACCAATGTGGTAGAATTACGAAATCGCGACCCACCGAATTTCTCTGCGCTTTGAAAAGTCTCCTCTCTCCTGGCTTTGCGTATCCACAGCGCAGTCACAGCCGCGCATAGAAAGCTCCGCCCTTACGACTACCAGTTGATTGCGCTGACCTTCAACATAACGGAGCCATGCGACAGCCAGTGTTAGGTGTTGCTTGTTCTTAATCGCACGTGTCTCGCTTCTCCTATTATGGGTGACACGGATTGTGTAAAGAAACGGATATCTTATAACGCAGGATTCAAGTTGAAAGTGGTTTCTTTTGCAGAAAATACTAACAACTGTGCTGCTTCACGTCAATTTGGCATTAACGAAAAACTGATTCAAGATTGGCGTAAAAAACGGACTTGGTGAAAATCCCAAAATCGCAAAAGGCGCTGCGCCGTGGAACGACATCTTTCCCAGAGCTGGAAAGTGTCTTGAATGATTGGATTGTAGGCTGCAGACAAAATGGCTACTTTGTAACGCGAACTGGTATACGTTTGCGAGCAATGAAGCTCGCAAAAGATGAAAAGTTTGCAGCCGCAAATAACACTTTTCGTACCTCACCAGGTTGGTGCACAAGGTTCATGAACCGCTATGGGTTGTGTCTACGCCAGCGCACCAAAATTGCACAAAAGTTACCTCGTGACCTTGAAGCAAAGATAATGGAATTTCAAAAGTATGTACTGTAATTTTTGGGCTAAGAGCCGCAGCTGTTACGTTACTAAAAGTGAAAATTTTCGGGTGTGCGGCCCTTATGCAGAAGCGGCTCTTATGCCAAATTTGTTTTCGATAAGACTTTCTTCGCTCCCTTTTTTTTTTTTTTTTTTTTCATGCAGATGTTTAGTAAATTTTTTCAAACCACGTCTTTTTTGTTCACGAATTCGACTGTGATAATGCCCCCTCCCCCTTTCTACTCATACGTTAGACAATAACTCTGCTGTCCTGATGTTGGTTTAGGAGGGAAAGTGGGGGAGAACAGGAATGCCTGACTCAAATGCCCTTTGCATGGGGGATGGAATGGGGACATAAGCACACAGACGAGTAGCGTGACGTCCGAGGCTTCTGTGGATAGCGCGCCCAGCGGTAACAGCTCAGTGCGCAGTAAATGAAAATAGGTCAAACCACTTGAAAGAGAGAAAGTGCACCGCCGTTTCGAAGTGTTGGCAGCAGATCAGCGAACACGTGCGAAGCAGCTGGTAAAAGGAAACGTCTCTACATGAGAAAAAAGCATAACATAGAAGGAACATATTATTAAAGAAAACATTAATCGAAAGCATAACAAGCGATAATTTATAAGTTAATTACTTCTAAGACGGATTCTATTGCGGTGAACAGAGAACCATCCTGTAGCAGACATCCACATTGAATGGAATTTAGACAATTGTGCGGTTTTACGAGCAATGCGATATTCTAACGGGAGTCTTAAGATTAACTGTGATTTATATTGATTATATAAATGGTTCTGAGCATTTAATAAAGGCAAACAAATAACATCATTAGTATGATTAATAAAAAATGTATAAATAAAAATGTTTGCCACTATGAAAAAATAAATGTATAAAGCAGATCGACACCGAGTTGCAGAATTAGCCTTTGAAGTATACATATAATCACGTTGGGCGTGAGTTAATTCATGAAAATAAGGAAGATAATTTAACTTTCTGAGCAGCACCACGACTTCACAGGTGCGGCCCTTACAGCAACTTTTGCTTCCAAGATTGCAAAAATTCTCACCTGCGGCCCTTACGCCGATGCGGCTCTTAGTCCGAAAATTACGGTAATTCAAAAGAGAAAAGAGACTGCTTTTGAACTTTCCCCAAATAGGGAACAGGGATGAAACCGCCATGTGTTTGGACCTTCCTGGAAATAAGACGGTGAACCAAAGGGGCGAAAAAAATATCTTGATCAAAATGACTGGCCACGAAAAATCCAGTTTCACGGTTGTTCTTTCCTGTTTGGCTGACAGCAGTAAGCTACCTCCGGTAATTATTTTCAAACGCAAAACTCTGCCGAAAAGCGTTGTCTTTCCGTCTGGTGTGCTCGTTCGTGCCCATGAAAAAGGATGGATGAACAAATCCGAAACAATTGACTGGTTAAAGAATGTGTGGAACAAAAGGCCAGGAGCACTTTTGAGGAAACCTTCTCTTTTGGTGTGGGATATGTTTGTTGCACACCGTTGTGCAGAAGTGAAAAAACTGCAGAAAATTCAAAAACAACTCTTGCTGTCATCCCAGGTGGGTTGACATCTATTCTTCAATCATTAGATGTCTGCCTTAATAAGCCCGTCAAGGACAATGTGCGGAGGTATTAGGCAGATTGGATAAGTTCTGATTTGCCAACTGAAACCAAGGGCGGAAAACTAAAGAAGCCGGATATCGTTTTGATTGTGCGATGGGTCAAGGATGCTTGGGATGCGATACCTGCGGAAATGGTCGTGAAATCATTCAAGAAATGTTGCATTAGTAACAAACTTGATGGCACAGAGGATGATGAGATTTTTATGAGTGATGATGACAGTGATTCTGATGACACAGGCATAGATGGGAATACTGATGTTTATGATGACGCGCTGATGACGGAGAAAGACTTTTTGAACTGTTTGGTGAGTCCGACTCGGAATCGGATTTTGAAGGGTTCCGATGAAGTTTTTGGGTATGCAAATTAAATTTAGTATTATATATATTTTTTTTTTTTTCGTTTTCAAATGTTTTTGAATAAATTCATTGAAATCCCCCCATTCCGGGATCGACTTATACGCGAGTTTCCGATTTCTTACGATTTACGATTTTTTCCTCTGAAAGTGGGGGGGGGGGTCGACTTATACGCGAGTATATACGATACTGGTATGCCATACTGGCCCACTTTGTACACTGCATAATATACTTGCAGTATAAAAGATTGTATTCGTTTCAACTGCGACTAAAAGGTACACAGTTGTTCTAAATGTAGTGCATACCATATTAAAAACTGAATATCTTAGTTTGGGTTACATTTCTGAAAATACAAAATTGTGTTTTGGCAATGTTATTGTGACTTGTGTTTCTCAGCCACTGTGTTCTAGACGAGACCTTGAAGATATTTTTAAGTGTTATATATATATATATATATCTTTCATTTTAAATTCTAAAGTTTTTCTTATGTTTTCGGCTTTGCTCTTTAGTATATATATATATATATATATATATATATATATATAGGAGGGCTATACATTACTCTTTTCTTTCTAAGGGGAAAACTACTGATAGTACAATGAACCCAAATTTTCCTTCAGTTCTGCCTCCTGTCATGGTGCACCCTCTCCCTCCAAGGTAGCCTATTGCACCTCATTAGGGCAAAAAAAAAAAAAAAAAAAAAAAAATAACAGGAACCATGATATCTTTTTGATAAATATTTTTTTTCAGCTTCCACACCTAACAGTCAGTTAAGTTCACCCTGAGCACAAGTGAATATTCTTAGCTGCCAAGAAAATATGCATTTAAAGCATAGTTATGTTGTTTCTGTAGCTTAAATCTGGCTTCAGGGTAAGTTTTCATTTAAGAGTATCAGTCAATCGCTGAACTAGAAAGACAAAGTGATAATGGTTAATGGAAATTATTTAACTCATTTTCATTTTGCTGGTGACAGTCATTTTTGAAAGTATCCCCTCAGAGCTAGGATTCATGATCCAGGAACTTGCAGACAAGCAAAGTGGGCTGAAAAATGAACTTACACAAGACAAAACTGAGATAAAATGTGTTTACAAAAGCTGAAGATTCAGAAGTTGATGGGGGGGGGGGGGGGTCTTATCGCTCAGGTTTCTAATTGGGTTCACCCGGCGTAATATTGGGAGCCAAGGGGGTGTCGAGTGGATTGTGATTCTGAGATTCCCTGATTTAGGGCTGACGCAGCTTCAGGATCCACTGACGGGGCGTTGTGTTTCACACAGCAGATTTTCCTTTGGGAGTCAAAGGGTCCGCTGTGTGCCGCAATATTTTTGTCAACGTCTAGATTTAAAATAAAAAGCATAAATGAACAGATTTGCTAAGTTCCGGTTCCTACATATATATATATATTCTCCAAATAATCTAGGGTTGAGCACATGTATTGTAGTTAATGACGCACTCATCATACAACTTAGGCAAAATTGACAAACAAAAACAATTTATTGGTTATGATTTGGCCTAATAATAAATATACGCTCATGATATTAGCAAAAATGATTTACGACTCTCTGACAGGAACCTGTACTCAATTAACTACCGTATATACTCGCGTATAAGTCGACCCCCCCCCCCTTTCAGAGGAAAAAATTGTAAGAAATTAGAAACTCGCGTATAAGTCGATCCCGGAATGAGAAAAAAAAAATTCAATGAATTTATTCAAAAACATTTGAAAACGAAAAAAATTATATATATAATACTAAATTTAATTTGCATACCCAAAAACTTCATCGGAACCCTTCAAAATCCAATTCCGAGTCAGACTCGCCAAACAGTTCAAAAAAGTCTTTCTCCGTCATCGGCGCGTCATCATAAACATCAGTATTCCCATCTATGCCTGTGGCATCAGAATCACTGTCATCATCACTCATAAAAATTTCATCATCCTCTGTGCCATCAAGTTTGTTACTAATTCAACATTTCTTGAATGATTTCACGACCATTTCCGCGGGTATCGCATCCCAAGCATCCTTGACCCATCGCGCAATCAAAACGATATTCGGCTTCTTCAGATTTCCGCCCTTGGTTTCAGTCGGCAAATCAGAACTTATCCAATCTGCCCAATACCTCCGCACATTGTCCTTGAAGGGCTTATTAAGGCAGACATCTAGTGATTGAAGAACAGATGTCAACCCACCTGGGATAACAGCAAGAGTTGTTTTTGAATTTTCTGCAGTTTTTTTTCACTTCTGCACAACGGTGTGCAACAAACATATCCCACACCAAAAGAGAAGGTTTCCTCAAAAGTGCACCTGGCCTTTTGTTCCACACATTCTTCAACCAGTCAATTGTTCCGGATTCATTCATCCATCCTTTTTCGTGGGCACGAACGAGCACACCAGATGGAAAGACAACGCTTTTCGGCAGAGTTTTGCGTTTGAAAATAATTACCGGAGGTAGCTTACTGCCGTCTGCCAAACAGGAAAGAACAACCGTGAAACTGGATTTTTCGTGGCCAGTCGTTTTGATCAAGATATTTTTTCGCCCTCTTGGTTCACCGTCTTATTTCCAGGAAGGTCGAAACACATGGCAGTTTCATCCATGTTCCCTATTTGGGAAAGTTCAAAAGCAGTCTCTTTTCTTTTTTGAATTACATACTTTTGAAATTCCATTATCTTTGCTTCGAGGTCACGAGGTAACTTTTGTGCAATTTTGGTGCGCTGGCGTAGACACAACCCATAGCGGTTCATGAACCTTGTGTGCACCAACCTGGTGAGGCAATTTGAAAAGGGTTATTTGCGGCTGCAAACTTTTCATCTTTTGCGAGCTTCATTGCTCTCAAACGTATACCAGTTCGCGTTACAATGTAACCATTTTGTCTGCAGCCCACAATCCAATCATTCAAGACACTTTCCAGCTCTGGGAAAGATGTCGTTCCACGGCGCAGAACCTTTTGCGATTTTGGGATTTTCACTAAGCCTGTTTTTTTACGCCAATCTCGAATCAGTTTTTCGTTAATGCCAAATTGACGTGAAGCAGCACAGTTGTTAGTATTTTCTGCAAAAGAAACCACTTTCAACTTGAATCCTGCGTTATAGGATATCCGTTTCTTTACACAATCCGTGTCACCCATAATAGGAGAAGCGAGACACGTGCGATTAAGAACAAGAAAAACACGTGCGATTAAGAACAAGCAACACCTAACACTGGCTGTCGCATGGCTCCGTTATGTTGAAGGTCAGCGCAATCAACTGGTAGTCGTAAGTGCGGAGCTTTCTATGCGCGGCTGTGACTGCGCTGTGGATACGCAAAGCCAGGAGAGAGGAGACTTTTCAAAGCGCAGAGAAATCCGGTGGGTCGCGATTTCGTAATTCTACCACATCGGTGTTTTTTCTTTCTTTCTTTCTTTCTTTTTGTTTCTTTTGGAGGGTTGCGATTTCGTAATTAATACCGCATCGATTTCGTAATTAATACCACATCGGCATTTTTATTTCTTTTGGAATGGATTGCCTTTTGCCTCATGGGAAGAACTTTTAGACTTACGATTTTTTGGACCCCGCGTGTAAGTCGACCCCATTACTTTGAAGCTCTCATTTTGTCCCAAATTTCTTGACTTATACGCGAGTATATACGGTATTTGCCTATAAAAATATTAACTCTATGTGTGGACTGATCCGATAAAGATTTTATGAGGGGACACCAAAGAAAGAATAGGATGGATTTCCTACCTCAACATTTGAATCTGGTGTAGATATTGCGCTGCTGACCACTCCTGATCTGGGAGAATTCTTGTCCGGTGGGTATTAACTTCCATCCGCAGCTGCGACCGTCGTATGGGCCCTAATGGTCCTTAGTGGGGGGTCCGTTCATCCGGAAACCTCGGTTGCGATCTTACATCGGCAGCTTGGAAAATTGTCTGCAGCTTCCTGGGTGACAGTCATGGAGGACAGTGCCCGCGATGCACGCCGCGAAACACCAAAAAAAAGTTTCGTGTAAAAAACTGTGAAGTCAAATGCTCCGTTCCATGTTGAACGTAAAAGTAAAGTGAAGTGACGAAGTTCTTCTCTTCCCTTGTAAAAATTTTGACAACCCCCAAGACCCACCCTACCTCAAAATATCCCATCATCCAATCACTAGCTGGCAAACGCAAGCCTCCCTGAATTAAATTCCCCAGTGTAAATCTTACTGGTCAGAGAATTAACATTTTGTTCTTCCATTCGTTAGGGGGTCAAGATTGCTATTCGTTCCAGTGAAAATTCTGAGAACCCCTCGTTACGTTTGCCGCATGATACTACCCCCAGCCGTAAATTCTCTACCCAATTAAACTGTTAGGCCCGGTTCCAACAAGTCTACGGTCTGCCCAACACGCATTGTGGATGCTATAGATGGTGGACACTTCTATTGCCCCTAATAAAACATACTACAAAGTCAGCTCGCCGATGGCTATTGCCAGCGTTTTCTTACAATGTCGGTCTGTCCTGTTACGCCAACACTGTCTAGCTAGTCTTACGCCTTGTGCTGTGAGAGGGGGACGGAGAGAAAAAAAGAGAAAAGATTCACCCGAAAGTATATGGCAAAAATAAAACATACTCTTTCTTCAAAAAATACATGAATTAATAAAAATGAATAAATTGATAAATAAATAAATAAATGAATAAATAAAATAATAATTAAATAAATAAATAAACTAGGGAATAGATTTTCGACCTAAATGTGCAGCGCTCGAGTCTGGGCGCTGTCACAGGGGGGGGGGATACAGAAGTAACTGATGCCTATGTTTACCTTGAACGACAGATATCAAGTGAGAGCAGTGTTTCATTCAGGCATACATGGGGGAAGCCCCCTCGGAGACATTTTAGGTTACAGAGCCAAATGTTAATAAATTCAGGCTTTGAAAAAAAAGTTTCATTTCTTTTTCTATGCTACAAATATTTCTCCAATTACATTGTTTTTAATATTTGTTCAAGTATTATAGTTTATTTTGCTAAAAGATATATAAAAATGTATGTTATTCTTCAAAATATAATAAGTAGATTAATCATACCTAATTGTCTGGGAATTGGGATTCAGGATCAGGAATGTGTTAGGATTCAGGATCAGGAGTGTGTTTTTTCACTTTATTTTGGAAATTATGCGCGTTTATAAACACTTAGTTTGAGTAGTTTGCCGTGTTATCGAACTAGTTGTCAACAATGCTTTTTCATTGTTGGTAGGTGCATAAAAACTTCATTATTATACTCTTAAAGCACTCCTGGAATATTTTGTAAATATTGCAACTAATTGTTAACTTCATTTAATTTTTTTGTTCTTATGACGTCCGTTTTTGGGGAAGTTGTAGGTACAAAAATCCTTTTTACTTTCAAGTCTCTGTTGTAATTTTTATTCTTTTATTTTTATGGCATTTTCGGAAATGCTTTTTTACCACAAGGAATAAGATTTTGTAGTACTTTTAGTATTGTGATTCATGTTTAAATTCTCTCTCAGGCGGTTTGGTTGCTCAACCACATGTTTTAGCTGAATATTTCTGATGATTTGTTCAAAACTTCTCACAACTTGTGAATATTTTGAAATCGTTTTTCTGTTTTTGTGACAGATGACGAGAATGGGTTCGATCAGGAAAGTTATAGATGCATGCAAAACAGTTTATTAAATTATTCTTCATGCACCTTTGAGGGCAGTTATGTTAATTAAAAATCTTAATGGGATTAAAACTTGCATCTATGGCTTTGCAGAAAGCCATTTCCAACTAGGTCTTTATGGAAGTGAGAAAATGCAGTTTTGCTGGTCCTTGTTAAAGACAAGGCTCGGCATTCTCGACGCTTTCTACATTAAAGTTTACTATTACTTTATTTTATTTTAATTTTTACTCATGCCTGTTGAGTTTTGAAGTTTTCTTTTGTTGTTTTTGTCCTTCTTAAATAATTTTTTTATTACAGTCTCTACTTAGTAGTGTGTGTTTTCTGAATATTCATTACTGCTGCGTTGCGCGTCATGATCTTCAGATTGTATGTTAAACAAATGTGGTTTTAAATTCTTAGGTGTAAATTAAGTCTTTGACTCTGCTCTTGGGCATATACATATATATATAATATACACTGGCAGAAAGTGAAAAAAGAACACCAAGAAGATGTCCGATACCAATGAAATTTATACAGCATGATAACGGAATACAGAGGATAACGTGATCAAAACATTATGGCAAAATACAGCTGTATTTGCTGGTAAACTGAAAAATAACATTTCCATGTAACATGGTTAGTACGAGGTTGAACCGCCATGAACTGCGTCACACTGTGCAGTTCTGGCATTGAGTCTGTCGTACAGATGTTGGATGTAAGTTTGGGGTATTGAGTTCCAAGCATCCTCAACCTCGACGCGTAAATCGGGGATGGTCGTGGCTGGCCTTAGAGACCGGATAAGTCGTTGTCCCAAAAATCCCACACATGCTCAATGGGAGACAAATCCAGTAAACGTGTAGGCCATGGAAGTTATCTCACACACTGAAGTGCATGTTGCGTTGCACGTGCCATGTGTGGGTGTGCGTTATCTTGCTGGAAAACACCGCGATGGACCGACCTTACAAGTGGCACAACAACGGGCTGAATGATGTTGTTGATGTAGTAGGTGCTGTTTAACGTACCCAGTACAAACACTAGTTGTGTACGGGAGTGATAGATGATCGCTCCCCACACCAGACCAGGTGTAGGCAGTGTGTGTCGCTGGAGGATGCAAGAAGGGTGAAGACGCTCCCCTGTGCGTCTGCGAACACGCACACGGCCATCGGAGGCTCCCAAGCAGAATCTGCTTTCATCGCTGAACACAACAGATCGCCATTGCGTTCTCCAGTGCAGACGTTGGCGACACCACTGCAGCCGTTCATGACAGTGGGCTGGAGTAAGAGGTACACATGCCAGAGGCACACATGCACGTAGTCCTGCATCCAGTAGCCGGTTGCGGATTGTTCGCACAGGTGCTCAGGTGCAACTGCAGCTTGGATTTGCATCGCAGTGGATGTTCTGCTTGACAATGCTGCTCTTCTTATGCGTCGACCGGTCCGCTCATCAGTCCGTCTGTGACTCCCGGTTCCACGTCTTTTTGTGTGGGAATGTTTCTCAGTCCATCTACGCCACCATCGTACCACCACCGATACTTCCCGTCCAATTCACTCCGCAATACGACGATACGACCACCCGGCCTCGCGGAGTCCGACTAGACGACCTCGCTCAAAGTCCGATAACTGCTGAAATCGTACAAGTCTTCCATGTCCAGCCATTGTAGCTTTTTTAGGGTCTTTGCACATGTATGTACGCTGATGACTGATTACATTCACTTCGTCGTACTCCTTAAATACCACCGACGATAATTTGCATATTATGCCGTACTGAGGCGTAAGCGCTCACCGGTTGGTCCCGAAATTAACATCACACCTACGTAAACTCGACCCCATTAAAATATGTAAATTTCATGATCGTCCGGCAATTCCTTCTTGGGGTTCTTTTTCACTTTCCGCCAGTGTATATATATATACACTATCTACCAACAAGTAATTGGACACCCCTGCAATCGACGATATCTGCGGTCCTGATACACGTCACGGCTGTCGCTGTTAAATATTGTGTGGGAAACAACAACGCAACCAGTCGCATGCAAGGTGCCACGCAGTTCGGAGCTCTCCGATTTTGAGAAAGTTGTAATCGTCGGGTATCACAGAAATGGCCGATCCATACGTGACATATCCAGCGAGTTGAAGTACCCAAAATCGACAGTAGCCTACGTGATTGGGAAGTGGAAGATGAGAGGTGACTGTCGGAATGTGCCCCGACACGGCAGACCCACAAAACTGGGAGTTAGATACTGACGGGTGCTGACCAGAAAAATTCGGAAGAACGGCACCAAATCGATGGGCCACATCCGCGAGGAGTTTCAACAGGCATCCAGGAGTGTTCTTTCAATTAATACCATCTGTAAGGATGCTCGGTTATCATAATCTGCTCGGTTATCATGGACGTGCTGCCGCCCACAAGCCTTTAATCGCCAAGTCCAAAAGCGCTGCTCGGCTAACGTGGTGCAAAGAACGTCGACAGTGGACCATTGAACAGTGGAAACAGGTTCTCTGGAGCGACGAATCAAGGTTCACTCTCTACCGTTCAGATGGCAGGGTCTGGGTTTGGCGTCTGCCTGGAGAACGCCTCCTGCAGGAATGTATTGTGCCAACTGTGAAGTTCGGCGGTGGTGGAATTATGCTATGGGGGTGTTTCTCCTGGTATGGCACAGGACTCTTGGTCGCAATTCCTGGTAGACACAACGCCGAGACCTACTGCACCATTTTTAATGACCATGTGCTTCCTAAGTTGTGGCAGTTTTACAGGGTGGACCCATGTTACTTTCAGGATGACAATGCCACCTGTCATGTTGCGAGGTCCACCATGGCTTGGTATGGTGACAATGGGATTAATCGAATAGACTGGCCTGCGCAGAGCCCAGACCTTAACCCTATCAAGCATCTCTGGGACAAGTTGGAGCGTCGACTTAAGGGGTGCCCCCACCGTCCGAAACGGGTGAAGGAACTGACCTGGTCTCCAAGCCGAGTGGAAGAAAATACCACTAGCCGTAGTACAACGCCTGGTTGAGAGTATGCCCCGGAGGGTCGCAGCTGTAATCGCCACTCGTGGAGGCTCCACTAACTATTGAAGGTGAATAAACTTCGTTTTCCTGTGCTATCACAGGTGTCCAATTACTTGTTGGTAGATAGTGTGTGTGTGTGTATATATATATATATATATATATATAGCAAATGGAAAAGTTGCCCCCTCTAAGGCTCCATTTGACCCCCATCCAAAATTCCTGAAAGAAACACTGAATGAGAGCCAAATAGAAGAAATCAATAGGAGTATAAAACTTGGTTGGAGGGCATTTCAAAGAAACAAAGAAACAGTACAACATACAAGAGCAATTCACCATTGCCTTGAAAGAAAAGTGTTCACTAAATGCATACTTCTAGTTGTTAGTTATGGATCAGAGACATGGACAGCAGTGGCATAACCAGAAATTAATTTTGGGGTGTGCATATCGTCGCCACAATGTAGTTTGAATTATCGCTACTCAAAAATTAAATTTGATCAAAGAATCACTTTTGCAATTACATCAGACTGTTCAAGCACTGTACATAACATTTGCATCAATGAATAAAATTTTATATGTCAAGTCAACAATGGAAAAATTCTCCCATTCTTGGTTTTATCACTGCAGCTACGATATCATTCCTTCCTAAAGTGATGAAAAAAATGTGCAGAGAACACATTTTTATTTTTCTCAAATACTATTTCATTACAAAGTGACGTTCATTCTACATTTTTGTTTTCCTGCTATGGTATGTACTCAAGATAAAAGGCTTACCCCGTGCCTCCATACCCCAGCCCCCACATTCATTAGCCTAACACCCTGACCACTACAACACCAGTTTTCTCTCGTCTTTGGTGGCATACCAGTGAGAAATACCGGAGGAAGGAGAGGGGATAGGCATTAACAATAGGTATATGTGACCTTGCCTGACCATTCCAAATAAAGAAGTAACTAATGGCAATTTAGGGAAGACCAGAATTGTGACACTAGCGAAATAACGTCACCGACAATTTTTAAAATTAGACAAAAAAAAAAAAAAAAAAAAAAAATGGAGGGGGGGTGCATATGGCCCATTGCACTTCCTCTGGGAACACCATTAATGAACAGCAACAAAAAATGACAGAGGATCCAAGACAAAAATGACAGAGGATCCTCTGCGTTGAGTCTACCTCTAAGGAGAAAGAAAAGGTGCATGCTTGATGTAATCTGGAAGGGTAGGAAGAGGAGACACGGATTAAGAGGGAATGACAAGAGTTGATGAAATCATGATCAAAATTGACCCTCAAGTGACAATGGGCTGGTCAATACCATATTACAATATGGAATGATCACTGTTGAACAACTGAAATATTTGATTGGGTACTAAGGAAGCAGGAAAAGATCCAAAAGAAGACCACAAAGATGATTGGTAGATAAAATTTGAAAGCATGCTGCAGTGATTTTGGAAGAGATCGGCTCAAGACAAAGTTGTAGAAGGGACCATGCAGCAGTGGATTAACAATGGTTGCTACTGCTGATGATGATATGAACAAGTATATATATCTTATGGTTCTCTCACTCTCTTTTTTCTACTGTTTCAGCTCTCTGAAAAGTAGGACCCTTCCTAAAATATTATCTCCACTGTCCAAGCCTCTGTACAAGAAAAATATTGCACTGCTGGAACAACAGTGGAATAAGGTTAACTTGACATCTTGGCCCAATACTGAGTCTGACACCAATGTTGAACAATTTTAGGTGGATGTGGTCAATTATATGGACATAAAATAAATAAATACATCACTCTTTCCACGTTCCAGAAACACATAGCAACCGAAAAATTTTTTTCGGCCATTATGGACATAACAGGTGAACACAGCTTCAGAGAATTGGGGAAACTGCATTGTCTCTCCTCTCTAAACCAATTAGTGATGCAGCAGTAGAAAGAACATTCTCACAGATGAACTTAATAAAAAAGGAAATTAGAAACCGGATCCAAATAAATCTTCTAGAATTTTTTTTTTTTTTTTTTTTGATTGGTGATTTAACCACCATTGTGGGCAACTCAATAGGCTACAAGCAGTCGCCCGTCCCAAATTTAGGGTCACTGGCCCCAGGGAAGGGAGAGAGCCAGTGCCGTCAAACAGCATCCATGCCTCACCGGGATTCAAACCCGGACCCCTTTTGGACGAATGATCAGAGCAAGGTACTTAGAAGGAGGAGAGGTAGGTCCAGCGTAACCGCGCCGTCCTCCCGCTTCTCTTCGCTGCGCTGTGACGTTTAGCGGTCGCCACTCGCCGCGAGGCGACTGGGTAAAATAAAATGGCCAGTAGAAAAAACAACTTTAGTCGCCACGCTCGAAAATTTGCCTTTTTCATTGCTAAAGAATTTATTTGCATTTTTAAAACGCTCCTGTAATAGAAAATGCATTTTCAAACCATCCAACTCGCGCGCGGTGAAAAACAGCCCTTTCCTCCGCAAATAAGTGGGTACGATCTATTTATAGATTCACACTTCAAGAACGAGGATGGCTCACCGTGGTTGTTTGTTTTTCCACTTCAGTTGGTGCACAAAGTAACCATATCGGGAATGGACGGACACCTGTGGCTTTAGATGGAACTGTGGCATCACAACTTGTCTTCAGCAGCTCGTTTTTTAAAGTTTTGTTTCTCTGAAAATGCATGATGTTCTATTGCTTAGGCACTTCTTGCTTATCATCAAACAAATGGGCAAGCATTTTCCCTATTGTTTACAAAAAGAAATCAAAGGTAGAAAATCGGGACTTCACTTTCCGCTACCGTGCGCAGTCTTTCATTCCACGCAGTCATGTTTCCTTTGCACGTGTGAAGTTAGCTTTAAACAAAATAAAAAAAAAAAATCTCTTGTCTGCCCCTTAATACGGCAAAATGTTACTAACGAATGGGTAAACACAAGTTTTTTAGCGAAATTATATATCAAAAATCAGTACTGTATTGTGTTTACTTTGCCGTGATAGTCATTTTTACTGGTCACGGAAAAGGCCGATTCCATCACGGGCGGAATAAGTACCGATTTTGAAATTTAATTTAGCTTTAAAAAAGCGGAAAAGAAAAAACACTTTCCGTATTGATTGGTTTTGAAGAACAGGCTGTTAGAAATAACAAAAACTGCTCTTCACTAGAAAAAAATCTTTTAAAATATGAAGTTGTTCTTTTTCACTATTACTGAAGTTATTAAAAACGAAAAACATAATCAGAAAAAATATAACATAAGAATATAACCAGAAAGTGAAAAGAAATGTGCATCTTGGGGTAAGAAAATTCACAAATTTAGAAAACTACGGAACATTTTCATCCGTGCTAAAACAATCATTTTCAGGTGACGAACGGCATGAAGATGCTCAAATTATATCGAACAAATGTCGCGACATTAAAAACATCCAATAAACAATCCCAAAAATGTTTGATGAATGTTAGAATTTGGAAGCATGAAAATAAACTTTTAACAAATGATTGAATAACATTATTTCATAGATTTTTTTATTTCCGTAGTATATTTGATGTTTCCCGTATTCCGGTAGCGATCGACGATTTCCGTAGTGACTATGGAGAATTCGTAGCATTTGGAAGATCTGAGGTGGGCAAACAGGAAAAAATGACAAATTATTAAAATTCTACCAAAACAACGTTTTCTGAAGGGGAAAAAAATGACAACCATATATTTTATTTCCGTAGTATAAATATTCGATGTTTCCCGTACTCCGCAACGATCGCCGATTTCCATAGTGACTATGGAGAATTCGTAGCATTTGGAAGGCCTGAGGTGTGCACACAGGGAAAAAATGACAAATCATTAAAATTAACCAAAACAACGTTTTCTGAAGGAAAAAAAAATAAAATAAAAAACCCCGACAATCAGATTTGATTTTTTATTTCCGTAGTATATTCAATGTTTCCCGTACTCCGCAGGGATTGACGATTTTCGTAGTGACTATGGAGAATTCGTAGTATTTGGAAGGTCTGTGGTGGGCAAACATGAAAAATGACAAATCATTAAAATTCTACCAAAACTGAACGTTTTCTGAAAAAAAAACCCAAAAAAACCTGACACTGGGTTTGAAAACCAGACAGAATCCGATGGAATCAGGATACTCTGCATGTGTTCTTATTTCATCATGACTATATTTTCAACACCTGTTAAGGTTTATCAATGTTTTTAATGTAATGTTTATTAGAACAACCCAGGAAATTACTGAATATTTTCTGTTAGTGGTCAGGAATCATTGTGAGTCTGTAAAATAAAGTGACCAGGTTGGTATCACATTTCTCCCAATCTCCGCTGTACCACAAAATGATTCTACTATATCAAATTCATTTTTGAAAACTATACACCCAATTTTCATTTTGACACCAAAAAGAACCTAACCAAAAGTAAATGGATTGAAAAGAAAAAATTAGCAGAATGGAAGCAGCTTTGAAACATAATGTCTGAACACTTTTTACCATCAATAACTCACTAAAAACTGCTAGAGAAACAAAAAACAAGCAATTTTTAGCACATGAAAGACATAGCACAAATTGTTGAAATACCCAATACTGCTGACTGCTATGCCAAACAATGCAGAAGTTAAGAGAATGCAACTATTGTGGGCAATGTTCTTGATAAGACAATGCTCATGCAAAGACTTTAGAAAATACAGCAAATTAAATAACGTAAGCAATTAAGTAAGTACTGTTTGAAAATGTTGACCCATCCACTGCTATCAATTTATGGTGGAGAGATTTTATTTGTGAACATAGCGAGAGACCAAATAAAAATGATTAAATTATCTTTCCAATAAAAACTGTCTAGAAAATTTGATTGATGTGGTTGAAGAAAAATGTAACTTTTAAGATTATATTTATTCATTTAATTGCACTGGACAGCGAGCCGTTGTAACTACTAAGCTTAAATTTAACTATGTCTAAATAAGTGAAAGGTATACAGTGCAGTGATAAAAATGTGTACATAACATGAAATAGCTGTAAGGAAAGTGGCCACTAGATTTTGTCCACCCAATGGCCACTTGAAAAAATCACCAATTTTAATCTTTACTGTGACGTCACAGTGGTCATAAGCGAAGCTGTAACGCGCACGGAGCCATACCGAGAAAGTGCGTGCTCTGTGAATTTTCAATCGAAATAACAGAGCTAGTTTTGAGTAAATAATTTTTAAGTAAAAATTGTACAAACTTCCAACTATTTTTCAAAATAGAATAAAATATATATATATATACTGGGGAAAAAACGGGAATATGACATGAATACTGTTCGATGCTTTTTTGCTAAATATCTTTTTTTTTTTTCCAAAAGCACACTGCAATGGCTCTTTGGAGCTGGGAAATCTACATTTCATTACATCGAATCAGTCATGTACTAATTTTATAAAATTAGCAATTTGTTTTCGTTCAGGAAAAAAAAACACTACAGCTTTGCTTACGTTAATTGTTAGATTGCATCTGGGGTGCTAAAACTAATTCTCTGTCTCATGGGCCCTCTTACATTTGTGTGGGTCCATTTTATTTTATGAAACACCTTTAATTCTGAGTTATTACGTTCCAGCAAAAGGTCAAATATCTGGCGAGTGATGGTTCCACACTATAGCGTGTTCCGCGATCAAATATATGATTTCGGAGAAGTTTAATTAGATGGGGCACATCGGTAAACATCCATATTTTTTGATTTTCGTCTACTGGATTTGGAAAAGACAATATTGGGGTTATTCCAAGCTGCCTCCAAACCTTGATATCCCCCTCCCCCCATATCAGCACTAAATAACACGATTAGTCCATGCACTAAATAACCCGATTGCTGAACGGCTCGAATTATGTCAGTTAACAGCTTTTGATCCATCTGTTTATCAAAGGAATAATACAGTATATGGTTATTTCCAAGCTTTCCAGAAGCCTCTCAGCATAACTACTAAAACATTACTATGCGGTCCCAAAGGTCCCAAAATTTTATCTGCAGCATCATCATAACAATATCAGCAATCAACGCTCATTTCAGCCAAAAGATAAAACTGAAACTTTGTCGAATTTGGTTAGGTGTATAGCATTCATTTTCATCACCTTTAAAACGGGCTCAATTAAACCATCAGCAACAGAAATTTACCACACCACCGTTTCAGAGAGGAAATGCTTGGAAGCAGTATGTGCATTTTATTTTTGCTGAAAAGATAAGCTTTTCGAGAAATAGCATGCAAAACAAGTGCTTGACTTATATCTTCTTCATTTCCATTTTGCTGGTCTCTTTTTTGACACAAGAGTTTGAATTTGCACTTCAGTGAAACAATGGCCAAGCAAATTTATGATAGCGAGCCAACTTTCACTGTTGCTGAGCAAATTTCTATTCTTGCGTTTGCGTTACATAACATTAATTTCCATTTTCAGGCTTCTTTTCTCGAGGCAAAAGCATTGTTTTACCATTACCAACTGTTTTCTTACGTTTGATAATTCTTCCCGTAGTGAATTATTTTCACTCTTCAGTTGAATTATATTTTTGTTCAGACATTCGCACTTCTCACATAACGTTGACGGTATGATAACTGTTGGTCAGGAATGATGTCTCTTTCATTGTGACCTGTGATTTGACGTTTAATTGGAGATATACTTTCAATTCGACTCAATGCATTTTTTTTTTCTGACCTCTCTGATCTTAAACCGTTCACTTTGAACAGAAGTTTTCTCCTCCATCCGCTAAGGCATATTTTTTGTAGGCACGGCATTTTTTCTCACTTTTTTTCTGAGAGGCAAGTTTAGCAATTAATTTCTAAGATCTCGCTCTTACTTCGAGACATCAAGTGTTCTGAACACGTTTGAGCTTTCTTTGCATCGAATACATCCTTTTGACAGCATTCCGCTACCCATTGCTTCAAGAAATCTCTATCCGATAGGAAAACATGGTATGTAACATCTAACTTCCTTTTCTTTGAACTGTTATTACAACAAAGTGCAACAGCGTATCTAGGTATTTTCAAGATAGTTGTACACAGAAAACGAATGAAGAAAAAAAAAAATGAATTAAACTACAAAGCAGGTCTAAAATTGACAAAGAAATGCAGCGACTAATCGACACTACAGCACAAGCTCCGAATGCTCAAGAGATCGTTTATGGCACTGTGACGTCACACTCCAGCTCGTAGGGTGACAGCTTGCCGGTGGCACGGAAACAAAGGCGATTGGACCTACCTCTCCTCTTTCTAAGTACCTTGGATCAGAGGCCATCGCTTAGACCACTGCGCCACCGTGGCACTTCTAGAAAGTGTGCTGCACATTCATGGGAACATATTCATAATGACATAAATATCTCGTGAAACATTTTTAACTATTCATTTTTATTCAAGATTCGTTCACTTTTAACCTGAATATAATCATTTCGTTTTTACAATCCCTGAATCATTAACATCACTTTATTGCTGCAATACATCGTCTAAAAATGGATCACATAGTTTACCATTACCATGATATAAATCTGACTGTTGTTTGACAGGATACCATATCAGCTACTATGCTAACTACAACAAATTTAATGGGATAAGATTTCACTTGATTTTCACTTGTATTCTCTTTGGTGATATTTCATGAACCGATCGACAGGAGTTTGAAGTTGGTTGTTCTTTTGATTGAATATCAACGTGTTAAACATAAGTAACTTAGATGTTTCATGAGATATTTATGTCATTACGAGTATATATTATTCCACATCTAGTGCTATTCACTATATATCAGTGGTGTATCTTGGGTCCGAGACCTGGACTATCTCACCCCCCCCTCCCCAGAAGTTGTTTTTTAATTGCAAAGTTTAATTTTTTATTAAGTAATAAAAGTAACTTTTTTTTTTTAATTTTAGGTACATGTCATTGCTAACATGATACCAGATATTTATGAAGATTAAGATTTGAACACTTATTTGTACATGAACTCCAGTCTTCTTTTGTTTTGTGTGCCCTTGGGTGTTACATTTTCATAAAATGTTTCTTCTGAGTACTTTTTCATATTTAAAAAGAATGTTTTTCTGTATTGACAAAACAGCCAAGTTTTTCGAATGTGCATGTTCTTGTGTGGCTCTAAGATATATCTTGATTCTTTTTAATGCTGAAAAACTTTTGGCAGTTGCAGTTGTTGACGGAAAGTTTAATATGAGGTCTGCTAATTTGTGCACCTCACTAAACATTATGTCCAATTTATTCAACTTTATGTAACATGTAATGTCTCTTACTGATTTGTTTTCGTATTCATCAAGTGAATAAAACACTTTTAGTTCATTTTAAGTCGAGCTGTATCAAAATTTAAAGCACCGAGTTCTTTAAGTTCTGACAGTAGATGTTCAGGGAAGCTTTCACAAAATTTATCATAACAGTTCGAATCCTACAAAGCCACGAATTTAAGATATAATATCCCCGATTTTAATTCATTGACACTTCACAAAAACTGAAACAACTCTCGCAAAACACTCTTATGGGCGGGAGTATGCGAGCGACTGAGATAGTCCGTTTTCAGAGCGAAACGTTTCCCAAAGCAATGAGCCAATCCCCTCTACCAGCTGATTCATGTTGTCATGGAAATGCTAGCAGGCGATTGAACGGAAGGTTTTCACATCAGAACTGCGAAGACTCTGGAAGAGCTGCTTGCATTATGCCGTTGGTTTTCGCTTGCCAGACTCAGTCAAAGAAGTGAATCCGTATGTGTTTGTTTTGGCAGCGAAAGCATCGACATATTTTAATACCATTGATAACTAACTTTTATATGAGTATATTTAATTCAGTTTTACTTGTGCATTCGCTGGGCTTCGTAGCTAGCCTCGAATATACACCACTGCTACATATAAATTCTGATATTGTGAGCTATTTACATGTCACGGGTACATGTCTTGCAGCTGCATGCATTGCAATAAATTTAAACTAACAGCTCCAATCATTTCTTTATGCACATTGGAAATGCACACATAAACAAATTGTGCTCAAGGACTTAGATTCTGTTTTTGTGTGAAGGTCAACAGGTAGTGCACACTACTTACAAATACTGGATTATTTGTAATAATCACAATAAATTATTGCAAATAATTCAGTATGATTGTACTTTATTGCAACCTTGTGTATACAAAGTTGAAAACTAACAAATTCATGAAATATTCCGAAAGAAATTTCACAGTTTAGTTCCATGTCTTGTGCATGTGAGATTAGACAATTATTCTAACATTCTGCTTTAGTATGCACACAAAAACAGCTAGGAAGGAAAAATTACTCATCACTGAAAAAAATTTACAACACTGTTTATAATAACATGAATGATATTCATTAAACACAAGATTACCTTTAGGCTATGTCCAAATGATGATTATTCGGATACTTCTAGGAAGTGACTGGGCTAGATTTTTTCTGATAATTTCACAACACTGGGTGCTGTAGTTCTGAAAGCAATAATAGATGGTGTAAGGGTCGCCCGCAATCGAACTGTCAATTATGAATTTATGTACTTTTAATATTGTGATGAACACGTGCGGACGGACGTTTCATTCCGCCATTTTGTTGTTTCAGATAAGAACTGATATCCTTCACCACCCACGTGGTACAATTTTAATCCTATGTGGGATTAAGAGAGGGGTGCATGAACACCTGGGGCACCTGACCTTGAAGAGTCAGCGGCTCGAGTGCTTCTGTTAAACAAGTTGTCATACTGCTTTTGTATACGTGCAAGGTTGTAATCCCCTGCTGGTATCCGACGACATTCCTGAGTACAGGTATTTCACGTGCTGACCGGGAAAACCAGTTTTTCTTGCACATGCGTGACAGAGGACAGAAAGGGCAAGGAGGATTAAGTGAGACAGTTGAGCTTCGGTCGTCAAGGAGAGAGGGTCCTGGTTTGGACACCGGTTTCTGACAGAAGGACTGCGGTTCTCGCAGATGTGCAGCGTGGTGAACGGGAAGGAGGATTCCTTCGTCCACCGAGTATCGCGGAAAGAATTGTGGAAAGGTAGCACATGGTCAGCACGGGAACCTGAGCGGAAAGTCATCGGAAACCCGTGAAGCAAATGTTATTGGAATAATAGTCTTGTTGTTTTTATTTCCGTGTACTGGACTGAGTTTGTCGAGGTAATTATTCTTCTACACAAGGACGCCTTCAGCCGCCTTGATAGCCAGATCGTATAGTAAAGGCGAGGCGGTAGCTCGCTATACGGCGGGAAACAAAAGGTATTATCTAAGAATTGATATGTCTGGCCCTACAGATGGCGCCACAGTAGCACTTCACCTATCCTCCGCTCTTCTCGCACGCGAAATGCTTTCAGCCATCTCGTGACTCTATGTATCGATGCGTCTCATCCTTTAGGACAAGTAATGTGTCGGAAGAAGTACGCTTCAGGGAATGATGAGTACTCTTCCTGCACATTTGGTACGTGTTTTTTTTATGCTGAGATTCCTATTGATAGAGAGATGATTCTCACGTATTTTTTTGCCAAAGGATTGTCTTACGATGAGGCGATTGAAGAAACCTCACATGGCCACATCCACTGAGACAGTTAGCGACTGATATTCGTATTGCAGACAACTAGTCTCATAGTTTATGGCAGCCTCGCAATGTAAATGTACTTGGCAGACTATATTCTGGAATACTTATTCCGACGGAGTTGCCGTCTTTCCTCTGAACATTGCTTTGAAGTCCTGATTCCTGCGATCAGACAGTGCTTCCCTCGCAGATAAAACTTTCCTTGCTTTTATTCTGCTAGCTACACAGTTTCATATTCTTCCATGAAAATAATTATTTCACACATATGCCACAATCAACATTCAAAAAGGTCCTTTTAAGCACCACCTTTCATCCATATTATTCACTTCCTTTGCCACTTTCACAACGTAACGAAACGCTTCACGATGTAATGATAACGTGTCGGCATCTATTGTCCCTTCATAAAACTATTTTTGGGCCGAACATGGAAGGTTTACCACCACAGATAGTGCAGAGTCTGAGATTTTTGTGCTAGCAAATTATACAATGAAACAAGTTAGAATACTTTAAGCAGTGGCATTGGGTCATTATGGGCATCTGGGGGCCACGTGGTGGTAGAGGCTACCCCCACCAACATGTTGCCTCGAAGAACAGTAATAAATAAGCAGATGCATGCTGAACTGCGCATGCGTAAAACTGTCTTTTGTGGGTGGTCACCTTCCTGTGTAGTAGTGCTAGCAATTTTGCTTACGCATTGCTGGACAGCGATTTTAATTTGTTGAGTTAAGCAAGCTGTGGGATTCCCTCGTGTAAGTAAAATGAACACAGGGACTTTTTAATGGAACTCCCTTTTAGTTTATTATCGGATGAAGAAAAGAAAAATGTTAAAGACCTTGACCGAATATTTTTATTATTGGATGAAGAAAAGAAAAATGCCCACCTTGACCGAATATTTGCTTAATGCAAAAACGTAAGAATCGGTCAATAACTTTTAATGTGGAGTTATAGCAAAATATCCTGGTCTGGAAGCGATTTGGGTAAACCTAAATGTGGTCCAGAAATAGTGTTCTGAAGCGATGATAAATGGTGACACTATCGCTACATTGTAAAGCGTTGCATCACGTTGTGAAAGTGGCAAAGGAAGTGAACAATATGGATTAAAGGTGGCTCTTAAAAGGACCTTTATGAGTGTACATTGTGGAAAATGTGTGAAATATTTATTATGACGGAAGAATAAGTTTTCCTCGCGAATATAAAACTGTCTACCTAGCAGAATAAAAGCAAGAAAAGTTTTATCTGTCAGGGAAAAACTGCCTGATCGCATGAATCAGGACTTCAAAGCAAATGTTCTGAGGAAAGACGGCAATTCCGTGGAAATAAATATTCTATAATATGGTCTGCCAAGTACATTTTGTGGTTGCCCTGTGCTAATTAATGTTTCAGGGGATGCCAATTGCTCTCAGTTATTTAATCCACCATGAAATAGAGGTTTCCTATATTTCATGGTGGATTTTTTTGATTGGAGGTTTAACGACCACCATGAGCAACTCAATGGGCTATAAGCAGTCACCCGTCCCTAATTTAGGGTCACTGGTTCCAGGGAAGGGAGAGAGCCAGTGCCGTAAGACAAACACAACATCCATGCCAGACCGGGATTCGAACCCAGACCCCTTACGGACGAATGATCAGAGGCCAGCGCCTTAGACCACTGCGCCAACGGGGCGGCAAATTATGGTGGATTAAATAGCAGAGACGGAGAACTAAGTTACGTAAGTAGCTATAACGAATTTCATAGTATAGAAGGAGGTTGAAAACAATTTTAAAAAATCTAGCCCGGGATTAATTTTAAGTCACCCTACTACACTGACTTTAAGCAAGACGGACTTAATTTTTTTTTTTTTTCCACGTCTGTTAAAAATTTTGATTGGAGTACATTTCCAAACGGCATCAATATCCTTGCATGTCTTTATTGAAACCACTGCTTCTCACAAAGAAATAAACAGGATGAAATATGACTGCTCACTTCTGTAAAAGATCTACAGCACAAAACTAATCATTTGAAGTTTCCATTCCCGAATAAAAGAATGGCTCTGATCACGCTTTAAGTGCTGATAAAGGGCACCTGAATAAGACCAATAGTTCAGCGACATCCAAACAGTGATATTTTCGGGAGAACGCCGAAAAGAAAGATTTTAAAGGCAGAATGAAATGGCTCACCTGTAAGTTGATGTTCGATTAACTCCAGGTGCTTCACACTAACATCAGGGAAATAAAATTTCTTGAACTCGCACACACACACACAACGTGCGCGAACATGAAATTAATTTTTCACTAAAAAATGTCGTTTTATAATAATTCGTATATTCCACGCTATTAAATCGGGTAACGAATGTAAATTTAAAAAATACTATACATCATCCCGCCTCAAGGATTTTTACTTTAGGTATTAACGTGACGTGAGTTGGGTTGATTTAAGCATGATGATAGTTTTTCTTTTTGATTGGAGGTTTAACGACCACCGGGACCAACTCAATGGGCTATAAGCAAAAGCAGTCTCCCGTCCCTAATTTAGGGTCACTGGTTCCAAAGAAAGGAGAGAGCCAGTGCCGTAAGACAAACATAACATCCATGCCTCACCGGTATCCGAACCCCTTTCGGATGAATGATCAGAGGCCATCGCTTAGACCAGTGTTCCGCAACCGGTGTGTCGCGGCACACCAGTTTACCCCACAAGGTGAAAGGTGTGACGCGAACTTTTACCCATTATCCTATTGTAAGAAATTAATTGTCGAGTTTTATTTTTCAATTTTATCCTGGTTTCATATGCTTGTATTTCATTCTCTTCCGCTGCACTGATTAAATAAGATGATGCTTGTTTATTCTTTATTACATGCCGCGAATTTTTATGTATTCTAAGAAATAAATGTAAATTATTTACTCGCAATTGCTATATCGTAGTTTTGCTGCTTATCGATATATTTGTATTTCTGGCCTCTACCGGTGTGCTGTGCGGCTTCTTTGTTACATTTGCCGCATGTTCTGTTTACGCTTTCCCTAAAAGTGCGGGAATTAGCAAAACTTTCCCTGTCTTTTATTATTTTATTACGTTGTTTTGGTATTTGTCCCTGTTTGTTAGTGCTTCTTCAACTTTATTACTGGCTTCCTGTACCGATGCACCCACCCATTGTTAGACTTTATTTTAAATAAGTCGATATATGTCTCTCCTTCCCTTTGAAGAGCCATAGGTCCCGCGTCTTACAATTATTTCAGTTCTATCACAGCTGTGCTCTGAAGTAGTCCGAAAATTGTGATTGCTAGTCAGTCTTGCTATTTTCTATTACTAGTAATCTAATGGGTTGTTTGAGATGTTCCCGACTGTATGCCCACTTGCTGACGGTAATAAAATGGTGATGGATTTAATTAAAGAACATTTAGAAATCTTGCAGCAGAAGTTCAAGAAGTTTTTTTTTCTTTTTTTGATTGGAGATTTAACGACCACCGTGAGCAACTCAATGGGCTATAAGCAGTCGCCCGTCCCTAATTTAGAGTCACTGGTTGCAGGGAAGGCAGAGAGCCAGTGCCGTAAGACAAACACAACATCCATGCCTCACCGGGATTCAAACCCAGGCCCCTTTCGGACGAATGATCAGAGGCCATCGCTTAGACCACTGCGCCACCGGGGCGGCAAGTTCAAGAAGTATTTTGGAGAGAGTGTTCAAGATTTCGACTGGGTTCGTGATCCATTCGTTGCGAATTCCAAAACCTCTTCTGATTAAAATACAAGAGGAACTCGCAGATTTAAAAGTAGACAGAACATTGAAATTAAAACTTCTCGAAGTGCCTTTAGACACATTTTGTTGACAATAAGGACTGAATACCCGGCTATCGCCGAGATGGCACTTAATGTGTTATTGCCATTTTCAACTGTATATTTGTGTGAACTGGGCTTCTCGACGTTGACTGAAATTAAAATATTAAAGAGGGAGAGACTCAAATCCGTTTCAAAGGAAATAAGACTTGTATTGTCAACGATTCCGCCACAAATCAACCACTTGTGTGTAGCTAAGCAGGCGCAAGTTTCACATTGAAGGTATGAATAAATTTATTTACTTTCATAGTAATAGAAAAGTGTATTTTCTTGTGTTTTCTACCATGAATTAAAGTTCATAAATTGTTAATAAATGTACAAGTCGATTTCTGTTTAATAATAATAATAGGTTGATTACATTACGTACTTATATTAATAGTGTCATATCAGTTCCCATGACCGGTGGTCACGTGTAACTTCAAGAAGCCGGTGCTATATCAAAGAAAGGCTCTTGGTTACATCCTTGTTACACACATTCCGTCGCGTGAGGATTTCAATGATTTAGCGAAGCGCAGTAAGTAGCTCTTGCGCTGTCGTAAGGTGCTAGTTTCTTAAAATCTCTCCATCTGGGTACTGCCCCCCTCGGTTGCAACATCACGGGCTGGGCCGTCGTAAGTTTTCCAGCCTTAACGTCCCTTTGGTGCTCAGAAATACGGATCTGGAACGATCTTTTCGTCATCCCGATGTAGGATTTAACGGATGCGTCAGGGTAATCTAAAGGATATCTGACAATAGGTGCCCTCACGCCGATATCATAACCTAGTCTTCGGAGAACATTCTTCAGGAAGTACGTTAGCCAAGGAATATAGGGAATCGAACCCACAAACCGGCCGGGCTGCGCCATGGGGTTGTCACGAGGCTGTGTGCGAGCAGTTGTTGCGATTGTGAGCATGTCCAAGGCTGAACTGGATGAAGGGCATGTCGTACCTCGCTACAGCCGCTAGGTTTCTAAGGCTACGGATCTCCTTCTCGCATGCGGCCTTGTTCGATGAGAGTTAGAAAGCTCGCTTTACAGCGCCTATCGGAGGGTTTGTTTCGGGATAACAACCCTACCTTCTTCAACTTCCGTCTCTTCTCAAGCGTATTCCTTGTTGGACTTTCGGGATGCTTCCGAGGCAAAAAGGAAAGTTCGTGCCTTGGAGGAATTCACAGTGCTCACCAGACGTTTCTCATTATGAAAACCATTTCTAACTTTCCACTACTCATGAGCGTCTCCCATGATGGACTTTCGTGATGCTTCCGTGGTTTCACATGTGGCTCGTGCATCTAAGTGTTTCATCGTGATCACCATACATTTTCGCTATAACAGCTCGGCCAACTAGTTGATGTGAGGCACAAACCTTGGACTATAAGCCTCATCTCCTTAAAGAAAAAAAAAGTTAATACCGAAAGTGGAGGTAGTTTCTGTGGTATTTTTAAACTTTACGATCGTTGCTTGTAGTGCAGTGTATGTGAATTGAAATAAAACGACATTTTTTAGTGAAACATTAAATTCCATGTTCGTGTGTGTATGTGCGAGTTTAAGGAATTTATTTGTCAGATATTAGTGTTAAGCACCTAGAGCGTATCAAACATCAACTAACACCTAACAGGTGAGCCATTTCATTCTGCCTTTAACCGCTTAGTCCTCGCATTTTTTTCGAAATATCCAATAAGAAAATATTGATTTTTTTTATTAGCTTATATAATTTATCTCAAACTGCAGGTTTTTATTAAATTTAAAGGTATGTGCTGGCTATGGAAGTGTTAGAAAATTTATGATTTACTTACCTTATACTTGGCTGTTCTTTCACCCATAAGTTCGGCAGAAAATTTTCAGTGCAGGTTCTTTGTTCCATGGTTTGGATAAAAAATGCATCTGAGATAAGTAATTGTAATACTTGTGTTAAATCACTGTATTTTATTTTGAAATTGGAAATTAAAAATTCTTGTGGGTATGATATATTTTGAAGCATGCTATGCATAGTCCTACATCACAGTCTTTGCAGTAGTGCCTTGTTTCTTTTCGAATTCGCTTTCCATTTTTCTTGGATGAACATACTTTGCATCCTCTGCTAGGCTTGTCTTCTCTGTTGGTGGAATAATTTCCAAAAAATTACGTTCAACTAAACAACTTGAAGGTGCTGCATAACTAGGACTACCAAGTCTTTAGAAATTGTCAGGTGTCAAATATTTTCCTACCGTTTCGTCAATTACATCTAATCTGAACTTTAGATGCGATTTCGTCCCACCTTCATTCTTTATACACCCGAAAAGCATTGAAAACTGCTTGGTCCAAAAGGTGAAAGAATATTTTTTTGTAATTAATATTTCTTCCCATCATTTCTTGTTACTTGGTAACTGGATAGGTATTGATCTACAAGATCTACACCTCCCATAGTAAGGTTATAATCTACAACCCACTTTTGGTTTTTTCTTTACTTTCATACTTTGTGTTGTTACTTCGACAATTTCGGAATTATGTTCTGATGGCAGCATTGTACTTTCTTTTTGTCATTCCATTTCAGCACAATGGTTTTGCCATGTCAAAATGATATTGTTTCACCTACTTTCAACTTTTTTGCCTTCATTGCTGTTGGCATATCTTTTCTGTTGTGTTGAACAGTTCCAACCACATCTGTTTCGTAAATGAGGAGCATATCACACAATTCTGGTGAAGTGTAGTAATTGCCGCCCCGGTGGCGCAGTGGTCTAAGCGATGGCCTCTGATCATTCATCCGAACGGGGTCCGGGTTCGAATCCCGGTGAGGCATGGATGTTGTGTTTGTCTTACGGCACTGGCTCTCTCCCTTCCCTGGAACCAGTGACCCAAAATTAGGGACGGGCGACTGCTTATAGCCCATTGAGTTGCTCACGGTGGTCGTTAAACCTCCAATCAAAAAAAAAAAAAAGTGTAGTAATTATCCATAATTATGCAGTGACTTTTTCAATAATGGCATCATCAGTGTCGTGACAATTTGAGAGGATTGCGGCTAAGTTTGAAACTTCAGATGAAATAAAGTTTGCCGCCCGGTGCCACAGTGGTCTAAGCGATGGCCTCTGATCATTCGTCCGAAAGGTGTGCGGGTTCGAATCCTGGTGAGGCATGGATGTTGGGTTTGTCTTACGTCACTGGTTCTCTCCCTTCCCCGGAACTAGTGATGGTAAATTGGGGACGGTCGACTGCTTATAGCCCATTGAGTTGCTCACGGTGGTCGTTAAACCTCCAACCAAAAAAATAAAATGAAATAAAGTTCCTTTGCCTGTATAAATGATAAATGATCATATGTAACCAGTACTGGATTTGCATAGCATAAAAGACTTAATTCCAAATCTTTCCCTTTTCATAGAAATGTATTGGTGCCATGATAAACGTCCCTTGTATAACATCAAATTTTCATCGATGGTGACATCTGTCTCGAGAGTAATTGTGCTTTTGTACAATTGCTTCAAATGCTCACAAACAGGCCAAATTTTGTACAGATTTGGATGATTTTTGGGGTCATGCATTTCATTATTCACGAAATGTAAGAATTTTTTTATCTAACAATATGTGTAGTATGGCATAACCTTTTGTAAAACGGGAGTTTCAACTTGGTGTTTTAGTCCAATACATGTTTTCTTCCGGCTTTTTGACAATACCTTCTAAAACTGAAAGTGCCAATAACAGACATAATTAATTTGAAGTTAGGGGATTCCAGTCTTTCCTACCTTTCAATCTTTTTCTTCCAGAAATGTTTCCGTATTGCTCAGCATAATGATTAGTTTCTGTTACAATACTATCAATGAGTTCATAATTTATGTAGTGTTCATAGTACTGTAAAACACCCGAATTTGAATCAAAAGTAGCATTAACTTTTGGAGACGCTTTAAATGGAAAGTGTGGGAGTGCATAATCTTCAACATGTGGTGTAATTGCATGCCATTGGCGCCGTGGCAAAAGTTGTGCACCATCATTACTGTCTTGTGATTCCAATACTTCAGAATTGAAAACATCTGAGAAAGTAGTTCCTTTTGAATCACTTCCAGATTACTAGACACTAAAATCTTCTGTATAACTAGAAGAGTTTATTTTACAACAAAAATTATGGAATGAAATCAAAACATTCAGCAAAGTGTGACTACTCTAAACACATGGTTTCAACCTGTCGAACAAGCTACTGTTGTCAAATCATATTCACAGTACTACTACTGTCATCTAGTGATGATTGATGTATTTAAAATAGCTACGAGTATGAAATAATTCATCATACATATCGATTTGGGTATTGTAAGCCATGTGGTGAGAAGCCCGGAAGAGACACGGGCACTACAAAGTTTGGTCAACATGCCTGCCCGTGTGAGACGCGGGCGCGATGGTTAAGAGGTTAACGTCTTTCTTATCGCCGGTCTTCCGAAAATATCGGTGTGTGGAAGTCGCTGAACTATTGGTCTTATTCCAATAAAATATTTTCTTTTATAATTAATAACAATAGGAATAATGACTAGATTATCTTTCTTGCCTTCTCAAAGGTGATGGTTGACTGATTTTATTATTTAGCAACACAAAACAATACTTTCAGATCAGCTGACAAAGTAACTGATCTGAAATAAGAAAAATTAAACAATAATCCTGAAAATAATAAATGGTTGCATAAAGTAGCTTTTCACCTATAAAGAATACCTATAATAGAAAGACCAACATTATCTATTCATACTATAGAAAAAAATAATAATAGAAAAACAGAATACTATAACATACTTAGCTTCTAACTAAAATATTATCTTTAAATAAAATTTGCCTGAGATATTATTTGTGTGTGGCATGTAAACTGCAATGGTGTTTTTGACTATTTATAAAGATTGCTTAAAAATTAAACAATGGCACAGATAAAGTATTTTTGCTTTGTGTTTTATTAGAACCTCAAAAACAGTCTGAAATTATCATAGTTTCATGACCCACACTATTATCAAACCTTTTGAGTTTTACTGTAAAACAGCCACATTTAAATCATTAATGTAATCTCAGGGATTTTAGCCAGAAACGAAACTACCAATCTACAGGAAATTTTGATCCAAAAAAGGTATAAACTGAACAAGTTTTGTGGCTTTCTCTATCCCAAGCCTATTTTGTAACTTATTCCAAACTAGTTGAAACATAGAGAAAATTCCCTCAATGGAGGCAAATGAAGCTGGTGCTGAATGTAGGCATACAAAAAAGTTACAAAATCCTGCAGGCAATTTTGAATTTGAACCCTTTTCAGACTTTTTTGCCATGACTTGCCTTCCTTTTATGGAAGAAAACTGGCTGATGACACTCTTTCATTATTGGTGTTAGGTAACAGTCTGTGTCATTAATTTTGAAAGTCATTACACCAGCGAAATACATTGTTATGATGGAAAATTACCACCTACCTAATAGGATGACACCGGTGAGATGGCGTGGTATGGACTCGCCGAGGCTCTGGAAGGTTGCCCGAGGCACATGTGCCCATTCGGACTGCAGCAGAGCATGGAGGTCCTGCAGATGATGTCGTTGTAGGTCGGCACGCCAAACTTGTCGATCCAAATAGTCCCATAAGTTCTCTAGGGGATTGAGGTCGGTCGATTTCGCCGGCCAAGAGAAAACAGAGGCATTGCTGTCGTGTTCCTGAAACCAATCGTGCACCGCCTTAGCGACGTGACAGGGCACATTGTTTTTAGATACCATCCCTACCACGGTAAACATCCAATGTGAAGAGTTGCATGTGGTCTGCAAGAACGGACAGGTAGCCATTGGTGTTCAGGGACCAATCCAGTGGTGCCAGAGGTCCGAGAGCATTCAAGGAAAACATCCCCCAGACATGAACAGTGTCACCGCTGACTTGCATTTGACCAACAAGCATGTCTGGGTTTTGGTTCTCATGTGTCTGATGCTGTGTCCACCACTGCCTGTCACTTGTGTGGAGTAGAAAACCTCAATTCGTTGGTGAAGGCAACCTTTTTTCCACTGTCCAATGATAATAGTCCCATGCGAACTGCAGACATTGGCAATGGCCCTGGGTTAACATGGGTGCCTTGACGCTGCGTCGGCTCTGGAGACCCATGTGTAACAGGGTTCGCTCTACTGTTATCTGGGACACGTACTTGGGCACCCCAGCATTCATTTGCATGGTGAATTGCTGCACTGTTGCATGTAGATTGCCCCCTTTCAAGTTGACGGAGGTGACATTCTCCTCTGGGGTTGATGGCCTTTGGGGCTTCACAGTTATGATGTCGGGAGGTACTCGGTGTGACGGCGGTCCAATCTTGGTGCACCCTTATTACAGCACCTTGCGAACAGCCCCCAAAGTCTGCTGTTTCTGAGATGCTTCCACCCTTGGCACAGTAACTGATGATCATTCTTTTTTTAACATCCATCAAATCACTACATCTGCCCATTGTGCTCACGTTACGCACTATGGCTCATCTATCCTGACCAGCCGCTTATATCTTCGTGTGGTTGACCTCGCCACATACACTCTGTGACACACCTGGGTGAGTACACAGTGATTTCAGGGTGGTCATATTATTTGACTATGTAATCAAGGGGAAATTTGGATATCCACTCTTCTGCAGTACTCTCCTGTTCATGGTTAAGTTTCTGACCTCTGTATTTCGGATACATGAGGTTTTCTAGAAAATTTTGTGCAAGAATTGCTTGTTCAAACCTTTTTTTAAAATCTAGGTGGTAGGCTGCAGGATTTCTTCTTGTAGTAAATCTGGCCATATTTCAACAGCAACTGAAACAGACTAGTGTCTCTCTCTAAAGTGTGTCCAGTGTGCTAGCAACAACGGATAACTTTCCAGATTCATAGCTTCACGGTAAATGCCCATTTTGTCCAATATTTTTTTTAAATAGATTGATCAAATTCCTCAATATGCTTTTAAGATATTTCTCTATTTGTTTTGTGATAATTGGCCACAAATGTTTTAACACAATCAGGATGAAAGTTGCACCTTGTTTCAATTAGGTAGTTGTAGCATTAAGCCAGGCTTTTCGTTGTAACATCTATGTGGTTGATTTAGGCCTATGTTATGAAAATATTTTTGTACCGTCGCAATCTGCTTTAAAACAGTCTTTGGGGAAACCTCTTTTTCTAACAAATTCAACAGATGTGCTGAGCATCCATATGTTGTGAGAGTTGGATATCTTTCATTTAAAATTTTCTACATTTTTATCATTTTGTTTTTGCTCTCAGTTACAACAGCAAAAGCAGGTTTTCCAAATTTTTCTTCACCCTACTTTATGGCCCACCTCTAAAAGCACAATATTTTGCTGTTTTCTTTTCTGATCCAGTATCATCAGCATACAGGCTCATTCTTCACACTGCCGAAACCATCTGTGGTAAGAGTCAAACTGCCAAATTTTATTTTTCTGAAAGCTGAGATTCAGTTTCTTCTGTTGCAGTATCAAGCAATTTTCCACCAATGGCTTTTGCTGAGGGCAGTGGTGTATAGCCAGAAATTTCTTAGGTGCGTGTGTGTGTGTGTGGGGGGGGGTGTGTCCATGGGTTTGTTTTATTGGTGAAAGCCCCATATATAAATATATATTGCTTTAAATTCATACTAAATTTCACCTCAAGGGGGGCAGACCAGAAGACCACCCCCTTGGCTATGGCTGAGGGTGGTTGATGTCAAGGTGTCAATGTTTCAATCATAATTTTAAACTGATTCAATTCTGCAGCAATGAATGGTATGTTAGCAGTATGAAAAAAATAATAGCCACTGTTTTATCAAGATGTTTCTTTTGCCCTTTTAAGGCAGAGTTTACTCATTGATTGTCACTTCTTTGTTTTTTCACTGCAGTACTCGAAAAACCCTGATAAAACCCGAAAAAGCCCGATAAAATCCGAAAACCCCAAAGTGGGCTAGGTTTTTTAAAAAGCCCGGGTTTTTCAAACCCTGCTGACAAATGCCTATCAATCACAGCGTAATCATTACTGGCAACTGAAGTGACACTTGCTGAAAGGAACCCCAAAACATTATGGGAGTATTTTCCCCCTCTGGCAGCCTCACTTTGCATGCATTTTCCAGGATTAACTCAGAAGTAGGGATGGACACATAACCGCTGATAGGTTGAAGTACACCAAGACAATAGATGAAAAGATAATCAGTGTTTATTGGCGTATATAAAGAGAGAAATATACACGAATTCCCCATGAGCTTTCTCCGTCAGCGGACTGCCTCGTGAGGCGGTTATTAGGTTAAGAACACATAATCAAATGAGAATTTAAATCAATAGAAGTAATAACAATCTCATTTGATTCTGTGCTGTTAACCTAATAATCGGCTGACGAAGCCGTCCCTTGACAGAGAAAGCTCGCAGGGGAATTTGTGTATATTTCTATGTTTATATCAGGATGATGATGATATGCCAATAAACACCGACATCTCTTATCTTTTCATCTATGTTAGACATTGGCAGATATTCATTCCCAAAACATCTATGTATGGGTAGTGTCTGGAAATTTCCAATGCATCAGTGAAAACCTGGACGTTTTGCTAAAAAGCTGAAGTATCTCAATCTTTTCCTCTGCCAGTAATGGGCACGTCGCTGGGTAAAGTTGCTGTTCAATATATTAGTGATGACTCACCAATTAAACATTGCATAAACAATAGTATATTTGTTAAAATGCTTGATGTATGGGCAGAAACTTCAATTCCTAGTAATTAATGACTTCATGGCTTCCTCTTATTACTTTCAGTATTATAAATATTTAACGGGAATTATCGAGGATAAATTTATTAGGTACATTACCTTCAAATTTTTGATCTAAACACTAGATCTTCGTCAGGAGTTCTTGCTTCCTTCTCTATTTCCACAGGTCTGGCGACCAAGCCTGATGGATTTTCCATTCAGCATGGTCATTGATGTTGCCACCTTGTGTCTTGTAAATTTCAGGATTCCTCTGATTGATAATTGCATGGGATTGATGTTTGATCACTTTTAAGGAGTCCCAGTCCATCTTGTGGCCAGTTTGTTGTATGTGCCTGTCTAATCCTGTTTTATTTGAGATGTTCCTTATTGCTGCTTTGTGTTCTTTAATTCTGGTGGTTAACCTTCTTCCTGTTTCTCCTATATATGGTAATCCACAAGAACAAACTATTTTATAAATGACTCCGTTGTATGTGCCTGTCTAATCCTGTTTTATTTGAGCTGTTCCTTATTGCTGCTTTGTGTTCTTTAATTCTGGTGGTTAACCTTTTTCCTGTTTCTCCTATATATGGTAATCCACAAGAACAAACTATTTTATAAATGACTCCGTTGTATGTGCCTGTCTAATCCTGTTTTATTTGAGCTGTTCCTTATTGGTTGCTTTGTGTTCTTTAATTCTGGTGGTTAACCTTCTTCCTGTTTCTCCTATATATGGTAATCCACAAGAACAAACTATTTTATAAATGACTCCGTTGTATGTGCCTGTCTAATCCTGTTTTATTTGAGCTGTTCCTTATTGCTGCTTTGTGTTCTTTAATTCTGGTGGTTAACCTTCTTCCTGTTTCTCCTACATATGGTAATCCACAAGAACAAACTATTTTTATAAATGACTCCGTTGTATGTGCCTGTCTAATCCTGTTTTATTTGAGCTGTTCCTTATTGTTGCTTTGTGTTCTTTAATTCTGGTGGTTAACCTTCTTCCTGTTTCTCCTATATATGGTAATCCACAAGAACAAACTATTTTATAAATGACTCCGTTGTATGTGCCTGTCTAATCCTGTTTTATTTGAGCTGTTCCTTATTGCTGCTTTGTGGCTCTTTAATTCTGGTGGTTAACCTTCTTCCTGTTTCTCCTATATATGGTAATCCACAAGAACAAACTATTTTATAAATGACTCCGTTGTATGTGCCTGTCTAATCCTGTTTTATTTGAGCTGTTCCTTATTGCTGCTTTGTGTTCTTTAATTCTGGTGGTTAACCTTCTTCCTGTTTCTCCTATATATGGTAATCCACATGAACAATCTATTTTATAAATGACTCCGTTGTATGTGCCTGTCTAATCCTGTTTTATTTGAGCTGTTCCTTATTGCTGCTTTGTGCCTTTAATTCTGGTGGTTAACCTTCTTCCTGTTTCTCCTATATATATGGTAATCCACAAGAACAAACTATTTTATAAATGAATCCGTTGTATGTGCCTGTCTAATCCTGTTTTATTTGAGCTGTTCCTTATTGCCATGGTGTTCTTTAATTCTGTGGTTAACCTTCTTCCTGTTTCTCCTATATATGGTAATCCACAAGAACAAACTATTTTATAAATGACTCCGTTGTATGTGCCTGTCTAATCCTGTTTTATTTGAGCTGTTCCTTATTGCTGCTTTGTGTTCTTTAATTCTGGTGGTTAACCTTCTTCCTGTTTCTCCTATATATGGTAATCCACATGAACAATCTATTTTATAAATGACTCCGTTGTATGTGCCTGTCTAATCCTGTTTTATTTGAGCTGTTCCTTATTGCTGCTTTGTGTTCTTTAATTCTGATGGTTAACCTTCTCTGTTTCTCCTATATATGGTAATCCACAAGAACAATCTATTTTATAACACTCCGTTGTATGTGCCTGCCTAATCCTGTTTTATTTGAGCTGTTCCTTATTGCTGCTTTGTGTTCTTTAATTCTGGTGGTTAACCTTCTTCCTTGTTTCTCCTATATATGGTAATCCACATGAACAATCTTTTATAAATGACTCCGTTGTATGTGCCTGTCTAATCCTGTTTTATTTGAGCTGTTCTATTGCTGCTTTTGTGTTCTTTAATTCTGGTGGTTAACCTTCTTCCTGTTTCTCCCATATATGGTAATCCACAAGAACAAACTATTTTATAAATGACTCCGTTGTATGTGCCTGTCTAACCTGTTTTATTTGAGCTGTTCCTTATTGCTGTTTTGTGTTCTTTAATTCTGGGTGGTTAATCTTCTTCCTGTTTCTCCTATATATGGTAATCCACATGAACAATCTATTTTATAAATGACCTCGTTGTATGTGCCTTACCCAATCCCCTGTTTTATTTGAGCTGTTCCTTATTGCTGCTTTGTGTTCTTTAATTCTGGTGGTTAACCTTCCTGTTTCTCCTATATATGGTAATCCACAAGAACAATCTATTTATAAATGACTCCGTTGTATGTGCCTGTCTAATCCTGTTTTATTTGAGCTGTTCCTTATTGCTGCTTTGTGTTCTTTAATTTGGTGGTTAACCTTCTTCCTGTTTCTCCTATATATGGTAATCCATGAACAATCTATTTTATAAATGACTCCGTTGTATGTGCCTGTCTAATCCTGTTTTATTTGAGCTGTTCCTTATTAAGTTGCTTTGTGTTCTTTAATTCTGGTGGTTAACCTCTTCCTTAATATATATGGTAATCCACAAGAACAAACTATTTTATAAATGACTCCGTTGTATGTGCCTGTCTAATCCTGTTTTATTTGAGCTGTTCCTTATTGCTGCTTTGTTCTTTTAATTCTGTGTTAACCTCTTCCTGTTTCTCCTATATATGAAATCTGGCCAAGAACAAACTATTTTATAAATGACTCCGTTGTATGTGCCTGTCTAATCCTGTTTTATTTGAGCTGTTCCTTATTGCTTTGTGTTCTTTAATTCTGGTGGTTAACCTTCTTCCTGTTTCTCCTATATATGGTAATCCACATGAACAATCTATTTTATAAATGACTCCGTTGTATGTGCCTGTCTAATCCTGTTTTATTTGAGCTGTTCCTTATTGCTGTTGTGTCTTTAATTTGGTGGTTAACCTTCTTCCTGTTTCTCCTATATATGGTAATCCACAAGAACAATCCATTACAATGACTCCGTTGTATGTGCCTGTCTAATCCTGTTTTATTTGAGCTGTTCCTTATTGCTGCTTTGTGTTCTTTAATTCTGGTGGTTAACCTTCTTCCTGTTTCTCCTATATATGGTAATCCACAAGAACAAACTATTTTATAAATGACTCCGTTGTATGTGCCTGTCTAATCCTGTTTTATTTGAGCTGTTCCTTATTGCTAAGCTGTAGTTCTTTAATTCTGGTGGTTAACCTTCTTCCTGTTTCTCCTATATATGGTAATCCACATGAACAATCTATTTTATAAATGACTCCGTTGTATGTGCCCCGTCTAATCCTTGTTTTATTTGAGCTGTTCCTTATTGCTGCTTTGTGTTCTTTAATTCTGATGGTTAACCTTCTTCCTGTTTCTCCTATATATGGCAATCCACAAGAACAATCTATTTTATAAATGACTCCGTTGTATGTGCCTGCCTAATCCTGTTTTATTTGAGCTGTTCCTTATTGCTGCTTTGTGTTCTTTAATTCTGGTGGTTAACCTTCTTCCTGTTTCTCCTATATATGGTAACCATGAAACAATCTTTTATAAATGATTCCGTTGTATGTGCCTGTCTAAACCTTGTTTTATTTGAGCTGTTCCCTATTGCTGCTTTGTGTTCTTTAATTCTGGTGGTTAACCTTCTTCCTGTTTCTCCTATATATGGTAATCCACAAGAACAAACTATTTTATAAAATGACCTCGTTGTATGTGCCTGTCTAATCCTGTTTTATTTGAGCTGTTCCTTATTGCTGCTTTTGTGTTCTTTAATCTGTGGTTAACCTTCTTCCCTGTTTCTCCTATATATGGTAATCCACAAGAACAAACTATTTTATAAATGACTCCGTTGTATGTGCCTGTCTAATCCTGTTTTATTTGAGCTGTTCCTTATTGCTGCTTTGTGTTCTTTAATTCTGGTGGTTAACCTTCTTCCTGTTTCTCCTATATATGGTAATCCACATGAACAATCTATTTTATAAATGACTCCGTTGTATGTGCCTGTCTAATCCTGTTTTATTTGAGCTGTTCCTTATTGCTGCTTTGTGTTCTTTAATTCTGGTGGTTAACCTTCTTCCTGTTTCTCCTATATATGGTAATCCACAAGAACAATCTATTTTATAAATGACTCCGTTGTATGTGCCTGTCTAATCCTGTTTTATTTGAGCTGTTCCTTATTGCTGCTTTGTGTTCTTTAATTCTGGTGGTTAACCTTCTTCCTGTTTCTCCTATATATGGTAATCCACAAGAACAAACTATTTTATAAATGACTCCGTTGTATGTGCCTGTCTAATCCTGTTTTATTTGAGCTGTTCCTTATTGCTGCTTTGTGTTCTTTAATTCTGGTGGTTAACCTTCTTCCTGTTTCTCCTATATATGGTAATCCACAAGAACAAACTATTTTATAAATGACTCCGTTGTATGTGCCTGTCTAATCCTGTTTTATTTGAGCTGTTCCTTATTGCTGCTTTGTGTTCTTTAATTCTGGTGGTTAACCTTCTTCCTGTTTCTCCTATATATGGTAATCCACAAGAACAAACTATTTTATAAATGACTCCGTTGTATGTGCCTGTCTAATCCTGTTTTATTTGAGCTGTTCCTTATTGCTGCTTTGTGTTCTTTAATTCTGGTGGTTAACCTTCTTCCTGTTTCTCCTATATATGGTAATCCACAAGAACAAACTATTTTATAAATGACTCCGTTGTATGTGCCTGTCTAATCCTGTTTTATTTGAGCTGTTCCTTATTGCTGCTATGTGTTCTTTAATTCTGGTGGTTAACTTTCTTCCTGTTTCTCCTATATATGGTAATCCACAAGAACAAACTATTTTATAAATGACTCCTTCCTGGAGTAAAGTATTTTCTTCTTTTTGTTTTAACGATGGTAAGTATTTTTTTTAATTTTGTTATTCAAACCTGGAGCTAACCTAATTTTATATTTAGTGCTGATTTTTTTCAGTTTTTCAAACAGTCCCTTGTGGTAGGTAACTTTTCTTGTGAATAAATATTTAATTTTCTTCTTATTTTTGTCTGTAGTAAATAAGTTAAAATCAATCTTATTAGAAAATGATTACCCTTCAAAAGAAATTCATGAACTACTGGACGAAAATCCTACTAGGAACAGAACAGACAGTACAGACAAAAATAAGGAGAAAATTGAATATTTATTCACAAGAAAAGTCACTTACCACAAGGGACTGTTTGAAAAACTGAAAAAAATCAGCACTAAATATAAAATTAGGTTAGCTCCAGGTTTGAAGAACAAAATTAAAAAATACTTACCATCCGTAAAACAAAAAGAAGAAAATACTTTACTCCAGGAAGGAGTCATTTATAAAATAGTGTTCTTGTGGAATACCATATATAGGAGAAACAGGAAGAAGGTTAACCACCAGAATTAATGAACACAAAGCAGCAATAAGGAACAGCTCAAATAAAACAGGATTAGACAGGCACATACAACGGAGTCATTTATAAAATAGATTGTTCTTGTGGATTACCATATATAGGAGAAACAGGAAGAAGGTTAACCACCAGAATTAAAGAACACAAAGCAGCAATAAGGAACAGCTCAAATAAAACAGGATTAGACAGGCACATACAACGGAGTCATTTATAAAATAGTTTGTTCTTGTGGATTACCATATATAGGAGAAACAGGAAGAAGGTTAACCACCAGAATTAAAGAACACAAAGCAGCAATAAGGAACAGCTCAAATAAAACCGGATTAGACAGGCACATACAACGGAGTCATTTATAAAATAGTTTGTTCTTGTGGATTACCATATATAGGAGAAACAGGAAGAAGGTTAACCACCAGAATTAAAGAACACAAAGCAGCAATAAGGAACATCTCAAATAAAACAGGATTAGACAGGCACATACAAGAAACTGGCCACAAAATAGAATGGGACTCCTTAAAAGTGATCAAACATCAATCCCATGCAATTATCCGGAAATTAGAGGAATCCCTGGAAATTAACAAGACACAAGGTGGCAACATCAATGACCATGCTGAATGGAAAATCCATCAGGCTTGGTCGCCAGACCTGTGGAAGTAGAAGGAAGCAAGAACTCCTGACAAAGATCTAGTGTTTAGATCGAAAATTTGAGAGGTAATGTACCTAATAAATTTATCCTCAATAATTCCCGTTAAATATTTATAATACTGAGAGAAACTTCAATGTTTCTTCAATTTATCGGCTCCTGTAAGTCGAGGATATGAACTGGACAACATTGAACAAAAGCGATGAAATCCCTAATTCATGAGATGCTTCATGTAGAAATGTGCAGTTTAAAACATGGAAAGCAAAACATCTGTGGTCCCCCCCCATCTCTGTTCAGATTAATCTTTGCTGTACCGGCCGGGATTCTGGGAAACACATGGTTTATGAGGAGAAGAGTATAATGGTGCTGAACGTTCACTTTATGGGGAACACGATTGTGGCACATGAGAAATTTTATATTTTATTTTTTGTCATTTTAGTTATTTCTTTTCCTCCAGCTCTTAAAAATTTTGATTTTTTTTTACTTTCCTGGTTTAATACAACCATAAGTTTTATTGTTATTATTTCAGTGATCTCAGCTGGAACATAATCACAGTTGTATAACAAAAAAAAAACTGTATACACAATCATCAAAGTGAGAAATCGCTGCATACCCTGAATGAGTGACGCATAATTAACTAAAGAAAATAAGAATAATTTAAAATATACTGAAAAAATAATAAAACAATAATTACTTTCAGAATAGTAATTATATAGGATTAAATTAGCTGTAAAATAAAATGTTATCTTTTAATCAGTCCACTTGCAGGCATTTTTCATTTTCTCGTGGGATTGAAGTTTCAGATTGTATGCAAAGTTCAGTGTCACTTAAGGGGCTATTACTTTAACTGTTTCTTGTTTGTGACATCACATGGGCAAACTGCCAGCCCTGCTCCCCAGATCATACAGAGAAACATCACCTCCACAAGACCATCACTGTTCTTTTCAATATGTTGTTAGTCATCAATTAATAACTATGTAATTTCAGCTGCATAGGGATGAAACTGGCATGGTTGTCCTGAAGCCAGATTTAAGGTACAGGAACAACTTAACTATGATTTAAATGTATATATCATCATCATTGTCAACCTTTATCAATCCACTGCTGGACGAAGGTCTCCCCAAGTTTCCTCCACAACAGTCTGTCTTGTGCCAGTCTCCTCCATGTCACCCCTGCATACTTTCGAATTTCATCCACCCATCTCCCATGTGGTCTTCTTCTGGGTCTTTTCCTGCCCCTTGGAATCCAATCTAAAATTTCGGCTGTCCATCGATGATCTGTCCTTCTGGCAGTATGTCCAACCCATTGCCATTTCAGGGATTTAACTCTGATCATGATGTCTTCCACTCTTGTCATTTTTTGGATCCACGAGTTCCTCTTCTTATCTCTCCTGGTTACACCAAGCATGCACCTCTCCATGCTGCTTTGAGTTGTCTGCAGTCTTTGTATGTCTCTTTTAGCTAAGGTCCACGTCTCTGCACCATACGTAAGCACTGGAAGGATGCATTGATCAAACACTTTTCTTTTAAGACATAATGGCATATTGCTCTTGAAAATTATGCTGTTTCTTCCAAAAGCTCTCCAGGCAAGTTTTGTACGCCGATTAATTTCTTCATCAATGTGACCCTCACTTGATATCTTATGTCCAAGATAAGCTGCACGTGACTGTTATCTCCAGCTTTTCTCCATCAATCCATAAATCTTCATTTCATGTAAAAGCATTGTACATCACTTTTGTCTTCTGAAAGTTCATTTTTAATCCCACTTCTTTACTCTTGTCAGCAAGTTCCTGGATCATACTCTGCAGCTCTGATGGGGTAGTTGCAAAGATGACTACGTCATCTGCAAAACGAAGGTGGGTTAGATAATCTCCATTAATCTTTACCCCTTTGTTTTCCCAGTTCAGTGATTGAAAGACATTTTCCAATGTGGCATTAAAGAGCTTCGGAGATATGGTGTCACCTTGTCTCACTCCCTTTCCAATTTTTATGTGTGTTGTATTTTCAAACAGCCGAATCTTTGCACTTGCATTTTCATAGATGTTATTAATAATATTAATGTATGCATCTAATATTATTAATAACATCTATGAAAAAACATGTTCATCAAATGTATATATATATATATATATATATATATACATATATATATGACCGCCAATAGTGGTATAACTATACCATCGGGATCAGAGGAAATGCTATCCCACACTCACCAACCCGCTTGGCCAGCGTGGTGAGTTATACATTGGCCAAACACCTCCAAAATGACTCTACAACTTAAATCTTGGCCCTCAGTCTCCGGCAGCTGGAATGTACCTGGCCAAAACAGCGGCCAGTGCGACATGAAGGCAGAGGGTGCTAAGAATCCCCGGAGGACCGGACTAGGCTGCCATTTGATGCTGACCTTGGCTACCTATAACGGACGCTCCCTATCTTCTGATTCAAGGCTTCTTGAATTGGAAGAGGAACTACAAAGGATCAAGTGGGACATCGTCGGGCTAAGTGAGGTAAGGAGAAAAGGAGAAGATCTCATTGAACTGAAAAGTGGACATCTCTTCTATTAACGTGGGACAGATACTGGCAGAACTAGTGGTGTTGTATTTATAATATACAAGAAACTGAAGGATAAAGTGGTAGAAGTTGAAAGTTCCTCTGACAGAGCTGCACGACTCGTTATCCAACTATCGAGAAGATACCAGGCTCAGATTATTCAAACTTATGCACCCACCACAAGTCATCCTGAAGAAGAAATTGAAGAATTTTATGAGGAAATTCGTCATCTAAATAATAAAGGTAAGCAGCACTTGAAGATAATTATGGGAGATTTCAATGCAAAAATAGGGCAACGGCAACAGAATGAAACTTCAGTAGGTAAATTCGGTCAGGGCAACAGAAACCAGCGTGGAAATACTCTCGTTGAGTTAGCAGAGGCAGAAGGATTTTTCATCTTGAACTCCTTTTTCAAGAAAAAGCCACACAGGAAATGGACATGGAGACATCCAATTGGGACGACAAGTGAAATTGATTTTATTATGTGTAACAAAAACTTCGTCATCGAAGACTGCCGTGTGCTGAACAAGTTCAACACAGGTAGTGACCATAGATTGGTGAGATGTAAGATGCACCTCAACACTAAACTGGAACATGGCAAGCTCATAAGACAAACAAAATGTATTGACATAACCAACCTTAAAAAACACCATAATACTTTCAAGTTGGAACTGAAGAACAGATTCTCTGCTTTAGAAGGCCTAACATCGGAAGAAGTGGATATTTCGGAAGTTAACAGAAAAGTAACCAAAGCTCTAATGGAAACAGCAACAAAATTAGCTGGGTCTAAGAACAAGTTGCATGTGAACAAATTATCAGGAAAAACCAAAATGTTGATGCAAAAAAGAAGAGAGATGAGGACAACTAAAGAAGATGTGACTTCCAAAGTGGAATATATAGAGCTATGCAAGACAACACGAAAAAGTATCACTGAAGACGTAAGGAAATTCAACTGTGAGCTAGTGAGGAAAGCAATTGAAAACAACCAAAGCCTTAAGATAGCAAAGGGACATCTCAGTAAGGGAAGAAAACAGATTATGGCTCTGAGAAAAGAAGATGGTTCTATAACAAGAAATAGAGGCGAAATTTTGACAAGAGTGAAAGATTTCTACTCCAAATTATATGAAAGGGATGATACATGTACTCCAGACATCATGAAAGGTACCAGAGTTCTTCCAGTCCTCCCAGCAGAAGTTGCTCATGCAATCAAGAACATGAAGTGGGGGAAAGCTCCAGGAGAAGATGGAATTACTATAGACATCATACAAGAAGCAAGTGGAGAAATTGAAACAGTGCTCGCCCAAATTTTCACTCGATGCCTTAATGAAGGGAAGATTCCTGAGGATTGGAACAACGCTACAATGATCCTGCTACATAAAAAAGGTGACATTGAGGATCTCAGGAACTACAGACCTATCAGCCTCCTATCAGTGGTTTATAAAATCTTCACTAAAGTTCTTTCACACCGCTTGAAGGTAACACTGGACATGGCTCAACCGAGAGAACAAGCTGGATTCAGGAGTGGCTACAGCACAATAGATCATATCCACGTACTGAGAGAACTAATTGAAAGAGCGAGGGAATATGAACTTCCATTGTGCATGGCTTTTATCGATTAGAAAAAGCCTTTGATTCGGTGAAACCATCAGCAGTTACCACGGCTCTGAAATCCTGCGGTATTGAAGATGCATACATTAATATTATTAATAACATCTATGAAAATGCAAGTGCAAAGATTCGGCTGTTTGAAAATACAACACACATAAAAATTGGAAAGGGAGTGAGACAAGGTGACACCATATCTCCGAAGCTCTTTAATGCCACATTGGAAAATGTCTTTCAATCACTGAACTGGGAAAACAAAGGGATAAAGATTAATGGAGATTATCTAACCCACCTTCGTTTTGCTGATAACGTAGTCATTTTTGCAACTACCCCATCAGAGCTGCAGAGTATGATCCAGGAACTTGCTGACAAGAGTAAAGAATTGGGATTAAAAATGAACTTTCAGAAGACAAAAGTGATGTTCAATGCTTTTACAAGAAATGAAGATTTATCGATTGATGGAGAACAACTGGAGATAACAGATACATATGTTTATCTTGGACAGCAGATATCAAGTGAGGGTCACATTGATGAAGAAGTTAATCGGCGTACAAAACTTGCCTGGAGAGCTTTTGGAAGAAACAGCATAATTTTCAAGAGCAATATGCCATTATGTCTTAAAAGAAAAGTGTTTGATCAATGCATCCTTCCAGTGCTTACGTATGGTGCAGAGACGTGGACCTTAACTAAAAGAGACATACAAAGGCTGCAGACAACTCAAAAAAGCATGGAGAGGTGCATGCTTGGTATAACCAGGAGAGATAAGAAGAGGAACTCGTGGATCCGAAAAATGACGAGAGTGGAAGACATCATGATCAGAGTTAAATCCCTGAAATGGCAATGGGCTGGACATACTGCCAGAAGGACAGACCATAGATGGACAGCCGAAATTTTAGATTGGATTCCAAGGGACAGGAAAAGACCCAGAAAAAGACCACATGGGAGATGGGTGGATGAAATTCGAAAGTATGCGGGAGTGACATGGAGGAGACTGGCACAAGACAGACCGTTGTGGAGGAAACTTGGGGAGACCTTCGTCCAGCAGTGGATTGATAATGGTTGACAATGATGATGATGATGATATATATATATTTTTTTTTTTTGGCAAATAAGTATATTCACCTACACCTAAGGCAAACTTGACTATTGGGTGGAAGCTGAAAAAACATGTTCATCAAAAAGGTCTCCTGGTTTCTTTGTATTTCTTTACACTAATGAGGTGCAGTGTGCCATCTTGGCGGGAAGGAGTGCACCATGATGGGATGCAGAAGTAAAGGAAACTTTAGGCTCATTGTACTATCAGTGATTTCCCCTTCAGGAAGAAAAGACTAATGTTTAACCCCCCTATATATATAATAATTTACTCTTTGCTTAGCTCCAACTAGCAGTAAATATCCTTGCAGTATCTTTTTGAAAGCAGTGACTGAGAGACCCCACACGCCCATGCAAGTCACAGTAACATCACCAAAACACTGTTAGCTATTTTAGAAATGCAACCCAAACCAAGATCTTTGTTTTTTTTTTAATATGGTACAAATGTTTAGAACAGCTGTGTATTTTTTAGTCACAGTTGAAACTCGAATACAATCTTTTATACTTTAACTATGTTAAACTATGTGGAAGTATACACTCCATACTTCAACTCTATAGTCAGGTGGTTAGCTTTGCCACAAGTATAGATTATGCTGAGATATTTTTAACTCCACTCAATTTCCATTGAGAGAGAAAAAACTTTATTTGGAAGCTCTGCATATGGGAACACAAAACTCTCTTTGCCTCAGTTTGCAATTAATATGTTATGAGTCGCAGCCTCTAAAAGTACAGTTGGAAAGAGAACTTTCTAAATTGGTCTTTTCTACATAAGACTAGGGAAAACAGACTTTTACCTAAAAGGTCCAAGAAACTGCTAGCGCTTATTCTATAATGATACTGGAAGTCAAGATTTCATTGAATTTTGAAGCCTGTTTGCAGGACTTTACAAAATTAATTGCTTCCATCTACATTTGCATTAATAAACCTAGATGTACAAGGGCTGTACCGAAAGTGATACAAATGTCATTATAACTTCTTTATTAACTGACAGAGGTCTTCAAATTGCACATGTTGGTAGAGTAACTCTTTCTCTGTAGTAACTCTTCTTCACTGAAGGTAAATAATATACTGCATATCATCATCATCATCATTGTCAACCATTATCAATCCACTGCTGGACGAAGGTCTCCCCAAGTTTCCTCCACAACGGTCTGTCTTGTGCCAGTCTCCTCCATGTCACTCCCGCATACTTTCGAATTTCATCCACCCATCTTCCATGTGGTCTTCTTCTGGGTCTTTTCCTGTCCCTTGGAATCCAATCTAAAATTTCGGCTGTCCATCGATGGTCTGTTCTTCTGGCAGTATGTCCAGCCCATTGCCATTTCAGGGATTTAACTCTGATCATGATGTCTTCCAATCTCGTTATTTTTCGGATCCACGAGTTCCTCTTCTTATCTCTCCTGGTTATACCAAGCATGCACCTCTCCATGCTTTTTGAGTTGTCTGCAGCCTTTGTATGTCTGTTTTAGCTAAGGTCCACGTCTCTGCACCATACGTAAGCACTGGAAGGATGCATTGATCAAACACTTTTCTTTTAAGACATAATGGCATATTGCTCTTGAAAATTATGCTGTTTCTTCCAAAAGCTCTCCAGGTATGTTTTGTACGCCGATTAATTTCTTCACCAATGTGACCCTCACTTGATATCTGCTGTCCAAGATAACGTACGTGTCTGTTATCTCCAGCTTTTCTCCATCAATCGATAAATCTTCATTTCTTGTAAAAGCATTGTACATCACTTTTGTCTTCTGAAAGTTCATTTTTAATCCCACTTCTTTACTCTTGTCAGCAAGTTCCTGGATCATACTCTGTAGCTCTGATGGGGTAGTTGCAAAAATGACTATGTCATCAGCAAAACGAAGGTGGGTTAGATAATCTCCATTAATCTTTATCCCTTTGTTTTCCCAGTTCAGTGATTGAAAGACATTTTCCAATGTGGCATTAAAGAGCTTCAGAGATATGGTGTCACCTTGTCTCACTCCTTTTCCAATTTTTATGTGTGTTGTATTTTCAAACAGCCGAATCTTTGCACTTGCATTTTCATAGATGTTATTAATAATATTAATGTATGCATCTTCAATACCGCAGGATTTCAGAGCCATTGCAACTGCTGATGGTTTCACCGAATCAAAGGCTTTTTCATAATCGATAAAAGTCATGCACAATGGAAGCTCGTATTCCCTCGCTCTTTCATTTAGTTCTCTCAGTACGTGGATATGATCTATTGTGCTGTAGCCACTCATGAATCCAGCTTGTTCTCTCGGTTGAGCCATGTCCAGTGTCGCCTTCAAGCGGTGTGAAAGAACTTTAGTGAAGATTTTATAAACCACTGATACGAGGCTCATAGGTCTGTAGTTCCTGAGATCCTCAATGTCACCTTTTTATGTAGCAAGATCATTGTAGCGTTGTTCCAATCCTCAGGAATTTTCCCTTCATTAAGGCATCGAGTGAAAATTTGGGCGAGTACTGTTTCGATTTCTCCACTTGCTTCTTGTATGATGTCTACAGTAATTCCATCTTCTCCTGGAGCTTTTCCCCGCTTCATGTTCTTGATTGCATGTGCAACTTCTGCTGGAAGGACTGTGAGAACTCTGGTACTGGTACCTTTCATGATGTCTGGAGTACATGTATCATCCCTTTCATATAATTTGGAGTAGAAATCTTTCACTCTTGTCAAAATTTCGCCTCTTTCTTGTTACAGAACCATCTTCTTTTCTCAGTGCCATAATCTGTTTTTTCCCCTTACTGAGATGTCCCTTTGCTATCTTTAGGCTTTGGTTGTTTTCAATTGCTTTCCTTACTAGTTCACAGTTGAATTTCCTTACGTCTTCAGTGATACTTTTTCGTACTGTCTTGCATAGCTCTTTATATTCCACTTTGGAAGTCACATCTTCTTTAGTTGTCCTCATCACTCTTCTTTTTTGCATCAACATTTTGGTTTTTCCTGATAATTTGTTCACATGCAATTTGTTCTTAGACCCAGCTAATTTTGTTGCTGTTTCCATAAGAGCTTTGGTTACTGTTCTGTTAACTTCAGAAATATCCACTTCTTCTGATGTTAGACCTTCTAAAGCAGAGAATCTGTTCTTCAGTTCCAATTTGAAGGTATTATTGTGTTTTTTAAGGTTGGTTATGTCAATACATTTTGTTTGTCTTATGAGCTTGCTACGTTCGAGTTTAGTGTTGAGGTGCATCTTACATCTCACCAATCTATGGTCACTGCCTGTGTTGAACTTGTTTAGCACACTGCAGTCTTCTATGACGAATTTTTTGTTACACATAATAAAATCAATTTCACTTGTCGTCCCATTTGGATGTCTCCATGTCCATTTCCTGTGTGGCTTTTTCTTGAAAAAGGAGTTCAAGATGAAAAACCCTTCTGCCTCTGCAAACTCTACGAGAGTATTTCCACGCTGGTTTCTGTTGCTGTGACCGAATTTACCTACTGAAGTTTCATTCTGTTGCCGTTGCCCTATTTTTGCATTGAAATCTCCCATAATTATCTTCAGGTGCTGCTTACCTTTATTATTTAGATCACGAATTTCCTCATAAAATTCTTCAATTTCTTCTTCAGCATGACTTGTGGTGGTTGCATAAGTTTGAATCATCTGAGCCTGGTATCTTCTCGAGAGTTGGATAACGAGTCTTGCAGCTCTGTCAGAGGAACTTTCAACTTCTACAACTTTATCCTTCAGTTTCTTGTTTATTATAAATCCAACACCACTAGTTCTGCCAGTATCTGTCCCACGATAGTAGAAGAGATGTCCACTTTTCAGTTCAATGAGATCTTCTCCTTTTCTCCTTACCTCACTTAGCCCGACGATGTCCCACTTGATCCTTTGTAGTTCCTCTTCCAATTCAAGAAGCCTTGAATCAGAAGATAGGGAGCGTCCGTTGTACGTAGCCAAGGTCAGCATCAGATGGCAGCCTAGTCCGGTCCTCCGGGGATTCTTAGCACCCTCTGCCTTCATGTCGCACTGGCCGCTGCCTCGGCCAGGTACATTCCAGCTGCCGGAGACTGAGGGCCAAGATTTAAGTTGTGGAGTCATTTTGGAGGTGTTTGGCAATAACTCACCACACTGGCCTAGCGGGTTGGTGAGTGTGGGATAGCATTTCCTCTAATCCCGATGGTATAGTTATACCGCTATTGGCGGTCGTCAGAGCCCCTTTAGTGGGAACAGGATGTACCACGAGAAGGCAGGGTTGACATTTGTCAAGGAGAGGCTGTGATGTTACGCATCACCTGACCTTACATCCCATACTGCATATCATCATCATCATCATCATTGTCAACCATTATCAATCCACTGCTGGACGAAGGTCTCCCCAAGTTTCCTCCACAACGGTCTGTCTTGTGCCAGTCTCCTCCATGTCACCCCTGCATACTTTCGAATTTCATCCACCCATCTCCCATGTGGTCTTCTTCTGGGTCTTTTCCTGTCCCTTGGAATCCAATCTAAAATTTCGGCTGTCCATCGATGATCTGTCCTTCTGGCAGTATGTCCAGCCCATTGCCATTTCAGGGATTTAACTCTGATCATGATGTCTTCCACTCTTGTCATTTTTTGGATCCACGAGTTCCTCTTCTTATCTCTCCTGGTTACACCAAGTATGCACCTCTCCATGCTTCTTTGAGTTGTCTGCAGCCTTTGTATGTCTCTTTTAGTTAAGGTCCAAGTCTCTGCACCATACGTAAGCACTGGAAGGATGCATTGATCAAACACTTTTCTTTTAATACATAATGGCATATTGCTCTTGAAAATTATGCTGTTTCTTCCAAAAGCTCTCCAGGCAAGTTTTGTACGCCGATTAATTTCTTCATCAATGTGACCCTCACTTGATATCTGCTGTCCAAGATAAACGTACGTGTCTGTTATCTCCAGCTTTTCTCCATCAATCAATAAATCTTCATTTCTTGTAAAAGCATTGAACATCACTTTTGTCTTCTGAAAGTTCATTTTTAATCCCACTTCTTTACTCTTGTCAGCAAGTTCCTGGATCATACTCTGCAGCTCTGATGGGGTAGTTGCAAAAATGACTACGTCATCAGCAAAACGAAGGTGGGTTAGATAATCTCCATTAATCTTTATCCCTTTGTTTTCCCAGCTCAGCGACTGAAAAACACCCTCCAATGTGGCATTAAAGAGCTTCGGAGATATGGTGTCACCTTGTCTCACTCCCTTTCCAATTTGTATGTGTGTTGTATTTTCAAACAGCTGAGTCTTTGCACTTGCTTTTTGATAGATGTTATTAATAATATTAATGTATGCATCTTCAATACCGCAGGATTTCAGAGCCATTGTAACTGCTGATGGTTTCACCGAATCAAAGGCTTTTTCATAATCGATAAAAGCCATGCACAATGGAAGTTCATATTCCCTCGCTCTTTCAATTAGTTCTCTCAGTACGTGGATATGATCTATTGTGCTGTAGCCACTCCTGAATCCAGCTTGTTCTCTCGGTTGAGCCATGTCCAGTGGTACCTTCAAGCGGTGTGAAAGAACTTTAGTGAAGATTTAATAAACCACTGATAGGAGGCTGATAGGTCTGTAGTTCCTGAGATCCTCAATGTCACCTTTCTTATGTAGCAGGATCATTGTAGCGGTGTTCCAATCCTCAGGAATCTTTCCTTCATTAAGGCATCGAGTGAAAATTTGGGCGAGTACTGTTTCAATTTCTCTACTTGCTTCTTGTATGATGTCTACAGTAATTCCATCTTCTCCTGGAGCTTTTCCCAGCTTCATGTTCTTGATTGCATGTGCAACTTCTGCTTTAAGGATTGGAGGAACTCTGGTACTGGTATCTTTCATGATGTCTGGAGTGCATGTATCATCCCTTTCATATAATTGGAGTAGAAATCTTTCACTCTTGTCAAAATTTCACCTCTATTTCTTGTTACAGAACCATCTTCTTTTCTCAGTGCCATAATCTGTTTTCTTCCCTTACTGAGATGTCCCTTTGCTATCTTTAGGCTTTGGTTGTTTTCAATTGCTTTCCTCACTAGTTCACAGTTGAATGTTCTTACGTCTTCAGTGATACTTTTTCTTACTGTCTTGCATAGCTCTATATATTCCACTTTGGAAGTCACATCTTCTTTAGTTGTCCTCATCTCTCTTCTTTTTTGCATCAACATTTTCGTTTTTCCTGATAATTTGTTTACATGCAACTTGTTCTTAGACCCAGCTAATTTTGTTGCTGTTTGCATAAGAGCTTTGGTTACTTTTCTGTTAACTTCAAAGATGTCCACTTCTTCCGATGTTAGGCCTTCTAAAGCAGAGAACCTGTTCTTCAGTTCCAACTTGAAGGTATTATGGTGTTTTTAAGGTTGGTTATGTCAATACATTTTGTTTGTCTTATGAGCTTGCCACGTTCAAGTTTGGTGTTGAGGTGCATCTTACATCTCACCAATCTATGGTCACTACCTGTGTTGAACTTGTTTAGCACACTGCAGTCTTCTATGACGAATTTTTTGTTACACATAATAAAATCAATTTCACTTGTCGTCCCATTTGGATGTCTCCATTTCCATTTCCTGTGTGGCTTTTTCTTGAAGGAGTAGTTCAAGATGAAAAACCCTTCTGCCTCTGCAAACTCTACGAGAGTATTTCCACGCTGGTTTCTGTTGCGGTGACCGAATTTACCAGTGAAGTTTCATTCTGTTGCTGTTGCCCTATTTTTGCATTGAAATCTCCCATAATTATTTTCAAGTGCTGCTTACCTAAATAATAAAGGTAAGCAGCACTTGAAAATAATTATGGGAGATTTCAATGCAAAAATAGGGCAACGGCAACAGAGTGAAACTTCAGTAGGTAAATTCGGTCACGGCAACAGAAACCAGCGTGGAAATACTCTCGTTGAGTTTGCAGAGGCAGAAGGGTTTTTACTGCATATACTCGCGTATAAGTCGAGAAATTTGGGACAAAATGAGAGCTTCAAAGTAATGGGGTCGACTTATACGCAGGGTCTAAAAAAATCGTAAGTCCAAAAGTTCTTCCCGTGAGGCAAAAGGCAATCCATCCCAAAAGAAATAAAAATGCCGATGCAGTATTAATTACGAAATCGCAACCCTCCGGAAAAAAAAAAAAAAAAAAGAAAAGAAAAAACACTGATTTGGTAGAATTACGAAATCGCGACCCTCTGAATTTCTCCGCGCTTTGAAAAGTCTCCTCTCTCCTGGCTTTGCGTATCCACAGCGCAGTCACAGCCGCGCATAGAAAGCTCCGCCCTTCCGACTACCAGTTGATTGTGCTGACCTTCGACGTAATGGAGCCATGCGACAGCCAGTGTTAGGTGTTGCTTGTTCTTAATCGCTCATGTTTTTCTTGTTCTTAATCGCACGTGTCTCGCTTTTCCTATTATGGGTGACACGGATTGTGTAAAGAAACGGATATCCTATAACGCAGTATTCAAGTTGAAAGTGGTTTCTTTTGCAGAAAATACTAACAACTGTGCTGCTTCAAGTCAATTTGGCATTAACGAAAAACTGATTTGCGATTGGCATAGAAAAAAAACGGACTTGGTGAAAATCGCAAAAGGCGCTGCGCCGAGGAAGAGGAACGACATCTTTCCCAGAGCTAAAAAGCGCCTAGAATGATTGGATTGTGGGCTGCAGACAAAATGGTTACATTGTAATGCGAACTGGTATACGTTTGCGAGCAATGAAGCTCGCAAAAGATTAAAAGTTTGCAGCCGCAAATAACACATTTCGTGCCTCACCAGGTTGGTGCACACAAGGTTCATGAACCGCTATGGGTTGTGTCTACGCCAGCGCACCAAAGATAAGATAATGGAAATTCAAAAGAGAAAAGAGACTGCTTTTGAACTTTCCCAAAAAGGGAACATGGATGAAACCGCCATGTGTTTCGACCTTCCTGGAAATAAGACTGTGAACCAAATGAGCGAAAAGCTGTCTTGATTAAAACGACTGGCCACGAAAAAAAAAAAAAAAAAAAAAAAAAAAATCAGTTTCGTGGTTGTTCTTTCCTGTTTGGCAGACGGCAGTAAGCTACCTCCGGTAATTATTTTCAAACGCAAAACTCTGCTGAAAAGTGTTGTCTTTCCGTCTGGTGTGCTCATTCGTGCCCATGAAAAAAAATGGATGAACGAATCCGGAACAATTGACTGGTTAAAGAATGTGTGGAACAAAAGGCCAGGTGCACTTTTGAGGAAACCTTCTCTTTTGGTGTGGGATATGTTTGTTGCACACCGTTGTACAGAAGTGAAAAAAACTGCAGAAAATTCAAAAACAACTCTTGCTGTCATCCCAGGTGGGTTGACATCTGTTCTTCAACCACTAGATGTCTGCCTTAATAAGCCCTTCAAGTACAATGTGCGGTATTGGGCAGATTGGATAAGTTCCGATTTGCCGACTGAAACCAAGGTCGGGAATCTAAAGAAGCCGGATATCGTTTTGATTGCGCGATGGGTCAAGGATGCTTGGGATGCGATACCTGCGGAAATGGTCGTGAAATCATTCAAGAAATGTTGCATTAGTAACAAACTTGATGGCACAGAGGATGATGAGATTTTTATGAGTGATGATGACACAGGCATGGATGGGAATACTGATGTTTATGATGACGCGCCGATGACGGAGAAAGACTTTTTTGAACTGTTTTGCGAGTCTGACTCCGAATCGGATTTTGAAGGGTTCCGATGAAGTTTTTGGGTATGCAAATTAAATTTAGTATTATATATATAATTTTTTTCGTTTTCAAATGTTTTTGGAATAAATTCATTGAATTTTTTTTTCTCATTCCGGGATAGACTTATACGCGAGTTTCCGATTCCTTACGATTTTTTCCTCTGAAAGTGGGGTGTCGACTTATACGCGAGTATATACGGTACACGGTATGGCAAAGAATTTTTAAGACTGCGTCTGCAAAATGAAATAGAAACAAGAAATTATCATTTGTTTTGGTTTGTTATTCAAAATAAGTCCCTCCGGCTTCGATACACTTGTTACAGCCATTTAATAATGATTTGAATTCCTGTTCCAGTTCACTTTGAGGAATTGCCTCCAAAGCACGCGTTGACACTGTTTGTATGGTCGAAATATCATCAAAATAATACCCTTTTAACGTCATTTTAAGTTTTGGGAATAAAGAAAAGTCACAGGGTGCTAAATCAGGCAATTACGGTGCATGATTCAACACACAGACGTTATTTTTCGCCACAAATCTGCGAACAAGAAGTGAGGTGTGACTGGGTGCATTATCGTGCAACAAACGCCAACTGTTTTCATCCCGATATTCTGGACGAATGCGACAAATTCTGCCCATCAAACGCCTCAAAACATTTAAATGAAACTCGTCAGTAATTGTTTGTCCACTTGGAACAAATTCTTGGTGATAATAAATACCCTTACTATCAAAGAATGTAATGAGCATTGTTTTGATTTTCGATGGAACTTTTCTTGTTTTTTTGGCTTGTGGCGAGTTTTTTGACTTCCATTCCGCACGTTGTTGCTTCATTTTAGGATCATATTGAAAACACCATGTTTCATCATCAGTAACAATCGATTTTAAGAAGTTTGAATCATTTTCAGTGGCTGAAAAGATGTCTCTGCAATGTGCATTTCTCCTTGATTTTTGTTCATTGGTTAACAAATGTGCGTGGAACAAATTTAGCACAGACTTTTGTTTTGCCCAAATCTTCATACAGGATGATTCGAATCGTTTCTTTGTTGATGTTTAAAGACTCTTCCATCATTCTTAGTGACGCACATCGATTGTTTGCCACGAAATCAAGCACTTTTTCAATAATCTCAGGTGTCCTAGATGAACTTGGTCTTCCGGTATGCTTATCATCTTCTAGCGTCTCTCTTCCGTCCAAAAAACATTTGTGCCACAGGAAAACATTTGATCTACTTTAAACAAAACTCACCGTAAACTTGTTTCATCATTTGGTACGTTTCCCAGGCATTTTTACCAAGTTTTGCGTTAAATTTAATAACAGCCCTTTGTTCCATCTTAATAATTCAACATGAAAAAATTTTACTTCTCTAATGAACGGCTGTTTCATTTGAGTTACTTTAACAACTGCCAGTACTTTTGGCAGAAAGCAAGCTGATGGTCACGGTTTATAACGCATTCGTGATTACTCTGGTGGCGCCACCGTAGACTGAAATCTAGTGCCAGTCTTAAAAATTCTTTGACGCACTGTGTATTCCAAGCAGAAGCAACGTGCCGTCATTGAGTTCTTGACGAAAAAGGGTGCAGATGGTCCAATGTCCACAGAAGGCCACAGAATGTTTATGGAGATGACACCATTGATAATAAGAGCAATGTGCACAGATGGATGAAGTTTAAAGAAGGGGGAACCAACATTGAAGACAAACCATCCAGTGGGAGACCATCATCTGCAACCTCTGACTCGAATCGTCAGCGAATGGATGAATTGATTCATACCGAGAGACGATTCACAATCCGTGAGCTTGTTACACGACTGGACTGTGGTCACCATGCCATATCAAAGATGGTGGAAGACTTGGAGTTTCGGTAAGTGGGCGCCTCGGCAGTTGACATCCGATTTGAAGGAGAGAAGGGTGGAAGTCTGTTTTGATCTGCTGTGGAAGCATTTGAAGCCAATGAAGACACATTTTTTTCTGACCAGGTGATAGGGGATGAAACATGGGCGTATCTTTATGATCCGGAAATGAAGAATCAATCCGTGAAATGGCGTCATACCTCTTCACCAAAGCCTAAAAAGTTCAAGAGCCAGTGATCAGCACAGAAAGTCATGTTGACTGCTTTTTGTGATTACAGGAGTGTCGTTCTCCTTGATTTTCTGGAACGTGGCTGTACCGTGACCAGCGAGCTGTACGTTGAGACACTCAAGAAGCTTAGAGAAGCCACAAGAAGAAAAAGACCCAACAAGAATCTGAAAAGGATCCACATTCACCATGACAATTCGAGACCACAAACACCTTTGGCAACAAATCAGGCTATCAGCAAATTAAGCTGGTTGTTGGTCCTCCACACAGCTCTGATCTGGCACCATCTAACTTCCACCTGTTTGATCCAATGAAGGACAGTCTCCAGGGACAACAATTTGAGAACACAGATGAGGTGAAAGTGGCTGTGAAGAAGTGGGTATAACAGTCCACACCTGAATTGTTTCAAAGACGATTCGAGAATTGGGTTCAATGATGGTGCAAATGCATCACTTGTGATGTAGACTATGTTATGAGTTACTATACCAACATGTGCTTTTTATAGTAACTGACAAAAGCCATTCAATATTTGAACGTCCTGTCAGCTAATGAAAAAGTTTATGCCCACTTTCACATTACTTTCGGTTCAACCCTCATATTAACTTTAACAATATAATGGTATGCCCAACTTAATTACTTTAAATGTTTCTAAGTATATTATAATTTTGTGTAGAGTATTACGTATGCTATTGTATGTACAGGCCTGTTGTTCAGTGATATTGGACAAAATTACAATGAACCTATTTCATTTAAAACTTTGTTTTTATTTACATTCCGTATGATAAATTGTTTTATACAATAAACCCTTGATGTCAGTCACCCTTGCATAACACCATCCCCTGATTCTGAACAGACGTTGCTCTATTCAAAAAATCTTTTGTCTGCTTTATATACTGCAACACCCTGAGCATCTGCAACCACCAATGTATGTTTTACTGCGACAACCTGCCTTTCCCAACACAAAATTTGCTTGGTGTATGTGCACTTCTAAGCTGTGTGTGTGAGAATTTCCTTCCCATTTTTCTGGATCATGATTTAATTGTGGCAGACCTTGATGTCAAAGATACTGATTCAGTCAAAGATGTGAATCGGTGACTTTTTTTTTTTTTTTTTTTTAAACATTAAGAAGATTCTTTGAAGTAAACTCAGCCGCCCCGGTGGCGCAGTGGTCTAAGGCGCTGGCCTCTGATCATTCGTCCGTAAGGGGTCCGGGTTCGAATCCCGGTCAGGCATGGATGTTATGTTTGTCTTACGGCACTAGCTCTCTCCCTTCCCTGGAACCAGTGACCCTAAATTAGGGACGGGCGACTGCTTATAGCCCATTGAGTTGCTCACGGTGGTCGTTAAACCTCCAATAAAAAAAAAAAAAAAAAAAAAAAAGTAAACTCACAGAATGGTGACACTTCAAATGTGCTTGTTAAATTATTAGGCGTACAAATAAGTTTTAAAGTGTTTTTTGTGTGATCTATGCCGCTAATTTACATATCCGACATTCCCCTGTGTTATTGTCATGTGACCGTAACTGGTCCAGAGTATAAAATGTGACACAGAAGTTTGCCCAACAGTCAAACGCACTTGCACATTGGTAGGTGAAAGATGGCAAGCGATACTGCATTTATTCAACACTGCATTCATTACGAATTTTATCAAAGAAAAAGTGCTGCAAAAGCATATGCATCAATCTGTTCTGTTCTGGTGGGAGAATATTGTATCGAAAAGCACATGTGAGTTTTGGGTTACATGGTTTAAAGCAAGTAATTTTGATGTTAGCGATCGAGAATGTAACGGCACCCCGCAGCAGGAGGTTGCACGTGGAGAACTGCAAGCATTGCTGGATGAAGATTCGTCTAATGCAAAAAGTAGTAGCCGAACAACTGGGGGTAACTCAACAAACCATTTCCAATTGTTTACGCGCAGTGGGAAGGATTCAGAAGGAAGAAAAATGGGTGCCGCATGACCTGAGCTAAAGGAACAAGGATGAGTGTGTCATGAAGTGTTTGAATCTGTTGAATAAACAATATAGAACGTCTTTCCAGTGGAAAATCGTCACGGGTGATGAAAATTGGATATGGTACGACAATTCGAAACGCAAAAAACACTGGCTAGACCCTGGCGAAGCATCAACTTTGACACCGAAACACACTATTCACTTCAAGAAAGCTCTGCTGTGCATCTAGTGGGATATGAAGGGTGTGCTCTATTATGAACTATTGGAACAGGATCAAACTGTTACTGCTGATTGCTACCAGCAACAATTACTGCAATTGACCCAGAAAATCTGTCGGAGACATCCATTCACATGCAAAGGACTGCTTTCCATGAAATTACTGCATGACAACGCTAGGGTGCATGGTGCAAAATCGGTCAAGGAAACGTTATTGATGCTTGGCTGGGAAGTTTCGGAGCACCCGGTGTATAGTCCCAACATGGCCCCTTCTGACTATCATTTGTTCCGATCGATTCAACCTGGTTAGTCAGTTGTACGGTTATGGACATGTGATGAAGTGCAAAAATGCATTGACAACTTCATCACTTCACACGACGAAGTATTCTTCATGGATGGAATCCGTCAGCTGCCCAACCGATGGTGGAAGGTGATAGATAATGACAGCACATATTTTGATTCATAAAAGCATTGTTGTTTTCTCTCTAATGTTGCGTTGTTTTAAAACGCTTTAAAACTTATTTGTATGCCTAATAGATTGTGTTTTGATAATAATTCAATTGAAATCTAAAACACAAATCAAAATAGATGAGGTTTTTATCAGGTTGTAAAGAAAGTGTTGGATTAGATATCAGTATTGATAAAACAAAAATAATGTCAAACTATCTTAATAATTGCGAAGCACAAGGACATATTAGAATAAGTAATAAATAAATAGAATATGTGGAAGAATACTTATACCTAAGAAAACTAATTACCACAAAGAAAGAAGGAATTATGGAAGAAATTGACAGAAGAACAAAAATAAGGTGGACGGCTTTTGAGAAGTTAAAGAAGGTTTTGTGCAGTAAAATAAAACTGGGAAATAGAGCAAAACTTTTCAATCAATGTATAATACCCATTATGAAATGGCACTGAAACCTGACCTGTCAAGAAAAACATCTTAGACAAACTGCAAAAATCACAACATAAAATGGAAAGGTCCCTACTAAATATAAGACTTCAAGATAAAGTAAAGAATTCAGATATAAGATCCACTACAAAATTTTTAGACATAGGTGGAAAGATATACAATTTAGAATGGAAATGTGCTTGCCATGTAGCAAGAATGGTAAATGATAGATGGGCTAAAATAGTAACAGAATGGAGATCATATCAAGGAAAGAGAAGAGTACGAAGACCAGAGGGAAGATGGATGGATGATATAAACAAAACTGTAGGAAAGCTGTGGAATAGACAAGCCCAAGACAGAAGCATTCAGAAAGAGATGAGGTAAACCTATGGCCTAAATTGGCTTTAAAATAAGGGCTGGAAGATGAAGAAAGAAAATATCCAGATATTAGAGAAGCATGTATTTCAAGTTTAAAAAATTGTACGAAAAACTTAACTTAATCATCCCCATTGAAACTGATGACCTTGTTCCACTGATCTACAAGTTGAAATATCCCATTGCAATAGAAGTCTGGAAAGCAGGAGTTGAAGAAGTCATCCATTCAACATTTCACATTGTTATTAGCTAAGTTTTTCTCAGCAAAAAAATTTGATGAAGACTGGAAGAGATGAAAATGGGACAAGGTCCGGAAAATAAAAGGGGGGGTCCATTCCAGCTCGTGCAATTTTTCCTGGGTCTGTAAAAGGACATGTGGACAAGCATTATCTTGGAGAAAAACTACTGGTGAAAACTATTAGTCAGTGCTGAGTCCAACTGTTGGATGTAAGCATCCACTGTGATGGTATTTTTCCGTGGTATGAGTTCATAGTGAATCACACCATGACAATTTCACCAGCAACTCAGCATGATCTTCCATCCATGAAGGGTTGGCTTAGCGACCTTCTGTGGAGGTTGTCCCTGCTTGGTCCATTCTCTTTGTCACATAATATTAACGTATGTGACTCATTTTTTGTCACTTGTGACCAATCAATGCCCAAAATCCTCCCATTTTTCTCTTTCATGCAGAGCAACAGCATTGGAGTAGCGTTGTATCTGATTGTGGTCAGACAAAGCATGGGGTACTCATGTGCACAGTTTACACGAATATCATGACTTCTGAAATAGAGTGTTGATGTTCGCATGGAAGGTCTTCAGTTAAAGTAGTGTTGCATCAGGCTTAGTTGATGGCACATGTTTCAGTGTATCATCTTCAACTGTAGTGGTTCTGCCACTTCTGGGCACATCAAATGCATCCCATACACCAGTGTAGAATTTCCTGTACCAGTCCATAACAAGTACTATGTCTGATAATATCGTCACCAAACACATTTTGAATTTTCCCAGCGCTTCCATAACTTTCACACCATTCAGATATTCATAGAGCAATATCGTACACACAAACACACACCTTCTGTTGATATCACCACGTGCAACTCATCTTCACCATAGCAGTGTGTATTCTGTCCTTAGAAACTATTCTTTCACGCACAGCATTCTGAAATGTTTGTCACCGCAGACTCACAGTATTTTGCATTACATGCACAACATTCCATTTTTCACAAATTTCAATTTTTGGGATACAATAAATCAAAAGGGGTAGCAGATAAACACCTTAGTTTTTCTGAGGACTATCTTCTATTGCATATCTAAATATTCTCAAAGCTTTGTTTTGTGTTTCACAATAGTTTTATGCAACATGGGCATACTTTTAGCAATATGGCTACTTTAATACATTAAAATATATGTGACTATTTTACAACGTAATAAAGCAGGTCATTGTTACTATGCAACTGCAATATCCCCCCCGGATTAATTTGTTTCCAAACAAATTCTTATTTCAATTCATGTTGTAGGTCTTTTTGTTGAAATATAATGTCTTTGTCCAGTTTTTAAGGGTTTTAGGAAAGTGATGCAATCAAACTAACATGTCATCATCCATGGTAGTCTGATATGTCCATTTGAAGGACTTTCAGTGTTGGATGATGCAATACAATCAGATGGTGCATCATCCACCTCAAGTAGCAGAACTACACTTCACTGTCAATTCGGTCAGCTTAAAATATTTGAGGGTGAAACATCCAAGTCTCTTAGCTTTGTTTAAATTTATAATATCAGTGTTGTAAATATGTATAATTTCTATGCAAATCAGATTTTCTGCGTTAGTTTTAAAGTTGTGGAATCCAGTTTTTTTATTAATACTACAAATTCAGAAATTATTTGTATCATAAGTGTATTTAGTAATACAGTGTTGTGTTTGTGTCTTGACTGAGGAAGACTGTACTAATACATCACACAGCTCTTTAAGAAAAGTGACTAAAATTTGTGAGTATTCACCTGAGCAACAGAAACTATTAAAAATGAGAATTAAAGACAATATTCAAAGTGTATGTGAGCATTATAAAATTAAATATTTGGATAAATCATCATCGTCGTCAACCATTATCAATCCACTGCTGGACGAAGGTCTCCCCAAGTTTCCTCCACAACGGTCTGTCTTGTGCCAGTCTCCTCCATGTCACTCCCGCATATTTTCGAATTTCATCCACCCATCTCCCATGTGGTTTTCTTCTGGGTCTTTTCCTGTCCCTTGGAATCCAATCTAAAATTTCGGCTGTCCATCGATGGTCTGTCCTTCTGGCAGTATGTCCAGCCCATTGCCATTACAGGGATTTAACTCTGATCATGATGTCTTCCACTCTCGTCATTTTTCGGATCCACGAGTTCCTCTTCTTATCTCTCCTGGTTATACTAAGCATGCACCTCTCCATGCTTTTTTGAGTTGTCTGCAGCCTTTGTATGTCTCTTTTAGTTAAGGTCCACGTCTCTGCACCATACGTAAGCACTGGAAGGATGCATTGATCAAACACTTTTCTTTTAAGACATAATGGCATATTGCTCTTGAAAATTATGCTGTTTCTTCCAAAAGCTCTCCAGGCAAGTTTTGTACGCCGATTAATTTCTTCATCAATGTGACCCTCACTTGATATCTGCTGTCCAAGATAAACATACGTGTCTGTTATCTCCAGTTTTTCTCCATCAATCGATAAATCTTCGTTTCTTGTAAAAGCATTGAACATCACTTTTGTCTTCTGAAAGTTCATTTTTAATCCCACTTCTTTACTCTTGTCAACAAGTTCCTGGATCGATCATACTCTGCAGCTCTGATGGGGTAGTTGCAAAAATGACTACGTCATCAGCAAAACGAAGGTGGGTTAGATAATCTCCATTAATCTTTATCCCTTTGTTTTCCCAGTTCAGTGATTGAAAGACATTTTCCAATGTGGCATTAAAAGAGCTTCGGAGATATGATGTCACCTTGTCTCACTCCCTTTCCAATTTTTATGTGTGTTGTATTTTCATACAGCCGAATTTTTGCACTTGCATCTTCAATACCACAGGATTTCAGAGCCATTGTAACTGCTGATGGTTTCACCGAATCAAAGGCTTTATCATAATCGATAAAAGCCATGCACAATGGAAGTTCATATTCCCTCGCTCTTTCCATTAGTTCTCTCAGTACATGGATATGATCTATTGTGCTGTAGCCACTCCTGAATCCAGCTTGTTCTCTCGGTTGAGCCATGTCCAGTGTTACCTTCAAGCGGTGTGAAAGAACTTTAGTGAAGATTTTATAAACCACTGATAGGAGGCTGATAGGTCTGTAGTTCTTGAGATCCTCAATGTCACCTTTTTTATGTAGCAGGACCATTGTAGCATTGTTCCAATCCTCAGGAATCTTCCCTTCATTAAGGCATAGAGTGAAAATTTGGGCGAGTACTGTTTCAATTTCTCCACTTGCTTGTTGTATGATGTCTACAGTAATTCCATCTTCTCCTGGAGCTTTCCCCCGCTTCATGTTATTAATTGCATGAGCAACTTCTGCTGGGAGGACTGGAAGAACTTTGGTACCTTTCATGATGTCTGGAGTACATGTATCATCCCTTTCATATAATTTGGAGTAGAAATCTTTCACTCTTGTCAAAATTTTGCCTCTATTTCTTGTTACAGAACCATCTTCTTTTCTCAGTGCCATAATCTGTTTTCTTCCCTTACTGAGATGTCCCTTTGCTATCTTTAGGATTTGGTTGTTTTCAATTGCTTTCCTCACTAGCTCACAGTTGAATTTCCTTACGTCTTCAGTGATACTTTTTCGTACTGTCTTGCATAGCTCTATATATTCCACTTTGGAAGTCACATCTTCTTTAGTTGTCCTCATCTCTCTTCTTTTTTGCATCAACATTTTGGTTTTTCCTGCTAATTTGTTCACATGCAACTTGTTCTTAGACCCAGCTAATTTTGTTGCTGTTTCCATAAGAGCTTTGGTTACTTTTCTGTTAACTTCAGAAATATCCACTTCTTCTGATGTTAGGCCTTCTAAAGCAGAGAATCTGTACTTCAGTTCCAACTTGAAAGTATTATGGTGTTTTTTAAGGTTGGTTATGTCAATACATTTTGTTTGTCTTATGAGCTTGCCACGTTCGAGTTTAATGTTGAGGTGCATCTTACATCTCACCAATCTATGGTCACTACCTGTGTTGAACTTGTTCAGCACACTGCAGTCTTCTATGATTAATTTTTTGTTACACATAATAAAATCAATTTCACTTGTCGTCCCAATTGGATATCTCCATGTCCATTTCCTGTGTGGCTTTTTCTTGAAAAAGGAGTTCAAGATGAAAAACCCTTCTGCCTCTGCAAACTCAACGAGAGTATTTCCACGCTGGTTTCTGTTGCCGTGACCGAATTTACTTACTGAAGTTTCATTCTGTTGCCGTTGCCCTATTTTTGCATTGAAATCTCCCATAATTATCTTCAAGTGCTGCTTACCTTTATTATTTAGATGACGAATTTCCTCATAAAATTCTTCAATTTCTTCTTCAGGATGACTTGTGGTGGGTGCATAAGTTTGTATAATCTGAGCCTGGTATCTTCTCGAGAGTTGGATAACGAGTCGTGCAGCTCTGTCAGAGGAACTTTCAGCTTCTACAACTTTATCCTTCAGTTTCTTGTTTATTATAAATCCAACACCACTAGTTCCGCCAGTATCTGTCCCACGATAGTAGAACAGATGTCCACTTTTCAGTTCAATGAGATCTTCTCCTTTTCTCCTTACCTCACTTAGCCCGACGATGTCCCACTTGATCCTTTGTAGTCCCTCTTCCAATTCAAGAAGCCTTGAATCAGAAGATAGGGAGCGTCCATTATACGTAGCCAAGGTCAGCATCAAATGGCAGCCTAGTCCGGTCCTCCGGGGATTCTTAGCACCCTCTGCCTTCATGTTGCACTGGCCGCTGCCTTGGCCAGGTACATTCCAGCTGCCGGAGACTGAAGGCCAAGATTTAAGTTGTAGAGTCATTTTGGAGGTGTTTGGCCATAACTCACCACGCTGGCCAAGCGGGTTGGTGAGTGTGGGATAGCATTTCCTCTGATCCCGATGGTATAGTTATACCGCTATTGGCGGTCGTCGGAGCCCCTTTAGTGGGAACAGGATGTACCATGAGAAGGCGGGGTTGACATTTGTCAAGGAGAGGCTGTGATGTTACGCATCACCTGACCTTACATCCCTTTGGATAAATACCACCACTTATATGCAGGGGTGGGGAATTCCGGGAAAATCTTACCAGCCAGGGTTTTTTACCACTAGCCAAGAAGACACGATATAGGCACATTACGACAACAGTGTACAGGGATGGGATATCAAGCAAATTTTGAATTTCTGCCCCTATGTAATACAAATACATATATACGCTATAACAGATTTAAAAAAATTCCCATGAAACTTTTGATTTATAACTGAGATGCATGGCACTAATTTATTATTTTTTTATAATTAAATATTTCATACCTAATTAATAATGATTGTTCATCTTTGTTTCTTTTCAATTTTTTCATGAATTATTCAGCATCACAAAATTTTGTTTTATGTCCTTGTACATGCTTTGTTCGCTTCCAAAGAACCGCATATCTATAGTCTGCTGGATCAAAATTTTCTAGTGATGTCCCATTAATGCGTATATTTACAGGGATCGCATTCGTCCTAAAATTCCTAAAATTCCTAATATTTTGTGACCCTCCTTAAATTCCTAAAATTAGACCTAAAATTTGCTATTCATCCTAAAATTTTCGTAAGCTTATTTTTATTAAAAACAACCGTTATTAACGCCAATAAATTTACCATTACTGTAAGGTAAAAAGACCTGTTATTGTAGAAACACAGCCTATATGCTGTGCTGCTGAAGGGAGGGAAAAATGACGCCATCGAGATGCACTTGCTTCGGGGCGGGCGTTCCATTTTTTGCCTTCGAACAGTTTTCGAGAGTAACAAGAGATCTAAGGGAAAAGGGGAGGGGTCATTTTCACCCCTGGTTTGCGCTTTGCAGACGAACTCCGTGGCACGCAGAAGATCGTACTTTATTTTTGTACATGCCTTGTGGAACCTCCTCTTTCTGCTGATGTTTTGTTATTGTAAACCGCAGGTGGGTGGAAGCAAAGAGGAAACATGTGGTCTTTTCCGTAACCTCCGGTAATGACGATGGGATGGTAGCTGAGTTATCTTGGCAGGCAGTAGAGCACGTGATCATTGACCTTCGATCATGCGTCGGCGACAGCGACCTTCGATGCGCAATATATCTCGGCTCCGACTCGCTTTGACTGAACTTGCGTGAGATGCGTATGATAGTTTCTGGTTTTACGTCTTTTATGGTGTTCTCTGTGCAGGTTCAGTTCTCTAGTGGTGACCTGCTTTTTTTTTTTTTTTTTTCATATCTTCTGACATCCTCGCAGCCAAATTTCGGGAAGTTGTCTGGTTTTGCAATATTGGAACGTGTTTTTGTACTTCCCTTTCATTTTCTGGTTAGTAATACAAGTGTTTAAGATGCCTAAATCCAAAACGAAATTTCAAGATGCGTGGCTCGCCAAAGAATTGGACGGAGTGAAGTTGAAAGAATGGTGTTCTGCAACTGAAACAATATTTTCTGCTAAGTGTATATTGTGTTCAGAAATTTTCAATATTTCTAATAGTGGCTTTTCACAAGTAAAAGCGCATCATAAAGGAAAAAAAAGTTCCCATAACAAGAAATTCCCATAACAATAAATTTGTTAAATAGTGTTCGTGATTCACATAAATTTTATAAAGAGTATGTTGATAAGCTGAAGGAAGAACAATCAAAAAGGTAAAAGAAAGGAAGCAGAAAGAGAGGGAAAATAAGGAAAAGCAGCTAGAGAAAAAAAGAAAAGCTGAGTTTGATGACAAAATAAAAGAAAATGATGCAGAAATAAATAGGCTTAAAAAAGATAAAGAAGCCTCCCTAGCAGTAATTCAAGAGGGAACAGAAAGAATGCGAAAAGCTGTAGAAAAACAAAATACTGTTGAAATAGCAGTTGCCTCTAACTTGATCATACAAGGTTCAGCTGAAATAAAGAAAACAAAGTAAATTAGTTGTGGTGGAAGCAGAAAAAGATAGGCGTATCAGGAAAAGGTTAAAACAATAATATGAAAAAAGTAATTCAGTGAACAATTGTACATAGTTCTTGGTTTTCAATTACCTTTTTAGGATATTATAATTTAATGTGAAACCTGAAAACTTTCTGTGAAAATCGTGAATTGCTTCTGGTTAAACAGCATATTAATGTTCAAAGTGAAACTTGAATGTGGTAAATACACTTGAATATGATAATAACACGTGAAAAGATAAGAACTGAACATTAGAAGTAAATCATACTTAAACTTTAGACATTAGACGTTATGCAAAAAATTTGGGTGTGAACTTCGACCATATATACTAATGGACTGCGCATTGGCAATAGCTGCATCAAAGCCGCCATGGCTCAAACATTGGGCACGTCATCATCAGACTCCAAATTTCGTGTAAAAATGCTGTTATGATTACTAATTTACATTGCAGAACTTCAGTGTTTTCGGTGTATTATGTGAATGCGCCTCATATATAATGAAAACTCTTCAGGTAAGTTTACTTATGAGCTATATACATGCATGAACGGGTTGTTTACATTTTGTGATTTATAATGTGATGAACATTTGCGAAGAATTTGGAACATGCATTCCATTTTTTTCTTAAGTTACTGTATTTTTATATCAATAGCTGCAAGTTTCTGGTTAAGTAATTGAACTTTATTGACTTAGGTATTTAATTCGTTTCTTACCCATGAAAAATCATAGAACTTTCTTTACTATATCGCTCAGAGCAACCATAAGCACAGCAGGTGTAACCCATCTTTTTGACTGTTGTCATGTGATTTTATGTTGGAGCCAGAAATTTTGATGTCATGCGCAGTCTATCAGTATATATGGTTGAAGGGTGTGAAGCAAACTCTTTACAATGTATACAAAGTTGTTTTACTAGATGTATACAAATATACATCTAGTTTTTATTGAAATACAATCCTAAAATTTTCCTAAAATTTTTCTAAAAATTCCTAAAATTCCTAAAATTCCAACCTAAAATTTTCCAGAAGTATGCTATGATCCCTGTATTTAGGAGTCTGTTCATACTTCTGTTGACTAATGAGGTCCTCAAGTGATTTTTGATAAGATTCATCTGGCTGAAACCACGTTCGCAGGTTGATTTTGATGCAGGTATTACACAAAGAAACAAAAACAACTGGCTTATGTAAAAAAACTTCTTATGTTCAGTAATCTTTAAAAGCAGTTCATCAACTTTCAAGTTCTAGCTACTTATTTTGAAGTCGAACCATTCGTCTACCACACTTTTTTCGATATCTTTCTCATTGTTTTTATGTTAGATTACTTCTTTAAAATGATGCAAGATAATTTTGATTTTGTCTCCAAAGCCACTCAAATCTCTTCCAGAGGGCCGGGTGAATGTGTCAAAAACATATGTTGAAGGGATTAAAGGTTAATTAATGTCACAAAATCTTTCCAATAAATATTTTTTTGCAAAGTCTATCATAGTATTTCTGTCAAATTTGAAGAACTTCTTCCCATTTGCAACATTTGTCAGAACTACATATTTGTAAGTTTCTCCATTATAGGAGATAAAAAATTGTTCTTCATATTTTCCTTTTTCTTTCTGCAAATTTCCTAATTTCTTTTTTGCTTTCAAAACATTGTTGTTGACTTGACATAGAAGCAAATGCTGTTTTTGGAAACTGAGGGATAAGTCTTTAAAGATTTGAAAAAAACCTAGGAGACAACTGGGGGTTGCCAGAAATTTGAAATCTGTTATTTTGTTTACTATGCCTTCTGCATTTTTGGTACCTTGTTTTTCATTAGCTTCATTTTCTAAATGGAGCACAACTGGCTGGTAGTCATGCAAAAATTGCTCTCAAAAATCCTGCTAATTTATTGCAATTTCTGAATTTTTAAAATTTTTTGTGCTAAGTTGGCTATTTTTTCCAGGTGCTTGATTTTTTTTTGCTGCAATGTCCATAAAATTTATAAATTAAAATAAGAATCGAGTCAAACGTTACTAAATACGATACATTTTTCAGAGTATAAAATATGCTTAACTGCAATCGGTGAACAACACAATGCACAGACAAATATGTGGTAAAAATTCTTTAAATTTGACACATAAATCAGATTCTTCATCAACCATGTTGGCTGCCCCATCTGTTGCTATACCAACAATCCAAGAATTTTTTTCAAATCTTAACCAAGAGAAGCAAACTGTTTCTCAATATCAGAAAAATAGAATTCGGAGTGCTGTTTTCTAATTCTAGAAGCCCCAAAAAACATTCTTCAATTTTACCACTTTTCAAATATCTTGCATAGATCATCAATTCCTCTGTTGTGCCCTTGTCTGTAGAGGCATCTAAAATAATGCTGATGAACTGGGACTGCTTTAGTTCCTTCAGTACTGACTCTGTTATAACCTATGATACACAAGAAAAAAATTCCCTTCAAGTATTTCTGTTTGCATACTGGTTTTGTACATCAACCTCTAATTTTCTGGATAACATGACTAGTGATTCAATGTCAGAAAATGACTTATTGTCTTTTACAAATGTAGCTCAGATTGAATAATACTTTGAGCTGCTTAAATATTGTTTCATCCAAGATCTTTTTAATGCATTTGGCCAATGTGGTGCTAACAAGAAGCTGTGATGAATTTTCAATAAAATCAACATTTTTTCTGTGCTGCACAGATTTATCATGGAATTTAAAAGTTTCATGTTTGAAAGGGCCATTAAATCCCTGTGAAAACTTGCATGATGTATTGACTTTCACATATGCTTTGCAGCAAAATCCACACTTTGCAAGGCCATCTTCATAAACAATCCAGGGGAATTATTCCATCAATTTCTCCTGAAATTTCCTGTTCTGTGGCTTTTCACAATTTTTTGCATCATTTCTTTCTTTAAGTAAAACATTTTCAGAACCAGAATCAAGTTGTATCACATTGCTATCATCCGAAACATGTGGTGCAGAGGATGAATCACATGGCATTGCTACCGGCCGAATTACGGTGGAAATATGTAAGTAAAGTTGATTGTTTGGAATTAAACATATTGAGATCATACACTGATTTTCAATGGTACTGCAATTTTTTAAGTTGCAGAAGCTTTCTCTCCACCAAAACCTTGTTGTTTATGTTTCCATCGCACATTCAGGCAAAACGACAGAGTGAAGACAATTTAGTTGGTGCTCCGAGAAGAGAAGAGCCGTAGGTACCATGTGATTGAATAGGCGGGACGTCAGCAACGCTTCCCGTGCGCGCTTCCTGGTGGTTACACACACGTTTTTAGTTACACAGCGTTCTCCAGTGGGGAAAACTGATTTATTCCACCAGTAGTAAGAATGACTCAGCTTGGCCCTGAGCGACTGCTAAGCATCCATGACTTCAGCACCGCTCTTTCTCACACTCTTTCATGTGATTGAACACCGGGGTCTATCTAAAGAAATGGAACGCTTCTCTGCCTAGCGAGGTATGACTTCAGAGTTTGGGCGTTCGGGTTTCGGATTAGAATGTACTTGCCCGTCCTATGAATGAAGAAACTTAAGGTGTAAAAAAAAATATTGAAAGCCTACAATATTATTATTATATATTTTTTATAAGCTGCAATTTTTAAGAGGTCTAAAATCCAGGAAATTCACTCGCCATGCCAGAAAGTCCACTCGTGAGTGGGCGAGTGTAATTCCCCACCCCTGCTTATATGGAAATACATGTTGTTATCCATATAGTATCCATAAAAAAAGAAATAAGAAAATCATTGCATGAGATAACCATCAGCTTTGTTGAGGAACACTCACATCTGGAACTACAGCTTGTGCCTGGGAAATCTATATGTTCTAACTGTCAAAAAATGGTCACCAAGAGTGACAAGACTCACCATAGAACAGGAAAACGGGAGAAAGTAAATTACCGTACAAGGAATCATACTCTAAATCTGATATTTCAGACCATGATGTTGAAACTGATGAGAACAGCTTGTGTGAACCAAAACATGTTAAACTGGAATCAGTTAATCAGGCATGTAGCATTTTACGAATTTCTCCAGTGAGAGCTCAAACTTTACCAGCACAGAAGAGATATGCTGCCATAGAGAAAATGTTACCCAAATATCTGGTAATGTTTCACATAAACTGAATGATTCGTTTGAGGTTTATAATGAACCCAGTACTTCAAAATCAAAGGAGACAAAACAACAGAATGAATATGAAACATTAATTTCCAACCTTATAACAAAGATAAATAATGTTACTAGTTTTGAAGAAAAGGTCAGGATTATTAGCTTGCTTCCACAATCATGGTCAATCTCCAAAATCTGTGCGCAATTAGAAGTCAGTGAATACCTTGTACGAACAAGAAGAAGAATTGTACAAAATCATGGTGTATTACCAAGTGTCACTCACCAAAAACAAACTCGCAAGAAGATTTCAGATAATACCTTATCCCAAGTAATCAGTTGTTATGAGGATGATGAATGCAGCAGACTGTTTCCAGGAATAAAAGATTTTGTCACCATAAGAAACAACTTGGGAGAAAAAGAACAAAGACAAAAGCGGCAAGTACTTTGCAATTTCAAAGAACTGTATGAAAGATTTTAAGAATTGCATTCAGAGGCAAAATTGGATTTTCCAAATTCTGTGAATTGCGTCCAAAATAGTGTGTGCTAGCTGGGGCACCAGGCACACATTCAGTATGTGTGTAGTGTATACATAATCAGAATGTCAAGATGATGATTAATGGGGCAAAACTTAATTATACTTACAAGGAATTGCTTCCACAGATTTGTAGCATGAACAATGAAGTGTATATGCTTCATGGATGTCCACTCTGCCCTGGTCAAGATTTTGTTTTAGAATGATTGGAGCCATATGCAGAATTCAAGGAAAATTTACTTGGGAAACTTTAATACTTTGAAAAAACATCATTACATAACAACAGAGCAATCACGTTTCCTTAAGACCAAGATAGCACTCCTAAATTCTGACGAGTGTATACTACTTTGCGACTTTTCAGAAAACTTCACGTTTGTGGTACAAGATGAAATTCAATCATACCGTTGGGTAAATATCCAAGCTACTCTTCACCCATTTGTTTCTTATTTTAAAGCTCATGGCAAATTACAAGTAAGTTTTTGTTTAATTAGTGATTTATTTTAAAGCTCATGTCAAATTACAGGTAAGTTTTTGTGTAATTAGTGATTTATTTTAAAGCTCATGGTAAATTACAAGTAAGTTTTTGTGTAATTAGTGATTTATTTTAAAGCTCATGGCAAATTACAAGTAAGTTTTTGTGTAATTAGTGATTTATTTTAAAGCTCATGGCAAATTGCAAGTAAGTTTTTGTGTAATTAGTGACTTCTTGACACGCAGTGCAACATTAATACATACATTTCTTCAAAACCTTTTACTCTTCGTAAAACGCCATCTTCTTAATGTGAAAAGGGTATTTTATTTTGCAGATGGTGCTAAAGGACAATATAAAAACAAAAAACAATTGTTAACCTAGTTCAAAAATAAGAAAGATTTCAACCCAGAAGCTGAATGGCATTTATTTGCCACTTCTCATGGTAAAAGGCCATGCGATGGAATAGGTGGTTCTGCAGGGGCGGCTCCTGCTGCAGAGCTGCAGCCCCCCCCAGATATTACGAAGCACATTTTATAATTTTTTCTCTCTCCTTCCTGCCGTTCATAGTTCCCTAACGGCCTAACCTTAATTTAGTTTCCCTGTACATTGTACAACTGCAATATACACAATGCGCGGGACTGCAAAATTAGCAGCTCTTTATTTGAAGAGCTAGGCGAGGGGCTGAAATTCCTGTATGTAACATCTGTGTGTAAAAACTTACAAGGTGGGGATACAACTTCACCAGGACTGGTATCTCTGCAGTCCCCGCTTCGAAATCTCTTTTCATTGGCTGCCGTAAAAGCACCCTTCGTGGCTTGTGATGTCGATCACCTAGGGATAAGGATAACTTGGGCAGGGATTAGAAAGTGTAATGAAAGGAAGTGTCCCTCTCTGAACCCTCTCTGCAATTCCCGTTCCCCCAAAAGATTTGGAAGACTGAGAGGCGTGTGTGGGTGGGAGGAACAAGGGTCACTCCAATGCATTCCCTGTGTTTCATCGGAGACTGCAGTTCCTGCAGCCCTTAGTACTAAATCCATTTTCACTTGCTGCCGTAAAAACAGTCCTCGTGGTGACGATCGTCTAGGGGGTAAGCTGGACGGGTAGGGCGAGGGTGGTGAATAGAGAAATGTTCCACTCAGAACCTGTTCTGCAATTCGTCTTAAGCTTTGGGAACATGAAAGATAGGGGAAGGGGGTCACTCCAATTTATTCCTTTCCGTGTTTCTCCGGAGAGGAAATGTTAATTGTTTGACATTTGCATTAGCTGTCAGGTTGCTTTTGCTGTTCTAGAGTTCAGTTCGAAACGTTATTGTTCTTTGCGTGTCATCAAATTCTGTAGTTAGTATGGCGCAAACTGTGGAATATCTGGAAGCGGATTCAGTTCAGCAATTTGACATTTCAAGAAAAATTAGACTTGGGAAAACTTTGGTAGACCGATGCCTGATTTGAAAATAATGCAGATGGCACATAGCCAAAACAAAAGCTATCAGCATAATTTTAATACTAAGGTGTACAAGAAAAATGACTGGATTTGTGGATGAGAAGTCTCAAACTCCCTGTTTGGCTTTCCATGTCTGTTGTATGGTGGGGACTCTGTGTGGACCAAAACAGGTGTGAACGACTTAAAAACTACTAAGTGAAAAAATGAAACAGCATGAAAATTCTACATAGCACATAGAAAGTTCAGTGGATTTCGCAATGTTGGGGAGTGTCAATATTGCTACACGAATGGATAGTGTGTACAAATTGAGCTTTGAATGCCACAGTAAGCATACATACATACATATCACTAAGCTGTTCTCTGAGATCTAGAGGTTAGCTCCAAAAAGAAATACAAACTTCCAGATATTTTTACTAATTGTTGTCGTATCAAACTTCGCCATTTACAGGGATCTTGACATACAACTCGTGCTTCACTGATATCCATTACACGCTATACAAAAGATCTTTTATACTTCATACTCAATATCTTTTTCATGCAGACACTCCTGAATCTGATCTACCCATGTCTTCCTTGGCCTTCCTCTGCCTTTCCTTCCTGCCACTTGGGCTGAAAATATTTTCTTAGTAAGCATTTCATCACTCATTCTTTCAACATGGCCAAACCACCGAAGGATATTGGTCTCCACCTTGCTAACAACATTTTGCTTCACATCACACAATTGCAATACATCTTCATTTCTCACACAATCAGATTGTGTCTTGCCACAAACCCCACGTAAGTAACGCATTTCTCCAGCACACAAACGACTCCTATGTTTCTTCTGCAGTACCCAGGTTTCACTACCATACATCAGAGTAGGAACAATTACACTTTCAAACACAGCCATGCGGGACTCTCTAGAGAACCCATCATTCCTGTGAAAACCTCCCAGAGCAGCTATGACTTTCAAAGAAGAATTCACTCGCCTACTCATTTCACCATCCAACTTGTTCTCTCTGTCAAACATGCTTCCTAAATACACAAACTCAATCACCTGGTCAATCACAGTGCCATTTATACTTACATTACATTCAGTGCTACCCATTCCTCTCTCAAACACCATAACTTTGGTTTTTCTCTTATTTATAATCAGTTTGAATTTCATGCAAACTTCGTGCATCCAAGTCAACATACTCTGCAACTCACTTTTGCTCTCTGCCAACAGGACAGTGTCATCAGCATACAGCAATCTGCACACACGGATATCACCAAGACATAAACCACTATTATCTATTTTGGCATCATGCATGCATGCATCTATAAATATATTAAACAGCCATGGTGACATTACACAACCTTGTCTAACTCCTGCACCAATGGAAAACCCTTTTGATAAAACACCATTCACTCGTACACAAGCTCTACTACCAGCATACATGGCTTTTACACTATTAAGTAGATTTCCAGTAACACAATATTCATTCAATACCTTCCACAAAAGTGTCCTTTTGACTCGGTCATAAGCTTTCTCTAAATCTATGAAGGCAGTAATAACTTTCTTCCCAACAGCCAGATACTTTTCAATCATCATGCGTAATGCAAAAATCTGGTTAGTACAGCCTTTACCAGGCATAAAACCACTCTGAACATCCCACACTTTCTCTGATGTAAGACCCCGTACTTTTTCAATAACAACCTTACCAAACACTTTCCCTGGCACACTCAGTAGGCTAATACCACGATAGTTCTTGCATTCAGTCTGATCACCTTTTCCCTTATACAAGGGAACAATGATAGCATCCTTATAATCCTGAGGGACCATTCCTAACTCCCAGCACAACTGGCAAATTTGAGTTAACCAGTCAATTATAGAGTCACCACCATACTTCAACATCTCTGCAGTTATGCCATCAACTCCTGGAGCCTTACCATTCTGAAGAGATTTTAGAGCTTTACACACTTCTTCTCTTGAGATCCCTCCTGTACTGTCATCCCACATTGTGACATCATCTGCATCTGTCTCAGAATCATTTTTGCTCTCTTGATCTAACTCACAGAAGTATTCGCCCCATCTGTCACTTAACTCATTGGGCTCCCATATCATTTCCCCAATCTCATTCTTCACACAACTTACAACTTTGTTTCCCCTATTTTTCCTGAGTCTCGTGTACTTCCAGAAGGACTTTCTATCTTTCCAAAAAGCCAGTTCATGCCTTTCCACTTTCTCTTTCCTATCTTTTGCCTTACTGTGGCGAACCAGCTTAGCAGCTTCACGCTTCTTACAGCGATATTCATCCACAGACACTCTACCTTGCAACATCCCCAAATAGGCTTCCTTCTCTTTCTTTACTGCCTCACCAATCTCACTATTCCACCAAGCATCACCTCTATTGTTACCCACTATTGTGGTGCCACAGACCTCTTTAGCCACAGTGACAACACAGTTCTTAAAACATTCCCATTTCTTTTCTACATCCCTCTCACCAGACTTCAGATCCTTCAGTCGTTCTCTGAGTAAGTCAGAATACCGCTGATGATCTTCAAGGAGCCTATCAACCTTAATTCTTTCTATCCTGAGTCTCTTCCTATTCCTTTTCCTTCAACCAACATTAAGTTTCACTCGTGACACTACCAAGTAATGATCAGAACCAACATCCGCACCTCTCATCACACGGGTGTCAACAACTAAGTGTTTCAAACGCTGATCGTAAACAACAAAATCTATCACAGTCTTTTGACCAAGAGTATGATTTTCCCAAGTATATGTGTGTATATACTTGTGGTTGAAAAATGTATTAGATACACACAAATCATTCTCAATGCAGAGTTCAATTAATCTTTCACCATTATCATTCACAAAAGGGTCATTAAACTTACCCAGAACATTGTCAGAAATTGCATTCTGCACACCTACTGTAGCATTGAAATTTCCTGCTATTATAACTTTTTCTTTAGCACCAAACTGGCTCAAAACAGCTCTTAGCTCATTCTAGAAATCTTCTTTCTTATCAGAAGGTTCCGAGTCACAAGGAGCATACACTACAACACAGTAAGGAAGTAGAGAAAAACAGGTCAGTGTTATCAAAAATTATTGATTGCTTCAAATTTTGTGGAAATCACGAGCTTGCACTAAGGGGGCATGATATAACATCGGAATCCTCTAATTCCGGAATATTTCGAGGTTTACTTGATTCAGCAGTCTTCAAGGGCACATTAAAAACAATCTGAAATGAGCTTTTGGATTGTATGTTAGAAATTTCACGCCAACAAATAAAACAGGAAATTGATTCGGCACTGTTTTTATCCATTATGTGGAAGATGAAACTGTACAGATGTATCGGAAATAACACAAATTAGCAGAATAACAGTTTTTTTTATACAGTAACATTTCAAGTAGTTCTTAAGCTCCCCTAGGAGTGATGAAAGTCCTGCATACTCATATCTTTAAACTTATGTTTCTAAACAGTCTTCGCTGCTTTAAAAGTTCTTTAACATCTGACATACACTTCGTAAAACATAAATTTACTAATTTAAGCAGTACTGAAGTTTTAATTACGGTGAAATTCTCCTTCTAGAGACGCTAAAATTCCTTTGTATCATATTTATTAATCAATTTAAAAAATATATTATTTTGATCTCCCTATCACTGCAAGTAATTTCTCAATTTTAACACTAGGAAGTAATTTTTGTATTACTTTAATTAAAATTAAGAACCGTTTAAAAATTCTTAAAGCACTTGATGGAAGTCAGAAACTTAAATTTGACATTATTGACATTTCCCGCTTGCACTGCAAATTTTCCGCTGCTTCCGCTAAATATCAGCAAATTATGCAAACCATGTGTTTTTGTTACAAAATGTATTCTTGACATTCCTTAAGCAGTGGAAAGTTACATAACTGCCAGTATTCCAATACGGAGTGCGCTGGGCCGAGGTAGCCCAGTGGCAGCATGCTCGCCTGCCGACTTGAAGGGTTCGAGTCTCGTTGCCGCTGAAGACCTGTTGTGGTTCGGAAGTGATGTTAAGCCGGCGGTACCGTGGTAATGACTCCTCGTTATAAATAAACCTAACACCCATCCTCCGATGTTTGGCCCGGGCCGTTTAGCCCTCAGTGTAGCATAAATATTCCCCGGTGGGGGTCCGGTCAGCTAATAATGTTTTATATATAAACTGGAAAATAAACCAGCAGGCAACCGGGAAAACTCAGTGAAAGAAAACATCAAAGTGATTTACTTGTATTTGGAAAATAAGTGTTTAAGTGTGAACTGGATGTCTTTTGCATGTTAAACTTTTAATTAATCATATCTGTTAATGTAAGTATCGGGAGGAAAAAAAGCTGAAGTTTACCTGTGAAAATGAGCTCTAAGCATATAATAATTTTTATTCATTTCAACTGTATCACACAAACAATTTGGCTGTATGTGTGCACATCACAGCAGTAAATAATCCTTACCAAAGCCCGAACGAGACGCACAAAAATTTATCTTTGAAAACGATATCCATAAAAGTCGGATGCAGCCCCCCCCTCCCCTTATCAGCTAGGCACGAGCCGCCACTGGGGTACTGTGAAGCAACGTGTAACAAGCGCATCCTTACAACTTATTGAAAGACATGTTCAAATACTGTACATGAAAAATAAAAGGAATACAATTCCTTTTTTGTATTGCAAAAAGAGATTGTTGAAGAAAAATGTCATACTTGCAGATAGACATGCTTCTGCTTTAAAAATAGCAAACACTAGAATTCATCATTGCTTTATTCCAACAGAGAGCAATAGATTAAGAATTCAACTTGTGCCAAGCAGCAAGAAATCTGAAGTTGTTAACAAAAGTTTTTGCAAATACAGAGAACTTGCGGAGGAATCTAAAAAATTGGTGATTACATTGCATGTGTGAATGAATCAAAATGGTGGCTTGGCATTATCAAAAAATATTCTGAAGAACACAGAGATTTCAAAATTCAATTTTTTCATCCAGAATGACCAGGAACATCATTTTCTTTGTCAACTAATGACCAAGCATGGGTTCCACAGGCCGACATTTTAAGTCCTCACACCACTGCAATTAACCACTGCTACTAAAAGAGGACACAACATTGCCCAGAAACTGTCTTTGATGCAATTGCTCCTGTTCCAACCAATAACGCTTCTGAAAATTTGGAAGTACCACATTATTTGAGGAATTATTTTTCACTGTTTTTAAAAAGTAGTGCAATTCGTAGCGTAATTTCCACTACAAGCTACTGAATTTTGTAGCGAGCTACAGTAACATCGCTACTTTCAATCACTACGTCATACATTATTGAAGTATCTTTCGCCGATAAATTAAATTTAGCATGTTCAAGTTTGATATCTTTGAAAAATAAATCAATGGGGCAAAATGAATGCTCTTTCTCTTTCCTGGATCTACTTCTCAGAGGAGTTATCAAAGAATCCAAACACACAGTCACAGATTGATGGGCAATAATGTTCTTCCACCAAATTACACCAATGTCGTTTATCTAATGTGTACATTAATTACATCAACATCATAGTTCTAATGTGCAATTAAGTTTTTACCGTAGAAAGCAAGGCTGCAGATGCAGTGTGTAGTTTTGTTTTTCTTTGATTTAAATTGATAATTTCTCTATTCTGCCTTTTGTTTTGTTTTTTATTTTATTTGTTGGGGATTCCAATTTTTAGGGGGTGGTAACTTGAACGTTGCTGTGGGCGCCTGTGTATGGACTATACCAGCTTACACCACACCATTCCTTGAAGTGATTTAGCCATCCAACCCTTACATGAAAGTCCACATGGCCAAATTCAATGGTAAATTCCAGTACTTTCCTTGGATTAGTGTTCACACTGGCTTACTCCAGGAATAGATGTCTTACATGAACGGCACTGAATTGAAGTCTTAAATATTGTTCCAGCCATATCCTCTGCCTTTCTGGTTAAGTAACCAGCTTTTGCACTTGATGTTTATTAATTTCATAATATTCAACGAAAAGTCCATAGTGTTGATCAAGTGATGAGATATTTTTCAGCAACAGTGTCCTTTTCCACTCCTGAATCTACGATTATATTTTTTTCTTTAAGAGAATTACTTTCTCTTTCAACTCATTTCAAAAATAGAGAAAAATATGAGTGAGATATCTAAAAATTGTATTAGTTTCTGTTTACAAAATGTAAGAACCTGAATTCCAACATTTTTTTGGAATTGTTAACATTGTTCTAAATGGTCGAATGTTCCTTGGAAATATTTTATTCTTTTCATAATCAATAGTTCATTAAATGAATTTCATTGTATTAAAATTAAAAGTGCATTATCCCTATGGGATTTTTTTCTCATTTTCGTTAAAACAGAATTTACATTGTATCGTATTTCGCTGTAATGAGGATTGCCTGTAATACATGGTCTGTTTTCATTTTACATGTGCACAATCTTGAATTAATTAGGTTCCAATGTGAAATATATTGGAAAATTCATATCTAAATATTTTTATTTTCAGATATCAAAAGTTGACCTAGAATGTGAATTCATGCTGAAGAAAAGTTGATGCCAGTGTGATAAGCTGAGACAGGAGTCTGCAGCACACAATGCCTGATCTCTTTCATGGAAATTTTCCAGAAATAACATTTCAAATAACACACCATTTCAATACTTACTTCGGAGACCTTAAAATCTGTGTGAATACGTTTTGAGACATCCACCCTGAAGAAATGTCTCCCAAGAAACTCACACATTCTAAAAGCACTTGTCAATTGAAGGAATGCAAAATATGCCCCAAGAAACTATCAAAAAATGGTCTTTCTGTTCATTTGCTCACCCACAGTGGTGAAAAACCACATGAGTGCGATGTTTGCAATAAGAAATTTCCAAGAAAAGATGATCTTAAAGTGCATCTGCTCAGCCACATAGGTGAAAAATCACATGTGTGTACAGTGTGCCATAAGAAATTTAGAAGAAAGACCAGTCTTTCAACTCATTTATTCACTCACACAGGTGAAAAACCACATGAGTGTGAGGTCTGCCATAACAAATTTTCAAATATAGGGATACTTAAAAGGCATCTACTCATCCACACAGGTGAAAAACCACACGAGTGTGATGTCTGCCATAAGAAATTTACAAGGATGTGTCATCTTAAAAGTCATCTGTTCCTTCACGCAGGCGAAAAACCACATGAGTGTAAAATCTGTCATCAGAAATTTGGAGGGAAAGGTAGCCTTAAGCAGCATCTGTTCCTTCACACAGGTGAAAAGCCGCACAAGTGTGAAGTGTGCCATAAGGAATTTACACGAAAAGATACTCTAAAACAGCATCTACTCAGTCACACAGGTGAAAAACCTCATGAGTGTGAAAACTGCCATAAGAAATTTGCTCGGAAAACTCATCTTAAAACTCATCTGCTCATTCACACAGGTGAAAAACTTAATGAGTGTGAAGCCTGCCATAAGAAATTTACACAGAAAGTTGATCTTAAAAAGCATCTGCTCATTCACACAGGTGAAAAACCACACAAGTGTGATGTCTGCCATAAGAAATTTGCACGGAAAGGCCATCTTAAAAGTCATCTGCTCAGTCACACAGGTGAAAAACCCCACGAGTGCGAAGCCTGCCGTAAGAAATTTGCAGGGAAACGTCATCTTAAAAATCATCTGTTTGTTCTCACAGGTGAAAAACCACACGAGTGTGAGGCCTGCCATAAGAAATTTACTGACAGTACATCTCTGAAAAAGCATCTGTACCTTCACACAGGTGAAAAACCACACAAGTGTCAAGTCTGCTTTAAACAATTTGCACGGAAATTTGCTCTTGAAATTCATCTGCTCAATCACACAGGAGAAAAACCACATGAGTGTGATCTCTGCCATAAGAAATTTGCACAGAGATGTGATCTTAAAAAGCATCTACTCAGTCACACAGGTGAAAAACCACATGAGTGTGCCATCTGCCTAAAGAAATTTGCGCACAAGGGTCAGCTTAAAATGCATCTGCTCAGTCATACAAGTGAAAAACCATACAAGTGTGAAGTGTGCTGTAAGAAATTTGCTCAGAAGTGTAAGCTTTCAGCTCACTTATTAAACCACACAGTTGAGAATTCATCAGTGTGAGGCGTGCCACAAAAAATTCATGGTGAAAAGTAATCTTTCAGGGTATTTATTTGTGCACCCCCAGTGAAAAACTAAATGACTGTGAAGAGTACACATTTAAGCAATTAAAAAAAAAAATCTTTAAGATCATTTGCTGATTCAGGTTTAATCCCTCATGGTTGTGAATGATGCCATAAATTCTGCTCTCTAAATTTGTTTTCCACCATTATTCTCTTGCATTTTGAACAATTTATTGTGCTGTCATAAAAGCTTTAAATAAAATCTTTATCCATGCCTAAATAAGTATTTTTTCTTCTTCTAGAATCAGTTTCTACAGAATACTACTTCACACTTGTTGCTTTTAAGGTTTTGAGGAACTTGATTATGTGAATCTTTTGATAAGATATTATGAAATATGCCTCGTTCTTTTTGGGACGAATGTATGTGACCAGTGAAACAATTTTTTTTTTATTTAATTCATGGGCTTTGGTTGGGTTTCAGACCAAAAAAAGATGTCACCATAGAGAAACGGTAACACTTAGAAAAGGTTTTCTTTGCTGTGTGTATGGTTGAGAGGTTACAAAACAGTTGTGAAAATCAGTCGATGACCACATTACGCAGATTAAACAGAGATTTCCGATGCAACGTTTCCAGGACATATTTATCGGAAAGAATGCCACTTATACCAAAGGTGGGCTCGTAATTTGTGACTGAGTGAGGAAAAATAGATTCTAGGGACTGCTTTTTCTACTTGTATGTGTAGAGTGAGGTAGCGATGAAATGTATCTCGAGATTTTCTGTGTGCTGGATTAATCAGAAGAGAAGGAATCTGTTGTTTTCCGGGACCCACAGAGGAAAAGGGTCCAGCTGCATGTTGTGTGCCCAAGAGGACACGCATTGAAGAAGTCTGAAAAACACGGTAGATTGCAGAGATTGTTTGACACACGGGGAATTAAACAACTTTCCCGCTGAAAAGTCCATGAAAGAGCATCCTTTTTAAAGCTGGTGAAAAGTGATCGAACAGATGACTGCAGAGATCATTAACTCTGGCTGGCTCCAATCAGAAATAGCAAGTGTTTGTGTGTGTGAAGACAATATGCTGCAGTCCCTTTCTCAGAAGAACAGTGCACTGTGTAGAGTCGGCTACTGAAAGAGATACTTGTTACTTGTACCAATGGGGCGGGGAGGGGAGTACTAAATTGACCCAGCACCGCGACTTAAGGTCTATTGTGCATCCCCAGCCCTAATCTTGAAAGAGACCAGATGCACGAGCAAAAGCAAGAATGCTCTTGACTAGTACTAAAGGGAGATCACTTGGTATCAAGTTGTGAGTACCAAAGTTTTCAAGCCTGAGTGCTGCAAAAAAGTCAGTCACAAAGAAAATGCAAGGAAGTCTCCTCTTCCAGATGGCATCCTCTACAAAGTGGATCCTCTTTTACCCCAATCAAATTAAGGTGCCTGTTAAGACGACAGTGTCCTATAAGTAGACCAACAATTAGTCCAATATCGTTTTTTGGCAGTTTAAGGAGTTCCTTAGTCCTATGAGGCAAGGGTCCTTGATTAAGTTCCCTTGCCTGCCTCTGACCTGTGGTAGCATGCCAGAGGTCAAGCTGCTTAGTCCTCAGCAGCTTTTTAGTTAGTCCTCTGGCCACACCAGAGGCAAGCCCTAATGCAGGCTCTGGACCATAAAAAGCCTGCTCTGCCCCCTCTTTAGCAAGAAGGTCAGCTTTCTCATTACCTTCAAAACACCCTATGTCCTGGAACCCAGAACAGTTGCACTGTGTTCTGGTTTGCCAGTTCAGTTAGGGTCTGGAGGCAGTTCTAAACAATTTTGGATGAAATGCGGCAATGACAAAGTGCCAGTAAAGCCGCCTGGCTGTCTGAACAAATCTGGATACGCACATTGTGATACCCTTTGATCAGACATTCTGAGGCACATGCCAAAATAGCATACACCTCAGCTTGGAACACGGTAGCATGCCTTCCAAGGCTTTGGCATGAACCATAACCTCTGGATAGGTAATATTCCCCTGCTCCAACTCCTACGTTTGTCCTGGAGCCATCAGTAAACCAAACAGTTTCACCGCTGCACCCAGGGACAAAGGGATTTCCCATTCACTGCGACTGGAAAAGTTCACACTGAATGCTTTATCAAAATGATGTTTTACGAGCATATTGTCGGTTCCCATTTGAAAGATGGGCTCCTTGCAAAAATACTCCTGATTAGGCTTGGTATGGCTGCCAACCCACAACGAGGGTCTCCACATGCCATTGCAGCCTAATCTATATGCCCCATAATGGGATCACCCTCAATATGAAGGTGAAGTGGCAGAATATCAAGAAGCAACTCCAATGCAGCTGTTGGAGTAGTTCTCATTGCTCCTGATATACCTATGCAGGCCAGCCTTTGTAACTTGTTAAGTTCAGCCTGCTCCGTGCAGAGGTTAACTCTGCGCCACCACACCATTGAGCCATAAGTGACCATAGGTCTGGTGCCCATAGTATATTCCAGTGCAAGATCCTCGGGTTGAGACCCCAGGATTTGCCAATAGCACCTCTACATGACCAGAACACTTTCTTGGCTCTGGCAATGCAGTAATCTAGGTGCTGTTTCCCCGGTTAAGCCTCCATCCAAAATGACTCCCAGGTACTTAACCTGTGTACTGAGAGGAACTGTTTTCCCAAAGAGAGCAATATCTCCAAGGTCTCCAAGATTCCTCTTTCTAGTGAAAGGCACAAGGGTGGTTTTGTCAGGGTATACTGATAGACCAATTTTCCTGCACCATTCCTCAACAAGTCCCAGTGTTCTTTGCATTACGCTCGAGACTGATTTAGGGAATTTTCCCTTAACAATTATGGCCACGTCATCTGCATAGCCAAAACAGTCGCAACCAGACCCCTCCAGGATCCCTAGCAGTTCATCCACCACCAGGCACCACAACAGGGGAGAGCAAACTCCTCCCTGAGGGCAACCCCTGCAGGTGGAGACCAACAGAATCTCCCCGAGTAACGAGGCCACGGCCGTTCTGCTTGTGAGCATGGCCTTAATCCATTGACAACAGGTTCTATCAACACCATGTCTTTCCACAGCTCCCATTATGGTCTCCGTAGAGACCTTGTCAAAGGCACCTTGAATATCAAGGAAAATGGCTAATGCCACCTCCTTAAATTCTAGTGCCTTCTCCAGGCAACAAACAATGCCTTGGAGAGCTGCTTCTGTTGATTTGCCTTGTTGATAGGCAAACGGAAATTTTGAGAGGAGTTTTGGAAGTAAAACCGCCTCTCTAATATTCCTATCCACCATCCTCTCGAGAGTCTTGAGAAAGAAAGATGTTAGACTAACAGGTCTAAAGGCCTTTGCCTCCTGGTAATTTGACTTACCTGGCTTGGGAATAAATATTACCCTAGCCTGTCTCCAAGCACTTGGTATATAACCAAGAGCAAGGCAGGCCTGATAAATTTTGCACAAGAGTGGAGTAATTATCTCCAGTCCTTGCTGCATCAAGATGGGAACAATTCCATCACAGCCAGGTGATTTAAATGGTTCAAAAGAATTAATGGAGCACTTAATCCTAGATTAATTGACCACCTCCCTGGCAACCCTCCAGTCCTCCTTTTTTGCACGTCAGTGCTCAAGGCCAGCTGTGCGTATGCCAGTGGGGTCAATTATACTTGAATCTGGAAAGTGTACACCTAGCATTTCTGTTAGTGTTTCTTTACCAGTTTTTGTGAAGCTCCCATCAACCAATTTGATGGTGTTCAGGCAATTTGCATTGTCCTTAGCCATGATTTTCATAAATCTGGCAGTACTGGGAAGTATCTGAAATACTTCCACAGAAATCTCTCCAAGAGGCTCTTTTGCCCCTATAATTGCTTTGTTGTACTGTGTGAGGGTAGTCTTACATACCATCCACTCACCAGTACATTTGGCTTTATTAAAAAGCCTTCTAGTTTTGCCTTTAAGACTGCTAAGCTGTTCATTCCACCAAGGAACTTGCCTTGGTAAGCTAGCAGTCTTGGCCTGACAGTTTGGTGGTAAGATTTGAGAATAGACCGTTGCAACTGGTCAACGGCTAACTCGAGATCTAACCCCGAGCGCATGTTAAATTTCATGCCTCCAATATGTGCCGCCAGATCTTCCCTGAAGCCAATCCAATTGGTCCTTCTGGGATTTCTGACTTGCACCAGCTGTTGTCTTACATCGGCAACTGAAAAGCAAATATATCTATGATCAGACAATGAAGGTTCACTAGATACATGCCATTTAATAATGCGGTCAAACATGTTAGCACTACAGAGGGTGAGGTAAATGACTTCACTTCTATTAGAAACAAAAGCAGGCTCATTGTCTCGATTAAGAATATAAAGTTTAGTACTTACCAGATATTCCAATAGGTTGTCCCCTCGTCTGTTGCAGTCGCTGCTCCCCCACGTGATATGATGGCATCACAGCAGATGATGAGGCGTCTTCCACCTGACTCATAGAAGTGGACAATGTCTCTTACCTACTAAGAAGGAGGTGGTTCAGGTTCATCAAATGGTAAGTATGCAGAGACTGCAAACAGCTCTTCTCTGCCTCTATCAGATGATATAAAAAGTTTAATCACGGTTGTGTCACCTGTGCTAAACTAAGGAAATGGCATAGCATGATGTCTTTTGCTCACCAGTATACAGGTCCTTGGTCTCCTACTTGATGTATTATGGAAGACTGTAAAGCCTGCTCCTTGTAAGCCCAGGATCTTCCCATTATGTATCCATGGCTCTTGAATGAAAGCCAGATCAACATCCTCCGCAGCCAGTCTGCAGCACAAAGCAGCAGATGCAGACCGACTATGGTGAAGATTGATCGGGATACATTTCATGCAGTTCTCCATTGTGAGATAGGCATGGAGACTAAGTGGTAGAAGGATCAGCCGGGTCAGAATTCACCCAGTGGGTGCTGGAAGCCAACTCCACACCTTCATGGACACCACCCAGGCCCATCACATCCACCTCCTCAGTCTCCCCCACCCAACCACAACTGGACCTGAGTCCTTCCCTGCTTCCAGACCATGGCCAGGGGAAGACAATGCAGTTGTTTCTGGCTCCACAACTGCAGAATGAGGCTCTTGCATTTCTGTGTCCTTTGAAGTGCTAGGGCTTTGAGGGTCATGTAATACTTCAAATTTACCCTCTTCAACCCCAGTGTAGGCAGTGAACCTGGCTTCAGCCGATTCCCTGTGTACCTGGAAAATTCACCTGATGGCCTTAGAATCTTGTACCTGATCCAACACCCTCCAGTGGTTTGTGTGCAAACTGCTGTTGTAGGCTCACAACCTCCTGCAGAGGACGTTTGGATCTTTGGTCCCAATATCTTTTGTTCTAAAGGCAACCTTGATCGGTTTTGGAAGATCACTGGCCCTCGTCACCTTGAGACCAGTGCCCCTCAAAACCTTATCATTTTTTTCAAAGGCTGATGTTAGCCATTGCCCTGTTCCCTCATTCTCACAAAGGTAAACAAGAGTTCAGGGGAAAGCTCTTGATGTGCAGTAGAGGCTCTCCTACTTGAGAACCATCTATCCGCCTCAAAAGCTCCTCCTGGTTGGTTGGTTAGTTGATTTTTATGGCGCAAGGGCCATGTTTGGCCAAAGAGCGCCAGACACAAGACAAACAAACAGTATTAAAAACATGGTACAATGATTAGAAACTAGCCGATTAAGTAAAACTGAGTCGCCCCGGTGGCGCAGTGGTCTAAGCGATGGCCTCTGATCATTCGTCCGAACGGGGTCCGGGTTCGAATCCCGGTGAGGCATGGATGTTGTGCTTGTCTTACGGCACTGGCTCTCTCCCTTCCCTGGAACCAGTGACCCTAAATTGGGGACGGGCGACTGCTTATAGCCCATTGAGTTGCTCACGGTGGTCGTTAAACCTGCAATAAAAAAAAAAAAAAAACCACAACTACACATAAGATGAGTCACAGGAGAGGGACGAACTGTCACTCTCCTCCCCCTTATGTTCCTCTATAACGTTGGTTGAGGGTGGGGACCTCGCTGAGTCTGGGACAGTTGCAATGTTGGTCAGTTGGACCGCGACAGTTGGATGGTCACTGCACACCTTTGCGGATTTAGGGCCGGGTCTTCCACACGTGCAGGCTTTCTGCTGGGAACTGGAAGAGTCGGTCGTCTTCAAAAGAGAAGGCGCAGAGTCAGCTGGTCGAATAACCTGGAGCTCTGAGAAATCCACCTGTGTCGCTTGTTCAGCTGTAGATCTCTTGGCAAGTCAGGCGAGAGCTACAGGGCGCGGGACAAAGGGCTGCACGGGTTGTGGCAGAGACTGAACTACTGCGGCAAAAGTACGCTGTCGGTTGTTGGGAATACCCGCCTTGGCAGCAGGGTAGGAGAGGCCTTCCAGGGTCTTGAGGCGCTGGATCGCCCTCTCGTCCTTCCATTTCATACAGTTGCGGGAGTAACCTGCATGGGCCTCACCACAGTTAACACAGCAGGCCGCAAAAGTGCAACCTTCCCCATCATGTTCACTGGAGCCACAATTTGCGCAATGAGCGGAACTGTTACATGAACGTTGTGAATGCCCGTACCTCTGGCACCTGAAACAGCGCAGAGGACTGGGAATGTACGGGCGAACTCCACAGACCAAGTAGCCAGCCTTGATTTCGGTCGGAACTTTCGGGGAGTTAAAAGTCAAGATTACATTTTTAGACTTAATCAAAGAACCATCGCGCCGGAACATCATACGACGTGCAGCAATAACACCCTGATCTGCAAGTTCACTCACCAATTCGTCCTCACTGCATGGCAAGAGATCAAACTCCAAAATAACACCCCGAGAGGTGTTAAGAAACGGGTGAGGTGTCACTTTGACAGGAATGCCTTGAAGACTAGTGAGGTGCAGAAGAGTGTTACTCTGAGAAACACTGCAAGTTTAGACAAGCAGGTCCCCAGAGCGAAGCTTCCTCGCAGACTTCAAGGAGTTAACCGCAGCGTCCAAAGCTTTAGAAATGAAAAAGGGAGATCTGGTGGACAGTCTCTCATTCGGATCGATGGATTCTACAACTAAGTGTGTAGTATGCGTATTCACAGCAATCTAGGGGAGACGATGCTTCGGAGCGACTGGTACAGCTGCCGAAGAAGGGGTTCCACGTTCTTGGTCCAGGTCATGATCTAAAGATCGTTTAAGGTTACGGGACTTGGTAGGTTGAGAAGACGGAGAGTCGTTGTCAACTATCATTTTCTCAGGTGACGTGAGTTTGGAGTTTTTTTGTTTTTTTTTACCCATGGAAAAAAGGAGGATGATTCGTCGACAGACTACTCCACCCACCACCGAGCCCTACAAGGGAGAACTGGAAGTCTGCAAGCCAAGAAAATGATACTGGACAGAATTCTGGAGCTTATACGCTGCCGATATAGTCCGTTGGCTGTGATCACACACACTCGGCGGACACTTCGGCATCCGGGTACCGTCATGCCAACGCCTTTGGCATAACCCCACAGCCCCCAGGCTTACCCTGCCGTGCTATACGACAATAAAGCCGCTAAAACCCTGTACACAACTTGGTACAGGACTTCTGACTAGAGGTGGGTTAGTCTCTAGCCTCCCGTTTACAGCGAAGCCGGGGTCGAAGAGGAGTGTTGGTACACAGGAGGCACTTCTCCGGTCTCCTGCGACCTCAGCTGCCAGACATCCCATTTCTGCCTCACGGGTCTCCGCACGCGGCAAACATACAGGTAGGTCTAGCACCCAAACCAGCTAAAAGGGAAAAAGTAATCCAAGGAAGACAAAACCCTGGAGTGGAACCTAAACGGGCCGCCCCGATGGCGCAGTGGTCTAAGGCGCTGGCCTCTGATCATTCGTCCGTAAGGGGTCCGGGTTCGAATCCCGGTCAGGCATGGATGTTGTGTTTGTCTTCGGCACTGGCTCTCTCCCTTCCCTGGAACCAGTGACCCTAAATTAGGGACGGGCGACTGCTTATAGCCCATTGAGTTGCTCAGGGTGGTCGTTAAACCTCCAATCAAAAAAAAAAAAAAAAAAACCTAAACGGAATCTCAGCAACCTACGAACTGAGCAGTTAATATAAACAGTTAGTAGTGGAGGGTAACAAAACCACAAGACCGGGGTGTTAGCACATAGCGTGGTAACGATTAGGTAGAGTATACAACACGGGCAACTGCCCAGTGCAGAAAATAAATAAAAGCGAGGCACAAGACCAGCTCGGGATCGTGGGGCCACGACTCCCCAACAGCTGGATGAACAGCCGTCCCTGCAAACTCCAACAGCACCGAAAAAAAAAGCGGTGGCATGACATCAGATGTTGACCAGTCACAAGGTCAGCTCGGGCCGTGGGGGTGCGGCTCCCCAAATAACTGGATAACCAGTTATCTCCGTGCGGGGAAAGCTCCTCCTGAATATTCCCAACCTCACTGTCATCAAGCCACTGGTTCGGAAAGTTTTCCTTCACGATGGCCATCCTAACAATGGAGCCAGCCTCACCATAAATGCTGGGACGAGACTCATCCCAGCGACTGCTTATAGCCCATTGAGTTGCTCACGGTGGTCGTTAAACCTCCAATCAAAAAAAAAAAAAAAAAAAAAAAGACTCATCCCTACTCCTTTTGGTCGGCTTCTTCACATCTAGAGAAGGGGTAGAGAGAACAGATCTCTCCCTCTTGCCTTTTTTGCCCACCACCAGTGGAGAAGTATCTACAGATGTGGGTCCCACTGAACTCGACTCCTTGTCAGTGTGACCCTTCATCTGCCTTGCTAACTTCCTCTTGATGTTGCACTTAGCAGTCTTGCTAAGTCGCAACCCTTCCTTGCTGTTACCAGCCTCACTAGCAACCACAGAATCTTTTGGCAACCAGGTATTACCTGCTGCCTCCAGATATCTTTTGTGAAACAACTTCCCCCGCCTTAGCCTGAGAAGGTGTTCCCAGAGCAACTGGGCCTCACCTCAGGAACAACAGATCCCGGCCTTGGCTGGGAAGATGCTGCTTTTTTAGGTTGGGTACTGACTAAGTCAGACCCTAACCCAGGGTTTGTTGTGTCCAAAAAAGTTTGCATATTTGGTCCCACGAAACTGGAGGAAAATAAAAAGTCACCACCCGGTAATCCTCCTATACCGGGTGGAAGGCTAATTATGACATGGTTTCGCCTGGTTTTCTGAAGAGATCGTTAACGATACTGATATTTTACTATCTCAGTATCATTCAGCCCTCAGCACGATACCTCACACCTTGGCTTAGGTAGACCACAGCCTCAGTTAGCCAGCATGTTTTGGACACTCCAAAAGAGGAGCTACTGTGAATCACAGCACCTAATCCAACTGTTTCCATCAACCCACGACGAGGACGTTGAGGTTGGTTTTCTGGGAGGCTACTGAAAGAGATAACCTCAGAGGTTCTAGTTTTCTACAATTTTCTTTAAGTGAAATCTACACTTCTGAAGGTTACTCAACTTTCCTTATATGGCTCGGGAGTTCCACTTTTTTCAATACATTTCCAGCACATATATCATTTTGCTATCTTTTGTCTGTGGTTCGAGGAAATGAAATATCACATGACATTTTTTCACAAAAAACTTCAACCTCTTAAAAAGCAAATCATCAGCTCTCATATCAAATTCACTGTTCAATTTGACTGCTGAATTTGAAAAACTCGTGGTTTCATTTCCTCGAACCACAGACGGAAAACAACAACATAATATATGTGCTGTAAATGCAACATAATATATGTGCTATAAATGAACCATAGATGGAAGACAACAACATGATATATGTGCTGTAAATGTATTGAATCACAGACGAAAGACAACAACATGATATATGTGCTGTAAATGTATTGAATCACAGACGGGTAACAACAACATGATATGTACGCTGTAAATGAACCATAGACGGAAGACAACAACACATGTGCGCTGTAAATGAACCATAGACGGAAGACAACATGATATATGAGCTGTAAAGGAACCATAGACGGAAGACGTGATATATGTGCTGTAAATGAACCACAGACTGAAAACAAGAACATGATATATGTGCTGTAAATGAACCGTAGATGGAAGACAAAATATACGCGCTGTAAATGAATCATAGAAGGAAAACAACATGATATGTGCGCTGTAAATGAACCATAGACGGAAGACAACATGATATATGTGCTGTAAATAAACCATAGACGGAAGACAACAAGATGTATGTGCTGTAAATGAACCACACACGGAAGACAACAACATGATATATGCGCTGTAAATGAACCATAGATGAAAGACAACAACATATATGTGCTGTAAATGTATTGAACCACAGGCGGAAGACAACAACATATATGTGCTGTAAATGTATTGAACCACAGACGGAAGACAACAACATCATATATGTGTTGTAAATGAACCACAGACGGAAGACTACAACATGATATATGTGCTGAAAATGAACCATAGACGGAAGACAACAACATGATATACGTGCTGTAAATGAACCATAGACGGAAGACGACATGATAAATGTGCTGTAAATGTATTGAACCACAGGCGGAAGACAACAACATGATATATGTGCTGTGAATGAACCACAGACGGAAGACATGATATATGTGCTGTAAATATATTGAACCACAGATGTAAGATATCATATATGTGCTGTAAATGAACCATAGACGGAAGACAACATGATATATGTGATGTAAATGTATTGAACCACAGGCGGAAGACAACATCATATATGTGCTGTAAATGAACCACAGACCGAAGACAACAACATGATATATGTGCTGTAAATGAACCACCCACGGAAGACAACAACATGATATATGCGCTGTAAATGAACCACAGGCGGAAGATATCATATATGTGCTGTAAATGAACCACAGACAAAAGACTACAACATGATATATTTGCTGTAAATGAACCACACACGGAAGACATCATGATATGATATATGTGCTGTAAATGAACCATAGACGGAAGACAGCAACATGATATATGTGCTGCAAATGTATTGAACCACAGGAAGACATAATATATGTGCTGTAAATGAACCACAGACGGAAGTCATCATCATATATGTGCTGTAAATGTACCACAGACGGAAGACATCATCATATATGTGCTGTAAATGTACCACAGACGGAAGACAACAACATGATATATGCGCTGTAAATGAACCGTAGACGGAAGACAAGAACATGATGTACGTGCTGTAAATGTATTGAACCACACACAGAAGACAACAGCATGATATATGTGCTGTAAATGTATTGAACTACAGACAGAAGACAACAGCATGATATATGTGCTGTAAATGTATTGAACCACAGGCGGAAGACAACAACATCATATATGTGCTGTAAATGAACCACACACGGAAGCCACCAACATGATACATGTGCTGTAAATGAACCATAGACGGAAGACAGCGACATGATATATGTGTGCTGCAAATGTATTGAACAACAGGAAGACAACAACATGATATATGTGCTGTAAATGTACCACAGAGCGGAAGACATCATCATATATGTGCTGTAAATGTACCACAGACCGAAGAGAACGTGATATATGCGCTGTAAATTAACCACAGACCGAAGACAACATGATATATGTGGTGTAAATGAACCACAGACCGAAGACAACAACATGATATATGTGCTGTAAATGAACCACCCACGGAAGACAACAACATGATATATGCGCTGTAAATGAACCACAGGCGGAAGATATCATATATGTGCTGTAAATGAACCACAGACAAAAGACTACAACATGATATATTTGCTGTAAATGAACCACACACGGAAGACATCATGATATGATATATGTGCTGTAAATGAACCATAGACGGAAGACAGCAACATGATATATGTGCTGCAAATGTATTGAACCACAGGAAGACATAATATATGTGCTGTAAATGAACCACAGACGGAAGTCATCATCATATATGTGCTGTAAATGTACCACAGACGGAAGACATCATCATATGTGCTGTAAATGTACCACAGACGGAAGACAACAACATGATATATGCGCTGTAAATGAACCGTAGACGGAAGACAAGAACATGATGTACGTGCTGTAAATGTATTGAACCACACACAGAAGACAACAGCATGATATATGTGCTGTAAATGTATTGAACTACAGACAGAAGACAACAGCATGATATATGTGCTGTAAATGTATTGAACCACAGGCGGAAGACAACAACAACATATATGTGCTGTAAATGAACCACACACGGAAGCCACCAACATGATATATGTGCTGTAAATGTATTGAACCGCAGACGGAAGACAACAACATCATATATGTGCTATAAATTAACCACAGACGAAAGACTACAACATGATACATGTGCTGTAAATGAACCATAGACGGAAGACAGCGACATGATATATGTGTGCTGCAAATGTATTGAACAACAGGAAGACAACAACATGATATATGTGCTGTAAATGTACCACAGGCGGAAGACATCATCATATATGTGCTGTAAATGTACCACAGACCGAAGAGAACGTGATATATGCGCTGTAAATTAACCACAGACCGAAGACAACATGATATATGTGGTGTAAATGAACCGTAGACAGAAGACAGCAACATGATATATGTGCTGCAAATGTATTGAACCACAGGAAGACAACTACATGATATATGTGCTGTAAATGTACCACAGACGGAAGACATCATCATATATGTGCTGTAAATATACCACAGACGGAAGACATCATCATATATGTGCTGTAAATGTACCACAGATGGAAGACAACATGATATATGCGCTGTAAATTAACCACAGACCGAAGACAACATGATATATGTGCTGCAAATGAACCGTACATGGAAGACAACAACATGATGTATGTGCTGTAAATGTATTGAACCACAGACAGAAGACAACAGCATGATATATGTGCTGTAAATATATTGAACCACAGGCGGAAGCCACCAACATGATATATGTGCTGTAAATGTATTGAACCGCAGACGGAAGACAACAACATCATATGTGTGCTGTAAATGAACCACAGACGGAAGACAACAACATGATATATGTGCTGTTAATGAACCACAGATGGAAGACAACAACATTATATATGTGCTGTTTATGAACCACAGACGGAAGGCAACAACTACATATATGTGCTGTAAATGTATTGAACCACAGATGGAAGACAACATGATATATGTGCTGTAAATGTATTGAATTATAGACGGAAGACAACAACATGATATATGTGCTGTAAATAACCACAGACGGAAGGCAAGAACATGATATATGCGCTGTAAATGAACCATATACGGAAGACAATAACATGATATATGAGCTGTAAAAGAACCACAGATGGAAGACAACAACATGATATATGCCCTGTAAATGAACCACAGACGGAAGACATGATATATGTGCTGTAAATGAACCACAGACCAAAGCCAGCAACATGATATATGTGCTGCAAATGTATTGAACCACTGACGGAAGACAACAACATGATATATATGTGCTGTAAATGAACCACAGACGGAAGACAACATGATATATGTGCTGTAAATAACCACAGATGGAAGACATGATATATGCGCTGTAAATGAACCACAGACGGAAGACAACATGATATATGTGCTGTAAATGAACCACAGACCGAAGACAGCAACATGATATATGTGCTGTAAATGAACCACAGACCGAAGACAGCAACATGATATATGTGCTGTAAATGTATTGAACCACAGACGGATGACAACAACATGATATATGTCCTGTAAATGAACCACAGATGGAAGAGAACAACATGATATATGCGCTGTAAATGAACCACAGACGGAAGACATGGTATATGTGCTGTAAATGAACCACAGACCAAAGACAGCAACATGATATATGTGCTGTAAATAAACACAGACGGAAGACATGATATATGCGCTGTAAATGAACCACAGACGGAAGACAACATGATATATGTGCTGTAAATGAACCACAGACCGAAGACAGCAACATGATATATGTGCTGTAAATGTATTGAACCACAGACGGATGACAACAACATGATATATGTCCTGTAAATGAACCACAGATGGAAGACAACAACATGATATATGTGCTGTAAATGAACCACAGACGGATGACATGGTATATGTGCTGTAAATGAACCACAGACCAAAGACAGCAACATGATATATGTGCTGTAAATAAACACAGACGGAAGACATGATATATGCGCTGTAAATGAACCACAGACGGAAGACAACATGATATATGTGCTGTAAATGAACCACAGACCGAAGACAGCAACATGATATATGTGCTGTAAATGTATTGAACTACAGACGGAAGACAACATGATATATCTGCTGTAAATGTATTGAACCACAGACTGAAAACAACATGATATATGTGCTGTTAATGTATTGAACCACAGACTGAAGACAACATGATATATCTGCTGTAAATGTATTGAACCACAGACTGAAAACAACATGATATATGTGCTGTTAATGTATTGAACCACAGACTGAAGACAACATGATATATCTGCTGTAAATGTATTGAACCACAGACTGAAAACAACATGATATATGTGCTGTTAATGTATTGAACCACATACGGAAGACAAGAACACGATATATGGGCTGTAAATGTATTGAACCACAGACGGAAGACAACAACATGATATACACTGAAGAGCAATTGAATTAGCGACAGCTGCCGTTATGCAAATGTGGCGCTGTGGTCGGCATTGTAAACGGAAACGACATGACGTATGCAGCGATCCAACAATATAAGGAGTGATGCGACGGGAATCGGTATGAGTCAGGTGCAGTATAAGTAAGACTAAGGATCTAAGCGCATTTGATCGCGGGCAAATTGTCGGGGCTTGACGAATAGGTCACTCCATCTCGTAAGTAGTGCAGGCACTGGGATTTCCATGAGCCACTGTGTAATGGGTGCACCGTGAGTACATCGAATCCGGTAAAACCATCCCTCCAAGGGCCAACTGCCGTGAACAACAGCGTGTGGATGAGCAGGGTCATCGTCGGCTTGCTCGCATTGTAACAGCGGATCGACGGGCCACAGTGCAAGAAATTACTCGGCAATTTAACGCTGGTGCACAAAAACGTGTAAGCAACCACACCATCCAGAACCATCTCCTCGCTATTGGGTACAGAAGCCATCGTCCCTCGAGGGTACCGCTGCTGACCGCACATCACAGGGTGCAAAGATTGGCATGAGCGCGGGAACATCGCCACTGGACCCTAGACGTGGAAAAATGTTGCCTGGACTGATGAGTCGAGTTTCACGTTGGTACATGTGGATGACAGGATAAGAGTACGGCGCAAATCACATAAGCGATGGATCCTTCTTCCCAGCAGGGTACTCTTAAAGCTGGGGAGGGTGGCATTCTCGTCTGGGGACTGTTTACGTAGACTGAAATGGGACCCCCTGGTACGCGTGACATCGTCGTCCCTCACAGGTCAACGTTACCTGGATATCCTGGACGACCATTTGCTCCCGTTTGTGCTTCTTCAACCTCCGACTGGTGACCTCATTCTGCAACAAGACAATGGACCGAGCCATCGCTCCCGAATTGTATCCGAATGTTTGGATGAACACTATACCGACGTGACTTCGCTTCCTTGGCCACTAGGTCACATGACTTCAATCCCATTAAGCACATCTGGGATGCCATCGGGAGATATGTTCGAGGTACTGACCCTCTCCATCAAATCTTCGTGAACTGTGGGAGATTGTTCTGGGGTCGTGGATCCGTATGGCTTCCCAACGCTTCCGGTGTCTTGTCTAGTCCATGCCGAGACGAATCGCCGCCGTCATCAGGGCGAAAGGTGGTGCTACATGTTACTAGACAGGTATTTCTAATTCAATTGCTCTTCAGTGTATGTGCTGTAAATGTATTAAATCACAGACGGAACACAACAACATGATATATGTGCTGTAAATGTATTGAACCACAGAAGGAAGACAACAACATCATACACTGAGAGGCCACTTTATGAAGACCACCCCCTCATTACTTCGTTGGGCCACCTTTTGCCTTTAATACTGCATCGATTCTTCGTGGCATGGACTCCACGAGATGTTGATAGGTGGTTTGTGGAATCTGAGACCATGCTTGATGAATAGCACTTTCCAGGAGTGTGAGATTGCAGGGTTGTGGATCCAGCTGTTTGATGGCTCGTTCAACTTCATCCCACAAATTCTCAGTGGGTTGAGATATGTAGATTGTGGGGGCCACCTAATCAAAGTAAACTAATTGGCAATCCGCGTGTTCCTGAAACCAATCCTGTACAATGCGAGCACTATGGCAGCACGCATTATCTTGTTAAAAGTAGCCATCGCCATTGGGATAAACCATCCACATGACAGGATGCACTTGGTCCGCAACGATTTTTAGATACGATGTGTCAGTCAGACGTTGATCAACACGAATTAAAAGGCCTAAAGCATGCCAGGAAAACATTCTCCAAGCCATAACATTGCCTCCACCAGCTTAAAGGTTTGTATCAATGCATTTGGGGTCCGTGCTTTCGTGCTATTTCCGCCAAATTCTCCCTCGACCATCGGCATATTGCAACTGAAAACGTGATTTATCGGACCACATAATTTGTTTCCAATTATCGACTGCCCCATCCTTGTACTCCTTTGCGAACTGGAGACGTTTTCTCTTGTTAACTGCAGACAGCAAAGGTGTTCGAACAGGCCTTCGGCTGCCATATCCCATTCGATGCAGTATACTGCGAACAGTGTGTGCAGAGATCATTTGAGGGGATCCTTGATTAAAAGGGTCTGTAATTTGCTGCACTGTTACCTGTCTGGATACTCTCCGTTCCGCCCGAGCAGTCACTAGTCGATGACGACCACATGTTGCACGTAGAGACCCAGTTTTTTGGTTGACAGTCCAGTCTTTAAACACTTTAACAACAGCTGCTCTCGAACATTTCACGAATGTGGCGGTTTCGGTGATACACTCTCCATGGCTCCGAGCTCTTACAATCATCCCACGTTGAAAGTCCGACAAATCGCATTTTTTACCCATCTCGTCACCCCAAAATCACTTCTACTACTGTCGCAAGCACTAAGCTTTCCCTTTTTATACTAGTTTCGCCCTCTGGCAGCAACAGCGTGCAGTCATAGCTCATTTACTTAAAACTGTCAGGTGGTCATATAATAAAGTGGCCACTCAGTGTTTATGTGCTGTAACTGTATTGAACCACAGACGGAATACAACAACATGATATATGTGCTGTAAATGTATTGAAAAGAATTGGAACTCCCGAGCCCTATAAGGAAAGTTGAATAACTTTCAAAAGTGTATATTACAGCTAATTTAAAGACAGTGGGATGGATATATAAATCCACAAAGCTGTGTATGCTATATAAGGGAAATTTGTTTGGATTACCTTGTATGGAGAACTGTAAGTATTGATTATGTGATTCTTAATGATTGGATATTTATTGCAGTGAATTACTTCCAGTCAGGACAAATACTAAAAATAAGTTACTTATGACAATGTGATTGAATTGCTGTCGTAACATTGATGAGTGGACAGTGTAATCTGTTAAAAATTACAATGTTGGTCGTAGCAATCTGTCAGAAGCAATAATTGTACTTCATAAATTGTGTAAATAGTTGTGTCTGAATTAACAGTGTATTTTTGGGTCAGAAATCCATGCAGCTTATTTATGGATGCTAATTAATGCAATATTTGATTTAAGTGGATGCACGTTATCATCAATCTGCAGCCTCCTCAGGCCAAGAACTGTAGTGGCTAGAAGTGATAGTGTGCTGTGTGTTAGTACCTCACTGTTTAAATTTTAGTTCCCACTTTTCATAAACTCGCGAGATTCCTGCAAGTTTTGATGCTATGATTTCTGAGCAGCGTGCTTTTCTATGGCGTGTTCGGTGGATTACGATTGAAAAAGCAATTTATTTGTTAGGATGGTCATGAAAAATAGTAGTAATAAGTGTAACATTGACAATGTGTTTCGTACCTAGATGCAACAGTGGGTACAAGTCAGGTCCTGTAAACAGAGGATAACTATTTTCCGTGCCGCAAGATGATACAAGGCGGATCAAGTGATTTTTTTACTTGTCCTTAATGACGACAACCACTTAGTAATTATTTAGTTAAGTATGCCACTCTTTTTTAGTTTTTTATATGTCATCACTATTTGTCTAAAATTATTAAAATTGGGTGTTGTTGTTTTTTAGTCCAAAATTCTGTAAACTTTATCATGGGAAGATTAGGCCCAAGTACAGTATTGTGTGACACCCAATTAAGCATTTTGTGTCCTGTACCGATAGAGAAAAGAGTTGCAACAGGATCAAAACAGAATTCAGTACGATGACTGGGCAAAAATCTCAATAATTACGGAGAAAATTTGCATCCAGTAATGTATTTGTACTGACTGGCCTTGTAACATTTCCTGAATAAAGCTGATCATTTGGAAGAATATTCACTTATACCTATCCATTTATGACATTAATCACTTTTATATAACTGCAGAATAAAAAAAAGATTCTTTGGTAAAATTTTAGGTGAATGACTATACTGCACGGAACGAGGAGCGCGTATATCTACGAGCATAGTTTACAGCAATAGCATCGAAGCTGTCTTCAGCTCCATCTGATTTCAAGAACCTGTCTGCAGAAGCACACGGCACACTATATCAAGGATCTTTACATGTTTTGATGTGTTATTTATATTGTTTGTAGCCCCCTGGGATATAAGCTCACTTATTTGCCGTACCATTTAATATGAAAATGGTCTTAGAATGTTACAACAATTTGATGTGAGTAGTCGTCCTGTCACCCTTGACACAGGAACTAGCGCAGTCATTTGGTGTTAGTGAGGAAACTGTCAATCTGCATGCAATAGGTAAGGCATACAAGTTGTCTAAGTGGGTTCCCTCTCCCCCACGAATTGTCTGTTGTGAACAAACAGCAACGTGTCCCAGCTTGTCTTACATTGCTGTCTCACTATGACAAGGAACCATTTTCGGACAGCATATTCACTACTCATATTTGTTGAGAAGTGGGTCCAGTACAGCACTCCAAAAGATTCCTGACATTGGTTGTTCACCAATGACTCAATTCCTCACACATCGAAGCCAGTACTGCATCCATGTAAAGTTATGCTGTGTATATAGTGGACAGCACGTGCTGGTGTTCATTATGAACACATGCATTGTTGACAGTGTACTGTGAACAAATGAAACATGTGCATGAGGACATGAAAAAGGACGAAGCAGTACTGGTCAACAAAATGGGAGTTCTGCTCCTTCAACGCTCATGCCCACTCCACTTCATTGACCAAGAACACTATCAAAGAACTTGTGTGGGAGCTAAAAATGTCACCCAGCTTAGCAGATATCTCTCCTTCAGACTATCACTTGTAATCTCTGTTCCACATCGAATCTCCCACACTATACAAAATCACTATTGCTGTGTATAATGTGGCATACCCTTACTGTGGTTACAATTTTAAAATTTGTATTGATTAAGGTGCTGTTTTTTTTCGTCCTGGCAACGAATATTTTCCTTCTTGAGTGCTTAGTTTGTTAAAGCTGTTTATCTCACGATAATACTACAAAAGATTGCTGCAGCTGCTGTATGTAATCTTTTAATCTACTCTGCTGCAGTGAAACTCTTTTGTGATGAGTTTTATGTGTGATTGGGGTCTTGGAATGGGAGATGTTAGAGCATTCCCAAAGAGTTTTGGATCTTGCCACTGTCTTCGAACACATTCTGTGGCATCTTTTTCTGTATGTTATAACATCTGGGATTTGGGTCTTGGAATCGGAGATAGTAGGGCATTCCTAGGTAGTTGTGGATCTTGTCACTGTCTTTGAACACATTCTGTGGCATCGTTGTCTGTTATAACAACTGTGATTTGGGTCTTGGAATGGGAGATGGTAGGGCATTGCTAGGAAGTATTGGATCTGGTCTTTGAATGCATTCTGTGACATGTCTTTCGATCTGTTAATAACATCCATTTCATCATACGTTTTGAAGACAGAAAATAGCAATGCCAATGTAGGTTCTTTAAATTCAATGGCTTCCATAATTGTGTGCATACTAAATCACCAACTGAATTTATTCTTATGAAATGAATTGAAAATTTTGCATGAAAGAAAGCTGGCAAAAGATCAGTTACCATGGATGATACAGTATTACATTGTTGCATATGAAATGTTGAAATATTGAAGGAAATTTAAAACACACTTCGTATAAATTGTGTTAATGAAAATAATCACTACCAACAGCAACACACTTTTGCCAATGAGATCTAGCTTCTTTATGCCTTCATTAAAAATGGCAAGCTTTGGGATGCAGCAAGGTGATGAAATGTGATTTCAAGTTAAGTTTGACCGGGAAACTAGTTATCCAGAAGAAAGATGTCCAGGTGTTTGAAGAAGTGGTAGCCCAGAGAATATAGATCAGATCAAAAAGGAGGATGAAATAAGGTTTCATACCTCAACTGGTGCAGCTTCTAGATCGTTTTGCATTGTTATGGGGAACTATGAACCCATGGCAGTTGACTAATGCTGGATGTTTGGTGGACAGTTTCCCATGCATGATATCCAATTCTTGGGAATACCTGTCCATGATGATGGTTTGACCTGCTTGTAAGGAGGAGTCAATCATACTAAATGCAGAGCACCAAACACTGAACCTCTTTCCAGAATGGATTACTGACTTTACGGTGTGTATTGGCATGTCACAGTAGTAAAGCCTTGTGCAGAACATTAGCGATTGTGATACAGCAACCATTTCTCATCACATGTGAAGAGGTGCTTCAAATGCCATTCATTTGGTTGTTCGTGCTGTTCCATTAACTCATGTGGGACCCATTTATTCATTTTAACTTTGCCTGTTGCTGTTCGAAGTCGGAAAATGTTTGCATAATGCACTCAGATTTTCTCGCCAAGTTATTTTAACTTCTGACATGGGTTCATTCAAGGCTAACTCACCATCCTGAATATCTCTTTTTGCTGTACTGCATTTTGTTATTTTTAAAGACTTATGTTGACCGAATGAAGTGTAGCAAATCATGGTTGTGTCTTGCATTTACAACCAGTGCATTTTTAAAATGTCACATTGATGTTGCAAACCACCTCCAATCCAGGGTGTCCAAGAATATAAGAAAATGACATGATTTTGACTCTTGTTCATTGTCTTCACTGTAGCTCAATAATCTCAGAAGTGATGCCACTCGCAAAATGACTAATGCTTTAAAGGCAGCAGCCGTAATGCAATAAATGTACACATTACAAATAAACGTGCAATTTGTTAATTGTTTAATTACTTTCCAGATGCACAAATCTGTAAAATGCGATATATCATCTGCAACAACCTAATATACAGGGTTCAAAGGAAGGTGCTTATTCAGGGCAATAACTGCGGAAGAAGGGGTGCAAGTGGTACACAAGTTAGGTCTATGTATAGGAAAGGGACGATGGCCGATCGAATGAAAGCGATTGGATCGTCCCTAGCAGCGAAGGTAAGATGTTAGGAAACCTAACTCGCGAACAACGCGAGATAGAAACAAAATTTTAATTACAAAGTTGTAGCGCATCGTCTAATTAGTAGAAAACGACATATGGTGCTCCCGAATTATGTACATTGACGGGTCAAAATGCTGTTAATTCGAAAGCGGGTGAAACGGACACAAAAATAATGACACTAGACAGAAGCTGTGCAGACTTATTTGTAATACTGAAAAATGTTTACAGGAGATATGCCTACTTGCAGGCACAACGCACATTTGCGCGAAGTTAATGTACAGCCGGTTCGAAGTGGCCACCATCGGCTACAATGCACATTCCAAGGCGTGTAAGAATAGCTTCTAGTACACTATCTAACATGGCAGGTGTTACTGTTACAGGCGCATACAATGCGGTGTAAATCTTCCAGACTAGTAGGTTCTGTGGCATAACCTGTTCCTTCAAGTAACCCCACAGGAAGAAGTCCAAAGGCAGAGCCCAGCGGTGGCTCTAAAAAATGTTTGGCGAATTACGTAAATGCCGCCCTGGTACTCCATTAAAAATTAGAGAAAGAAAACTTCATGGTTTATGATAGTAAACTTTAAGGTTTAATAATGCCCAAAATTACGTATTTATTTTTTAATAAGTAGTTTCTTACATACCATAGAGTTGTAGTATTTGAAAATAGAGTAATTAGAGTATTTATGTAATTTTAAAATTATTCTTTATTCAAAAAGAAAATGTATAAAATGCATTTCTTGAAAAAAAAAATGTAGTCAAAACACACAATGATATAATATGGAATGAAATACATATAGAATATGTAATTCAATTTACAGATGAACTCGTCGCACCTTCTGTTTTGCAAATCCATCAATAATATGACTGTAATATATGGTACCTGCAATGTCAGCTTCGATTGAAAGAAGTGCTAAATTTGGAAGTTTTTCATTTCCCAATGTTGATCGCAAATATGTTTTAACTAACTTCAGTTTTGAAAAACTTCTTTCTGCACTAGCTACCATCACAGGTATAGTTAATAACATTCTTAAAACAATCATTGTGTTAGGGTAAAAAAAAGTAAGCCTGTTGTTTGGATGTGGTTCAACCCCTCCAAAGGTATCATTCTCTTTTGTAGGATATTCGTTAAATCCTTTAAATCGTCCTTCAATTCTATGGCATCAATATCACAATTTGCACCGTGTGCCAGATAAAGAGAATTGCAATGACTTGTGAGATCAGTCTGTCATACTTTTTTAATCAAATATATTATATAGAAATTGAAAATATTTGTTATGCTCCTGCAGTTGAAAAAATCGTTCTTCTATTGAATTTGATGTCACGTCGACGAGAAAATTGAAAAAGTTCACTTCGATTTTTTCTTCCGTTATGGGGGGATCATCGTGGTGTTCATATGAAAACTGACGTTTCTTATGACGTGGTTTGATGGATTCAACAGCTTTTAATTCTGGCTCGATCTCTAACTCTTCCGCCAACTCTCTTACAACTACCCTCATTTGTACGAATGCGTCCGCTTTATAACTTTCGAAAAATTTGATCGCATTCTGTGAGATCAATTTCTGGTGATTGCATCAATAAAGCAATTTTGTTAACTTGAAAAAGGTGTCACGCCACAAAAAAATATTGCAAATAAACTTGTAATTTTTAGATTGTTTTGATAGCCCTGTAGCTTTATTCTTGGCATCGGCATCTCGGTTGGTATCCTCTGCTATTATCACCAACGATTAGATGCCCTAAAACCATCTGCATACCGCAGAGGTTTTAGGGCATCTATTCTGATTGCCCAGCGTGTGGTATTTAAAAGTTTCAAAGTACTTTGCATTGAACGCTCCTTCAGTTCAGCCATCAAAACACTCCACCTTTTTGGGGAACCGGAAAAGAAAACATAGTTCTTGAACTATTGAAAAAAATCCAATAACTTCTCCAGAACAAGCAGCAGCATCATCCACGACCAAACACAAAGAGTGGCAGGCACATGGCACGAAGAATGCTCAGGATGCATTGCTAAAATTCTATTTTGTACCCCATTCTGTACTCCTTTCATGTTCGATCCATTATTATCATAACTTTGCCCTCTAATATTGTAAAGATCAAGCCCTAATGCATTGAGTTTTTTAATGATCAAGTCAATGAGCCCTTGGCCAGTAGTTTCAGTTGCCTCAAAAAAACCCGACGAAATATTCTTTATTTTGATATTTTTGGTTGATTTCATTCAATACCAGTATACCACATATCTTAACATAAGCAATAACTGTTCGCGGTGGCTCAAGTCTGGTGTGCAGTCAACAATTATTGAAAAATATTTGGACTGATTAACATTGTTGACAATTTTAGCCTGGATTTCATTGCCAAGCAATATCAATTCATCTTGAATCGTATTACTCAAATAAGTTGTAGATCAGTTTTTTAATTGCAATTGATTTTGAACACGTCGAAGATGTTCATCCATGATAAGGTCAAATTCTGCAAGCAATTCTATGATTTTCAAAAAAATTCCGTTTCCTCGTTGAAAGAATTTCCCAGTCGATCCTTGAAATGCCAAACATTGACGTGCCATCATTCTTATTACGGAAATTATTCTTTTCAACACATTTCGCCAATGTTGTATTTCTAAGTTTAATAATCTTTGCTGCTCTTTATCGATCGTTTTCCCGATTTTCAACATCCGATCAAATTGACCACTTTTGAAAAGAATTTAGATGGGGCTTGCCAATTTCATGTAATGTAACAATCCTGGACAAATTCATCTAATCCGAGCCCCCAGTTTTACTCAAATTTGTGGACGAATCTTTTCCAAATAACATGCAGCAAAAACAGAAAATGCATTGTTTTTGATAGAATAAATTAACCAAGACCTGTGAACTGTCTCTCCGTTGTTTAAAATCCTGGTGTAACGGAAATTGGAAAAATGGCGATTTGACGCGTCTTTAGGAAAATGTCGATCCTTTACTTGGTGCGGTCCTTTTTCGACAAGAACTTGACCCATACGGCCTGTCATGCAACTAATATTCCAGAGAGCTGGATCGGATGAAGTTAATGCATTTTCTTCTGGTTGTGTTGTACTCGATGTTTCGTCACTGATATCTGATTGTAACTACACTTTTACTAAAGGTGTTGGCATCTACTTTTTCTATCTTATTCGAATCATTCACACCTCGATCCGCACTATCAGTATTATCACAATTTTCTCACCTTCCAACTGGCTATCTACTATTTCTTCTGGATCAAAAACAGCATTTTCGCATGAAGTTGATGGTTTATCCTTTAAAAGGTTCATCATATTATTGCTCATTTGTTTGGTAGCTGCATCACTTTTGAGCTTCTTAAGTCTATACTGATGGCCTGACAGCCTTTTTCTCTTCTTATGGTCCAGTCTTGAAAATCTGTAGAAAAAATATGAACGCAGTTAACTCAGATACATTCTCCAATCTCCAAATGTAAAAACTAAAAACACAGAAAAAATATTTTTTTATCTATCTTGTAGCTTATACATTTTCATTACGTGATTAAATTTATAGAATATGAGTTAGGTTTTAATATGTCGCCCATTGGAGCTGCAACAGCTGTATGTTCACCTCAACTTGTTACCTATATGAACCTCTTAGCCAAATTTCAAAAATCTTTTTCTAGAAAAGGAACTTGAACAAACGTTTTTGAAATAACATTTACATGTTTAATAATAGTGAAAAAGTGGATTTTAATGTGTAATTCATAACATGCAATAATATTTTGTAGTGAGTGTGGTATTAATTTTGCATATAAATATTTAATTGAAAAAAACTATTTACCTATAAATTTTAAAATAAAATTTATTTTTAATACAAAACGGCGAAAATAAGTAATTATTTATACTGCAGTATTGGAAACAAAGGCACGTGAAATTTACACTTCAATCCCCTCCCCCGCGTTCATAATCATAACATTCATATCAGCAAGAAAACTTGATTAATAACTATACTCCAATATCCCTCTCTCGGAAAATTAGGGAAAATATATGAACTTTCGTTAAAAAAAAAAAACGGGAGGGGGGGTACTTGCGGATAGCGGCGCCGGCGGAAGATACGTAAACTCCATTCCATTCCCAACCATCTATGCTAAAAAAAAAAAAAGTACAAATATAGGTTTGCTACATTAGGGAAACATTGACCAAAGTTCGTTTTTCAAAAATTCATAAAAAACAAAAAAACATTTCCGCAACTTTCCACGCTTGATTCATGTTCAGGACATCGTGAGGAATCGTTCTAGAAAATTTTCGACGCGATTTGCGATAGTGATAAGTGAATAAACTGAACAATTACCAGATTTTGGAACAGTTAAAAGCTAGTCAAACATTCCATAAAAGTAAAGCACTATGGACAAAGCACACACCGAGATTCAAATACTTAGAAAAGAAACAGCCCCCCCCCATCTTCAAACTAAATCAAACTTTTAATTAACAAAAATAGGAAAATACATGCTGACGAGCCTCGACTCAGCTTATTATACCCAGAACCCAGCAAGTAAATTTGCTGCAGTTACCAAATATTTAAGTCTGTTTTGCAAAGATACAGATGGCGCTACAATAAAAAAGTTAGATTACATTAATTTTTGCAAAATTAACATTATATTTAAATTTTTCACTGAAACTATTCAGACTTTACAAATCAAAACGACGTTCTAGTTTAATTCATAATAACTTAGCTATAGCCAAATGCTGCAAAATGAAATTCCATTAACATTCATAATTGAAAAATGAAGATAAAAATAAATGCTTAACTTTGAATTCTGCAGTGCATTGACAACCTGCTCGTGATGATCGGATAAATAACGATCCAATTTGTAAACGAATGAATAAATAAATACAAGAACACGCAGGCACGTCACACTATTCTCAGTTCAGTTCTCACAAACAATCAAAACAGCACTGTCGGGCATCAGCACACAAAGTGAAGGAACTGAAAATTCATATCAAGGAGGTTATATTACTGGAGACACCACTGGCTCTGCCACCATAGGTCACAGCTAATCTGTGGTGTGACGTCACAAACAGGCAAAAACGAACTAAATTACACCGTTGACTAAACAGTTAGCTTGTGTATCATTGATAAAGATTATTGAATAACTCATTTTATCTGTTTATACGCTTAGAAGCTTTTGTTCCATTGGTTTCCAAGCAGCTTCTCTTCTGCGGCTACGTCGTGCCTGCTCATGACGTCATTTGCAGCACAGACGGTGACTTATGGCGGCCAATGCTGCGTGGATAGGAGTGGTGTCTCCAGTAATATAACCTCCTTGATTCATATTCAAGCTACTGTTAGGACGGTTAATAAGCTACCCTCGGGACTCTAGCACTCTCAAGAGCAGTGTTGCCAAACCCAAAATGATTTTGGGAATCTTCCGCTAGATATCCGTTAGAGGGCTCAAAATTCCTCCAGATTTTGGAGTGCCGTGCTGCCGTCTAGTGCATATTTTGGATATAACTTAATATTTATATGGAATTTCTGCATGTGTATGTAATTAAAAAACAAAAATACGTAGGAATTTAAATAAAAACTGGATTTTTTTATATAATTTGATTTTTTGTACACTAAAGTATCGAAATGGCGCCCCAAAATTTTAAAACGTTAGGCGGTGGCCTCACCGCCTAATGCCACCGCTGGGCTCTGTCCAAAGGTGTTAAGTACCGCCACTGCGGAGGCCATTCCACCGTACCGCCATAACCAATTGTGTCTGAACGTTTCAGCCAGGGAACTCCGTGCGTTAACTGCCATGTGAGGTGGTGCACCATCATGTTGGCACCACATGCGCAGCAGATCTCTGAGGGGAAGATCAGCCAGAAAGTCAGATATCGAGCCCCGTAAGAGCTGAAGGTACCGCTGACCTGTAAAAGTCCCATCATAGAAAATAGGTCCAACTAGTGTGTTTCGCCAAATACCGCACCAAACGTTAGTTGCCCAACGTCGTTGATGTTGAGCAGCTCGTCCCATAGATAGGTTGCTCAGAGCCCAGTAATGGGTGTTTAGCCGATTGACTATTCCGTCCCGTGTAAAACGGGACTCGTCTGTTCACAAGATATCGGTCAAGAAGTTTGGATTAACCTCCAACGTGTTGTGTACAAAGTTGCAGAAATCGAAACGCCTTCCCTGGTCTCCATCCAATAAACCTTGCACTACTGAACGTGGTACTGGTGAGCTCCATGCTCATTCAGGATTTGCCAAACACCTTGTGCTGTTAATCCGCATGCTTCGGCAACTGCTGTGGTACTAATGTTGGGATTGGCAAGGACATATCCCAGGACAGTCTCAGGATGTACGAATGTTGGGATTGGCAAGGACAAATCCCAGGCCTCAGGATGAGTTGTTAATAGTCGCTGCAGTTGGATGATGACCAGTCGGAAAACGCTCGGCGTACCGTCTTGCAGCTTTGTGGGCATTGCGATGACATTTGCCATAAAGCACAAATATTTCACAGTACTCGGCGTTCGAGTAGCTCGCCATCAGTGTTTGCAACGTGTACGTTGACTGACGTTCAAATCCCAGACTCGGTGTTTTATCTCACCGACTGGCTTCACGTCACTATCAATATTTACATACGCATTTGAATCGTTCTCCATCGTGAGCAGGGCTGTAGTGGAGGGTATACGCCGTATACCCTCTGCTTTTTTTTTTTGACAGAATAGCGTATACCTTCAAAATTTGTTCTATGTAATACTTTGTTTAATACTGATATTACTATAAAATAAATGTATACTCTATAACACGCATTTATGATGTCTGTTAAATCTTCGTGCCTAATATCATAACTTAAAATACACTGCTGGACAATTGCTAAGGACGGATCATAAACGGCTATATAGCGCATAAAAAAGTAAGTGTGGTTGGATGCCAAGTGAAATAAAATAATGTCAGAATGCCAGGACATTACAAGAAAGACAATTTATTGTGCTCTGAAATCCAGAAGGCTTTGGAACGTGTTCAAGGGACAAACAGGCCATTTTGTGCAGAATTCGTAAACGTGAAAAATGCAATTACCGTCCACAGGCGTTCCGGCGTAAGATGGCAATACGGGATATGGCCACCATGGAGGGCGATGCAAGATTTCACACGTGTCATGCTTTGCACAACAATATCAAGCAGCTGTTGGGGTAATTCATCCCATTCCTCTGTCAGTGCACGGATGAGGGTGTCCTTGTTTATTGGAGGGCATTGGCGACCAGCAAGACTCCTCCCCAAAGCATCCCACACATTTTCAATGGGATTCAGATCTGGAGAACGTGCTGGCCATACGAGGCGTTGAATATTCTCTCTTTCAAGACACTCCTGGACAGCGACTGTTCGATGACATGTTGCGTTGTCGTCCATGAAAATGAATCTATCACCGACAGCACCACGGAACATGCGAACATGAGGTAGCAGAACATCATTAATGTATCGTTGGCCAGTTGGAAGCACATAGAGGGACGTACGGCCATTGATCATGATGCCAGCCCATACCATCACACTACATGTCGGATATCGGTCCCTTTCCTGTATGTTTGCTGGACAATATGCAGTTACACTATCACGCCAGATCAGTTGTCGTCGACAATTAGATGATAGACTGTATCTACTCTCATCTGAGAAGAGGACAGCAGACCAGTCGTTATCAGTCCAATTGCGATGTTGATGGCACCATTGCAAACGGGCGGTACGGTGACGTCTGGACAATGGGATGCACACAACAGGACGGCGGGCGTATAGTCCTCCTTCATGCAAACGTCTGGCGACAGTTTTTCGGGAGATCCGCTTGCCAGTAGCAGCCATAAACTGATTTGCTACCTCACTAGCTGTGCTGCGCCGGTGTCATTTTGTTGATAGCACTATGTGCCGATCTTCTGCAGGTGTCGTACTGCGAACACGACTTCCTCCGTGACGTTTGCTACACTCTCCATTTGTTTGAAATGATTTCCAACGCCTTAAAACAACACTGTGGCTGACGTCGAACTCCCTGGCAACATCTGTTATTTTTCGCCCTTCTTCAATCTTGCCAATAATACGGCCACGCGTACAATCATCTAGGTGATGTCGGGAAGACATACTGAAAATTGCAGGTTCGTCAATTGATTCTTTCCCTTTCAACTTTGCGTTTGAACAACAACGGTCAATTCTCGTCAAATCCTTTATATCTCTTATCAGCGCTATGACGTCTCGAACAAGTTCGGCAATCCAAAATTTGCATACGCACAACACGTCTTACTGTATCCCGCACTTATGCTAATTTCCACATTTTCCTGCCTTCCATTTTATGGTTGCTGTCGTTGCTATTGTCATTCGTCCTTAGCAATTGTCCGGCAGTGTATATAGCCGTCTGTGCACGATATGCAATAAAATTATTAAAAACTAGTATTAAAAACGTACAGTTGTTAAAAATCTTTAATACTAAAAAGCATGACTAACTGCGCAAGATCTTTCGAAGTGCCCAGTACTTCATCATCAGGCCGAGTAATCAACTTGTGCTGCAGAAACTCATTCATATATACAAGAATCCATCGGGTGTCTATGACGTAATCTGGTCGGAGGTCATAGATGTACTAAACAACAACGTCCGGTACCCCGAATTACAATATATTATTAGGTAGTTCGGTGCATTCGTCCATTTTTTTCACAATATGTGTGCAAGTCCAAGTCCATGGCATTGGTACAACAGATGGGGTTTCATCGTTACAGCACTTTTTTCCACATGTTTGGATGAACAGGCTTTCAGTTAAGAGTAAGGATCGTCTGGATTTGGCCGTAGCCAAAATACTGACGGCGTTCCATTCAGGATAGTGTGTTCCTGCGTTAACTGTTCTTCAAAGTTCTGTAGACTCCATTTTATTTCTAATAGTGTACTTGTGCTCCGAAATACTTTTCGATACATTTCGTATCGTAGACCCGATATATACCACATCTCTATTCTGACTATCATGGGCTTCAACGGAATACAATAAACTCCATGTCTATTTGCCAGTGGGATGGGCTCACGGGCCTTCTTGATGATTGACAAAACATTTCGTGTACTGACTCCGAAGTCTATATGATGTTTCTTGCATACGTTTTTCAGAATAGATTTGACATCTGGTAGGTACTGCATTGATCCAACGTATTTTGTTGCGACCGTGTCTCTTTCGAGGGTAGAGAAATCAGCTTGCAGTACCCTGTCGAGTATCTTATTTACCACCATCTCTGAATATCCATTGGTTTCAGTAATTCGGTGTATATAAGTAATTTCACTGCGTCTGGACTGCAAACTAGAAGAGTGTGATATCGCTTGTCTCACAAGGTAGCGGAGGGAAGACAACTTATAATGTAATGGATGTGCTGAAGAACTTGGAATAATAGCATCGTTATTTGTTGGTTTTCGGTAAACTGAGTAGCTGACAGTATATGAGTCACTATTTCGGTGAAGGATGGAGTCTAGAAATGGGAGGGAATTATCTAGTTCATGTTCTATGGTAAATTGTATTGAGATAAATTTAGAAGCCAGCAAGTCTGCAAAGCATGGGATCAATTCTTTTTGATGTGGCCATATGGCCTATCGTGAAAAAAAAATTGGACGAATGCACCGAACTACCTAATAATATATTGTAATTCGGGGTGCCGGACGTTGATGTTTAGTACGTCTATGACCTCCGACCAGATTACGTCATAGACACCCGATGGATTCTTGTATATATACACTGGCGGAAAGTGAAAAAAGAACACCAAGAAGGAATTGGCGGACGAACATGAAATTTACACAGTGGTCGGAAGTAGTGCGCTACAAGTAGCGAAACTACTGTAGTCGCTACTTTTCCGCGTAGTTTGTAGTGTAACGCGCTACTTTAACAAAAAAGTAGTGTAGCGAGTAGCGCAATGCAAACCTCTGTAGTTTGTAACGAGTTTCGACACTACTTTTAACGTTACTTCAGTAAACAAACAAGGTGCCCTTCTACATATCCCTTGATCGTCACGTGTGTTTGCGACACAAACGCCAATACTCTTCGTTTTTTTTTTTTTTTTTGGTTGGAGGTTTAACGACCACCGTGAGCAACTCAATGGGCTATAAGCAGTCGCCCGTCCCTAATTTAGGGTCACTGGTTCCAGGGAAGGGAGAGAGCCAGTGCCGTAAGACAAACACAACATCCATGCCTCACCGGGATTCGAACCCGGACCCCTTACGGACGAATGATCAGAGGCCAGCGCCTTAGACCACTGCGCCACCGGGGCGGCACTCTTCGTTTGAACTGCACAGCATCAGCGCTAAGTATCGCCATCTAGCGAGCATTTCTTTCATGATAATTGCCATGGAGCGGATTAAAATGGACAGGTTATGACGAACGAGGGTCTCGGAATAAGAACGTTTGGTGTTTCAAAGCACAGAGTTTTCTAGCATAGGTCGGCAACACCAACACTTGTCTCGTTGGCGTTTTCGTCTCGTGTGAATACGAACGTGTTTGCTTTCCTTGTTTCGAAGACTTATTTAACTTATGTTTCCAGGTGATTATAAATTCTTTTTCTGAAATATGGCACCTACTGTCCAGCTTGATGAAGAAAGAATTGAACTGCCTTGGTCGGCGTATAATAATTATTTCACAGTGCTCGAGAAGCAAGTAAACGGGAAATTTTCAGTCACGTGCAAACTTTGCCCGTTAAATAAGAAGCTGTCGGTTTCAAAGTCATCCGTCTCTAATTTGAAATTGCACATAGAGGTAAGTCAAATTTTTCAGTACTAATAGCAATGAAAGAAATAATTAGTTACGTGTATTTTTCGCTGCCTTTATAACCACTCATTTAAAAATCCCGGACTTTTTTCAATCTCGGACACAGCCCCGGACGACTGGTAACCCTAATTATATGTCATAACCAAGTTTTTATATGCTATGCTATATTCTACACTGCTGGCCACCCAAAAGGCTACACCAAGAAGGACACGAAATAGCAAAGCCAGATTTACTGGACACATAACAACAGATACAAAGATGAAACGGTTAAGCTTACAGGCCCGTGCGACCTTCGGAACACGCAGACATCAATAGTTCGTGTGGCCCCCATGGCTGGCAATAACGGCCGCTACTCGCCGCGGCATCGAACGAAAGAAGCTTTGGATGTGGGCTTGGGGTATGCCGATCCAGGCTGCTTCCACACTTTGCCACAGTTCATCAGGCGTAGCAGCGGGTGGCGCTTTCCAGGCTACTCGGTTGCCAATCAGCGACCAGACGTGTTCGATGGGCGACATATCGGGAGAACAGGCGGTCCACGGCAGCAGTGACACCTGGTGGGCCGTGAAGAATTGTTGAACGATGCGGGAGCGCATTGTCCTGTTGAAACGAGGCCGCTGGCAGGTCCTGAAGGTAAGGGAGGACTACAGGCTCCAAAACGTCGGAGATGTAGCGATGGCTGTTGAGTGTACCGGTGATGCGTACCAGAGGGGTGTGGGTGTCATATCCAATTGCTCCCTAAACCGTAACTCCAGGCGACGAACCGGTATGGCGATGCATAATGCAGGCGTCATACAGTCTCTCGCCGCGGTACCGCCACACGCGGATCCAACCATCCTGGTGTTGCAGGCAGAAGCGGGATTCGTCGGATAAGACAATGTCGTGCCATTCCGTAGTCCAGGTGCGGCGTTCAAAGCCCCACTGCCGCTGCACTCGCCGGTGGTGTAATGTCAATGGTAATCGGAGCAATGGGCGCCGTGCGACAATAAATTCTTTTAGTAGTTTGTAGTTTCCTGCAGACGACGTCGAACGGTACGTGCTGACACAGGTTGTTGCGCAACACACTCTAATTCGTGCGCTAACGTTCGTGATGTGGCGGTGCGAGCCGTCAATGCTCCCCGCACAACATGCAGGTCCTCTCGCTCGGCGGTGTGCTGCGGCTACGGCAATCGCTCACGTCTGTCCGTCCGTCCCTCCTGCACCCACTGAATCCATACTCGCCTCACTGTGGCTGGATACCGTCCCACACGGGCGCCGATGTCTCGGTACGATAAACCGCTGTCGCGATAAGCCACTATTCGTCCTCTGTCGAACTCCGAAACGTGCTGGAATTACTGCCGTATTCAGTGACGAGGCATCAGGAAGCTTCCCATGCACAGGTCCGGCAGCGCAACACACTTCCACTACTTACACCCCGCCTTGTGCACCCTTCTTATAGTGCTTCTCGGTGGCGTGCCGGGCGCACATGATTTGCATATGCCCTGCAATGTCAATCGTTTGCATGGCCTCTCGCGGGCGACGCTTGCTGCGAATTTCAGGCCAATCGGATACTTCCTTCTTGGTGTTGCATTTTGGGTGGCCAGCAGTGTATATGCTACATTGTACAGTCTTGTGCAGTTCATTTTATATCATATGCTATATGCTACATTGTAAAGTCTGGTGTATATGGGATATACAATATTTTGTAGTAATATAACATCTTTAACTTTGAGTGTGTATTGAATAATTTCGCAAAATTCGGGTCCTAAAAGTAGTGAAGTAGTGATTACATTTTCAAAGTAGTTTGTAGTCACTACTTTGTTAAAAATGTAGTTGTAGTTGTAGTTAACTGCATTTATCATAAAGTAGTTGTAGTTGTAGCTCGCTACAAATAAAAAGTAGTCTTTCCAACCACTGAATTTACATATGTTAATGGGGTCGAGTTTACGTAGGTGTGATGTTGATTTCGGGACCGACTGGTGAGCGGTTCCGCCACAGCACGGCATAATATGCAAATTATCGTCGGTGGTATTTAAGGAGTATGGCGAAGGGAATGTAATCAGTCGTCGGCGTACGGACACGAGCGAAGACCCTGAAGAAGCTGCAATGCCTGGACATGGAAGACGTGCACGATTTCAGCAGTTATCGGACTTTGAGCGAGGTCGTCTAGTCGGACTCAGCGAGGCCGGGCGGTCGTATCGTCGTATTGCAGAGTGAATTGGACGGGAAGTATCGGTAGTGGTATGATGGTGGCGTAGGTGGTCCGAGGAACATTCCCACACCAGAAAACGTGGATCCGGGAGTCATAGACGGACTGACGACCGGACCGATCGACGCATAAGAAGAGCGGCGTGGTCAAGCAGAATATCCACTGCGACGCAAATCCGAGCTGCCGTTGCATATGAGGTGACTTTGCGAGCAATCCGCAACCGTATACTGGATGCAGGACTACGTGCAGGTGTGCCTCTGTCATGTGTACCTCTGACTCCCGCCCACCGTCAGGAACGGGTGCAGTGGTGTCGCCAACGTCTGCACTGGAGAACGCAATGGCGATCTGTCGTGTTCAGCGATGAAAGCAGATTCTGCTTGGGAAGACTCCGATGGCCGTATGCGTGTTTGCAGACGCACAGGGGAGCGTCTCCACCATTCTTGCATCCGCCAGCGATACACCAGGGCCTACACCTGGCCTCCTGGTGTGGGGAGCGATCAGCTATCACTCCCATACACAAGTAGTGTTTGTACTGGGTACGTTAAACAGCACCTCCTACATCAACAGCATCATTCAGCCCGTTGTTGTGCCATTTGTAAGGTGGGTCCATCGTGGTGTTTTCCAGCAAGCTAACGCACGCCCACACATGGCGCATGCAACGCAACATGCACTTCAGGGTGTGAGACAACTTCCATGGCCTACACGTTCACCGGATTTGTCCCCCATTGAGCACGTGTGGGATTTTATGGGACAACGACTTTTCTGGTCTCCACGGCCAGCCACGACCGTCCCCGATTTACGCGTCCAGGTTGAGGATGCTTGGAACTCAATACCCCAAACTTACATCCAACATCTGTACGACAGACTCCATGCCAGAATTGCACAGTGTGACGCAGTTCATGGCTGTTCAACTTCGTACTAATCATGTTACATGGAAATGTTATTTTTCAGTTTACCAGCAAATACAGCTGTATTTTGCCATAATGTTTTGATCACGTTATCCTCTGTATTCCGTTATTATGCTGTATAAATTTCGTTGGTATCAGACGTCTCCTACTTGGTGTTCTTTTTTCACTTTCCGCCAGTGTAAATGAGTTTCTGCAGCACAAGTTGATCACTCGGCCTGATGATGAAGTGCCGGGCACTACGAAAGATCTTGCTCAGTTAGCCATGCTTTTTAGTATTAAGGATTTTTAACAACTGTACGTTTTTAATACTAGTTTTTAATAATTTTATTGTATATGGTGAACAGACGGCTATATATTTTAAGTTATGATATTATTAGGAACGAAGATTTAACAGACATCCAGGATTCACCGCTTTTAAAAGATTTTTAGGTATAGGGAGTGATACCTACTGTACTTGGCAGCAATGGAACCAGAGACCAAAGAAGTCATGGGGTGGAAGCGCAAGATCATCACTAAAGAAGCACATTTGTCCTTCCTCATAAACTGTAAGGATTTGGCAGTTATCCCTAAATATCTCAAGTTGAACTGCCACTACGTCACAAAAAAGTTGCCTTGGTAATAAAAAGTGCAGAGAGGAAGCACCTTACCACGGAGATTCGAGGTAAGAGGAGCTATTTAGACTTTTTACATAGAAAAATGTACACTAAATATTTACTTTGGGCAGGTCGGGCTCATGCTGTTGTATTAGATCAGACCCTGATAAAGTTTAACTCCATTCTGGAAACTCTGAGCAGGGATATGCATGAACGGCACAGTAAAAAACTGAGGTATCTTGTGTCTCTTGAAGCTAGTTCCCGTCGAAGACATGTTTTACACTCAAACGGCACATACGAGCCTCAGCAAAAATATATTAACATGAGCTCGCGTATATTGAACCCAGTTCAAAAACGGGCCCTTAACCGAGGCACAAAATTTGCGTGCCCGCTCAGTTGTATCAGCAAATACCGTGTAATTCCACAACTAGAGGGCATCGTGGAAACCTTACAAGAAACTGAACGCAACTATGTGAGGTATAGACTGGCAAATACAATCAAAAACCATAGGCCTAAAGCCCAAGGACCTGACTACCATCAACTTAAAAAAGAGCAACAACAACTAAAAAATCCTGCGAGATAACGATGACATCTTAATGACCGATAAAACACAGCAACTCATAATTATGAATAAGGTAGATTATGTGTCAAAAATGCTAGAAGCGATTGATAAGATTCCACATGTCAAAGTCATTAATGATTCTACGGCGGCAACCATTACAGCTGTGGCACAACTAAAGAACCATGGATCATTGCCAGCTGAAATAAAAAAATCAATGACATCAACCATCGGACCGCACGTTCCAAGACTTTTCGGAAAACTCAAAATTCATAAGAAGGGTCAACCCTTAAGACCATTGCTTTCAGCTTATGCGAACCCGATGCGCCCATTGGAGAAGGCTTTAGCCCAATATCTTTCTTCTCATCAAAAATTCGTCACAGTCAGTCTCCAGCTCCAAACAGGCCTTGGAAACCATTACGGCTCAACAACTTTACTTTAATTCCTTTTTAATGGCTTCACTAGATGTGCAGTCATCTAGTAAAGCCATTAAAAAGGAATTAAAGTAATGTTGTTGAGCCGTAATGCTACGGCCAAATCCAGACGATCCTTACTCTTAACTGAAAGCCTGTTCATCCAAACATGTGGAAAAAAGTGCTGTAACGATGAAACCCCATCTGTTGTACCAATGCCATGGACTTGCCTATTGTGAAAAAAATGGACGAATGCACCGAACTACCTAAAAATATATTGTAATTCGGGGTCCCGGACGTTGATTTTTAGTACGTCTATGACCTCCGACCAGATTACGTCATAGACCCGATGGTTTCTTGTATATATAAATGAGTTCCTGCAGCAGAAGTTGATCACTCGGCCTGATTTTTTAATACTAGTTTTTAATAATTTTATTGCATATTGTGCACAGACGGCTATATATTTTAAGTAACGTATTTATGATTTTCGAAGAAACTGGCGTTTTTAAATAACGGTCGGAAAAAGAACCCGAACGGTGGAAGAGATTTTTCAGAGCTTTCACACGAACGCTGACTTTCTGCAGTCCAAGAGACAAAACTAGTTTGCTCTCTCTCTCTCTGGAAGAAAGAGAAATGTATACAAAACTGCTCTGCTAATCCATGGGGGAATGCTAGTACAATGGGAAATAGTGGAGTTACGATGGGAACCCCTGGCGGAAGAAGTCCCTCTTTTGAAGACCTCGCCTTTGCCACATGTAAGCCAGTTAGCCCTACTCGTCCGGTCTCCGCACCCTCCCTTAATAAACATCTCCTCTGTACTTTTGTGTGTTGTGTCTTTTCTTCAGTCTTGCCTGCTTTAGAAGAAAGACGTCAAGTGTTTTTTGTCAGTAGTTTATATCCTCATGACTCAGGTTAACCCATATTTGAGGATTTATATGTTTTGTAGATAGTGCGGTAAAGCGCAAGAAATCGTGATTGACTATCACCAAGTTTGAATTTTATCACAATATGAAACGGTGGCAAGATACAGGGACTTTATCTAACAGGAAAACGAGGAAAATGGTGAAATGCAGGCATCGGTAAAAAAAAAAAAAAAAAGGAAACTGGAAAAAGTCCCGGACCTGGAGGTGGAAGAGTTCATTTCAACAGAACCTGGCACAAGCAAAACTACAGAGGTAACATGGCCTGAAATATGGGGTGCTGTCCAGTGTTCTGAATACGCATGACTGCCGTATTCTGCGACGAGGCATCAGGAAGCTTCCCACGCACAGGTCCGGCAGCACAACACACTTCCACTACTTACACCCCGCCTTCTGTGCACCCTTCTTATAGTGCTTCTCGGTGGCGTGCCGGGCGCACATGATTTGCATATGCCCTGCAATGCTAATCGTCTGCATGTCTTCTTGCGGGCGACGCATGCTGCGAATTTCAGACCAATCGAATGCTTCCATCTTGGTGTTGCATTTTGGGTGGCCAGCAGTGTATTAAGCGGAAATTAAAATAATTCAAGAGAAGGCACCATGTTGTGCTCCAAATGGGCACCTGATGTTTTTAAAACATCTAATTTGAAAATGCAACTCACAGAACAAAAAATGTTTGTTTGATTTTTCATTGGTAGTTTAACGGCTACCATGAGCAATTCAGTGGGCTATAAGCAGTCGCCCGTCCCTCATTTAGAGTCATTGGTTCCAGGGAGGGTCCAGTGTCGTAAGACAAACACAACATCCATGCGTCACCGGGATTTGAACCCGGAACCCTTTCGGAAGAATGGTCAGAAGCCATCTCTTAGACCACTGCGCCACCGGGGCGGCACAAAAAATGTTTCCAGAATAAGTTCCGATAGATTATTGATATAGCAGGGAAAGAGTGCATTCTCAATCTGTTTTTAAGTAAGAAGCGGACAAGAAGACTTCAAATGTACAAAAATCGTTTAGGGCTTAGTTTCTTTTACCTTATTTTATTAGTTTTATTGCATATCCCTCCTAGTTCCCCATGAAGTTAGTTTCAGTCCTCCATTGAACACTGTCTCATGTGAATTGCTCTATTACAAAAAATACCTTCACGCATCCAATTGACGTCCTCAGTTATTGTGTTTTCTTGGAGAAGAAACAAAGTCTGGTGTCAGTATCTGCTGCATTAACTGGGGTGACGAAATTCTGGGACGAGCAGGTTATTTATTGTGCTTACTTCTGCTCATTATGAATAGTGGGCACGGATATAACAAAAAGTGGCTGTTGCAGTTAAAGACAATGATTAACCAGCATCCAGATCCCAAATGGGATCTAGATGCTGGCTAAGGTCTGCTATGTGTAATCCACAGGAAATTAAACTTCATGCTTTAGGAACGTTAACATCAGTTAGATCCAAGTCATCTTCATCGATCCATTTATCATCAGTCATATTCTTGTCGTATGGCAAAATTGCCATAAGCTCACTCTGTCAGCGCGCAACAACTCTAACAGGGTGTTCTTCCAGTTCTGCTTTAGCTTGACCACACTAAGTGGTATGCTATTTTGTATGAGCTTTGATGTTGCTGATTGAAGCACAACACTTCCCGCAAACCTTACAAATACCGGAGGTAAGTTTGGATTGCACTGATGGACAGTAGAGGTTGTGTATTGTTGGTCTGAAAGCTCGACAGGAGCGTGGGCGCATTTCAGAAATTTCCAGAGGAAGATTTACGAAGAGTGGTCCATATTGATGTCGACCTGTTTCTCCCAGATTTGCAACCTTTAGGCTATCCGGTGTTTGAGCAAGAGGAACAGGTGGTGGCAAAATGTGATTTTGAAGGATGAGGAAAGTGAACTTTGACACGGAAGACAACATTTTGTGTCCTGACATTTTACTTTTTGCAGAAGATACTGGTTTTCAGCAACGTATTTGTTTCTCCATGAAGTATCTCTTTCAAGAAGCGGTTCAACTAACTCAGATTCTGCGGGATCTACATACTCCGTGATTTTTGGACACTCATCAATTACAGTGTTAGACCAAACTTCTGTAAGTGTTTTTCCAGCGAACGCAAAGTTCGTTTTCTCTTTTTCGATATTAACTGTTCGACCTTGCGCTTCCAAGGGGCTGGAAGATGCATTTTGAGAAGCTGCAGAAGATGTAGTTTTTATATCAGCTTGTTGGGATTGTTTTTCCTAGAATGACAGCAGTAAAGCTTTTATCTGCCATTTTTTTGATCTCCATTCACTTAAGTACTTCTCTAATACTTCAGGTAAATTTAAATTTGCATTGATGGAGTTCCAAATTGATACGTCATCCTGTTGTTGTTTCCTGTTTTATTTGGATGTGCTGTATTATATCCTGCCTGCAGCTGCTACAATAACTTCTGGCTATCCATTTGGAAGAAGCCGCAGATATATACAACCGTACTAACCCAGGACTTAATTCACTTTGACTGCGCGCTTTCTTGAACATACTATGCTGAGGTGATGTGACACTTAAATTTCCTTGATTGAAGGGTTTTGTCATAGTAGCGTTAGTCGTTGTTTGTTTTCGTTCCACCACGGCAGTGATCAAGCTTCGTTGACGTTTAAACTATCCCACGCAATCGAAAGCGTTTTTATGACTCGTTTACCTCCACTCGGTGCTGTTTCTACACCGCAATCCTAGAGTGCACAACCCTTCTCGAAACAGCTCGGTCGACCACGCACTAGCAATTAGTTTTTTAGTCTTTTTTTTTTTGTGATTTGAAGCAACTGAGATTTTAAACATAGAATACAGAGTGGGGACCGGGGACACCTCCCACCCTGAAAACGAATACACATTTGCAGACGTATATTTCAGGTAAAATATAATTAATCAATAAACATTGCGTTCTCTCAGTAAATTAAGTTGAAAGAGCTTACTTCTAAGAAGCATAAAAGTTACTGCAGACTCTGTCGGAAAGGACTGCGAAAAGAAAAAACTGTCCCCCACGATGATATAAAGACATATCAGCAAACATATTTAAATTGTAGTATTATGATTCTACTATATTTTTGCAGCTGGACGTAATGGTTTCTGTCGTATCCAACGGATTTCCCTGTTTGTTGTGATCACGTGGCTCTACTGAAGCTCGGCTCCTAAGCTGTTCGAAAGTAGTCCTGTCATTGGCCGGAATTTTGCCTCAGATATATCAATGTACGGAATGTCTATATGCGCCCGGTGGCGCAGTGGTCTCAGCGATGGCTTCTGAGCATTCGTCCGAAAGGGGTCGGGGTTCGAATCCCGGTGAGGCATGGATGCTGTTTTTGACTTACGGCACTGGCTCTCTCCCTTCCTCGGAACCAGTGGCCCTAAATTAGAGACGGCCGACTGCTTATAGCCCATTGAATACATTTGTCTTTGACTGAGAGAGTGGGTGTCCAGAAAGAAATTAAACCATTTTAAATAAATTATTGCATTTTATATTCTTATCGCAGCAAACGTCATCTCATTGGGTCGCGCTGAAGTGATGCAGACCAATGAGGTGACGAATCGGCGCGTACGTTTGAATTTGAAATGACGAACGTGTGCTGATGAACTGTGCTTGCTGGCAGTATGTGGATTAGATCGTGTATTGACATCTACATCGGCCTTAATGATGCATCGTGGAAATCGCCTTCGCGATGTATTTATTGTATTACCGAATTTTACATCGATGTTGCGAAAAACCGTAACATCCATATAAAATTCACATCGTGTTTTCGCAATGTATCGATACATTGCCCAGCCCTAGCGGTTGATCTGGTTTTTTTCTAGTTTTTGCCTAACCATTCGCCAAATTCAATTTTTTCTACAGAGTTTTTATAACAAATAGTACAAAAAGGTAATCGCCAATATTTTGGCCAAAACAATTTTTTTGCTTCTCAAATTGCAAATAATACGATTGGCAGGACGACCCTTGCTTATTTATAAGGATTAGACGACCAAATTTTCATTAAAGTGACCTGTTACGTGTAAGTACATGCTTTACTTAACGCCCGTTACACAATTTTTTGATAGCTTCAGAAATCCGGAATTTTCATAAATCTGGCACTCATCCAGTCCTGTCGATGCCGGATTTTCGAGATTTTACTGTATTTAATTTGACTACCAAACTATGCCTTACAGTCCAAGTGGACACACTACATTTCATTATTTGGCATGGAGCATACAATTTAAACTTACCTTATTTTGTCTTGGTTCCCCGGGAAGAGCAATCCAACCCGGTCATGTGGCAGAGATTTTCAGGGGCCCAGCTAAAACTCGCAACCAATGAAACAGGCTGGGCCTTCAAAATAAGTCAGCATAATATAAAAGAACTATGCAGCTAAGAAAATATATGTAAAAGGTATCACTTTCATTGAATGATACATCTTTCAGCAGCAGTATCCTTGTATGTAACAAATTTTTGTATTTTCAAGAGAATTTCAGTAATTCCACGTTTTTGTTTGTGTTGCATTTTCATGAAATATTTATTATAATTTTTTGGATTTTGTAGCTACCCAGCATTAATAATCTTTTTCAAATATAATTTTAGTTATGATAACTCTTAAACATACTTTTTAAGCTTCAAATTTTTTAAATGTTGGGCATATAAGGAGCAAGTTGATGAAAGTAAACTCTGGTAAGAAAATTATGGACAATCACTAAAATTAAAAGCGATGATTTCATTAGCAAAATCAGGCAAAACACTATTTTGTACAGGTAGGTCCAGGAAGGGCCCGACTTAGGTCAGTCGAGGCCCTGTGCACATCCTGTGTCTGGGGCTCCCTGGATTAAAATTTTCAGTCAAACAGTCAAAAAAGATATTTACCGGTAAATATTTTTTTTGCAAGCAGTTTTCCTAGCTGTAAAAACATTAAAACACATCCCACATGCTAGTCAATTTTATAGCCAATGTGGCTTGTAATAGACGAGCATTTACACTGCTTGTACTTCCCCGCAACCGCAGAGCTTACAGCTGCAACATTAATTACTCTGGAATTTTTTTTTATAGTATTATTTATGGAAACAAATAACTATCCTCCCAGATATAATTTAAAACACGTAGTTTACCATAACATTATAATTTAAAACACCTAGTTTACCATAACATTATCTATAATTTAAAACACTTAGTTTACCATAATTTAACACACACATTGTGGGATACATTATTCCAACACTCCATGTAAATTATTACAACAGTCTTTTAAATAAAGTAATGTCAATTAAACTTTTTTGTATTTTTATTTATGTAAAAATAAACCCTACATAATTATGAATATCGGCTCACAATTTTTGTTCTCACAAGACTAATATTAATAATAAAAATATTTTTAGCAGATTCTACATGTTTGCTGAAATGCTTTTCATGTATAATATACTGTATTGCTCCGAATGTAGGCTGTTCCATTGCATTTTGATTGTTAGGGGTGAGATTAAGATGTTACACTGGCCGATCACAGTTCAGCGCAACATTTGAGCTTTATTATACGAAATAATAATAATTTGGTTTCCAAAATCTCATCCTAAATTTTGAAACCGAACCGTATAATAATTTCGTGCTATAACGGAAAATATATTTTGCTTCTGAAAAATTATACTACTATTAAGGTAGTTTGGAGGCCCCTCCAAATTCTGAGGCCCTGTGCACGTGCAGCTTACTTGGCAAGCCGCCAAATGCAACAGATTCTGCAGATTTCCTAAACATCATTATTACTCGGTGGAAAATTGTGAATATGAAGAATACACTTAAGGGAAAGCACAAACGTGATCTTTGGTGTGATACATTCCGCAGTGTTAATGACCATCGTATATCTTTACTGGAAAAATACGTAAGCTTGTTTAAAGCCTGGAAGAATGTGAATCTGAAGGCACGCCAAGGCTGTCTTTCTGCTGAAACTTTTTTTCTACTACTCATACCACTGGGACACTTCCCTGGGTCCAGGCCTTATTAATATTTATTTTTTTACTAGGGTAATTATTTTGTAACTTTGCTTCTTTTTAATTTGCATAAACTTTTTGTTGCATGAAGTTTATCATTTCGCACTTTGCTGTAATTATTTAGTAAAATGTTGCATATTACTTTAAGGCACATTTGTAGAACTTCTAAAGATGATATTCCGCAAGTGCAGCAATTCTCCCACTCCTCAAACTTCTTCAGAGTTAACTGGAAAAGAATTTCTTTCTATGGGAGCAACCCAAAAAACTTGGACTTATTTTCTTCACTGAGTAACCATAAAAACACACAGTAACATGTAACCGTTGCTGTCACCACCGAACCTTCAGGATAACTGAGACCCCCCACGATCTACCCCAGTTAGGTATACAAAATCATAAGATGACGCAATATCAAGATCTATTAACTTATCCTTAATTATAGAAGTATGACAGTTCTTGCATGACAATTTAAGCTTTGTTTTATAGGCAAAATAACCAGCAAGATACACGAGTACAGGCTTGATTTCTTCAGGTGCGTCTAGAACGCAATACGAAATGTTTGTGAAACGATTTGCCTCAATTTCATCGAGAGCTTCCATGCTATACTTACATTATTTTGAGAATCAACAAACTCTATTAAAAAAAAATCAATGACAAGAACTTGGCCATACCTAGAGGAGCGCAATGCAGTAGCACATTAGGCCGCATTTTTTTCTCAGATTCAAGCACATCTTTGACAGAAATATTACAATTAGCTCCACTCAGCTGCCTGTAAAAACTAAAGTGTGCTTCCAACTTATCTATTTGAAATTATCCTGTGAGAACATAAGACAATTTCATTTCTGACAGTAAATAAATTATAAGCTTAATAAGTGTCCCAGTGGTATGAGTAGTAGAAAAAAGTTTCAGCAGAAAGACAGCCTTGGCGTGCCTTCAGATTCAGATTCTTCCAGGCTTTAAACAAGCTTACGTATTTTTCCAGTAAAGATATACGATGGTCATCAACACTGCGGAATGGATCACACCAAAGATCACGTTTGTGTTTTCCCTTAAATGTATTCTTCATATTCACAATTTTCCACCGAGTAATAATGATATTTAGGAAATCTGCAGTATCTGTTGCATTTGGCGGCTTGCCAAGTAAGCTGGATGGAAACATTTCGCAATAACAGCTGCAGTTGTTGATCTCGCGTTTTGACACGACTGACCGCAAGAGGGAGACAGCGGAGAGAAAAAAGAAAAAAGGAGGGGTTTTTTTGTTGTTGTTGGGGCTTCGTGGGAAAGAAGGGGATTATGGCGGTGATTTTGTAAAACTTCGGTGTGTGTTGTGATAAGACCTAAAGTGTGTATCTTAGTGCTGTATTAAATAAACGGGATTTTTTGTGAACTTACAGTGCTTGATTATTTCGGAATACATAACAGTTCTTCGACGGATTTGATTATGTGGAAGATTTCTTTCTTGGATAACTACTTGCAGCGGCCTGAACGATATACGTAAGTACAGGTTTATCGTTCCGAAATCTTGCTTTTTGTAATAGTATCTTCATCTAGAGAAGTACAACTCTTCAGTTTTAATGCACTAACATTTGTATCACCAAATATTTGCAGTGCAAGCGATACCTTCTGTCTTTCGAAATTTGAAGGAAATAAAGCGTTGTAAGTTAGCTTTGGAGCATATTTAACAACATAATCCTTCTCTTCCTCATATAATAGTTTTAAACTGTCTAATGATGCATGCTTCACCTTTTCGTGGTCATCAAAATCTGCATAAATCAAGGTCCTTTCATTGTTCTCTTGATTCAGTCAGTTGTTCCTCACACTTTTGAGAATATGCACAGTATCAAAGAGCAAAAAGACTGGCTGTGCACAGTGTTCTGTTAAACTATACTTCAGTTTTCCACCACATAGTTTTTCCATCATATTTCTGTTTATCCTGTTGTTATCACTTATTATACTTAAAACAACAAATCCAGCTTCTTTTAGAAGCAACAATATCATTTTAGTCATATTCTCCGAGTCATTACATGTCATGATTTTTACAGGAGCTAAAGCAACTATTTCTGAAGTCTTAGATAAGAGAGAGGATATCATGAATGCTTATATGCTGTTAACTTCCTCCAGTTGTTTGTTTTGAGACAACCCTGTAATCTTGCCACCTTTATAGGTTATTAAAGGCTTAACAGCTATTTCATCCAATAACAAAGTTAAAGTCTGTTCAGAACTCTCCATTTTAGAAGCTTTTGTCTTAAAATACTTAAGATGTTCACCTGATATTTCTTCATTCACATTCAGAACTGAACTATACTTTCTTAGATTTTTAGCATGAGGAAAAGTTAGGTAACTATTGCGGTACAGCTCACTGTATATCAGTGAAGACCGAATAAAAATTGAGAAAGACCACGCTAATGTTAGTGGAGAGTACCTATGCTTTTTTAATGTCAGCAATTCTAATTGATTTATAAAAAAGGAAATCTTTTCCAGTAATTCTTCCTGGTTGGCACTGTAACTAGTAGTATCGGGACTCAAACAATTATGAAGGCATTCTTCAGCTCTATCCAAAAAATACAAAGTTGTTGGTATCTGTGGCACAGTGTATCCCCCAAAATGACTCAATAAATTTTCTAGCTGGGACCATCTTCTTAAAATGCAATCAGGTCCTACAATCCACTTTAATTTATTTTTTGAAAGTTTTTCTGACTGTAGAAATACTGATACTTCAAGACTTGGTTTTATCTTGATGGTGACTGTAATAAATGGACAGTTTGTCGTATTAATTTTGTAGAAAACAAAAGATGACTCATGCAATGTTTTCCACAGTTCTATATGGGATGGTAGCTTAATACTGACATCTGCTACGAACTCCGCATAGCTTACTATCATATCCTTCAAAAATTTAGCAAAAGTTGCTTCATGCCTAGTTTCACCATGGCTTTCTGCGATTAATCGCAGATAGCCATGGTTTCACATCCTGCTCTTCTCTCTTCTGGTGCTTTTCGCTTCTTTGTTGGATTACTATCTGACAAGTACTTTGGACAGTTTGGGAAAATGCATGGTACGGCATCAGGAGCTAATTTTGGTGCTTTTCGTGGAACACTTAATAATGAACCATCTGACCTTCTAACAGTGTCGACTTTAATAATATCTTCCGCTCTAAAATGTGCCTCACAAACAACTGTTTGATTGGTTACAACAAGATTTTCGCGATGAATCTTTTTTTCCCACAATTTTTGCTGAGAAATGTCTTTTGGAAACCGAAACACAGACCTAGATTCGGTTATATCATAGTTAGCTTTACAGTTGGGTACACACAAGAAGGTTTTATTACTGGAGACACCACTGGCTCTGCCGTCATAGGTCACAGCTAACCTGTGGTGTGACGTCACAAGCAGGCAAAAACGAACTAAATTATACCGTTGATAAAACAGTAAGTTTGTGTATCATTGATAAAGATTATTGAATTACTCATTTTATCTGTTTATACGCTTAGAAGCTTTTGTTCCATTGATTTCGAAGCAGCTTCTTTTCTGCGGCTGCGTCGTGCCTTCTCATGACGTCATTTGTAGCACGGACGGTGACTTATGGCGGCTAATGCTGCGTAGATAGGAGTGGTGTCTCCAGTAATATAACCTCCTTGGATACACAACACTTCCTTGGGATGATTAGTACTATTTTGGGTCTGGGTATCTAAGTTAGCTCTGGGCTATGAATGTAGCTCTTAAAAAAGATGTACGAATTTCCAAACAAATTAATAAAACACCTTACCTTACGCAGTAAGAATATCCAGCACGTAACTTGAATTACTAATATCCACAGTCAGCAAAACAACTAGCAAGTTTCACTACCGATTCATTGCGGATTTCAATTTTGACCGCCGCCGCCGCTCGCGACGTCATACGACACCTGCATTGCCATCACCAGGGCTTGTTAAAACATTCAGGGAGCTGTGCTTGCAGGCTGTTTAGTGGTGGCTAAGAAGTTATAATCCATTCCAGTTTTGACAGCAGAACTATTTGCAAAATATTGTGGATATTGCACAAAAACAAAACAAAAAACAAACCTTATTGTAATTGTCGCTTCCAAATGAGCAATTGAGTTCCAATATTCCCAAACATTGAAGATCTGTGTGTCACGTGCTTGGATGAGAATCACCAGCATTTATTTTATGTTTTTGAGGCAGACCAATGACTACATAGTAAATCAAAATTTTTATTTCCTTTGTTCATGGGAAAGAAACACCAAAAACTCTAAATCACCTTTGGTTGTAAAACTACTAGCTGCAACTACTTGCTTCTTCAGTTCTACAAGTTTGACCATGACCGCTGATGAGTGGTAACTGCTAAGGAAGGTTAGAGTTGAGAAAAAAGTGGATCTGGTTAAGCTTGTAGAACCTCGAAGAATACTCTCTTTCAAATCATGACTAGAGGAACCCTTGTTTCCCAGTGATCCTACTACATATCTTATAAAATAATAATCAAAATGAAAGCCTCCCCCTAAATGTTTTCTCATTAAAATTAGTGCTCTGATTCACAAACTATTCAGTACACATGAAAGGAAACAAAACTTTTCTAGGTAAATAAATCTTCCAGAATAATTTTCTTTGAAGGTATGATCTCCCAGTTTTAATCCCGAGCAAATTTAATATAAAGAATGACAGCACATCGAAATTGTAATATACATGTAAAACATATACACACACCAAAAAGGGGAATCAATAGTCCTTATCAAATTTTATTAAATCAATCAATATGACCCATAGTAAATTGCAAAAAGAAATCTGTTTTCGTAAAACTGATTGTTCATCGTTCAAGCGCTTTATATTTATACATTCTAGCTCAGTTACGACAGCTTCACGGAAAAGTACTGATATACAGAACCTGCATGGAAAAAAAAACTGTTTTGCAATTGTTTTGTAGATTACCATTAGAATTATCTCTCTGGATGTAGGTTGTATGAAAGCATACTAGTTATGAATACATTAAGAAATTTTGGAAACACAGAAGCACTTTTGATGCAACTTAGTTCTGGATCACTTGGTTTACAGGTAACCACGACCCAAGTTGGGTCAAAAGTGCTCCGTGTTTCAAAAATTTAACATAACTACAACATGCTTTCCCACAACCTACATTTACCTTTTATGTGTGGATTGTATTCTTTTTATCCCTACCTCTCGGGATATTATGTGTGCCTTAAAAACTCTTACAGTAACTTCTAAATTCTGTTAGCTACTACTTCACACAATCCCAAACCAGAATTACATACTACTCGACCACATGTTTATGAATCTACAATACACCCCATGTGATTTATAAAATTTAAGAGCTTCCTGTTGCCTATAGAGTCAACCATATTCTGTGGGACTTCCAAAATTCTAGTAAATTAGAAATGATAAAATAAATTCATTAACATTATAATGTCATTAAGTAAAGTTGGATTCGATTGATTGGTCCACACTACATCTGTATTGCAATACCAGAATATTGCAGCGCCTATAAATGTTATGTTACATCGCCAGACCACAGCAATAGGCTGAGGCACTAGTTTCTGACCATTTTCTCTGAGGTGGGCCACAGTTCCAGTCCAGGTGTGACATGAGTTGCGAGCTCGTTTGATGGTGCTAACTCTATCTCCTTCCATGGAAACAGTAGCACCTAAATAATAAGGGTCAGGCCTTAAATCATGATTTGCTCATGCTAATTAAAATGCAAAACAACAACAAAAATATGAAAATATGCACCAGTGTTTAAATACCCAAGGGTCCACTGGCCATTGGTCAGTAAATTTTATTCTTGTCATGTGAAATGAAAAATGCAATTTTTATTGCTATTTTTTACTTTTTTATGGTAAATATGTACGTACTGAGTACGGAAGAAATGTAGGGTAATTAAAAACAGATGGCTAACAAAATGTAAAAAAAAAAAAAATTTGTATTTTTTTTTTTTTTTTTACAAATGTCAACAAATTTTTTTTAGGTAAATAGTAATGCAGCATGCATGCATGCATCATCTTGTTATTTGTTGGAAACTGCCATTCAGCCAGTTTTAAGCACAAACTTCACCCTTGGCTTTACTGATGCACTTCAGTTATTTTAAGTTTGCATAGTTAAAAAAAAGTAATCCACTTTGCATTGATTTGTGTTTTGTTATTTGTGAGCATGTGTATACACTTTCTGTTGCAGAAAAAAAAATTATATACTGAAATGAAATACGACAGTTTTCGACTTACAGCCTGTATTTTTTTCTTTACGGAAAGTGGCGTTTTTGCGATCTACTGATTTGTATATTCTTGTGGTCCAATAAATAGACTCGTAGAAGATTCGTTTCTAATACTGTACACAATATTTCGCAAGATCCTATTTCTACATGTTGTGCGTGATGTACTAATGCATCGTATATGCACTGCAAACGTTTGACAACTTTGAGATGATAGCTCTGTGCATTCGATATAAATACATCACAGACGAAAAATCATCTCCTGTAGCTAGGTAACGTAATGTTCTCTTTATTTCGTTAATGCAGGAAGAAGTGGGGACATATGTTCGCCTTCTGTATATTTGGCCGCACCCGATTCAAGAGTTCCTCTAATTTTACTTTCGATATGTCGTAAACGATTTCTCTGCGATTCTGGATCTTTTAGCGCGATCTCACGTTATAACGTTCCGAGCAGTTCCCATCGAGAAATCTAATTTCGCACTCACGTCTTCTTTTGAGGTACAAACAGCATGCAATTCATCATTTAGCTCTTCAGCGTTAATACCTACGCCAGTCTTTCCAACGCGTTGATCCGCCATGTTGTTTACGTTAAAATTCCGCACCAGGATTGATTCTTGAAGCAAACGCTTGAACAGTATAAACGGACTCCGCTTTCAAGTTTCCCCTTTCAAGCTGACTTGAAAGCTACTTGTTCAAACCAACTTGCCCAGTGTAAACTGGCCTTTATATGTCACGTCGTCCACGGTTGGTGATCGTGTACTTCACGGAGGCTGCCTTCGCTCTTTCTGTTCTTCAGACCGGACTGATGATTCGAAATCAGCTTCTTTTTCCTGAACCTGTTTGAGAGCGCACTGTCGCTGTTTCGTTGTACCCCGTTCCTCCAGAGTAGACGGACACAATGATATTCGCCGCCCTGTCCATTGTCGGTCCAGTTGTCTGCCGCATCAGCACTTTTTCTGCAGCACCACGAGATACGGCAGATCGCTCAATCCTGGGCGCCCTGAGAACAGCCCAGATGGTCTGCAGCTTTCCTGACCGTATTGCTCGTTGCCCTATGAAATTGACTGTCAAGTGTGATGGTGAAATCCGTCGCATCACTTTCCTCACCTCTCATCACTGTGAACATTGTACGGTGTTTGGACATCACAAAGCGGTGTGCCCTGCTCTTGCTTCTACTCTGCCATCGCTAGCTAGACAGACGACTGCCTCTCTGGGATCGGACGCTTCTCCGTCGACGGTGGCATCTCAGTCTGATCGCGGTGCTTCTTCTTCGACTCCTACGATTTCTTCTGTGAAACAATTCTCTCCGCTTCAAGTGTCTTGCACTTCGATTCCTCCTGATCCGTCTGGCCTGGATGACGGGAGTGTTGCCTCTGACCCAGTGCTCTCATCGGCTGTTCCCACTGATGGTTCTTCGGCTATGGAATTTCCTGCTGTTACGTCTGATTTTGTCGCTCCAGTTGCCTCATCTGGTGCTATTCCTACGGCTTCTCCGACTGTTCCTGAACTTGCGGTCGCCGTTCCCAGCGATGATCTGTCTTTCAACGATGACTCCAGGAGTGGTTCTCGTTCCTGTGGCGATAAGCGAAGCACTTTCAAACACCCCGGGGGCACGGCTAAGCGTGGTCGCCTGCGTGTTTACCGTTCCCGGTCCTCATCCCGAACTCGCTCTCCTCCTGCATCCCCGAGAGGGTGTGGGATCACTGACGATCCAATTGAACTTGCGGAGGCTGCCTTACAGGCGTCGTTCCAACAGTTTTGTCAAACGGTCGACATAGCGCCAACGCCTTTATCTCACCGGCAACTTTATCGTCTTTTTGCACTGGCCCGCGATGAGTGGTTTGACTATTCTACCTATCTCATTCAATGTACATACCATCCAGCCGACGTTGCTTTCCAGGTGTCGCACATTTTGCAAGAGCTTCGAACTTATGCCCAGACAAATTCTAAATTTCTCGTCTGCAGTAATAGACTTTTATGTCCTCAGAACTGAACTCTTCTACTCAGTTTCTTGCACAATGTTCCAGAGGCTGAGTTGGTCTCTTCCTGTTTTTCCCCTCGACCGGCTCCGCTGTTCTGCTTCTGCTTCCTGTGTATACGTTCGTGTCAGTTTTTGAGACCCAGTGATTTATTGCTCCTAGCTCTCAGTTATTTCTCAGTATCCTCTTCGGTACTGGGCAACTGGATATGCCCACTATGTAATATCTCTGTTTTCTGACCCTCACCACTAACTTCTTCCTACCTGGTCTGGGCTCTATTTATTATGTATGTTTTTATTGTATTTCCCCTGAATGTTTTATTCTGTAACTTGGTAAAAAGGTGTGTATTTCATCGTGATCACCAGACATTTTCGCTATTACAGTTCGGCCAATTAGTAGCTGTGAGGCACGAACCTCGGTCTATAAGCCTCATCATCTTCAACGAAAAAAACAATGCTTAAAGAAATCCAACTCACGTCAAGTTAGCCCCGACTTTGAGGTTTTGGTGCTGATTAGCAACGGTTGCCTGGTGTGAAGTTGGCTTTCCTGTTTCTAATTGGTGAACCCCGTAGGATACCGTTTGTTTTGGGTGTGTCGTCGTTGGTGAAAGCGTTCTTGTTTCGTTGCATTTTTGAGACAGCGGCTTGCTGTTTCGTCTTCTATTTTCGTTTCTTTGCCTGCTAAAGTTTTGCGGGCGGTTGGTTCTTCCCATATCCAAGGTAGGATATTTTTCTTTGCATGCTCTTGTCTGTTGTGGTCAGTTGATTCGGGGTGGGCCCTAGCTACCGCCGGTGGGTCCAGCGGGGATGGGGGACTATGATTCCTCGACTCCGGCTAAAAGGATGCGTTCTTCACCGGGTGATGAGCTTCCTCAGCTGGGTGGTTTGCTAGTTACAGTTAATAATTTTGTTTGTTCGATTCAATGGCCTCCTCGCGCCCCGGTGGCGCAGTGGTCTAAGCGATGGCCTCTGATCATTTGTCCGAAAGGGGTCCGGGTTCGAATCCCGGTGAGGCATGGATATTGTGTTTGTCTTACGGCACTGGCTCTCTCCCTTCCCTGGAACCAGTGACCCTAAATTAGGGACGGGAGACTGCTTATAGCCCATTGAGTTGCTCACGGTAGTCGTTAAACCTCCAATCAAAAAAAAAATAAAAAAAAGATCTCCTCAGGAATTGCTGCGTAGGGCATTTGCGAGCGGAGTGACTCGTGGTGAAATATTTCTTTCCGCGACTTCTGGGAAGCTACCCATAGTCCGTCCCATGTTATTGAAGAGATTTTTCGTTGACAATATTTCAATTCATGACTCGATTTCAGACGTTCAGTTTTTACGTTCGGGTGACTCATTGGTGCGTTCCTCGAATCTCATTTGCTTGCTGGAAATTTGTCAACTTTCTAATTTTCTTCAGGTACCTGTCAAAACTCAGGTCCTCACTAAGCTTATGACAACGAAGTTTTTAGTTCGAGATGCGGGCATTGAAGCCCCTGCTGATGAGATTGCTACGGAATTGTTGGACCGTGGTGTGAACTGTCTTCGTGTTGGTCGGTTCCGACGTTCAGTAAGTTCCTCGAGGGTCCCTACTTCTTCGGTCCTAGTGGAGGAACTGAGCTTTACTAACCGTGACACTATCTATCTGTGGTATTCCAGATGTGCGGTCAGACCCTTCTTGGATTCGCCTAGGCAATGTAAAAGTTGTCAGCGTTATGGACATCTGCTGTCGTAGTGCCGCTCGCTGTTCTCGTTGTGTTGAAGGACACGACTCTTCGTTATGCTCGGCGTCGAGCTTCCAGTGAGTATTGTGAAGGGCTCTCATCCTACTTCTGATACGAACTGCCCAATTTACCTCCAAGAAAAGCGGATCCTAGATATTATGGCTTCAAAGCATCTCAGCTATCCAGAAGCTCGGGGCCGCCCCGGTGGCGCAGTGGTCTAAGCGATGGCCTCTGATCATTCGTCCGAACGGGGTTTGGGTTCGAATCCCGGTGAGGCATGGATGCTGTGTTTGTCTTACGGCACTGGCTCTCTCCCTTCCCTGGAACCTGTGACCCTAAATTAGGGACGGCCGACTGCTTATAGCCCATTGAGTTGCTCACGGTGGTCGTTAAAAATCCAATCAAAAAAAAAAAAAAAGCTCGAGACTCTGTGCGTCAAGTCCACCAGGCCTCATATGCGGCGGCGGCGGCGACTCAGGCTCAACCTCCGTGTGCTTGCTCCTCTGTCTTCCCGCAGCTTCTAGACATCATCTCCAAACTCACCAGTAGATTGGACTCATTGACGAATCTTCTTTCACCTCCATCTTCCCTAAATGCCGGTCCCACCTCAACCGATGCACAGGTGCCACAGGCTGAAATTTTACAGAATCCTCCTACTACAGTTGCAGCGTGCCCAGCTTCGTCAATGCCTGCTGAGCAACCTCCTGACACTGACCAAAGCGCCGATGAATTCCTGCCATGCGAATAATCTGTGGTTCCGTATGTGGAGTCTGCTGCGGAATCCGTCAAACTGTCTCACTCCAGAACCTTCTCGTGTCATCTATGCGCCATGCCTTTCTCTTCTCGTCCAGCCTTGCTGTATCACCTGAAAGCTCATCGTGACGACGGTAAGTTTCTTTGTAGCCTCTGTTCCATGCAGTTCAAGACGGCATCTGGCCTAGCGGATTACTTTTCTTTTCATGAATAGTTGGTCGCTGGTCCAATGGAATGCGCAGTCCTTTCGCTCGAAAAAACCTTATTTCACCGACAGTTCTATTTTTGCTACAGCCACGATCTTGACTATCCAAGAATCCTGGCTATCTCCGGGTATCTCTTTTTCCCTCCCAGCCCGTACGGTGTATAGAATTGATCGGGGGAGGTGAAGGGGTGGCCTCCTTACTGCAATCCGGTCGGATATATCTTCCAGATTGGTGGGCATCTTCAGCTCGGATTCGAACGAACAGCTTCTTGCTACGGATATCTTCTGTGGCGACACCACGATCAGAATTATTAATTTATACATTCCCTCTCCTCCTCTCGGCGCTCTTGCTTGAACGGATCGAACAGCTGCTCACTGATTGTTATATGATGGTTGGGGAATTCAATATTCATCACCCTAGCTGGGGTTCTGCTTCTCCGAACCGGAGAGGTACTGAGTTCGTGAACTGGCTTTGCTCAGAGGATCTTTGTCTCCTAAACTCGGGGGCATCTACCTTTTGCAGGGGGTCAAGTTGCTCTGTCTTGGACCTCACCATGTGCTATCCTCAGCTGGTTCCGTACTGCTCCTGGTCAGTGGATAGTGTCCTCTACGGTAGCACCCATCATCCTGTCATTACACCATTGGCAGCAGGGATGTTTGGCTCCCCTTCCCCTCCTTGACTGGGTCTGCAGTCAGTTGCTTGGCCTTCCGTCCAGAAGATTATCCGAGGTGACTTACCTTCCACTCCTGACGGTGCCGCTCTGATCCTGGACCGGATTTCCCAGATTCTCCATGCTTCTCGTCGGCCCAGCGGTCAGCGTCGACGTTGGTCTCCCTGGTGGGACTTTGATTGTGCTCCACGGCTTCGCAAGAAACGCCGCCTCCTTCGCTATGCCAAGTCGTCCGGCTGCCTCTTCGCTTGGACGTTATATCGGCAGGAAGAACGGAATCTTCGCCACCTCCTCACACTTAAGAGACGTGTCTACTGGAATGCACAATGCAACGACACCAGGAGGCCAGGCTTCGTTTTGTCCCTCTTGCGCCGTCTGAAATCTCATGTTGGATCGAGCCCGGATCACCTGCTTCTTCGGATTGACCATTCCCTGGTTGCTGATCCGGTGGAGCAGGCTTAGGCGTTTGGTGATCTCTTTTCCACAGCCTCAGGCTGTTCGGTGCACTCCGTTTCTATTGACTATGATGACTTCCCTAGTGATGGATGCGTTACTTACAGCCGGTGAAGTTGCCATGGCTATTAATGGATCGCCCTGACGCTGTGCTCCCGGTCCTGATGGATGTACTTACAAACTGATGAGACGTATATGGAGGGGGAATTCGTCATGGTTGGTTGACCTCCTTAACCTCTTTTGGTCTGCCGGCGTTCACCCTTCATGCTCGAAGGAGTCCTGGGTGATCCCAATAAAGAAGCCTAACAAATCTGCTCTCGACTTATCATCGTACCGAATGATTACTCTCACATCGGTTTTTTCGAAGATCTTGGAGAAAGTCTTGGTCTCTCGCCTCAGACTTCATTCTGTCTCAGCAACGGATCAGCAAGCTGCAGTTCGCATTTTTGCCAGCATGTTTCACAACGGCGTGCCTTCTGCCGATCCAACGTCATCTTCTGGTGGCTCGAGCTAGCCATAATTATGTTTTTCTGGTGTCTTTGGACCTTCAGGCGGCATATGATTCGGTCTGTCATCCTGCTCTCCTGGGTAAATTGGCGTCTCTGGGTGTTCGTGGGCGTCTTCTCCGTTGACTGACTGACTACCTTGCTCGGCGCAGATTTCGCGTTCGTTGGCGGGGAACGGGGTCGTCCTCCTTTCCGCAGTGTCGAGGTGTTCATCAGGGTAGCTCCATTTCGCCTATCCTTTTTAACTTATACATTGATGATGTGGTTGATTGCTGTCATCCGAATGCGCATATGTTCTTATTTGCAGACGACATTTTTATTGTTTCCTATAGTCCGAATCGGGCGGTGGCACTTAACTATATGCAATCCACTTTGGATTCCACTGTTCAGTGGACATCATCCTGGGATTTACGTCTCTTTCCTCCTAAAAGCTTCGCGGTTGACTTCTCTTGTAAGCGCCGGTCGCCGGCCCCTCCTTTCCGGCTGGGCTCTGACTCAGTGACCCGGCAGTCCTCCATCAAGATTTTAGGGGTCTGGTTTAACTTCTCCGTGACCTGGTCTTCCCACCTCACGCACGTCAAGAAGTCAGTCTTCTGAGCCTTGTCTGCTGTTAAAGTTGTTTGTCATCGCCGGTGGGGTCTTGGCTTCCCCAACGCTCTTGCCTTTGTCGTTGCTGTGATTCGGCCTATTCTGGGATATGCGGCTCCGGTCCTGTTCGCCTCCCCCACCTATCGCTACGACGCTCTAGAAGTTCTGCTCAACCATGCACTCCGTGCAGCCATTCACCTCCCTCGTTCCACGCCTGTTGCGGTCTTGCGTGCTGAATGTGGAATCGCTAGCGTTCGTTCTCGAATCACCCTCCTGAAAGTCCGATTTTTGTACTGCCACCTGTCGATGGGTCAGCATTCGCCTATCGCTAATCTTCTTCTGGAAGAGGACGCCTTGTCATTCTACGCTTGGAGATCCCATGGCTTTCCCCTTGGAATCGTGCTCATTCGCTTCCGATAGGAGCCATTTTTCGTCAACAGCGATCTTCTTCAGGCTCTGCCGGCCCCTCCTGTTTCGTCTGCACCCTGATACTCTATTATTTACTCGGGTCTCCCTTTTCAGCAACGATATCTGCATCCGATGCTTCTCAGACATTGCTTTGGGGTGTTCTTGGCCCAGTTCTCAGCGTCACGCCACATCATTGCTACTGACGCTTCGAAGATTAGCTCCTCGGTGGCGATCGGGCATTTTTTTCCACGGAACAAATCCAACCGTTCGTTCTCCTTCTCGACTATTTCCTCAGTGTTCTCGGCTGAAGCGTGGGCCCTAATATCAGCGCTTGAATTTGCTCCCGGCCCGTGCGGCGGCCTCTTGCTGATTACGGATTGTCGGTCTGTTCTACAGGCTTTGTTGGCATTAAATCGCAAATCTCAAGACATTATCGTTCTTCTGCATGATTCTCCTCAACGCCTCCGTTCTTTCTACGAGGACATTGTTCTCGTTTGGTGCCCGGCTCATGTTGGTCTTCCAGCGAATGAGGCCGCTGACGCTGCCGCCCGACGGGGCCATGCTGAGGGCCTGGCCTTGTTTCCCCCAGTTACAGCCTCCGACGCTGCTCGGCACAGTGGTAACATGCTCATCACCGCTTCTGATTCAGCCTGGCTTTTGTCCGGGTGGGCAGAGCTGTATCCGTTCATCAGCTTCCGTCACAGATGGCCTAGCGAACACTGTTATCAAAGCTCCTCAGCAATCATAATTCAAAAATTACGCACGGACACGGCACCTTTAAACAGCTACCTCTTTCTGATTCGAAAACGTTCTTCCCCGATGTGCTTCTGTGGCTCCGGGCCTGCGACTGTTCCTCACTTCCTCCTCTCCTGCCCTGTGTACAGTGCATATCGGAGGATTTGTTTTGGAGTGACAACCCCTCATTCCTCAACCTCCGTCTCTGCTCAAATGTATTCTTTGTTGGACTTTCGGGACGCTTCCGTGGCAAAACGTAAAGTTCGGGCCTTGGAGAAATTTATTACTCTCTCAAGACGTTTCTCCGTGAGGACGCTCCATTTCTAACCTTCCTTCTCATGAGCGTGCCCCTTTGATGGACTTTTGTGCTGCTACTGTGACTTCACGTGCTGGTCGCAAGGAGGTTCTCCTCCGTGGCTGGTCGTGCATCTTCAAGAGTCTTAGTGATCGGGAGATATTTTAGCTATTTCCGCATGGCCAACTAGTTGCTGTGAGGCACAAAGCTTCGTCTATAGGCCTCATCATCTTATTAATATTAAAAAAAAAGTTAGTTCCGAAAGTGAAAAGTCGAGGTAGTGTTGGTGGTGTTTTTTAAAATTACGTTCGTTGCTCGTTTCAATAGTGCAATATATGTGAATTGAAATAAAACGACATTTTTTAGTAAAACATTAAATTCCATGTTCGTGTGTGTATGGGCGAGTTTCAGGAATTTATTTGTCAGATATTAGTGTGAAACACCTAGAGCGTTTCAAACATCAGCTAACAGGTGAGCCATTTCATTCTGCCTTTGACCTCTTAGTCGTTGCATAAGAAAATGTCGTTTTTTTTCATTAGCTGATTTTAAAATTTCGTACCGTAGTTGAAACCAAACAGTGAATTTTCTTGCGGTAATTTCATGAAAAGAAAGCTGAAGTATTTGTTTCCAACTTTGTATACACAAGCCTGCAATAATGAAAGGCCACACAAACAGTACAAGTGCAATCAGTGTTTTTTTCAGGCATACATCCAGGGGGCAAAGCCCTCCAGGAGACATTTTACGTTACTGAGCCAAATTTTAATAAATTCAGGTTATGATGAAAAAGGAAGTTTTATTTCTTTTTATGCTACAAATATTTTTCCTATTATTTTTTTTAAATATTTGTTCAAATGGTACTAGTTATAGTTTATTTTATTAAAAAGCGTATTACGACGCATGGTATTCTTCAAAATATAATAAGTAAACTAACCATACCTAATTGTCTGGGAATCGTGATTCAGGATCAACAGTGCGTTGAATGCATTTTAATGGATGAAAATTTCAAGCCTGCGGACCCCCTCCCCTTCCTTTAGCTGAAAAAAAGTTTGTTATTCCTGAAATGTCTGAAGAAGGAATAACTATATCACAGATGTATATAGAATTTTTCTTCGGGGGGGGGGGGAGAGAAAATAGGAAGTTTTTGAAATCCACCATATCGAACAAAATCAAAGTTAATGAAAATTGAAGAAAAATTAAAGCATTTTTTTCTAATGTAAGTTGATACATTTTTATTAAATTAAGGCAGTCGCATTTTAACCAAAAAACAAATAAATGACACATTTTCCCGGGGGATGGGCGCAAGGCCCTCTCTAAATGCGCCCCTGTGCTAGATATCATCATCATCATCATCATTGTCAACCATTATCAATCCACTGCTGGACGAAGGTCTCCCCAAGTTTCCTCCACAACAGTCTGTCTTGTGCCAGTCTCCTCCATGTCACTCCCGCATATTTACGAATTTCATCCACCCATCTCCCATGTGGTCTTTTTCTGGGTCTTTTCCTGTCCCTTGGAATCCAATCTAAAATTTCGGCTGTCCATCTATGGTCTGTCCTTCTGGCAGTATGTCCAGCCCATTGCCATTTCAGGGATTTAACTCTGATCATGATGTCTTCCACTCTCGTCATTTTTCGGATCCACGAGTTCCTCTTCTTATCTCTCCTGGTTATACCAAGCATGCACCTCTCCATGCTTCTTTGAGTTGTCTGCAGCCTTTGTATGTCTCTTTTAGTTAAGGTCCACGTCTCTGCACCATACGTAAGCACTGGAAGGATGCATTGATCAAACACTTTTCTTTTAAGACATAATGGCATATTGCTCTTGAAAATTATGCTGTTTCTTCCAAAAGCTCTCCAGGCAAGTTTTGTACGCCGATTAATTTCTTCATCAATGTGACCCTCACTTGATATCTGCTGTCCAAGATAAACATACGTATCTGTTATCTCCAGTTTTTCTCCATCAATCGATAAATCTTCATTTCTTGTAAAAGCATTGAACATCACTTTTGTCTTCTGAAAGTTCATTTTTAATCCCACTTCTTTACTCTGGTCAGCAAGTTCCTGGATCATACTCTGCAGCTCTGATGGGGTAGTTGCAAAAATGACTACGTCATCAGCAAAACGAAGGTGGGTTAGATAATCTCCATTAATCTTTATCCCTTTGTTTTCCCAGTTCAGTGATTGAAAGACATTTTCCAATGTGGCATTAAAGAGCTTCGGAGATATGGTGTCACCTTGTCTCACTCCCTTTCCAATTTTTATGTGTGTTGTATTTTCAAACAGCCGAATCTTTGCACTTGCATTTTCATAGATGTTATTAATAATATTAATGTATGCATCTTCAATACCGCAGGATTTCAGAGCCGTGGTAACTGCTGATGGTTTCACCGAATCAAAGGCTTTTTCATAATCGATAAAAGCCATGCACAATGGAAGTTCATATTCCCTCGCTCTTTCAATTAGTTCTCTCAGTACGTGGATATGATCTATTGTGCTGTAGCCACTCCTGAATCCAGCTTGTTCTCTCGGTTGAGCCATGTCCAGTGTTACCTTCAAGCGGTGTGAAAGAACTTTAGTGAAGATTTTATAAACCACTGATAGGAGGCTGATAGGTCTGTAGTTCCTGAGATCCTCAATGTCACCTTTTTTATGTAGCAGGATCATTGTAGCATTGTTCCAATCCTCAGGAATCTTCCCTTCATTAAGGCATCGAGTGAAAATTTGGGCGAGTACTGTTTCAATTTCTCCACTTGCTTCTTGTATGATGTCTATAGTAATTCCATCTTCTCCTGGAGCTTTCCCCCGCTTCATGTTCTTGATTGCATGTGCAACTTCTGCTGGGAGGACTGGAAGAACTCTGGTACCTTTCATGATGTCTGGAGTACATGTATCATCCCTTTCATATAATTTGGAGTAGAAATCTTTCACTCTTGTCAAAATTTTGCCTCTATTTCTTGTTATAGAACCATCTTCTTTTCTCAGAGCCATAATCTGTTTTCTTCCCTTACTGAGATGTCCCTTTGCTATCTTTAGGCTTTGGTTGCTTTCAATTGCTTTCTTCACTAGCTCACAGTTGAATTTCCTTACGTCTTCAGTGATACTTTTTCGTGCTGTCTTGCATAGCTCTATATATTCCACTTTGGAAGTCACATCTTCTTTAGTTGTCCTCATCTCTCTTCTTTTTTGCATCAACATTTTGGTTTTTCCTGATAATTTGTTTACATGCAACTTGTTCTTAGACCCAGCTAATTTTGTTGCTGTTTCCATAAGAGCTTTGGTTACTTTTCTGTTAACTTCAGAAATATCCACTTCTTCCGATGTTAGGCCTTCTAAAGCAGAGAATCTGTTCTTCAGTTCCAACTTGAAAGTATTATGGTGTTTTTTAAGGTTGGTTATGTCAATACATTTTGTTTGTCTTATGAGCTTGCCACGTTCCAGTTTAGTGTTGAGGTGCATCTTACATCTCACCAATCTATGGTCACTACCTGTGTTGAACTTGTTTAGCACACTGCAGTCTTCGATGACGAATTTTTTGTTACACATAATAAAATCAATTTCACTTGTCGTCCCAATTGGATGTCTCCATGTCCATTTCCTGTGTGGCTTTTTCTTGAAAAAGGAATTCAAGATGAAAAATCCTTCTGCCTCTGCAAACTCAACGAGAGTATTTCCACGCTGGTTTCTGTTGCCGTGACCGAATTTACCTACTGAAGTTTCATTCTGTTGCCGGTGCCCTATTTTTGCATTGAAATCTCCCATAATTATCTTCAAGTGCTGCTTACCTTTATTATTTAGATGACGAATTTCCTCATAAAATTCTTCAATTTCTTCTTCAGGATGACTTGTGGTGGGTGCATAAGTTTGAATAATCTGAGCCTGGTATCTTCTCGATAGTTGGATAACGAGTCGTGCAGCTCTGTCAGAGGAACTTTCAACTTCTACCACTTTATCCTTCAGTTTCTTGTTTATTATAAATCCAACACCACTAGTTCTGCCAGTATCTGTCCCACGATAATAGAAGAGATGTCCACTTTTCAGTTCAATGAGATCTTCTCCTTTTCTCCTTACCTCACTCAGCCCGACGATGTCCCACTTGATCCTTTGTAGTTCCTCTTCCAATTCAAGAAGCCTTGAATCAGAAGATAGGGAGCGTCCGTTGTAGGTAGCCAAGGTCAGCATCAAATGGCAGCCTAGTCCGGTCCTCCGGGGATTCTTAGCACCCTCTGCCTTCATGTCGCACTGGCCGCTGCCTTGGCCAGGTACATTCCAGCTGCCGGAGACTGAGGGCCAAGATTTAAGTTGTAGAGTCATTTTGGAGGTGTTTGGCCATAACTCACCACGCTGGCCAAGCGGGTTGGTGAGTGTGGGATAGCATTTCCTCTGATCCCGATGGTATAGTTATACCGCTATTTGCGGTCGTCAGAGCCCCTTTAGTGGGAACAGGATGCACCACGAGAAGGCGGGGTTGACATTTGTCAAGGAGAGGCTGTGATGTTACGCATCACCTGACCTTACATCCCTGGTTGTTGACTGTGCTAGATATATACTACAGTAATGACGGCTAACCTTCCGAAAGTGGCCCTCTCCGATAGATGGCGCTCTGGCTACGCACATTTCACAGTCAACCACTCTCTCAACTTAATTGATCCCATCACAGGGGCGCATACACAAGGAGTAGAGAGCAATTGGCATCCCCTTAAGCATAAGTTAACACAGGACAAGTACAAAATGTACTTGGCAGACCATATATTATGGAATATTTATTCCGACGGAATTGCTGAATTTCCTCAGAACATTGCTTTGAAGTCTTGATTCGTGCGATCAGGCAGTTCTTCCCCGGCAGATAAAGCTTTTCTGGCTTTTATTCTGCTAGGTAGACAGTTTCAGATTCATGAGGAAAACTCACTCTTCCGTCGTAATAAATATTTTACACATATGCTAGAATGTACATTCATAAAGACCCTTTTAAGGGCCACCTAAAATCCATATTATTCACTTCCTTTGCCCATTTCACAACGTTACGCAACGCTTCACGATTTAGCGATAACGTGTCGCCATCTATCGTCGTTTCAGAAACTACTTTTGACCCAGTTATCTATATATATAAATATAGTAGTTAAAATTATATATAAATATCAAATGGGAAACTTGCCCCCTCTAGGGTTCTATTTGCCCCCCCCCCCCCAGGCCAAAAAGTCCTGAAAGAAACACTGAGTGCAATCATACTGAATTATTTGTAATAATTACTGTTTGTAATTGCTGCAATCAGTAAGTATTGTGCACTACCTGTTAAATAGCTTTCACACAAGAAGTCCAAGTCCTCTGGCACAATTTCTTGTGTGTGTGTGTGTGTGTGTCTATTTCTGATGTGTATAAAGAAATCATTGCAGCTGTTGGTTTAAAAGAAGGGGCATGGTAGTCCGGAGACTGGCCCAGGCGATATGATCTCAAGCAGGTGTGCGGGAGGAGGGGGACTGCACCAATATGTATATATACACTGACGGAAAAAAATCCCAACACCAAGAAGCGGTTGTGTTAGATAAACGACAGTTGGTAGGCGGTGAGAGTACATCTGTAAGATGACGTCTATGCAAATTTCGCGCTCGGCGCATACGTGTGGCGCTAGTAGCGCCCCTCGGAACATGCAAAGCAGGTTTGCTGTAAATACGCGCTGTAACGTTCGTGAGCGTTAGTTATCGTTGAGATTCGACGTAGTGTGTTGATGTTAGTCAAGAATGCCTTTAAGAAGACGAAGAAGTCATTATCAACAGCTCACGGAGTTTGAACGAGGTCGTGTAATAGGGCTACGAGAAGGTGGATTTTCTTTCCGCAATATTGCAGAACGACTTGGCAGGAATGTAGCCACTGTGCATGATTGTTGGCAGCGGTGGTCAAGGGAAGGTACTGCCTCAAGAAGACCGGGTTCCGGCCGGCCACGTGGCATTACTGAGAGGGAAGACCGCTGTGTACGGCGTATGGCCGTGGCGCATCGTACCGCGTCTGCGGCAGCAATTCGAGCTGCAGTTACCACCACAGTGACACAACGAACTGTTACAAATCGGTTACTTGAAGGACAGCTCCGAGCCAGATGCCCTGAGCGTGCATTCCACTTACTCCAAACCACTGCCGTTTGCGACGTCAGTGATGTCAAGCTGGAGCTCATTGGAGGACGGAGTGGAGATCTGTTGTGATTTCTGATGAAAGCCGGTTCTGCCTGGGTGCCAGTGATGGCCGTGTGTTGGTTAGAAGGAGGACAGGTGAGCGCCTGCAACCAGCCTGTCTGCGGCCGAGACACACTGGACCTACACCTGGAGTTATCTGGGGTCTGGGGAGCAATTTCCTATGACAGCAGGAGCACTCTCGTGGTAATCCCACGCACCCTGACGGCACAGTTGTTTGTCGGTCTGGTGATTCAACCGGTTGTGCTGCCGTTCATGAACAGCATTCCAGGGGGTGTTTTGCAACAGGATAACGCTCGCCCGCATACCGCTGTTGTAACCCAACATGCTCTACAGAGTGTCGACAAGTTGCGGTGGCCTGCTAGATCACCAGATCTTTTACCAATCGAGCACGTATGGGACATCATTGAACGACAACTCCAGCGTCACCCCCAACTAGCATTAACCGTCCCTGTATTGACCGACCAAGTGCAACAGGAATGAAACTCCATCCCATAAACTGACATCCAGCACCTGTACGACACAATGCATGAACGTTTGCGTGCTTGCATTCAACATTCTGGCGTATACACCGGTTATTAATGTACCAGCATTTCACATTTAAAATGGCTCTTCTCGCGCTTACAACAAGCTGTGATCTTGAATTCTTAATCGATTAAATATGTTACCTATACCAATGTATTGCCGCCATTTCATTCCTTTACAACTATTTTTTTCGTGGTGTTGGGATTTTTTTCCGTTATATATCGGTGCACTCCAAAAAAAGGAAAGAAAGAAAGAAAAAGAGTACTCTGGCAGTTTCCTACATCCGGTCTGGCACTGTCAACCACTGCCAAATTATGGGGCAGGAAGAGTTAGAGAAGTGGAACTACTGCAATTTGAAATTTCAAAAATGTTGCAATACTCTGTATTGTTAGAAACACAGGATGCTACTTTGATCAGGGGTGACTCTTCTAGGGGGAGTACATCCTTCTCCCAAGTTCTCTGACTAAAATTTTGCAAAAGTCTCTTGAAAGTCACTCAATATAGCGACATAAAAAACTACTTTTTTTTACCATACTATAGAGATTGGAAAGTGACAACTGTAAGTTCTGGCAATTAGCCATAATATAAGTGCCTATAATTAAATTTTTGGCGAAATATAAATGATCATGTTTTTTTTGCAGTTTACCAGTTTTACGTGTATAAGTTTTAAAGTATTGTACACCGTCCTGGTGGTGCAGTGGTCTAAGCACTGGCTACTGATCTTTCATCCTCGATGGGTCTGGGTTGGAATCCTGATTAAGCATAGATATCGTGTTTGTCTTACAGCACTGGCTCTTTCTTTTCCCTGGAGCCAGTAGCCCTAAATTAGGGACAGGCTAATGTTTATAGCCCACTGAGTTGCTCATAATGGTCGTTACACCCCCAATAAAAAAAAATGTTGTACACAGCCCAATGCAGTTTTTTTTTACGCTTTCCAATAGTAGTTTGAAGAAGTGTATATGCTCCAGCTGTGTCCGTCTGCACGACAACTCAAGTAAATATTGTACGATTTCAATGAAGTTTTGGTATGTTGTTTGGAGCAATCTGGGCCGGAATACTATTGAAAATGGTCGAAATAGGGCCTGAAGGTCGGGACACAGGTGCAGGATTTATTTCCCGATTTTCTGCGTGACTGCTTGTGGAAAAATAAATCCATTGCTTCAAAATTTTAGTATGTTGTTCCAACCTAACATTGGGGGACAGCGATTGAATAAATAAGTTTGAAAAAAACCCCAATCCAGTCAGGCTAAAAGCAGCCAGGCCTTGAAAAAAAGTGGCCTATCACTGCCAGGCCCAGTCGAGCCTCTACTGCACCCTTGTATGTAGCTGTGAGACATGTACCCATTAATATGCAACATGTTTTCTGGAAGGTTTTGTTGCATCCTGTTTCTAATTTTTTTATTAACTTCAACTGCAAGAATGTTCTTTGCACTGCTGCATCACTAATTGGTTTAGAGAGGAGACAATGCAGTTTCCCAATTCTCTGAAGCTGTGTTCACCTGCTGCATCCATATAATAATTGGCCACATTCACCCAAAATTGATCACCATTGCTGTCCTCAGTATTGGGCCAAGACGTCAAGTTAACTTTATTCCACTGCTGTTCCAGACGTGCAATATTTCCATTGTATATAGGCACCAACAGTGGAACCAAATAATTTCAGCGAGGGTCCGGGTTCCAACTTTTCAGAGAGCAAAAACAATGAAAAAGAGAGAGAACCATAAGATATATATATATACTTGTTCATATCATCAGCACCAACAGCCGCCATTATCAATCCATTGCTGAATGATCTCTTCCACAACTTCCTGTTTTGAGCTGATCTTCTCCAAAATCACTGTAGCACGCTTTCAAATTTCATCCATGCAGTCTTCTAAATCTTTTCCTGCTCCTTGGTATCCAATAAAATATTTCAGTCATTCAACAATGGTCAGTCCATACAGCAATATAGCCAGCCTATTGCTGCTTGAGGATCTTCACTTTGATCATGTCATTAGATCTTGTCTATTATGTCATCGCTGTTATGCTATTAACTCTTGTCATTCCTCTAATCCATGTGCTCCACTGCCTAGTACTCTTCCTGATTATACTAAGAATGCACCTTCTTGTGCTTCTTTGAGTTGTCTGCATTCTCAATATGTCATTTTTTGTTACTGTCTATGTCTCTGATCCATAACTAAGAACTGGAAGTATGCATTTAGTAATAGTGAACATTTTTCTTTCAAGACGTAATGGTGAATCGCTCTTGAAAATTGTATTGTTTCTTCCAAATGCCCTTCAACTGAATTTTACACTTCTATTGATTGCTTCTTCCATGTGGCTCTCGCTTGATATCTGTTGTTCAAGGTAAGCATAGGCATTGGTTACTTCTGTATTTGTCCCATCAACTTCCAGATCTTCAGCTTTTGTAAAAGCATTTTATCTCAGTTTTGTCTTGTGTAAGTTTATTTTTTAACCCCCCTTTTCTCTTGTCTGCAAGTTCCTGAATCATGAACTCTAGCTTTGAAAGGATACTTTAAAAAATGATTGTCCACAGCAAATTGAAAATGGGTTAAATATTTTCCATTAACCTTTATCGCTTTGTCTTTCTAGTTCAGTAATTGAAAGATATTCTGCAATGTGGCATTGGAAAGCTTGTTCTTCATTAAACATCCATAGAAATGGAAGATTAATTCTAACATCCATACATTTTTGACATTATCTTCTGTTCAGTTGGTTAAAATCTTAGTCATGAATAAATGATTTTGTAAAGCAAGACATGTACATAACACACAATGCATACATCAGCATGAAATCTGGCAGTGCCATCAGTGGTCAATCCAGGCGGCATTTGATACAGTTGAGTGATATCTTCTCAAAAATATTTTTTGCTCATATGTCATCTCCACAAAAATATTTTGAACTGTGATGCACTTTCAGGAAAAATTTATCTTAAAAATATTTTAGTGTCAGAGGCATCTTGAATATTGTTTTGTTTAACTGGTGCACGTTTTCTTTTTTTCTTCATTGTTATGAATAGTTTCAGTAAAATGGTCTCTGACAGGCCTATTAATCACTGAGTCATCACTACAGGCAACTGAGGCAATGCTCGCAGGAAGGAACCCCCAAAGCATTATGGGAACATCCTTCCCCTTCTATATGCAGCCTGAGTTTGCATGCATTTTCCAGGGCTAACTCAGAATTAGGAATGGGCACCTCGGTGAGAAACTCTTGAATGTCGGGTGAATACTCATTCTCAAAACATCCATCTATCAGTAGAAATTTTTGATGCATCAGTGAAAACTTCGACTTGTATCTTTTCCATTTGCAGCAGTAATGGGCACATCGATGGGTAAAATTGCTGTTCAAAAGTGGTCACTCACCAATTCAACATCAAGTAACCAATATTTGTTAAAACGCTTGATGTATTGATGGAAATATGGGTTTCTTCAATGTATGGGCTCCTGTAATATCAAGGATAAGAACTCTGTTTTCGGCAACAAAACTTCAAACAAAACAGCAAAAAATGAACTATTTCATTACTTAGGAATATGTATTACATTCCCTTCTTTAGAAGAATGCAACAAAAAGAAATTCATGAACTTTTCACAAGAAAATATTCTTGTGCAGTTTCAAACATCGATTATCCTTTGCAAAACAATTATGCTTAATCAATGGGGTTCTTTTCCCATCCCCATCCATGTTTTTTTTTTTCTTTTTTTTTTTCCAATCCCCACTGAGATTAATCTTTGCAGTACCGGCTGGGATTCCAATAAACATATTTACAATTATGAGGAGAGGGGCATGATGTGGAAATGCTGATCATACGCTTTATGGTGAGGGATCGTGTTTTGACATATCAACTTCTTTTTTTTTTATATATATATATTTTAATTAGTGGGTTGTTTCTTCTTCTCCAGCAGTTAAAAATTTTGACCTTTGATGACTTTCCTGGTTTAATATAATCTGCAGGGTTATTAATTGGTATATACACTGATGGCCACCCAAAATGCAACACCAAGAAGGACACGAGATAGCAAAGTCAGATTTACTGGACACATAACAACAGATACAAAGATGAAACGATTGAGCTTACAGGCCCGTGCGACTTGCGAACCACGCAGACATCAATAGTTCGTGTGACCCCCATGGCTGGCAATAACGGCCACTACACGCCACGGCATCGAACAAAAGAGGCTTTGGATGTGGGTTTGGGGTATGTCGGTCCAGGCTGCTTCCACACGTTGCCATAGTTCATCAGGCGTAGCCACGGGTTGTGGTTGCCGATCAGCGACCAGACTTGTTTGATGGGCAACATATCGGGAGAACAGGCAGGCCACGGCAGGAGTGACACCTGGTGGGCAGTGAAGAATTGTTGCACGATGCGTGCCACGTGTGGGCGCGCATTGTCCTGTTGAAACGTGGCCGCTGGCAGGTCCTGTAGGTAAGGGGTTGAAACGTGGCCGCTGGCAGGTCCTGTAGGTAAGGGGTTGAAACGTGACCGCTGGCAGGTCCTGAGGTAAGGGGTTGAAACGTGGCCACTGGCAGGTCCTGTAGGTAAGGGGTTGAAACGTGGCCGCTGGCAGGTCCTGTAGGTAAGGGGTTGAAACGTGGCCACTGGCAGGTCCTGTAGGTAAGGAGTTGAAACGTGGCCGCTGGCAGGTCCTGTAGGTAAGGGGTTGAAACGTGGCCGCTGGCAGGTCCTGTAGGTAAGGGGTTGAAACGTGGCCACTAGCAGGTCCTGTAGGTAACGGGTTGAAACGTGGCCGCTGGCAGGTCCTGTAGGTAAGGGGTTGAAACGTGGCCACTGGCAGGTCCTGTAGGTAAGGGGTTGAAACGTGGCCGCTGGCAGGTCCTGTAGTCTACAGGCTCCAAAACGTCGGAGATGTAGTGGTGGCTGTTGAGTGTACCGGCGATGCGTACCAGAGGGGTGCAGGTGTCATATCCAATTGCACCCCAAATCATAATGCCAGGCGACAGACTGGTATGGCGATGCATAATGCAGGCGTCATACAGCCTCTCGCCGTGGTGCCGCCACACGCCTATCCGACCATCGTGGTGTTGCAGGCAGAAATGAGATTCGTCAGCGAAGAAAATGTCGTGCCATTCCATAGTCCAGGTGCGGCGTTCAACCGCCCACTGCTGCTGCACTCGCCGGTGGTGTGACGTCAATGGTAATTGGAGCAATGGGCGCCGTGCGAGTCGACTCCCCGTGTATAAGTCGACCCGCCGATTTTTGTGAATATCTGCAGTTTTTGTATACCTACCTATCTTGTGTATAAATTAAAAAAAAATTCTTTTCCGGGGGTGCGCTCGCATGCAGAAATGTGAACCTACTATTTATTGTTGTAGCTTGCAATGTTGCTTGTGGCAGTTTCCCGCAAAATGTGGGTTGTATTGAGGCACAATTCTGGGAAGATGATAGGGCTCACCACCCTGGTTAGAGAGTATTCAGGGGGAGGTTACACACTTTAACAATATATGAACCCACTTTTGCACATATCCCCCCCCCCAACGTTTCTCCCACTTTTTGCGAGCGAGTTTTCTGCAGTTACTTCACATTCATTGAGAGTAAAGCATTTGCTCATGCAGCAAACGAATCGTGATGCATTTACCAAACGTCGTAAGGCACATCATTATTTAAAAAAGAAAACAACAAAAAAAAACCCTTCCTGAAACATATTTGGAAAGCGTAAATAGGTCTTGATGTCAACCTGATTGTTTTTTTATCCCATAAAGAATATGCATGCCGTAAAAAATAAATGTGTAACTTTTGAAGTTTTCAATGGATTTCTTCAAAATTTAAAATGAATTTTTATTTTGATGTGTTGTAGACACTGCAAAATTTGCACGCAACTAAAAAAAATTGAAGAAAATTTGTTCTATAAAATTTTCTCCCACTACCCTGTGCAGCGTAGTTGCTGTTGGTCAAATGCTGAGCTGGACAAGTGTGTGATTGGCAGAGCGGTCGTTTATCTACTCCCGAGTTACATCCCCCTCCTCCACCGTGTTTGTGACAAAACCAAACATTACCCCATTCAGCAAAGATGCAATCCTTTTTGCTCGCTCTTAGTCTTCAGAAAAGGTTACTGTTTGTTTGATATTTAGAGCCCGGGCACACTCAATTTTATAACAAACGTAAGTAGGCTGTTAAACTAATGCACTTTTTTTACTATCGGTGGCAATGTTATTCTGATCGATCGGCCAAGTTTGAACACTTTTGTTTTCAATATGCATTGATAAAGTTACCGCTGTTCTGTAGATTGTCACGCCTCTCTTCTCCACCGTTGTTAAGCAGGGGCAGCGATCTCCTTTTGCAATAGTCTGTTCTTTTCCTCCTTCATACCCCCCATCGAGAATTGAGCACGGTCGTGACCTTCAGCACGGTGCAACTTATAAACTGCTGGCTGACGCGTTCACCTCTTTCCCCTGGGTGATTTACCAGAGGGGCAGTCAAGGCCATATCGACAGATCTAAAACGAACTTTGAGACATCCTTGCGAAATGAGTTTTTCTATTAGTGAATAAAAAAACTCCTACATATAAAATCAAGAAAATTCTTAGCAATAATTTTCTTCTGTACCAGTAACACCCAGAAAATGACTAATTATATAACTTCAAATGAACTGATGACGCAAAGGGCTAACTAAGTATGCACATTTTCATAAGGCATGAAAATTTTGGTTTAAAACCTATCAGAAATATTTTCCGTATATAGTTCGACCCCCTAATTTCGACTTAAATATTTCATTAAAAAAAGTCAACCTATACACGAGTATATACGGTATTAAGAAAGATTATAACTCTTTGATTTCAAAAATTACTGCTCCTCCAATCAAGAGGTACAGGAGATTTTCCTCAAAGTCTGCAATCCAACATTTTTTTTTCAAAACATTAATTGGAAGCAACAGTGTCTAATCTTGCAAGGTTCTTCAAGAACTTGGCTTGCTTTGTCAGCATAAGTGATGGCATCGCCAAGTTCCAAATGGGTCCTTTTTTCCCCAAGCCAGAGGACACAAGGTACTGTGAAGGACGGCATTCTCCAATCATATTTCATAGAAAAAAGACACTTTCAAGTGTTGAAAAATGTGATTTAAAAAAAATGCAAATAACTTTTGAAAGCACGGTCAGAATATGGAAATTTCTTTGAATTGTACATAAAAACAAAAGTGGTAAATAATGCCCTACAGAAGATGGCCACTGGCTGCATGAGATGTCACATCATGGTTCCTGTCAGCTGTGCACATACACCACTGGTTGATGGAAGTTGGGTTTCTGTACATTGTCTTGGGAGGGAGGAAATGGTATCGCTGAAGTGTTTCTCTGTTGCGGTATTGCACAGTGCTAACTTTGTAAAGTGAAGAATTTCTGTAAGAAAAATTATCACAATGCTAAACATATATACATGCCAGCAAGGGAGTAGCATTGAGAGGCCCTCCAACTTTAGAAAATTTAAATGCGAGGTCAAGCCTACGATGGGGCGGCAAATACAAGTGAAAGTCTTAATGCAGTCAGTACAAAGTTCAAAAAGGAAAAACCAAGAGCTTTATAAACACACACACACACACACACTCTCTCTCTCTCTCTCTCTCTCTCTCTCTCTCTCTCTCTCTCTCTCTCTCTCTCTCTCTCTGTTGTACTCACTTTTCAGATTTGGGTGTAATTCATCTTTCTGTGGAGGTACAGATACAGAAAAATGCTATAAATGTAATGAACTCATATGGCATTATTCATGTACTGGGGAAAAAGATTTGTGGTATTTAAAAGAATTTGTAATAAAAAGAGAGGATTTTATTTTCAGAAAACTTAGCATCTTGTCAAAAAGTGAGCTGGACCATTAGTCATCATTCACTATCAGCAGTGATTGAAGATTAATACATTACAAAAAAAGTTTGTCATGGGATCAATCCAGGCAACATTTGAAACCGTTGGGCAGTATCTTCACAAAAATATTTTTAGTTCATATGGTATCTTCACTTTGTGGAAGAAGCATTTTGAATATTGCGTTCAAAATGTGTTTTTGTTTTTCCAGTCATGAACTGTTTTCTCAGTAACGCAGTCTCTGACAAACAGGGTTTGCCAGGGTGGGCCCAGTTGAAAAAACCCACCAAAAACCCACCTGGGTTTTTTCAAAATTAATTCTATATTTTCTTCTGCAATATTCCAAATTTAATCCACACTCAATAAAATATTTTCTTTTTCAATTAATAACAATAGGCATAATGACTAGATTCTCTTTCTTGCCCTCTCAAAGGTGATGGTTGACGGATTTTATTATTTAGCAATACAAAACATTCCTTTCAAATCAGCTGACAAAGTAACTGATCTGAAATAAGAAAATTAAACAATAATCCTGAAAATAATAAATGATTGCATATAAATAGCTTTCCACCTATAAAGAATACCTATAAAAAGTACAACATTATCTATTCATACTGTAGGAAAAAAAATAGAAAAACAGAATTTAACATACTTAGCTTCTAACTAAAATATAATCTTTAAATAAAATTTTGTCTGAGATATTATTTGTGTGTGACATGTAAACTGCAATGGTTTTTGACTATTTACAAAGATTGCTTAAAAATTAAACAATGGTACAGATAATAAAGACGCGATATAGGCATGTTACGACAACAGTGTACAGGGATGGGATATCACACAAATTTTGAATTTCTGCCCCTTGTAATACAAATACATATACACGCTATTACCAGATTAAAAACAAATCCCCATGAAACTTTTGATTTATAACGGAAATGCATGGCACCAATTTATTATTTTATTATTAAATATTTCATACCTAATTAATAATGATTGTTCATCTTAGTTTCTTTTCAATTTTTACATCAATTATTCAGCATCACAAAATTTTGTTTTATGTCCTTGTACATGCTTTGTTGCACTTCCAAAGTACCGCATATCTACAGAGTCTGCTGGATCAAAATTTTCCAATGATGTCCCATTAATGGGTATATTTAGGAATCTGTACATACTTCTGTTGACTAATGAGGTCCTCAAGCGATTTTTGATAAGATTCATCTGGCTGAAACCACGTTCGCAGGTTGATTTTGATGCAGGTATTACACAAAGAAACAAAAACAACTGGCTTATGTAAAAAAACTTCTCCTTATGTTCAGTAATCTTTAAAAGCAGTTCATCAACTTTCAAGTTCTAGCTACTTATTTTGAAGTCGAACCATTCGTCTACCACACTTTTTTCGATATCTTTCTCATTGTTTTTATGTTAGATTACTTCTTTAAAATGATGCAAGATTAGTTTGATTTTATTGTTTCCAAAGCCACTTAAATCTCTTCCAGAGGGCCGAGTGAATGTGTCAAAAACATATGTTGAAGTGATTACAGGTTAATTAATGTCATAAAATCTTTCCAATAAATATTTTTTTGCAAAGTCTAGTCTATCATAGTATTTCGGTCAGATTTAAAGAACTTCTTCCCCTTTGCAACATTTGTCAGAACTACCTATTTGAAAGTTTCTCCATTATAGGAGATAAAAAATTGTTCATCAAATTTTCCTTTTTCTTTTTGCTTTCAAAACATCGTTGTTGACTTGACATTAAAGCAAATGCTGTTTTTGGAAAATGAGGGACAAGTCTTTAAAGATTTGAAGAAAGTCTAGGAGAAAACTGAGGGTTGCCAGGAATCGGAAATATTTTTTCTTTACTATGTCTTCTGCATTTTTGCTACCTTGTTTTTCATTAGCTTCATTTTCTAAATGGAAGACAACTGGCTTTTAGTAATGCAAAAATTGCTCTCAAAACTCCTACTAATTTAGTGCAATTTCTGAATTTTTTAAAATTTGGGCTAATAAGTTGGCTATTTTTTCCAGGTGCTTTATTTTTTACTGGAATGTTTATAAAATTTATAAATTAAAATAAGAATAGAGTAAAATGTTAATAAATATGATACTTTCTTCAGAGTATAAAGTATGCTTAACTGCAATCAGTGAGCAACACAATACACAGACAATATATGTGGTAAAAATTATTTAAATTTGGCACATAAACCAGATACTTCATCAACCATGTTGGTTGCTCTATCTGTTGCTATATCAACAATCCAAGAATTTTTCTTCAAATCTAAACCAAGAGAATCAAACTTTTTCTTAATATCAGAAAAATAGGACTCAGATGTGATGTTTTCTAATTCTAGAAGCCCCCAAAAACATTCTTCAATTTTACCACTTTTCAAATATATTGCGTAGATTATCAATTCCTCTGTTGTGCCCTTGTCTGTAGAGGTGTCTAAAATAATGCCAATGAACTGGGATTGCTTTAGTTCCTTCAATACTGACTCTGTGATAACCTCTGATATGCAAGAAAAAAAAATCCCTTCAAGTATTTCTGTTTCCACACTGGTTTTGTACATCAACCTCTAACTTTCTGGATAACATGACGAGTGATTCAATGTCAGAAAATGACTTATTGTTTTTTGCAAATATAGTAGCTCAGATTAAATAATACTTTAATATTTTCAGATTTAATATTACTTAATATTTTTTCATCCAGGATATTTTTAATGCATTTGGCCAATGGGGTGCTAACAAGAAGCTGTGATGAATTTTCAATAAAATCAACATTTTTTCTGTGCTGCACAGATTTATCATGGAATTTAAAAATTTCATGTTTGAAAGGGCCATTAAATCCCTGTGAAAACTTGCATGATGTATTGACTTTCACATATGCTTTGCAGCAAAATCCACATTTTGCATGGCCGCCCCGGTGGCGCAGTGGTCTAAGGCGCTGGCCTCTGATCGTTCGTCCGTAAGGGGTCCGGGTTCGAATCCCGGTCAGGCATGGATGTTGTGTTTGTCTTACGGCACTGGCTCTCTCCCTTCCCTGGAACCAGTGACCCTAAATTAGGGACGGGCGACTACTTATAGCCCATTGAGTTGCTCACGGTGGTCGTTAAACCTCCAATCAAAAAAAAAAAAAAAAAAAAAAAAACTTGCATGATGTATTGACTTTCACATATGCTTTGCAGCAAAATCCACATTTTGCAAGGCCATCTTCATAAACAATCCATGGGAATTATTCTATCAATTTCTCCTGAAATTTCCTGTTCTATGGGTTTTCACAATTTTTTGCATCATTTCTTTCTTTAAGTAAAACATTTTCAGAACCAGAATCAAGGTGTATCACATTGCAATCATCCGAAACACGTGGAATAGAGGATGAATCAAATGGCATTGCTACCGGACGAATTACGGTGGAAATATGTAAGTAAAGTTGATTGTTTGGAATTAAACATATTGAGATCATACACTGATTTTCAATGGTACTGCGATTTTTTAAGTTGCAGAAGCTCTTTCTCCACCAAAACCTTGTTGTTTATGTGAAGACAATTTAGTTGGTGCTCCGAGAAGAGAGCCGTAGGTACCATGTGATCGAACAGGCGGGACGTCAGCAACGCTTCCCGTGCGCGCTTCCAGATGGTTACACACACGTTTTTAGTTACACAGCGTTCTCCAGTGGGGAAAACTGATTTATTCCACCAGTAGTAAAAATGACTCAGCTTGGCCCTGAGCAACTGCTAAGCAACCGTGAATTAAGCTCTACTCTTTCGCGCGATTGAACACCGGGGTCTATCTAAAAATGGAATGCCTCTCTGCCTAGCGAGGTATGACTTCAGAGTTTAGGCGTTCGGGTTTCGGATGAGAATGTACTTGCCCTTCCTATAAATGAAGAAGCTTAAGGTGTAAAAGGCATTGAAAGCCTACAATATTATTATTATATATTTTTTGTAAGCTGCAATTTTTAAGAGGTCTAAAATCCAGAAAGTCCACTTGCCAATGGTGAGTGGGCGAGCGTAAATCCCCACCCCTGCTTAAATGGAAATACATGTGATCCATATAGCACCCATAAAAAAATATTAAATAAATCACTGCATGAGATAACCATCAGATTTGTTGAGGAACACTCACATCTGGAACTACAGCTTGTGCCTGTTCTATTTGTCAAAACATGGTCACGAAGAGTGACAAGACTAATCATGAACAGGAAAACACAAGAAAGTAAATTACAAGGAATCATACTCTGAATCTGATATTTCAGACCGTGATGCTGAAACTGATCAGAGTGCCGCCCCGGTGGCGCAGTGGTCTAAGCGATGGCCTCTGATCATTCATCCGAAAGGGGTCCGGGTTCTAATCCCGGTGAGGCATGGATGTTGTGTTTGTCTCACGACACTGGCTCTTTCCCTTCCCTGGAACCAGTTACCCTAAATTAGGGACGGGCGACTGCTTATAGCCCATTGAGTTGCTCACGGTGGTCGTTAAACCTCCAATAAAAAACAAAAAAAACTGATGAGAATAGATTGTATGAACCAAAACATGTTAAATTTCTAAAAAATCCTAATCAAAGTCAGTTAATCAAAATTTTAGGAATTTCTACAGTGAAAGCTCAAAAACTTTGCCAGCACAGAGGAGATATGCTGCCATAGAAAAAAAGTTATCCAAATATCTGGTAATGTTTCACCTTATCCCAAGTAATCAGTTTTTATGAGGATGATGAATGCAGCAGACTGTTTCCAGGAATAAAAGATTTTGTCACCATAAGAAACAACTTGGGAGAAAAAGAACAAAGACAAAAGCAGCAAGTACTTCGCAACTTAAAAGAACTGTATGAAAGATTTAAAGAATTGCATTCAGAGGCAAAAATTGGATTTTCCAAATTCTTTGAATTGCATCCAAAAGGGGTGTGCTAGTTGGAGCACCAGGCACACATTCAGTGTGTGTGTGCTGTATAGATCAGAATGTCAAGATGATGATTAATGGGGCAAAACTTAATTATACTTACAAGGAATTTCTTTCACAGATTTGTAGCATGAACAATGAAGTGTATATGCTTCATGGATGTCCACTCTGCCCTGGTCAAGATTTTGTTTTAGAATGATTGGAGCCATATGCAGAAGTCAAGGAAAGTTTACTCGGGATACTTTGAAAAAACTTCCTTACATAGCAACAGAGCAATCACATTTCCTTAAGACCAAGATAGCACTCCTAAACTCTGACGAGTGTATTACTACTTTGCGACTTTTCAGAAAACTTCACGTTCGTGGTACAAGATGAAATTCAATCATACCATTGGGTAAATATCCGAGCTACTCTTCACCTAGTTGTTTCTTATTTTAAAGCTCTTGGCAAATTATTAGGAAGTTTTTGTGTAATTAGTGATTTGATGACACACAATTCAGCATCAATACATACATTTCTACGAAAACTTTTACCCTTCGTAAAACACCATCTTCTCAATGTGAAAAGGGTAATTATTTTACAAATGGTGCTAGAAGACAATATAAAAAAAAATGTTAACCTAGTTCACCATAAGAAAGATTTCAACCCAGAAGTTGAATGGCATTTATTTGCCACTTCTCATGGTAAAGGGCCATGCAATGGAATAGGGGGTACTGTGAAGCGACTTGTAACAAGGGCATCCTTACAACTTATTGACAAACATATTTTAACACCAAAAGACATGTTCAAATACTGTACAGAAATAAATAAAAGGAATACAATTCCTTTTTGTATTGCAAAAAGAGATTAATGAAGAAAATGTCATACTTGCAGATAGGCATGCTTCTGCTTTAAAAATAGCAAACATTATAATTCATCATTGCTTTATTCAAATGGAGAACAATAGATTAAGAATTCAACTTGTGTCAAGCAGCAAGAAATATGAAGTTGTTAACATATCTAAAGATTTTGTAAATACAGAGAACTTGCTGAGGAATCCAAAAAAATTGGTGATTACGTTGCATGTGTGTATGAATCAAAATGGTGGCTTCGCATTATCAAAAATTTTTCTGAAGAACACAGAAATTTCAAAATTCAATTTTTTCATCCAGAAGTGCCAGGAACATCATTTTCTTTGTCAACTAATGACCAAGCATAGGTTCCACAGGCCAAGATTTTAAAAGTCCTCACACCACTGCAATTAACCACTGCAACAACATTATCCCGAAACTGTATTTCTCTTTGATGCAATTGCTAGTAGGCCATTTAAAACACATCTGAGAGAATGTTCTAATTTGCTGTCCCATAATTGTATTTTTCATATTAACTTTGTACTATGCTGTATAAACAGGTGAACTGCTTCTATGGTGAGCAATATACATTTTTATAGACTTAAATGGGTCAATTTGTATTATCTTTATTTTGGAAACTATTGTGAAACAGAAAACAAAGCTTTGAAAATATTTAGATATGCAATAGAAGATAGTCCTCAGAAAAACTAAGGTGTTTATCTGCTACCCCTTTTGATTTGTTTCCGCAAAATGGAAATTTTGGCAATGTTGCAGTTATAAAATATTTTCTGATTAAAAAGGGAAACATAACACAAGTTGAAATATGCTTTAACATTCTTAGGAACATATGAGGATTGCCTGAAAAAAAAATATTCACTTTGTGTTTAAGTACCCTTCTGGTATAAAAATGCTGCCAAAAAGTGGCGGCCGCCCCGGTGGCGCAGTGGTCTAAGGCGCTGGCCTGTAATCATTCGTCCGTAAGGGGTCCGGGTTCGAATCCCGGTGAGGCATGGATGTTGTGTTTGTCTTACGGCACTGGCTCTCTCCCTTCCCTGGAACCAGTGACCCTAAATTAGGGACGGGCGACTGCTTATAGCCCATTGAGTTGCTCACGGTGGTCGTTAAACCTCCAATCAAAAAAAAAAAAAAAAAAAAAAAAAAAAAGTGGCGAAATTGGCACCGCGACCTTGAACGTTGACCTCTATAACCAGACGAATTATTATGCTATGGAAATTAGGTTATTACATATGAATGTACAGGTTGTTACCTCTATTTAGGTACCCATTAAGAGTCATTATCTCCAGAATTACTCAATTTGTGTTAATTAACGATAACCCTTATATTAGCTCCTTTTGGTGAGGTTTGAGGACCCATATCTCCAAAGGGGTTGGGAAAATAAATCCCAAACTTTGTTTTCAGGGTACTTTTATGTTATACTGTGGCGTATAAAAAAATGAAGAAGAAAAAAAGAAACCCACAACTAAAAGTACCTGGTGAATTCATATGAAATTACCCAGAAGAGGATATACCACAACAAACAGAAGCACACTAAACCACCTAACGACCGAACTGTAATCTACAAAAACTGCACACGTAAAGGCAAAGTGTTCCGTAAGGTAAATCCTATACAGCGTTAAAAAAATTTTTTTTAATTTAACATTTAGAAGCAGCAATTTTTTTTTATTGAAGGTCTAACGACCACTTTGAGCAAGTTGATCGGCTATAAGCAGTCGCCTGTCCCTAATTTAGGGCCACTGGTTCCAGGAAAGGGAGAGAGCCAGGGCTGTTAGACAAACACAACATCCATACCCCATCGGGATTCGAACCTGGACATTTCATGGACGAATGGTCGTAAGCCAGCGCTTAGACCGTTATGCCAACGGGGTGGCGACATGGAGATTAGGAGAAAAAAAATGTAACATTTGTGTTCCTAACAGCGAAATTTTGCTTAGTTTTCAGCACGAAATACGCACAAAATGCTTTCGTATTAAGTATTGTCTGACTGAAAAAGGATTTTTCGGTCGGGCTTTTAGACGCACAGATATTGCTGCAAATGCTGTACACGGAAATGTGAACTTACGCCCTATAGTGGCACATTTGTTCGTTAAGAAAAAATTATAATTATGTGCAAAACATTTTGTACCAGAAACGCTCTTCTGCAGTAAAAGAAGTTTTCAAATCGGACTCTTAGAAGCAGGGATATGGTCAAAAATAAGATATATATCTACACCCCCTTGCACTGTTTTAAGCAGAAGGTATTCATTCTCAAAAAGTTTTCTCTGGTGCGCGATATCTGATTAAAAAAAAAAAGTTTTCAGAAGTGCAGATATTGCTGCAAAAATACATCAGAACCAGAAATAAAAGCTAATGCCGCCTAATGGCAAAACTGTTTGTTATTAAAAATTATATTCGGAACACTTTCCTCCACGAGCTTTGTGGTGTAAGAAGAAATTTTCCAATCGGATTTTTAAAAGCAGGGAGGGATATCTGGGAAATGGCGATTTAACTTTAAGACCGTAGCGGGAAAAATGTGCATCACTTAAAAAAAAAAAAAAGGAAAGCGGTACCCAAAATAGTCTTTGTTATAAATGGTATCGAATGGAAGAAAGAATTTTTCGATCAGATATTTAGAAGCAACTATGGAGTAAAACATTTTTTTGAATTTGATAACATCGGCATCTGTTGCACCATTTAACAGCAAAGTTGTGCATTGTAAAAACCACGGAAAGCAAGGAACATCATTTTCACATTTCAAGCGTCCAATGTATATATATAAAAAAAAGAACTTTTAAAATTGGACTAATAATTGTAAAAATATGGTGTCCACAGACGGACGAAGTGATACTTTTAGTCAGGCATGGATGTTGTGTTTGTCTTACGGCACTGGCTCTCTCCCTTCCCTGGAACCAGTGACCCTAAATTAGGGACGGGCGACTGCTTATAGCCCATTGAGTTGCTCACGGTGGTTGTTAAACCTCCAATCAAAAAAAAAAAAATTATAGGTAGGACACACTCAGCCCCTGTTCCAACCAATAACGCTTCAGAAAATTTGGAAATACCACGTGATTTGAGGAATTATTTTTCGCTGTTTTTTAAAGGTAGTGCAATTCGTAACATAATTTCCACTACAAGCTACAGTTGTATCCCTACTTCCAATCATTACGCCGTACATTGGTGAAGTATCTTTCGCCGATAAATCAAATTTAGCATGTTCAAGTTTGATATCTTTGAAAAATAAATTAATGGGGGAAAATGAATGCTCTTTCTCTTTTCTGAATCTACATCTCAGAGGAGTTATCAAAGAATCCAAACACACAGTGCACAGATTGATGGAAAATAATGTTCTTCCGCCAAATTACATCAACGTCGTAGATCTAATGTGTTCATTAATAACATCAACGTCGTAGTTCTAATGTGCAATTAAGTTTTTACCATAGAAAGCAAGACTGCAGATGCAGTGTGTAGTTTTGTTTTTCTTTGATTTAAATTGATAATTTCTCTGTTCTGCCTTTGTTTTTATATTTTGTTTGTTGGGGATTCCAATTTCTAGGGAGTGGTAACTTGACCCTCGCTGTGGGCACCCGTGTCTAGACTATACCAGCTAATACCAAACCATTCCTTGAGATGATTTACCCATCCAACCCTTTGCATGAAAGTCCACATGGCTAAATTCAATGACAAATTCCAGTGCTTTTCCTCGGATTAGTGTTCACACACTGGCTTACTCCAGGAATGGATATCTTACATGAACGGCAGTGAGTCGAGGTCTTAAATATTGTTCCTGCCATATCCTCTGCCTTTCTGGTTAAGTAACCAGCTTTTGCACTTGGTGTTCATTAATTTCATAATATTCAAAGAAAAATCTATAGTGTTGATCAAGTGATGGGATATTTTTCAGCAACAGTATTCTTTTCCACTCCAGAATCTACGATTTTTTTCTTTAAGAGAATTACTTTCTCTTTCAACTCATTTCAAAAATAGAGAAAAATATGAGTGACATATCTGAAAATTGTATTAGTTTCTGTATACAAAATGTAAGAACCCGAATTCCAACATTTTTCTGGAATTGTTAACATTGTTCTAAATGGTCGAATGTTCCTTGGAAATACTTTATTCTTTTCATAATCAATAGTTCGTTAAATGAATTTCATTGTATTAAAATTAAAAATGCATTATCCCTATGGGATTTTTTACCTCATTTTCGTTAAAACAGAATTTACATTGTATCGTATTTCGCTGTAATGAGGATTGCCTGTAATACATGGTCTGTTTTCATTTTACATGTGCACAATCTTGAATTAATTAGGTTCCAATGTGAAATATATTGGAAAATTCATATCTAAATATTTTTATTTTCAGATATCAAAAGTTGACCTAGAATGTGAATTCATGCTGAAGAAAAGTTGATGACAGTGTGATAAGCTAAGACAGGAGTCTGCAGCACACAATGCCTGATCTCTTTCATGGAAATTTTCCAGAAATAACATTTCAAATAACACACCATTTCAATACTTCGGAGACCTTAAAATCTGTGTGAATACGTTTTGAGACATCCGCCCTGAAGAAATGTCTCCCAAGAAACTCACACATTCTGAAAGTACTCATACATTGAAGGAATGCAAAATATGCCCCAAGAAACTATCAAAAAATAGTCTTTCTACTCATTTGCTCACCCACAGTGGTGAAAAACCACATGAGTGCGATGTCTGCAATAAGAAATTTGCAAGAAAAGATGATCTTAAAGTGCATCTGCTCTGCCACATATGTGAAAAACCACAAGAGCGTACAGTGTGCCATAAGAAATTTAAAAGAAAAACCAGTTTTTCAACTCATTTAATCACTCGCACATGTGAAAACTCACTAGAGTGCGGGGTCTGCCATAAGAAATTTTCAGATACAAATGTACTTAACAGGCATCTACTCATCCACACAGGTGAAAAACCACATGAGTGTGAGGTCTGCCATAACAAATTTTCAAATATAGGGATACTTAAAAGGCATCTACTCATCCACACAGGTGAAAAACCACATGAGTGTGATGTCTGCCATAAGAAATTTACAAGGACGAATCATCTTAAAAGTCATATGTTCCTTCACGCAGGTGAAAAACCACATGAGTGTGAAGCCTGCCATAAGAAATTTGCAGAGAAAGGTAGCCTTAAGCAGCATCTGTTTCTTCACACAGGTGAAAAGCCACACAAGTGTGAAATCTGCCAAATGAAATTTACACGGAAAGATTCTCTTAAAAAGCATCTACTCATTCACACAGGTGAAAGACCACATGAGTGTGAAAACTGCCATAAGAAATTTGCTCGGAAAAGTCATCTCAAAAATCATCTGCTCATTCACACTGGTGAAAAACCTCATGAGTGTGAAGCCTGCCATAAGAAATTTAAACAGAAATTTGATCTTAAAAACCATCTGCTCATTCACACAGGTGAGAAACCACACAAGTGTGATGTCTGCTATAAGAAATTTGCACGGAAATCTCATCTTAAAAGGCATCTGCTCAGTCACACAGGTGAAAAATCCCACGAGTGTGAAGCCTGCCGTAAGAAATTTGCAGGGAAACGTCATCTTAAAAATCATCTGTTTGTTCTCACAGGTAAAAAACAACATGAGTGTGAGGGCTGCCATAAGAAATTTACTGACAGTACATCTCTGAAAAAGCATCTGTACCTTCACACAGGTGAAAAACCACACAAGTGTCAGGTCTGCTTTAAACAATTTGCACGGAAATTTGCCCTTGAAATTCATCTGCTCAATCACACAGGAGAAAAACCACATGAGTGTGAACTCTGCGATAAAAAATTTGCACAGAGATGTGATCTTAAAAAGCATCTACTCAGTCACACAGGTGAAAAACCACATGAGTGTGCCATCTGCCTAAAGAAATTTGCGTATAAGTGTAATCTTAAAATGCATCTGCTCAGTCACACAAAAGAAAACCCAAACAAGTGTGAAGTGTGCTGTAGGAAATTTGCTCAGAAATGTCAGCTTTCAGCTCACTTATTAACCCACACAGTTGAGAATTCGTCAGTGTGAGGCATGCCACAAAAAATTCTCGGTGAAAAGTAATCTTTCAGGGCGTTTATTTGTGCACCCCCAGTGAAAAAATAAATGACTGTGAAGAGTACATTTAAGCAATTAAAAAAAAAAAGAATCTAAGGTAATTTACTGTTGATTTCCTTGCTCATTCAGGAGATATCTGCCATCTCATAGTACAGGCAAATGATCTTCCATAATGGAAATGCAATTTTTTAATTTCTTTTGCTGTGGGTCCTTTTGGGTCTTTATGATAAAGATAGCATAGAACAATGCATTTCATCACTAAGACATTCCAGCTGGTACTGATTAACTAATGCCCTGTTTGTCTTGATGTTGTCAGAATTTAAATTATGTGATGCAAATCTGTTGTTCATTAAATTCTTTTGTCTTCCACCACAATGCTCTTCCATTTTGTGCAATTAATTGTACTGTCATATGAACTTTAACATTTTTTTTTCCTTCTATGGCCTTGTGGCTTTTTGTGTTGTGTTGGAGATTGCACAGAAAAATGATTTTTATCACTAAGACATTCCAGCTGGTACTGATTAACTGATGCCCTGTTTGTCATGAGGTTGTCAAAGTTTAAATTCTGTGTTGCAAAACTGTTGTTCATTAAATTCTGCTCTCTAAGTCTGTTTTCCACCATTATGCTCTTGCATATTGAACAGTTTATTGTGCTGTTATAAAAGTTTTAAATAAAATCTTTATCCATGCCTAAATAAGTATTTTTTTTTTTCTTCTAGAATCAGTTTCTACAGAATACTACTTCACACTTGTTGCTTTTAAGGTTTTCAGGAACTTTATTATGTGAATCTTTTGATAAGATATTAAGAAATTTGCCTCGTTCTTTTTGGTGTGAATGTATGTGACCAGTGAAACAATTTTTTTTTTATTTAATTCATGGGCTTTGGTTGGGTTTCAGACCAAAAAAGATGTCACCATAGAGAAACGGTACCACTTAGAAAAGGTTTTCTTTGCTGTGTGTATGGTTGAGAGGTTACAAAACAGTTGTGAAAATCAGTCGATGACCACATTACGCAGATTAAACGGAGTTTTCGATGCAACGTTTGCAGGACATATTTATCGGAAAGAATGCCACTTATGCCAAAGGCGGGCTCGTAATTTGTGACTGAGTGAGGAAAAATAGATTCTAGGGACTGCTGTCTACTTGTATGTGTGGAGTGAGGCAGCGATGAAATGTATCTCGAGATTTTCTGTGTGCTGGATTAATCAGAAGAGAAGGAATCTGTTGTTTTCCGGGACCCACAAAGGAAAAGGGTCCAGCTGCATGTTGTGCTCAAGGAGACACGCATTGAAGAAGTCTGAAAAACACGGTAGATTGCAGAGATTGTTTGACACACGGGGAATTAAACAACTTTCCCGCTGTAAAGTCCATGAAAGAGCATCCTTTTAAAGCTGGGGAAAAGTGATCGAACAGATGACTGCTGAGATCATTAACTGTAGCTGGCTCCAATCAGAAATTGCAAATGTTTGTTTGTGTGTGTGAAGACAATATGCTGCAGTCCCTTTCTCAGAAGAACAGTGCACTGTGTAGAGTCGGCTACTGAAAGAGATACTTGTTACTTGTACCAATGGGGGGGGGGGGTTTACTAAATTGACCCAGCACCACGACCTAAGGTCCATTGTGCATCCCCAGCCCTATTCTTGAAAAAGACCAGATGCACGAGCAAAAGCAAGAATGCTCTTGACCGGTACTAAAGGGAGATCCCCACAGACAGAAGACAACATGATATATGTGCTGTAAATGTATTGAACCACAGACAGAAGAAAACAACATGATATATGTATTGTAAATGAACCACAGACGGAAGACAACAACATGATATATGTGCTGTAAATGAACCACAAACGGAAGACAACAACATGATATATGTGCTGTAAATGAACCACAGACGGAAAACAAAAACATGATATATGCGCTGTAAATGAACCAAAGACGGAAGACAACATGATATATGTGCTGTAAATGAACCACAGACCGAAGACAGCAACACGATATATGTGCTGTAAATGTATTGAACCACAGACGGAAGACAACATGATATATGTGCTGTAAATGAACCACAGACGGAAGACAACATGATATATGTGCTGCAAATGAACCACAGACGGAAGACAACAACATGATATATGTGCTGTAAATGAACCACAGACGGAAAACAACAATATGATATATGTGTTGTAAATGAAACACAGATGGAAGCTAACAACATGATATATGTGCTGTAAATGAACCACAGACGGAAGACAACATGATATATGTGCTGTAAATGTATTGAACCACAGACGGAAGAAAACATGATATATGTATTATAAATGAACCACAGACGGAAGGCAACAGCATGATGTATCTGCTGTAAATGAACCACAGACGGAAGACAACATGATATATGTGCTGTAAATGAACCACAGACGGAAGACAACATGATATATGTGCTGCAAATGAACCACAGACGGAAGACAACATGATATATGTGCTGTAAATGAACCACAGACGGAAGACAACATGATATATGTGCTGCAAATGAACCACAGACGGAAGACTAAAACATGATATGTCTGCTGTAAATGAACCACAGATAGAAGACAACATGATATATGTTCTGTAAATGAACCACAGACGGAAGACAATAACATAATATATGTGCTGTAAATGTATTGAACCACATACAGAAGACAACAACATGAAGTATGTGCTGTAAATGTATTGAACCACAGACGGAAGACAACAACACGATATACGTGCTGTTAATGTATTGAACCACAGGTGGAAGACCACAACATGATATATGTGTTGTAAATGAACCACAGACGGAAGCCAATAACATGATATATGTACTGTAAATGAACCACAGACGGAAGACAACATGATATGTGCTGTAAATGTATTGAACCATAGACGGAAGACAATAACATAATATATGTGCTGTAAGAAGAGCACAGCACAGTGTCGGAGTGCAACAACAAATGGCATGTGAAGGAACACAAGACTGTGAAGGAACCAATAGAAGAAAAGTTTTTTTTGTTGGTTGACCAAACAATGCGAAAGGTTACTCATGAAATGAATATATATATATGTATGAGTAGCAACAGAATTTAACACAAGCCACAACAAACTAGATTGGGAGGCTGTTTTCGTATCTGATTTGCATACAAATTATACAAAAAAGTGTTTCAACATACATAATCAATTCATACCTACAATAAAATAAAGTTCTTACAATTATTTATATGCTACGTACTGCAATGCAAAAGGACCCTCAAGTGAAAACTAAAAATTGCAATTCCTAAGCACAAGATTTAAACTAGAAACATTATGCTAAACAAACTTCCTCAAATACTAAGACAATTATAACCAAAAATTTAGTCTAAATTCACAAACTAGTGATAAATATGATATACTGTGTGTGCCCTTAATGTTTAAGAACTAAATACACAAGGGTTGGAAAAATATAAAACAACTAACATATCAAAATAAAATAAGGCTCCTCTTGATAAAGATACAGAAAAAAATATTGAAAAACATAAACTGAGATATAAATACACAAACTGCAGCAGGAACACAGATAGCCTTTAGCTACACCTAAAAAAAAATTTAAAAACAAGGCTGTGAAAGTATTACTTGACTTACCTCCCAGCATTTTACCTCACTTTTCTAATAATCTATCGGCAAAATTTCAGATGTGTCTAAAAAACTGTCATTAATGACAACACAACTGATCCAGTTTTATGTTGCGATACTTTACATGTTTTTGGTGGTATTAAAATGTCTACTTTATGTTACAGGCGTTTTTCGTCGTAAGACTTAAATATGAGCAACTGTATTCCCAAGAAAATGGTAACAGCCACGATGAAGTCACTGAAATGGACTTGTGGAGTCAAAACATATTTTATGAAGTCGTATACCTTGTGAATAATAAATATGTAATGGTGAGAAATTGTGTTGTAGTAGTAACTGTGATAGAAATGTTTTTTTTTTTTATAACGTTACTCCCCTAACAAAGTCATCCCTTATAATGCTTCATCAAAAATAAGTGATAGTAATAAATTACATATTATTTGCATCTTTAAGGACATTAAGTACCAACAAAGTGCGCATATTTACGTGCAAGTCATAATGACTAATCAATCAGAAATGCCAAACACTTATCTAAAAGCTCTTGGCTACCTTCTTGCTATATACTTCATGCACGTCAATAATAAATAACTTTTAGAAACAGGAAAAGTTTTGTGAAAGGGCTCTCATATGATGAAACTGATTTTTTATGGCATTCTAAATAAGATAACCTTTTAATATTTCATTAAAAATGAGTGGAAGTGAAATAAAATGTTGCTTAGTAAAAATTTCTTTTATGGGAATTTCTACTAGGGAAATTTTTATTTTAATTACAAATTTTTTGAGAAAACTCTTCTCCTTCAGGCTGTCTTTTGTTGTCACATTTTGCCGTTACTAGGTTTCTCCGAAAATTTACAATTAAACTAAATTTTCCAGTAGAAATTCCCATAATGGAAGTTTTGATTAATTGAATTAAGAAACTAGGAAGCCAATTTTCAACAAGAGCTTTATTCAAAAAAAAAAAAAAAAAAAAAAAAAAAACATGTGCCAAACACAATTCTGTTGTGAATCTCAATGAGATCTACCTGTTTTTCACCAAATATTAACATTAGTATTTTGGCAAACTGCAACAAAATGTTCTCTTCAGGAACAATTTTTTTCTGGAAAAGCTCCTAAATTCATCTACCCCAGCCTCATGTTGGCATAATCTGACCCTGAGTACAGTAACTTACAATATTCTTAGGAACTGAAGCAGTGAATTTTGTCATGCTGCTAATAAGCCTTAGTAATAAAATTGCATATAGTATTCTCAAAAATAAAAAAAATGAAGATTAGTGCTCCATCTGTTAACTTGCACTGCGAAGAAAGAAATCTCATCGATGAGATTTTTGGCCAACAAATTTTTCATATAAGGGTCATATTTGTTGAATTAACTACTGACGAGTGTGAAGAAATGTTGACATTATGGAACAGAATTTTTTACATAAAATTGCTTTTTTATGCCCTGCGCTGACGCAGTTAGGCTTAATTTTTTATTATTAAGAAGTAATATTAAAAATGAAATGACTTTTAAAATAACATTTGATGGAAAAAAAAGATGTGCCTAACAGAAGTTGTGAAACTTAATGAGGTCTGCTTATTTTTCACCAAATATTAGCATTGGTATTTTGGCAAACTACAACAAAATGTTCTCTTAAAAGCAAACTACAACGAGTGAACAGAAATTTTGAGATATCTACATAGTAACATGTAAGCCCACTTTTTGCCCAAATAAGAGTAGTCACGTGACACAGTATTAAGTCCACTAGTTCATAAAAGCATTCCACAGGTATTTCTCATGCTTGCTTTTAGCTGAGTGTTGAAAAGTTGACGGAGATGCATAAATGTTTCTGGGCTGACAAGTACCTATTTTTTGGAATTGTTTCATTTCTTAGATAAGAAAGATACACAAGATTTTTTCTCAAAAGAGGGAAAAACAGTCATGTTTTTGTTTTTTGAAAAAAAAAAATTCGAGGAGGAAAAAGTTAAGTGTATTTACCAAAACTACAACTGACAAACATAAAAAAATGTGTACCGGTATGCATTTTTTGAAAGTGAATGTCGGTATATGTACTTTTTTTACATTCATTCAAAATTTTTATATATCGCTGATCTACCTGCATACTACATTCCAAAACTTCCTAAAACAAGAGGAACTTCCATTGCCATCCCAGTGGCACAGTAGTACCGGGTTCTGACCATTCATCAGAGTCCCAAATCCAGTGAGGCATGGTTGTTGTGTTTATCTAACTGCACCAACCCTTTCCTTCATTTAGTGCTTATAGCCCGTCGAGCTGCTCACGGTGGCCATTAAACAACGACAACAACAAAAGATTTGCCTTATCGATTATTAACTATGTAATGTATGTAGAAAATGTTGAAAACTGTATTAGATATGTATCAAACATTGGGATCACACCAAGACTCAAGAAAAACACGGGAAGAAGTGGCATTTGTCCAACCTGTGAAAATGTGCAGAAAACAAGGTTTTTTTCATTACGAAATATGCGATTCATGAGGCAACCTTAAGGGTTGTCTTATGCTGTAAACATGCTTTTGATTAAATATACACAATATCTAAGGTATTGTTTACCTGATATTATCAAAGTATTTCGCACGTTGTTGCTCTGTGAGGCACGTGCTCCCGGTCCGAGAGGTCTTTTATGTTACGGGTTTTTGGTTAGACTGAATTTTTTTTTCCATCTGCAGAACAGGGAGTTTGGATACTCTTATGTGTGCCTCCTGGTGCAAATATTTATAGCATTTTAAAAGTGGACTTCAAGTTGGTGCAGCTGACATGAGAAACTAAAAAACATTTTCAGATTAACGATGGGAACTAGTGTGGAAATTTGTACATTGTTTAAAAGAAAGCTAGAAATAGAGAGAGAGTCCAGAACTATTTTCAATAGCTTACACAGAATTTTAATTTCAGTTTCACTGCCACCTGAATGTCTTTTAGTATTTCGAGGAATTTTGAGCAATGATATATTGCAATTCATCTCATTCATTACTGTAGCTTTGACTAGCAACATGAGGTGAATGGCTGAACCGAAATTATGTTCAATACTGCATAATTTTTTGGTTCAATCGAGCCCAGTTAAGATTGTCAAACCATTCTAGTTTCCCAAGAGAGCTGTGGAAAAATTTTAATCTTTCAAACCTTTATGGGAATGCGTGATTTGACGACTACCTTAAATGAACCAGACATGTATGTGGAAATGTATCTTGGTTTGGTTCAAGGTTGTACCAAAGCTGGAAATGGAAGCACGAAAATGTGGTTCAACCTTTAACCATAAGTTGGTTCAGATGGAATCACCAACTTATGGTTCACCCTTTCACCATTAGTTGGTTCAATGAAAGCACCAAAATATGGTTCGCCATCTTTTGGTGCACGCGGTAGCTCCAAATTCTGGTTTACTGTTTAACCATTTTTGGGTTGCAGCTAAATTTTAACCCTCGATCTTTTGGTTCAACCAAGCACCAAATTTTTAACAGTGTAGCATACAACTGTTCCTTCAATTAAACGCCACAGGAAGAAGTCCAAAGATGTTAAGTACCGTGACCGCAGAGGCCGTACCGCCATAACCAATTGTGTCTGAACGTTTCAGCCAGGAAACTCCGTGCGTTGGCTTCCATGTCAGGTGGTGCACCATCATGTTGGCACCACATGCGCAGCAGATCTCTGAGGGGAAGATCAGCCAGAAAGTCAGACCGCTGACCTGTGAAAGTCCCATCATAGAAAATGGGTCCAACTAGTGTGTTTCGCCAAATACCGCACCAAACGTTAGTTGCCCAACGTCGTTAGTGTTGAGCAGCTCGTCCCATAGATAGGTTGCTCAGAGCCCAGTAATGGGTGTTTAGCCGATTGACTATTCCGTCCCGTGTAAAACGGGACTCGTCTGTTTACAAGATATCGGTCAAGAAGTTCGGATTAACCTCCAACGTGTTATGTACAAAGTTGCAGAAATCGAAACGCCTTCTTTGGTCTCCATCCATCAAACCTTGCACTAGCTGAACGTGGTACTGGTGAGCTCCATGCTCGTTCAGGATTTGCCAAACACGCTGTGCTGTTAATCCGCATGCTTCGGCGACTGCTGTGGTACTAATGTTGGGATTGGCAGGGACATATCTCATGATGCACTGTAACATCCGAACCCATACAGGTCTACCCGATCGAGGCCGTGCGTGTATGCTTCCGATCTCTCGGAGGCGGCGAACACAGTTATTAATAGTGGCTGCAGTTGGATGTTGACCAGTCGGAAAACGCTCGGCATACCGTCTTGCAGCTTCGTGGGCATTGCGATGACATTCGCCATAAAGCACAACCATTTCACAGTACTCGGCGTTCGAGTAGCTCGCCATCAGTGTTTGCAACGTGTACGTTGACTGACGTTGAAATCCCAGACTCGGTGTTTTATCTCACCGACTGGCTTCACGTCACTATCAATATTTACATACGCATTTGAATCGTTCTCCATCGTGGGCAGGGCTGTAGTAGAGGGTATACGCCGTATACCATTTTTTTTTTTTTTGACAGAATAGCGTATACCTTTAAAAGTTGTTCTATTTAATACTTTTGTTTAATACTGATATTACTATAAAATAAATTTATACTTTATACCACGTATTTATGATTTTCGAAGAAACTGGCATTTTTAAATAACGGTCGGGAAAAAAACCCGAACGGTGGAAGAGATTTTTCAGAGCTTTCACACGAACGGTGACTTTCTGCAGTCCAAGGGACAAAACCAGTTTGCTCTCTCTCTCTGGCAGGAAAGAGAAATGTATACAAAACTGCTCTGCTAATCGATGGGGGAATGCTAGTACAATGGGAAAGAGCCATCACCCCCTAATAGCTTAGCAGGCCCGCGCACCGGTTCGTGACGTCACTAGAGTAGTCCGTAACCGCGGAGAGGGAGCATTACGGCGATGTGCGAAACGAACGCGTCTTTACGTACACCAACTAACCAGGTCGTGCGTTCTTTTAGAGTTTCACTGCATTTAAATAAGAACTTCTGTGTTAGTGTTTAAATAACTGCAGAGTTAACACATTTGTTTTATAATCTTTTAAAATACAGAAGAAAAAGAAATTACAGCGTAAAATTTAGCGTAGCAATAATTTCGACTTGAAGGATAAGCAAGACAGATTCGTCAACTTAATGCAAGCATCGCTGTCATTTCACTGGAAGTGATAAACCATTCCTATAATCGAAATTATAAACTGTTGTAGTTTCACTTGAAGTTATAGTGTCTTTATAGTTAACCGAATGATTCCTGTACTTGTGAACAAATCGTTCTTGTACTTGAAAGATTAGTTTGAGGGTCCATTACGAAGTATCGCCGTCGTTTCAAAAGATGTCAATTGACTAATTTAAGGAATCAGATTTTTCATTCATTGCAAACTTATGACTGAAAATTTTAGTAATGAAATAATTCCTTTAGTGGAAATGTATTTTCACATCAGACAGTAACGAGCAATTTATGTGCAATCCGTGATCACTAATATATAAAAAAGGTCAAGAAAAACTGAATTTTTTTCTGTTTTTTTTAAATTATTACCAAAGGCTCAATAAAAAACTTTTTAACATACATACAGTGAATTGCTGCTTGATCCACTGATTGCATGAAATAAATTAAGATTTCAAGTTTCTCATGGATTTCAAGTTTCTCATGTTTGTTACATTATTAATGCAATTGCTACATTATTAAACGTACAATAATGACATAACAAGTTTTCCTAATTTTAGTACCATCTAGTTACGTGTTTGGACAACTTCATTTTGATAAGCAAATATAAAGTTTGTAATTTTTGTCTTCTAGAGCACTATTTCAAAAAAGTTACCTTGTCAAAGTTCAACACATCTGTATTAAGTATATTAGTAGCATTAAGCAAAACTATTTGGATCCACAATATAAGCATTTCTTTTTATCTGGAAAAATACAAGTAACTTATTGGCAGAAATTTCCTGAAATTTGATTTTCAAGAAGTATTCAGGAATACTGCCAATGTACAAAGAATTATGGTTGTGTAGTTCTTTGGGTATCACAAACACAATTTAATTATGTGTCCGTTAGCTGTTCCTTGAAGAATTTCAAAGACACATTTCTAAGAAAATCTGAAATTTGTTCCAATAATTTCTTAAAGTATTTTTACAGATATTTATTATATTTTTTGAGAACCTGACAAATGCACATGCAGTTATTGTACTGAATAAATCTAAGAGATTGTTTTGGTACTATAGGATGTATTTTAAAAGATGTACATGTCTCATTATAAATTGACTAACTCTATGTACTATTTTCTCAGAAACTATAAAAAGCAATGGTATAAAATTTTGCACAAATGTTTTGTCATTACTAAAGCTATTGAAAAAGATTGTTTTTTCCTTTTTTTATGATTTTGGTTTCAAAATAAATTCTATGAAGGATTGGAGAAGTTTATCCCCATACAAAGATTAACACCCACCCCCACTTTTGGAAGCACACTTTCCAGTAGTTATCGGATAATATGAGATATATTAGTTCCAGTTATTATAGCTGTAGCTTGTGAAGACACAGTGCAGGAAGTCTGGAAACAGATGTCTAGATAAATGAATAAAAAGTTGATCTCTCATTTTAAGCAAATGTTTTCAAAAAAAAAGCGAGTATATATTTCTACTTGTATTTTAAAAACCTTGTTTGTTTAGAACATAGTTTCTACAATATGTGGATTCATGTCAATCCAAGTACTTTTTTTTTCTCTTAAAAATAACAATATCCAAGGCTTAAAAATACCATGCCAGAGATGCCCAGGGCATGTAAATCATTCGCCTGGGCAGGTAAATAAAAAATCTAATTGCCTGTACACGGCAACTAAATTTTAAAATAAAAAAGTTTGAAATAAAATTTCCTACTACGTAAGAAAAAAAAAAGATAGTCATCACATGTCGTGTTTCATGTCATTGTTAATTAATGGAAGTTGTATTATTGTTATGAAGTACCAAGGAAAGAGCAATATCACATCTTTAATTATGTTATGCTTTACGCCCAGAAATCGGAAACCATATGTAGTTTTGCTCCAAATTTTGTTTATAATCAACAACAGGATGCATGCCTCTGATGTAACTGGTTTCTCATGTTTAGTGACAAAGGGAGAAAACTTTAACAAAAGGAACATGGCAGAATCACTAAATTTCCGAAACACCAGTTTCATCTTCGTACCATTTCATACCAATTTTAGCATCAGCATATTAAAAATTGATATACACACTTTTGTGCATTGAACATTTGTAATACAGACCATTAAAATGGAAGTGCAAACATGTTAAAAAAGGTTTCCACTTACCCTAGAGTTCTTCGTCACTTGAAAATTTTCTCGCTTAATTGATGTAATCCATTTTCTGAGAACCTCCCCATTAGTAGGGTATTTGAAGACGCTTACGCGTGGTCCATCATCATAATTACCGCGACAGTGCGGTACACAGCACTTAAAAGGCATATTGATTTTACTTCTGGTGCTGTTTTTCCTAAAAATATTCCTTTATGAAAATAAATTTGACGACGACCACGCACATCGACAGTTTGGCTTACACAGAGTGAGCAGCACATGCATGCTCGACCACCCACCACGGACATCAGCCTACTCTCTCCTACGTCATGCAGCTTCCGGTGTTCGGTGCGCGGGCCTGCTAAGCTATTAGGGGGTGATGAAAGAGCGGAGTCAGGATGGGAACCCCTGGCGGAAAAAGTCCCTCTTTTGAAGACACTGCCTTTGCCACATGTAAGCCAGTAAGCCCTACCCTTCCGGTCTCCGCGCCCTCCCTCAATAAACCTCTCATCTGTACTCTTGTGTGTTATGTCTTTTCTTCAATCTTGTCTGCTTTAGAAGAAAGACGTCAAGTGTTCTTTGCAGTCGCGTAGGAACGGGTGTGTGTGTGTGTGTGGGGGGTTTACAGGGGTACAATGTACCCCCCCAAATTTTGGAGATGGGTACATTAATATCTACTGTACCAACCACCCCCGCCCCAGATATGAGCAAACACAAACCAATCATTCATAAAGAGTGAACTGTAAAATTTATATGCTACTTATTTTTTTTTATTCTCTTTTTTTTTCAAAGAAATATCACGGGTCATCTGGCTTTTTTTTATATCCGAAGCTTGTAGTGGGAGTCTTTTCATCCACCAAAAATTGGCCAACCATCTGGGAAACTCCAGCAAATTATTTCTGCAGGGAAACGACGACTGCAAGGTTTTTGTTAATAACTTCAAACAGCATATGGTAGGGCTAGGGCTTGATAACATACTTTTGATCAGTGTTTCTTTTCTCTTAAAATTCCATGCATCTTGATCAGGTCGTCCTTTCTGCACTTTAAAAAAAAAAAATTAATGCACAAGGGTACATTTTAGCGCCCGCAGCCCCGGCACTAAAATTGTTTTCTGTCTTAAGATCTGTAGCAATACAACAAGTGCATTACGGATTTCACATGCCACTCATAGAACCCCAATTCCTCGATATCTCCACACCAGACCAATGTGCTTTTTACATCAATTGTCAGCCTATGTATCGTTCAAAGTTTTTAATATAGACTTCATAATGCTTCAATGGATCTTCGCGGGTAGAGCAGTTTTTGTCTTACTGCGGTTTTACTTTATTAACGTAAACAAAAATGATAAGAAATTTAATTCGTTCTTGTAAAGAGTTATATGACATTTCCTGAGAAATCCCTCTTTTCCAAACCCTGCTGACAGAAATTCATCCTAATGTTGACTTGTCCCTGCTCAATATTTTAATGGAAAAAAAGTACAAAAATTAACAAGAGAGAACACGAAAAAAAAAAAAGAACCTTCTCCATTCATTTTCTGATAAGAAATTAATAATGTGAACTTTTTGTCAGCAATAAAAAATAATAATGGTAATAATTAATAATAATGTGATGATAACAATGTTCATTCGGATGAATTCCTGATCAGTATACGTATTTTATAAAAACTCTAATATACTACCCCCCCCTCTCCAAAAAAAAAAATTTCGGCGGGGGTCATCCATGATGGCTTAATCCTTGTGATGTAAGGTTCATGAGCATGTACCCCCTAAATCAAAAGCGTTCCTACGCCACTGGGTTTTTGTCAGTAGTTTATATCCTCATGACTCAGATTGATCCCATATTTGAGGATTTATATGTTTTGTAGATAGTGCGATAAAGCGCCAGAAGTCGTGATTGACTATCATAAATTTGAATTTTATCACGGTATGAAACGGTGGCTAGATACAGGGACTTTAGCAGGAAAACGCGGAAAATGGTGAAATACAGGCATCGGTATAAAAAAAAAAAAAAAAGGAAACTGGAAAAAGTCCCGGACCTGGAGGTGGAAGAGTTCATTTCAACAGAACCTGGCACAAGCAAAACTACAGAGGTAACATGGCCTGAAATATGGGGTGCTGTCCAGTGTTCTTAATTTAGAGATAAATACACATGGCTCTAAAGTTCCTTCGGTAAACTTGGCAGTGTATTTCGTTCTACAGTCAAAAGCTTAGGAGTGTTAAAAAGAGAAAGAATGGAGTAGCTGTTTAATTGAGGCAGCCGGTAAAGATCGTGCCAGAAAATTAGCTAATCTTCGAAGCAAAATTAAGAAACATGTTGAATCAGGAACTCACAAATCAGCTGCAAAAACCGTTACAGAAGGGCAGGAAAAGCGCATGGAAGAATGCGTAAATACAATGACTACCGCAGCAGAAGAACCTACAATAAGATTTTCTGGACTGCTTATTACATAGGAAAGAAAAATAGACCAGTCTCTGATCATGAACACCTCATCAGACTGCAGCAGAAAAATGGCCTCGATCTTGGTTCAATTCTTCATTCTCGATATTCTGCAACAAACATAATAAATCACATAGCGAAAGAGATGAGGGAGCAGTTGATTTCACGAATTACACTGCTGGCCACCCAAAATGCAGCACCAAGAAGGACACGACATAGTAGAGCCAGATTTACTGGACACGTAACAACATATACAAAGATGAAACGATTGAGCTTACAGGCCCGTGCGACTTGCGGACCACGCAGCCATCAATAGTTCGTGTGGCCCCCATGGCTGGCAATACGCCCGCTAAGCGCCGCGGCATCGAACGAAAAAGGCTTTTGATGTGGGCTTGGGGTATGTCGGTCCAGGCTGCTTCCACACGTTGCCACAGTTCATCAGGCGTAGCCGCGGGTGGTGCTTGCCGGGCCATACGGTTGCCGTTCAGCGACCAGACGTGTTCGATGGGCGACATATCGGGAGAACAAGCAGTAGTGACCCCTGGTGGGCCGTCAAAAATTGTTGCACGATGCGTGCCACGTGCGGGCGCGCATAGTCCTGTTGAAACGGGGCCGCTGGTTGGTCCTGCAGGTAAGGGATGACTACAGGCTCCAAAACGTCGGAAATGTAGCGGTGGTTGTTGAGTGTACCGGCGATGCGTACCAGAGGGGTCCGGGTGTCATCCAATTGCGCCCTAAACCATAACACCAGGCGACGGACCGATATGGCGATGCATAATGCAGGCGTCATACAGTCTCTCGCCGCGGTACCGCCACACGCAGATCCGACCATCGTGGTGTTGCAGGCAGAAGCGAGATTCGTCGGAAAAGACAATGTCGTGTCAGTCCGTAGTCCAAAAGACGGGGTTCAACGGCCCACTGCCGCCGCACTAGCCGGTGGTGTAACGTCAATGGTAATCGGAGCAATGGGCGCCGTGCGACAAGTCCCCGCTCCTGCAGACGACGTCGAACGGTACGTGCTGACACAGGTTGTTGCGCAACACCCTAATTCCTGCGCTAACGTTCGTGATGTGGCGGTACAAGCCGTCAATGCCCACAGCATAACATGCCTGTCCTCTCGTTCGGTGGTGTGCCGCGGCTGCTGCAATCGCTCACGTCGATCCGTCCGTCCATCCTGCACCCACCGAATCCATACTCGCCTCACTGTGGCTGGATGTCATATCACACGGGCGCCAGTGTCTCGGTACGATAAACCGCTGTCGCGATAAGCCACTATTCGTCCTCTGTTGAACTCCGAAACGGCCGCCCCGGTGGCGCAGTGGTCTAAGCGATAGCCTCTGATCATTCGTCCAAAAGGGGTCCGTGTTCGAATCCCGGTGAGCCATGGATGTTGTGTTTGTCTTACGGCACTGGTTCTCTCCCTTCCCTGGAACCAGTGACCCTAAATTAGGGACGGGCGACTGCTTATAGCCCATTGCGGTGCTCACGGTGGTCGTTAAACCTCCAATCAAAAAAAAAAAAAAAAGAACTCAGAAACCTACTGGAATGGCTGCAGTATTCTGTGACGAGGCATCAGGAAGCTTCCCACGCACAGGTCCCGCAGCACAACACGCTTCCACTACTTACACCCCGCCTTCTGTGCACCCTTCTTATAGTGCTCCTCGGTGGCGTGCCGGGTGCACATGATTTACATATGCCCTGCAATGCTAATTGTTTGCATGTCCTCTCGTGGGCGACGTATGCTGCGAATTTCAAGCCAATCGGATGCTTCCTTCTTGGTGTTGCATTTTGGGTGGCCAGCAGTGTATTTCTTTAAGGTGAACGTCAAGTAATTTGGCTTCCTATACTTCCAATGGAAAAACTTTTGTGCACATTTCCGTCACAATTAGTGTGTTCCCAAGGATGAAAATTTGAACATCGATTAAAATAACTTCATGTTATCACTTGGAATACTTAATATTTTCTAAAACATAACCATAAATATATTAAAAATCAGTAACTTTTCCTTTGGTGTTGAAACCAGAAAAAAGATGGCCCCACCTGTACTTTGATGATGTCAGTAGACAATCAAATGTTGGATTCCATAATTATGGTTATGTTATAGAAATTATTAAGCATTCCAAGTTATGAAATGAAGCTATTTTAATCGATGTTCAAATTTTCATTCTTGGGAACGCATTAATTGGGAAGAAAATGTGTACAGAAGTTTTTCCATTGGAAGTATAGGAAGCAAAATTACTTGACGTCCACCTTAAACACAAAGTTAAGCGTGCGTATTGATGAGTCGACAAGTTTGAGCAACAAACCTACTCTAATAATTTACCTAAAAGCTTGTTTAGGGAAGAAAATCCCGAATGCATTTTCCTTGATCTGTGTGAATTGGAATCTCAAGATTCAGAATATATTGAGAACGAACTCTTACAAACTCTAACAATAATTGTTTGGATAAAGCAATTGTCACTGACGGAGCCATTGTCATGACAGGTGAACATTCAGGTGGGGTAAAGCGACTTCGACGAAGGTATCCCAATCTTTTCACCTGGCACTGTCTTAATCATAGACTAGGACTGCCTATAGCCGTCGTTATAAAGGATGTGCACGGAATAAACCACTTTAAATCGTTCTTGGACAAGCTGTACAGCCAATCCCCCAAAACTTCTCGTGCTCTTTAGAAAACTTGCGTTGAATTAGGATCGAAATCTTTAAAAAGAAGGACGAATTCTTGAAACGCGCTGGGTTTCAGTAGTTTCAGCACAGTGAAGGCCGCGTGGGAATCATATGAAGCTTCAAACCGCCATTTCCATGTCATCTGAAGATCAGAACTTAAAATCTACATTTATGGGCTTACAGAAAAGCCTTGGAAGTCCCGAATTTCTTTTGGATTTAGGACTTATGTATGAAATTCTTCAAGAATTGTCCATATTATCAATAGAACTTCATTCTCGAACAACATCGCTGCCAAGAGCTGAACATAAAAAGAACCATAGAAATTATAGAGAGCTTTGGAGAAAATCCTGGGGGAAAAACTCATTTAGCATTAGCAGCGAACGAGGAATTATTTAAAAATATCCCATTGATTCCTAAGAACGAAATTGTACCTATTAACAGATTCAAACAGTGAAGATGTACAACTTCATAAAGATATTTATTCACTTGAGCGAATAAATATTAAAACAGACGACGTGCGCTATGGAGAACTAGAAACAAGGCAAATCTGTAGACGTTTTAATGTTGATAAAATGCAAGCTATTCAGGGACTGAGAAAATATACTAAAAGCTTACAAGTTGTACAAGATAACGTGAAACCCCTCTTAAGAACTATTTCAACTCTGGCTTGTTCGACAGTTGAATGCGAACGAGGATTCAGTTTATTGAAGAACATTATAACCGATGTGAGAGCATTTTTGTTAATATCCAATGTATCTATCTAACCTGATGTTCATAATATCAAATGGACCGCCCATTGAACAATTTAATCCAAAAAAAGATGTAAGGTCTTGGTTGATGAATCATCGTTCAGCAGCTGATAGTAGATCAAGAGTTTCTTCTAGAGAAGAACAGTGCTGTAAGGACTTATCTCGTCAGGCTTTATGGGATATATTTCAGTAAAAATTAAAGTAATATTGTGCATGCTCTTCAACATGTCATCATTGACAGGAGGGAGGAGAAGATACTTTTTTCATATCGGTAAGTGGGCTCATAGTCATAATTGTTAAAAAGGCACGGTAACCCCACGACGGTGCATGTAATTGGAAATTTGTTTCTATCTCGCGTTGTTCGCGAATTAGGTTTCCTAATTTCTTAGTTTGCCGCTAGGGGCGCTTCAATCGCTTTTATTCGATCGGCCATCGTCCCTTTCCTATGCATACACTTAACACTTTCTTCCGCAGTTATTGCCCTGAATAAGTACTTTCCTTTCAAGCCTGTAGACTTAAGACCTTGATATTATTTTGAAGGTTTGACTGTTATATTTCTTTAAAAGTTTTTGATCAAGTGATAATGCAAGTGATTCACCGAACCTTTCAGTAATTGTCGAGGTGAGAAGCAGTAGCGGCTCGTGGTTAAAAAAATAGGTGAAGAGCTACAAGAGCAATATGAAAAGATATCTACTGTCTTCAAAGAAAATCACTATATGAGGACTGACCTATTTTTTGTATATTAGATCAATTCTTCTTTCTTTTAAAGCTGCAAATTTGTCGATTATGTCGTCATAGAATGGTTGTTTCTTCGTGAGCATCAATAAAATATCTTTCTGAATAGAAATATTTGCCAAAGAAGCAAGTCTGTCTTGAGAAATAGTGTTTCTTGAGTAAGTTTGTATTCTTTTAAGGCAAGAAAAACTTCTTTCCACTGACACACTTGTAGATGGAATGGTTAAAATGAGGGCAATCAATTTATAAGCTTCTGTAAAAATGTCTTTATCTTCATGAAACACTCGAAGAAGTTCTTGAGTCGATATATTCCTTAATTTTCGTTGGCATATACAAGACTCAGTTCATTTTTAAGGCGATGGAGTTTAGTAAATATTTTCCCGTAAAAATGTTGTAGATTTCAAAAGCGTGAGAGGGAAAGTTTGAATTAAATTGTTCGAATTTGGTTGTGTCAGCAAGACAAACAAATTGAAGTTTTTCAGTCTTGAAATCTTATATCCATTTCCATAAGAATGTGGTCTAAAATTTCAAGATACAATTGTTTATAATTTTGAAAAATTGTTTCTTGTGTAAGAGCAGCATATTCCCGTTTAGATCTGCTTATTTCTGTGATTTTGCTAGCTTTTCCAAACGTGTTTCAAATACTTCATTGCTCCTTTTATGACTCAAATTTTCACGAGTTTTTTTATTTGAGTTACACAGTAGTTTATGTCTAGTGATTTTTTCTGCAAAATTTTGAGTAATAGATCGGTGGGGCCAAAAATTTCATTAAATACTATTGCCAAAAATGTAAATTCAAAAGTTTTTTTTTTTTTTTTTTATTGGAGGTTTAACGACCACCATGAGCAACTCAATGGGCTATAAGCAGTCGCCCGTCCCTAATTTAGGGTCACTGGTTCCAGGGAAGGGAGAGAACCAGTGCCGTAAGACAAACACAACATCCATGCCTCACCGGGATTCGAACCCGGACCCCTTTCGGACGAATGATCAGAGGCCATCGCTTAGACCACTGCGCCACCGGGGCGGCAAAAATTCAAAAGTGTTCATATCGTTTAAAAACCCCTTGGCAAGTTGAAATGATTTTTTGTCTGATTGCTCACTAATTGTCAGAAATTCGAATACTTTCTTCAACTTATCCTAATCTTTTTTTTTTTTTTTTTTTTGTATTGGAGGTTCAACGACCACCGTGAGCAACTCAATGGGCTATAAGCAGTCGCCCGTCCCTGATTTAGGGTCACTGGTTCCAAAGAAGGAAGAGAGCCAGTGCCGTAAGACAAACACAACTTCCCTGCCTCTACGGGATTTGAACCCGGACCCTTTTGGACGAATGATCAGAGGCTATCGCTTAGAACACTGCGCTTACTAACTTCGAAGCGGAGGACCATCGAGTTTCTGCTATGGCTGGTATGCGTCTTGCGGTTGTAGATGTGAGATGTGAGTGTATAAGATCGCTTCACTGAGTGGTGAAAAAACGAAGGAATTCCAGAGAGGCTTGCGTAAAATATACGACACTTTGAAATTTTATAAAAACTCTGCTGTAATACAAGATTCAAACGATGTGCTAAGCAATGAACAAAAACAGCTTGAGAAGCTTTATCCTTGATTTTTTCTGGAGCCCATTCAAGTGTCCACACATTACACTTGCCCCAACGTAACTTTGTCCTATTAATTTGTGTTGATAATCGAATTGTTCCAAAATTTTGTCTAGCATTTTGTGTAAATATTCTGACGTTCGATCTCCACTCACGTCGTGGAAACCCAAAACTCGCTCAGCCAATACACCTTCCGAATCAACAAATCTTTAACGTATACTCAAGATTCAGTTTCTTTTTTATTTTACTATCTCTTGTTATTTTATTTTCCTATGCAAATTATCTTCTCACTTAACGAGATGTTGTTTCTCCCGCTGAATTATATGTGGCAACGAGTGTAAGTCATGACGTGGTGGTATGCAGTATATATAGGCGCGCTCAAGTATACCAAAGAGCTTCGTTTTATATGTGATAGGTTCTTCCTGATTATTGATATGCGATTTACCTACTTTTCTACGATATTACGATAGTACGAAAGTTCTGGCTATCAGTAGTTGTGTTATTTTGGAGTGTGTATTTGAGTAATACCAGGAGCTCCCCAATAAAAGGTTAAAAGTGAGTACGTTTTCTTAGTTCATTTTATTGTCAGACCTCTGTCTGGCCGTTAAGTCTATTTCATTGAGTGTTTACGTTAAGTTTAGGGTATATTGTGTTTACCGCTCTAATAAGGAGCCTTCAAGGTACTAATGTACTAAAACCGAAGTTATATTACTGATATTCAAGATAATGAGGAACGCTGAGTAAAAATAAATTCCATATTCTTAAAATTTATTGCACGTGCGTGTCTTGCCTAAACAAACTCTAACACTTTGAAGATTAAGCACACTTTAGCTACGTCAAGTAACCTTTCAATAACCCTAACGTGACTTAACGTAAGCTTTCCTGCACTACACGTCCAGCCGGAGAATTTTATTCATTATAAATCTTATTATTAGAACACTGAGAAGTCTAATTTATGTCTGTGGTATCATCTACTTGAATAGAAAAGCATTGAACTTCATTTATTTCATTTTTAACGTGATCGTTTATATATTCAGAAATGCATTCAATTAATTCATTTTGAATAGTTTTTGAGTCACCTGTGAAGACATTTTTTATCTTTTCGTATTGATTTTGAATTTCTAAAGGACTTCTTGAAATCAACAATGAAAGTAATTCCTTGAAATTTCCACGATTTATCGAGTCCATGCTTTCGTCATGGCCACGGAATGCTAGTTTTTGTTTGCTCAAATATAATACTGCATCAATCACTGTCTGCAGGAAAAGTCTATTTAAACGAACGTTTTCGTTGAAATTCGTGCATTTTCAAAATCCTAGCATTCTCCCTCAGGGCATCGGCAATGGTGTTCTGATTTTTTTCAAAATTCCTTAGCATTAACTCGCATTTCAGGTGTTCGCTAGAATCACCATGTTTATGAAGTGAGCGTGTTATATTTAATAAATCTGTGAATTCGTCTTTATTCCACGCCGAATGTTTATTACTAAAAAGTAAGCAGGGCCAACAAAATAATTTTTCTAACACAAAAGTACTACAAAGCCATTTATATTCAGTAAACCAACAATTTTTAAAATTAATATTGTAAGATTTACCGCTCTTCTTGATTAATTTTTTGGCAATAATTGTCAGTGAATCCGTTGGTCGTCCTTGAAGTAAAATGTCTCTTTTATCTTCATCTTTCCACCGATTAAATGGAGTTTGTAATAAATTACAAACAATGTCGTTCACAGGATACATACTTTAATTAAAACTATCACTAACTGTTAAACTGTACACGAAACTATATTAACAGCTATACTTTTTGCCAAATAATCACAAAGCACGAAAAAGAAATCCCTTTCGGAAAGCATGTACCACAACACTGAAAGATACCCTGGGTAAACCGTCACGTTTCACCGTGATCTCCTTCGAAGGTCACGATTCCATCTACAGAGCTTCGGCGCCGAAAGATAAAACACTTCACTTGCGCGCCAGATAGGGTAGGTTGACGTCACGGTTACCATAGCAATTCGGTCGAAAGCTGCAGACTTCCAAGGGTTTTCATTTCGGCTCTTCACTTGCACTGTTTTGCGTATGAGAATTTGTTTTCCGTATTGAACGCGCTATGTGAATTGATATCTAATCAAAATTTTGAGTATTTTGTAACACAATAGAGGCAAAAAAGAATATATTACACAAATTACTGAATAAAACTTTACTTTAAATAAAATAGGTGAAGAGGCACTTCACCTACTTCACCTGAAAAGCCACCACTGTTAAGAGGAAGCTGTCTGAAAGAGACGTCTGAGTGCTAACACGAACGGTAGTCAGAGAACATAAAACCACAGATGCCCAAATCTCCGCAGAGTTGAATACGCATCGCGACTCACCCGTTTCCAGCGAAATTATTCGTTGGGAGCTTCAGCGGATCAACATTCACGATCGTGTTGCTATCGCCAAACCCTGGATCATCAATAAAAATGCCAAACCTCATATGCAATGGTACCAGCAGAACAAATCGTGGGCATTGGACAACGTGAAATGAGTTTTGTTATTCCATGAATCATCCTTCACTGTCTTTCTCCACAACTGGGAGAGTTTACGTGTCTCACAGGCTACCCACAGTGCAGCACGTGAATCGGTGATGGTTTGGGCCGCAATATCGTGGCAGTTTGTCTGCCCGCTGATTGTTCCTGAGGGGAACACCACTGCCAAGAACTATCGGACAATTCTGGAGGACCAGCTGCATCCAATGGTTCAAACATTGTACCCTGACGGTAGTGCCGTGTGTCAGGTTGATAATGCACCGACACACAGAGCCAAACTGGTGGAAGAATGGTTTACTGAGCATGAAAGGGAGATTGATATTCTGTCATTACCTGCACAGTCTCCTAACTTGGACATTATTGAACCACTATGGAGGAGCGCAGGAAATATTTTCCTCCACCAGCATGACGTCGTAAACTAGCCACTTTTCTGCAAGAGCTCCAAATCCCTCTGGCCTCTGTACAGGACTTGCATCGGTCCTTCCCATGACGAATTGAAGTTGTATTGGCTCCGAAGGAGGCCAACACAACTTGTTGTGTCCTAAACCCATGTAAGAGGCCAATGTGAGAAGCCAATTCGGAACCCATGTGAGAGGTCAATGTGAGAGGCCAATTCGGAACCCATGTGAGGCCAATACAACTTCGGAGGCTAATACAACTTGTTATACAACTTGTTCATAAACCCATGTGTTTCAGTTTCGTTGTCGACCCCCGTAGTTCCATCAATAAATGTTAACCTGGCAGTTGGACTTTCTTCGAGGAGCTAACATTTGAATCTAAGAGAACAGGTTAATGATGTGTATGTATGTTGGAATATTTCAATAGTGCATTGTTTCAACTGTTGGTGTTAGTCCTAATATTTCAAAACAAATTTGATTAAATGAAAGTTGAGATAAACAAAGGTATAACCATTAAGGTGGGGCAATGTTGATGATCAGAATTAGCGTACAAGAGAGTTGAAAGCAAACATATTAAGCTGAAATAAAAAAAATAAAGTAATTCAACAGAAGATACCATGTTGTGCTCCAAATGGGCACCTGATGACTGTCACCAGCTCCTGTGGGACATCTTCCGTATAAAGGGTGCCTAGTAAAGTCCTTTCTCAGCCCCGTAACATTCGAACGCCGACAGCTATAGCCATAAAAACGGTGTTTAGGTATAGTAAAGGGGCTATGCGCTATTCGATTGTATCACGTACAGCGCCTCCTAGCGGCAAAGTCAGGATTTAGCGTGCCGATCTCAAAAACTATACGAGATATGAGGAAATAGTCAAGTACAAAGTTGTAGAGCAGCATCGATTTAGTACGAAAAGACACCTTGCGCACATGAATGCTAAGAATAGAACGCGTACAACGCTCGTTTGTTTGTTCGCGATGTCGAACACTGTTACGTCACGAAACGCGTCTGAAAGAAGCAATTATTTGTCACTAGACACATTTACCGTCGGTGCTCAATGTGCTCTCCGTCAGCCACAATACACATTTGGACTCTAGATTGAATCTCACGCTGCACATTTTGCAGCATGTCAGGTGACACGCTGGAACAAGCATCAGTTATACGGCGTCGAAGGTCCTGGAACGTTGTCGGAGGGCTCTGATACACTTGCTCTTTGAGGTAGCCCCACAGAAAGAAGTCCAATGGGGTGAGGTCCGGTGAGAGTGCAGGCCACTCTACGCAACCACCAGCATAGCCGATGATTTGTTGCTCGAATGTCTCGACCAGGTACCTTCTTACGTTTCCTGGGTGGTGCGGGGGGTGGGGCGGGCGCCATCATGTTGGAACCAAACATTCCACAGTTGAGTCGGGCTAGTGCTTTGCGGAAGGCGATATTATCTGCTTTCTGACGCGTTTCGGGACGTAACAGTGTTCGAGATCGCGAAAAAACAAACGTGCGTTGTACGCGTTCTATTCTTAGCATTCATGGGAGCAAGGTGTCTTTTTGCAATAAATCGATGCTGCTCTACAACTTTGTAATTGACTATTTTTTCGTATCTCGTATAGCTTTCAAGATCGGCAGGCTACCTGACTTTGCCGGTAGGAGGCGCTGTGAGTGCTTTAATCGAATAGAGCATAGCCGCTTTACTATACCTAGACACCGTTTTTATGGACATAGCTGTTGGCGTTCGAAAGTTACGGGGCTGAGAAGGGACTTTACTGGGCACCCTGTATATACCCACCATTCTTGTTGATGGTTTGTGCTAGTTGTGTTGTTGTTGATGGTCTAAATGTTTCTGAACTTTCTTTCGCGGTCAAATTCTCATCATACTCCTGCGATCTATCTTACTTGTTCATTCATCATAGTAATCAACGGTGGCTTTATTTGGTGTTCAGTGCCGATTGATTGTGTGAATAGGTCATTTGGAAAATGACAGGATTTGTGTGCAGCCGGTTTACAAATTACTGCTTCAAAATCATTATTTAGGATTAATGAATTATGCATTATCACCTTTTCTTTTTGTCAGTTTTTTTCATATTTCATGCCAAGAAGATTAAATCATGGTCTTCCTTTCCGCCTTGCTTGTAGTACAATCGTTGAGCCTGTAACAGACAAAACCACGAAATTGTATTGTTCTGCGTCTGTCACACACAAGATGGATGACAACATTAAATACCAAACTAAAGAGAAAAATATTCATTACACTTAGCAGATCTGCAACAAATTACAAACTCAAACTCTGAGCTCACTTGCAGTACAGTGTTAAAAATTATTTCTCTCAAAATAGGGTTTTAAAACAACCTGCATTTTAGCTAGTAAATTAATACGATAAATGTAAATTTTATCTCTATGTTATATTACTTATCCTTTTTAAGATCAGCTTTAATGTCTTTCATACGAACTGAGAAATATTAAAAACTCTGTTTTTTTCAGGCAGGTTTATAGTAAAATGGTTGGATACTCCACACAATATATGTTCCATCAAATGAAAAGATCGTTCACATTGATCACTGTGGGTTTGCCGACCTAATCATCAGGGTTGTTATCCTTTTCATGGGCTGGGAGAGTCTTAACTACTCTGTGTGGGACTAAGTTTTCTGTTTCAGTTTCACACGCTTACTTTTTCTCGCAACAAAAGGACCAGACGCTGCGGTAGACAAACGCCTTCTTTTTCAGAAATCATCGAGCCAGTCATGGAAAAATGATACGAAGTTATTTAATTATTAACATCAAAGTCAGAGAACTACATAAATTTTATGGCGCAGCTGCAAAATGGGAAATATGGCTACTTATGGTTTCCAAGAACAAGTGGGGTTTTGTAGGAGTGACTATCTCAAAGCACACCTGAACTCTCATTGTAATCAGCTCAATAACTCTGTGGTAAATTTCCAGCTGTGGTTGCCTGGATGTCTTAGTAAATTCTACAAATTTTAGGAGATATATTGTACTTTGTACCCTCTTTACAGCATCATTGGTATACGAAGCCAGTTTTATTATATTTTCAAGAAAGGTGGTGGTAGTGAAATATGGGCATGTCTACCCATCAATTACCGCCCCCCTCCCCCCACACACACGCACACACACACGCACACATACATACACGCATTGGTGTATGTATTTTTAGCGCCTTGTATATACAAGTTATTCCACAATACTATATAGTTTGCTACTAAGTGTACATATTTTAACTTCTAGTCTTTTCATTGAATCATTAACCTATTGTCCATCTATCTGATGCTTTTAATTCATGGAAAGAGGAATGATATGTGGAATGACACCGACTTAAGCTGTACCAAAGAAACAATTCAGATGAACTGTGAAATTACAAGAAGTTACCAAGATTTCATGGGAAATATCAAAACAGAAGACATTACATATTGAGGAGATACTTTTGCTCAAAAAATAGTTTATCAAGACAGTACAAAAGCACACTACAGACAAAAGAATACAGTTGACAGAGGCAACAATCCTGGAATAAAACTGAAGGAAAGAAAGGTGCAGAGAACATAGCCACACACTAAGGAACTTCAGACAGTCCTAGAAATTAAAGTTCAGAGGGCCTGGAAGATTTTTTTTTTTTGGTTGGAGGTTTAACGACCATCATGGGCAACTCAATGGGCTATAAGTCCAAATTTAGGGTCACTGGTTCCAGGGAAGGGAAAGAGCCAGTGCCGTAAGACAAACACAACATCCATGCCTCACCGGGATTCGAACCCGGACCCCTTTCAGACGAATGATCAGAGACCATCGCTTAGACTACTGCGCCACCGGGGCGGCCTGGAAGAAGTGCTGTGGAAAAAAATCTAGACGGGTTGCGAGAAGCAAAAGGAGATAAAAAGATATGATTCAGCTATTGCCAATGAAATACAAAGCGAAAAAAGATTCGGGAGACAAAAAATAGCGCAAAGCACAAGGTCTCCGTGGTGCTTCAGGAAACAATTGCAAATGAAAGCGGTAAAATTTAAATTATTATCCATAGCTTAGCAGCTAATAATGAAGAAAATGACTTAGAATAAAAGGATATTCGTCAAAGGATGACCTTATTAAACTACGGCGCTTTGCTGCATATTACCGCAAATGAATTGGAGAGTGCAATAAATAAATTAAAAACAGGGAAAGTCACAGGGGTGAATGAAATTGGAGAAATGCACAAAAACTTGTATGGAAAAGCACACGAAAAAACTGGAGGAGAAGGTATCGGCAAACATGATCATGATCATATGTAGAGGATTTTAGGAAGGGAGTGTCTGACCCCAGGTCTTAAACAACCCTCAGAAATAGGAAACTAGGAGATTTGGGCTAGAGCGCCCGATAGGAAAGGGACACGGAAGCGAAGTAGAAAGCGGGAGGAAGACGCCCTTATTTATTACCGGGGGGGCAGTACCCGGGGTCCGACGGCTTAACGTGCCCATCCGACGCACGGCGGGTATTTAGTGGATCGAGCGTTCGTACCTGCCTGGGATCGAACCTGAGGCACTTCCCGTGGCAGTCACGAACGTTGCCCACTCGGCCACCAGCGGCCTAAGGTATCGGAAAAACATAATGCTTGCGGTTATGACATGACGGAGACCAATTGAACGTGCAGCGCCATCTATGAATGGGAGGAAGTTGGCAGTGAACAGATGCCTATTGGCAATCAAGAATGTTTGATTCAATTTATAATGTACTGCGGAAATTACGTAGAAAGAATTGTCGCGTACGACACAAGAACGCATTAGATCAAACTGTAATTGGCAAGTGGTTATATCCGAGAAAAATCAAACAAGACTAGTAAGCAGAAAAATAAGAGGCAGTCGTGTCCAGTCATGTACACAGAGCAGAGAAATAAAAACGAAAGCTACTGAAGTGTGAAATTGCAGCACCGGTGGCGCAGTGGTTTAATCGATGGCTTCTGATCATTCGGCAGAGGGGGCTACGGGTCAAGGAGCTTTGAATAAGATATCTGGAGATGCCCTTGTTAATGGAGCAGTACCACTTTGCATGAAGCCCGTAACCGCGAGCAACAGCCGTCAAAATGTGGGAAAGTTGATGGTTTCCGATGCTATTGCAATGCATTGTGTGTTGACCGAATCGCCTTCTTTCGTGGCAGATGTTTCGAATTTCGCATCATAACTTGCTTCCGATATGTGAGAAAATTCTAAATTTATAAAAATCTTAATTATTTTGAAGCCTCTGCCCATTTTTATTTTTAATTGAAATACACGAACATTACTGGGAATTCAAAACAAAATATAGCATTAAAGTTGAAAATTTTACTCGTCTATGAAGCACAATGCATTCCGGTTTAATATTAACACAATTTCTGCAACCAAAATCCATGCAATTCCAAAACACAGCCATTGAAATTACATAGGTGTTATGTAAACAACGTCAAATTCCCACACCTGGCGGCTTCAGGGTTAAGAGACTCAGGGCATCTCCAGAAGTATTATTCTAACCTCCTTGGTGCGGGTTGGAATCCCGGTGAGGCATGGATGTTGTGTTTGTCTTACGGCACTGGTTTTCTCCCTTACCTGGAGCCAGTGCCTCTAAATTAGAAGCGGGCGACTGCTTATAGCCCACTGGGTTGCTCACGGTGGTCGTTAAACCTCCACTAAAAAAAAAAAAGAGTAAAATTTCACGTCACATACACTTAAGCCTTGAAGCAATATCAAAATTTTAAAGATTTAGCACTGAAATACACGCCCAAACGCATCGACACACTAGTTACTTCCTATAATGGCGGGTTTCTATGCATTCTGGAAGTAATATGCTCTTTGCCAGTCTATTTTCCTGCAATGTTTTTGGTTGCACGTATTTAATAACATTATGTAAGACATTCCAGAAGACTGATTCGAAGCAAATATTAAACTAATTTTAAAAGGAAACGATAAATTAGATTTGGATAACTGTTTTTTTTTTTTTTTTTTTTTTTTTTCAGGTTTACCGACCACCGTGAGCTACTCAATGGGCTATAAGCAGTCGCCAGTCCTAATGGCCATAAGCAGTCGCCCGTTCCTAATTTAGGACCACTAGTTCCAGGGAAAGGAGAGAGCCGGCGCCGTAAGACAAAAACAACATCCACGCCGCACCGGGATTCGAACGAATGATCAGAAGCCATCGCTTAGACCACTGCGTCACCGGGGCGACGACAACTGCTTACAAAATCTTTATGATTATTTTGGGAAAAAAAACAGAGACTTGTCGACTGGTTGGCAGATACCAAGTTAGAAGAATTACAGCATGGCTTTAGGCGTGGAAGTTTAATTGAAGACTGTATGATGAATAAGGTCATCCAGTTTAATGAAAATAGTAGTAAAAAACGAACTTTTCATTGTAAACCTGGACATTCAAAAAGCATATAACGATATGAATAAGCACATTTTTTGGCAGCAAATATATAATCTTGACATCCCCGTGGTTTGTTTCACTTAATTCGAAGCATTTATGCCAAAAATAAATACTTCTATGAATTCGAAGACATTAAATCTGAAGGAATTGTAAATTCTTGATTCGAAGTTTAGTGCTATTTTTGTCTGCTTTGCGCTATTTTTTGTCTCAAGAATCTTTTTCCACTTTGGATTTCATTGGCAATCGCTTAATAATATCTTTTTATCCACTTTTGCATCTCGTACCCCGTCTAGATTTTTTGTCCACAGTACTTCTTCCAGGACCTCTGAACTTCAATTTCTAGGACTGTCTGAAGTTCCTTAGTGTGTGTCTATGTTCTCTGCCGCTTTCTTTTCTTTTGTTTATTTCAAGGATTGTGGCCCCTGTCTACTGTATTATTTTTGTCAGTAGTGTGTTTTTGTATTATCTTGATAAATTCTGTTTTTTGAGCAGAATGAACTCCTCAAAATGTCTTCCGTTTTGGTATTTCCGATGAAATCTTGATAACTTCTTGTAATTTCACAGCTGATCTGAATCGTTTATTTGGTACAGCCTTAAGTCGGTGTCATTCCATATATCATTCCTGTTTCCATGAATTAAAGCATCAGATAGATGGACATTAATAGGTTATAATGATTAAATAAAAAGTCTAGAAGTTAAAGTATGTATACTTAGTAGCAAACTATATAGTGTTGTGGAATGAGTAGTATATACAGGATGTTGAAAAAATACATGCACCAATGTGTGTGTGTGGAAGCAGGCAACAGTAATTGATGGGTAGACATTCCAGCATTTCATTACCACTATACCTTTCTTGAAAATCTAAGAAAACTGGAGTCGTATACCAATGGTGCGGTAAAGAGTGTACAAAGTACAATATATTTCCTAAAATTTGTAGAATTTACTAAGACATCCAAGCAACGGGAGCTAGAAATTTACAACAGTTATTGAGCTAATAACAATGAGAGTTAAGGCGTGTTTTGAAATAGTCACTCCTACAAGACTCCACTTGTTCTTGGAAACCATAAGTAGCCATATTTCCCATTTTGCAGCTGCGCCATAAAATTTATGTACATTTAGTTCTCTGACTTTGATGTTAATAATTAAATAACTTCGAATCATTTTTCCATGACTCGCTCGATGATTTCTGAACCAGAAGGCGTTTGTCTACTGTCGCGTCTGGTCCTTTTGTTGCCAGAAAAAGTAAGGGTGTGAAACTGAAACCTCAATCCCACAGAGTGAGAGTGGTTAAGACTCTCCCAGCCCATGAAAAGGATACCAATCCTGATCATTAGGTCGGCAAACCCAGTGATCAATGTGAACGATCTTTTCATTTGATGGAACGTATATTGTGTGGAGTATCCAACCATTTTACTATAAATCTGCTTAAAAAGACCACAAAGTTTTTAATTTTTCTCAGTTCCTATGAAAAAACATAAAGCTGATTTTAAAAAGAATAACATAACCCAGAGATAAAATTTGTACCCTCCATTCTTCATCACCGCTGACTCTCGAATAGCTTTCTACAGATCCAGGCAAGGATCTACGGGGAAGACTGCGATGTTGAAGAGCCCCCACAAAATATTTTTTTTCCCTTTTGCTCCTCAAATAAATTTAAAAAAGGTATAGATTGTGAGGGATAAATTTGCATGGTTCCTCCAGAACTCCAAGTACAACATTTGTATTTCTCGTATTTTTTTATTGGAGATTTAACGACCACCGAGAGCAACTCAATGGGTTATAATCAGTCGCCCGTCCCTAATTTAGGGTCACTGGTTCCAGGGGAGGGACAGAGCCAGTGCCGTAAGACAAACACAACATCCATGCCTCAGCAGGATTCGAAGCCGGACCTTTTTCGGACGAATGATCAGAAGTCATCGCTTAGACAACTGTGCCACCGAGGCGGCAACTCTCGTATTAATTTACTAGCTAAAATGCAAGTTGTTTAAAAGCCACATTTTGAGAGCAATAATTTTTAACACTGTACTGCGAGTGAGCTCAGAGTTTGGGTTTGTTGTTCCTTGCAGATCTGCTAAGTGTCATGAATATTTTTCTCTTTAGTTTGGTATTTAATGTTGTCATCCATCTTGTGTGTGACAGACGCAGAACAATACAGTTTCGTGGTTTTGTCTGTTACAGGCTCACCGATTGTACTACAAGCAAGGCGGAAAGGAAGACCATGATTTAATCTTCTTGGAATGAAATAAGAAAAAACTGACAAAAAGAAAAGGTGATAATGCATAATTCATTAATCCTAAATAAAGATTCTGAAACAGTAATTTGTAAACTACCTGCACACAAATCTTGCCACTTTCCAAATGACCTATTCACACAATCAATCGGCACTGAACACCACATAAAGCCACCATTGATGCCAACGATGCACAAGTGAAACAGATCGCATTCATATGATGAGAATTTGACCACGAAAGAAAGTTCAGATCCATTTTGTTTATCAACAATAATACAACTAGCGCAAACCATCAACAAGAATGATGGGCATATATACGGAAGCTGCCCCAAATGCACTGGGCGGTGGTCTAAGCGATGACTTCTGATCATTCGTCCGTAAGGGGTCCGAGTTCGAATCCCGGTGAGACATGGATGTTGTGTTTGTCTTACGGCACTGGCTGTCTCCCTTCTCTGGAACCAGTGACCCTAAATTAGGGACGGGCGACTGCTTATAGCCCATTGAGTTGCTCACGGTGGTCGTTAGACCTCCAATTTAAAAAAATGCACTGGAGCCAGCGACAGCTACCAGCTGCCCATTTGGAGCACAAGATGGCGCCTTCTCTTGAATATTTTAATTTCTTCATGTCTTTGCTTTCTACTCAGTTGTACGCTAATTCTGATCATCAATATCGCCCCACATTAATGGTTATACCTTTTGTTTATCTCAATTTTCGTTTAATCAAATTTGTTTTGAAATATTAGGACTAACACCAACAGTTGAAACAATGCACTATTGAAATACTCCAACATACATACACATCATTAACCTGTTCTCTTAGATTCAGATTTTAGCTCCTCGAAGAAAGTCCAACTGCCAGGTTAACATTTATTGATGGATCTACAGGGGGTCGACAACGAAACTGAAACACATGGGTTTAGTACACAACAATTTATTAATACGGTGTAGGGACTCTTTCGGAGGCCAATACAACTGCAATTCGTCCTGGGAAGGACCGATGAAAGTCTTGTACAGAGGCCAGAGGGATTTGGAGCTCTTGCAGAAAAAAAGGCTAGTTCACGACGTCATGCTGGTGGAGGAAAATATTTCCTGACTCACTCCTCTAGATCACCCCAGAGTGGTACAATAATGTCCAAGTCAAGAGACTGTGCAGGCCATGACATGTTCGATCTCTTTTTCATGCTCACTAAACCACTTTTCCACCAGTTTGGCTCTGTGTTTCGGTGCATTATCAACCTGATACACGGCACTACCGTCAGGGTACAATATTTGAACCACTGGGTGCAGCTGGTCCTCCAGAATTGTCCGATAGTTCTTGGCAGTGGTTGTTCCCTTCAAAAACAATCAGCGGGCCAGCAGACTGCCACGATATTGCGGCCCAAACCATCAACGATACACCTCCGTGCTGCACTGTGGGAAATAACCAGTCCTGGTGGTAAGTCCGTGAGACACAAAATCTCCCGGCTGTGGGGAAAGACTGTGAAGGACGATTCATGGGATAACAATACACATTTCACGTTGTCAAATGTCCACGATTTGTGCTGCTGGTACCACTGAAAACGACGTTTGGAATTCTCATTGTTGATCCAGGGTTTGACGATAGCAACAAGACCGTGAATGTTGACCCTGCAAAGCTCTCAACGAATAATTTTGGTGGAAACGTGTGAGTCGCGATGCGTATTCAACTCTGGGGTGATTTGGGCATCTGTGGTTTTATGTTTTCTGACTACCGTCTGTGTTAACACCCAGACGTCCCGGTCAGGCAGCTTCCTCTAACCTTGACAATTACTGAAAGGTTCGTTGAATCACATGCATTATCACTTAATCAGAAACTTTTAATAAAATCTGACAGTCAAACCTTCAAAATAATATCAAGGTCATAAGTCTATGTTAAGTTGTTGCACATGATATATCGGATTTTACAGATTTGTGCAGGAGGCAGGTAATTAAACAATTAACACATTGCACGGTTATTTGTGATGTGTACAGTTACTGCACCAAGGCAGCTGCCTTTAAAGCGCTGGTCATTTTGTGAGTGGCATCACTTCCAAGATGCTACAGTCAGGACAAAGAACCAGAGTCAAATTCATGTCATTTTGTTATACGTGTTTAAGCTTGGACACCGTGGATTGGAGGTGGTTTAGAACTGGTTGTAAATGCAAGACACAACCTTGATTCGCTACATTTCATTCTGGCAACATAAACCTTGAAAAAGAACAAAATTCAGTAGACCATAAAGAGATACGGAGGATGGTGAGTTGTAGGCCCTGAATGAACCCATCTCAAAAGTTACAAGAACTTGGCGAGAAAATCTGAGTGCATTATGCAAACATTTTTCAACTTCTAACAGCAACAGGCAAAGTGAAAATGAATAAATGGCTCCCACATGAGTAAATAGAACGTCACGAACAACCAAATGAATGGCATTTCAGGCACCTCTTCACATGTGATGAGAAATGGGCACTGTATCACAATCATCAATGTTCGATGCAATGCTTTACTACAGTGACATGCGAAAACGCACCCTGAAGTCAGTAATCCATTCTGGGAAGAAGATGGTCATTGTTTGGTGGTTTGCAGCTGGTATGATCCACTCGCCTTCCTTACAAGCAGGTCAAACCATCATCATGGACAGGTATTCCCAAGAATTTGACATCATGCATGGAAAACTGTCCAGCAAACATCCAGCATTAGTCAACGGCTATGGGTCTATAGTTTCCCAGAATAATGCAACACAATCTAGAAGCTGCATTAGTTGAATTATGAATCCGTACTTCATCCTCCTTTTTCACCTGATCTATCTGCTATGGGCTTCCACTTCTTCAAACACCTGGAAACCTTTCTTGAGTCTGTCTGTTATAACTTCTTCTGGGTAACTAATTTCCCAGTCAAACATCACTTGAAATCACGTTCCATCAGCTTGCTACATCCCAAAGCTTGCCATTTTTAACGAAGGCATATGGAAGCTAGACCTCATTGGTAGAAGTGTGTTGCTGCTGACAGTGATTATTTTAATTACCACAATTTGTATTGAGTATTTTAAATTTCCCTCAATATTCCAACATTTTATATGTAACAATGTAATATCATCCACAGTAACTGATCTTTTTCCAGCTTCCTTTCTATGAAAAATTTTCAATTCATTTTATAAGAATAAATTCAGTTGATAACTTAGTATACACGAATATGGAAGCCATTCAATTTAAAGAAAATACATTGACATTTTCCGTCTTCAAAATGTATGATGACATGGATGTTATGACACATGGAAAGACATGCCACAGAATGCATTCAAAGACAGTAACCAGATCCAATACTACCCAGCAATGCCCAATATCTCCAATTCCAAGACTAAATAAAATCACAGATGTTATAACAGACAGAAAGAGATGCCACAGAATGCGTTCAAAGAAAGAGACCAGATCCAACACTATTTAGGAATGCCCTAACATTTCCCATTCCAAGAGCCAAATCACAGATGTTATAAAAGATAGAAAGATATGTCACAGAATTTAATAAAGATTCTTCGTGCGCTAAACATTATTTTAATTAGAAAAGCCTTTTCAGTTTTTTCTCCAACAACACTTAACTTCTAATAATTCACTTACAGTTTGACGATGAATGTCAACTTATTAATTATCCTCTGTGTATATATTTCTTTGGATATGTAAAAGCTATTCATAGTATTACACTGGACAACAATGAAATTGCTTTTGACGGGAAAGTGTGCAATTCTGTATGAAATTAACCCACTGAACACTAATATCGCCATGAAAAACTTTCATTGGCTCTTGTTTCGGAAATACAGCTAATGGAACGTTAGAAATTTGTGATTTTTAGTAAAAAAAGAAAAGTATAATGAGCAATCATTTGTTCTATGTTACATATTAATAAATTTATGAAAAATATAATAAATGTTAGTAAATAATTATTAAAATGGTACTGAAATTAAAATATAGTAAGAACATTAGGTTCGTACGGCGTTTTCCGTACTCTTAGGCACCGTCAGACCAGGAAGTATTGCATCATTGGTTGAGAAGTCCCGCGACATCCGGTGGAGTATTACCCGATGTGATGCAATCCTTTCAGTTTTATCAGCCCAACGGTAAAGAGCTCAGTCCATTTGTTTCTTTCTCTTCATTGGTGAGTGTACTCTCGTGTTAGCAGCCTGTTAAAGTGATCCTTGTATTGTGACATTACGTAGCTATGCCGCGTGCTTGTGTGAATAAGGCGGATAACTTTTGCGATATATGTGGTAAAGTGGCATTTGCTGCACAGAAAAAGTCCATTACTCCGGTTGTTAAAAAGGCTTATCATTTGTATTTCGGATGCAGGATAGGCGACGAAGATAAGGACTGGGCTCCACATCTATGTTGCCGCACGTGTGCAACAAATCTGTCACAGTGGCTTAATGGCAAAAGGAAAACGATGCCTTTTTGCTCTTCCCATGATTTGGAAGGAGCCCACAAATCACATAAATGACTATTATTTCTGTATGGTGCCACCAGTGACTGAAGGTATCACAAAGAAGAAGAAATGGACTGTAGAATATCCAAATATACCTGTAAGAATGGACATATTAACTATGTTAAATTATAATAAAGCTGAACATTATGTTACTTTTTCATGAAAAGTACGACAGTACAAGCCCAAGAAGGCGACAGAAGTACCGTGAACATTTTTTTTTCAGATGTCGAGAGCTTCAAACAAAGAACTTCGACGAACTGATAACATCTTCAATAATATCGCGACTTTCGCTGTACATTGTCAGCGTCGCCCGACGCCTAAAAGTCTGGAAAACAGCCATCCACCTTTGTGTAAATATAACAATGTATATTGTGTTAGTGTAAGAATGTACTTCGGCGATAGGATTACTTTCTCAAAGGGTTTACATCCTAATGGACAGATCTGACAGGCCGCAGAGACACGAGAGGTAGGGTTAAAACCAATCAGCGAGGCACGCCTTGCCAAGCCCATGGTGTGGTCGGCGAATGACGTCAATGGTGGACCACGTGGCAAGAGAATGCGAGCCACGTCAGCAGATAAGAGAGACGGCAGGGTCAGCGTCGGGGTCTTGGCGCATGCGTAGTGCGGAGGAGGAGCAGGTCTCTTAGAGAGGACCTGTTAGTCAGTCTACTTTCGTCCAAGGGAGAGAGTAGTTCTCCGATAAAGGGGGCGTGAAGAGTTTGCCTTTTTTTGTGTGAAGAGACGGACGCTCCAGCACGGAGGTCCGGGGCTCTGGATGAGTTTAGCCGGCATTTATCCTAGAAGAGATAGAGCGTTCGGCTGCAGCGGTACAGGTCTGAGTCAGCGAATCCCACTTGCGTAATAGATATTCCTCTACAGTGAATCAATCTTAGCGCAGGCTAAGATTGGAATCGTAGGAACAGAGAAGTACCGGTAAGCTACTATTCCTAATATTCTCAGAGATATAGATCTACATAATAGCAGGTAGATTCTTTCTAGAACGTCAACGCCGAAAGAGATTTTCTTCGGAAGTGGTTCTCCTAGATTTCGTGTCTACGCCACTGTCCAGGTCTGAGCCTTAAGGAAACCTGATGTTAGAGAAAGAGTAATCCACCGCCGTCAGGAACCTAATTGATTATGTAATAAATGTTTGTGTTATTATTTGTAACTCCTCTCGATATCCTTATATCTTGGTTGTGAGTATTATTCTGTCCGTTCAGCTGTTTCGATCCGCCTTCCCGATTCCCAGATTTCATAATAAAGTGGGGAAGGCTTCGTTTGTTCACTCGAATAGTTTGGGGAGTGTGTCTGTGAGAAGCAACTATAGCGGGGACGCTTCAGATTCATAAGTAGGAGGCGGAGCCACGACACGTGATCAGTACCTTCACTCTCAAAATACCTTCTTCTGTACGACCGGTACCTCATTCTGAAGAAATCCCCATTCCCAAGCCTCCGACAAATTTTGTTATCAATTTAGATGAGGTCAAGGAAGACGATTTCTGTAATCCGAAACCGTCAACGTCACGGATTAATGAAAGCGATGACGAATATGCACCTTCTGAGTCTATGCCACATAAAATTACATCAGAGGAACTGAACGACGTTGTTCGCGATTTGAATTTAACCAAAGTTAAAGCAGAGCTACTAGCGTCAAGGCTTCGTCAATGGAATCTTCCAGAACAAAATGTTCGAGTGAGTTCGTTTCGTATTCGTCACCGACAATTCGAGCAATTCTTCCAAAAAAGGGAAAGCATTGTGTTCTGTTGCAATATTGACAGCCTAATGCAAGAACTAGGAACACAACATGTTACTCAAGAATGGCGTCTATTTATAGACTCCTCCGAGTCTTAAGATGGTTTTCCTGCATAACGGGAATCAGTTACCATCCATTTCAGTTGCACGTGCGGTGCACATGAAAGAGACCTACAACAACCTTAAACAGCTGTTGGACAGACTTAATTACAAAAATTATGGTTGACTTATCTGTGCTGATCTGAAGGTAGTGTCTCTGTTGATGGGCCTTCAGCAGGGATACACAAAGCACTGCTGTTTTCTTTGTCACTGGTATAGCCGAGCTACATGTCTGCACTACATCGATAGAGACTGGCCTCCTAGACGTCTTTGACACGTGGACAAATGAATGCTCAGAACCCACCACTGACAGATCCTCAAAAAATCATACTACACCCTCTGCTCATAAAACTCGGTCTTGTAAAGCAATTGGTTAAAGCCATGGACAAAACTAAACCAGCGTTCAAGTACTTGCATGACGAATTTCCTCGACTGAGCGAAGCAAAAATAAAAGAGGGAATTTTTTGTGGGTCCGCAGATCAGACAGCTCTTTCAAGATTCGTAGTTTGAGGATATGCTTCAGTGTAATGAAAGAGAAGTTTAGGATGCCTTTTGTCAAGTATCAACAAACTTCCTGGGGAATTTCACGGCTGAAAATTACGAACATCTCATTACCGACCTGTTTGCTCTGTATCAAAAATTTGGCTGTAATATGTCTTTAAAACTCCACTTCCTGGATTCTCACCTGGATTTCTTCCCGGATAACTGTGGCAAATTTAGTGATGAGCATAGTGAACGGTTTCATCAAGATATGGCCGTAATGGAGCAACGATACCAGGAAAAGTGGTCCACTTTGATGCTCGCAGACTACGTTTGGACACTCTTCAGACATGCCCCTCTGGTGGAATACAACCGAAAGGCAAGGAGAAGTAAAACGTCATGAACTGGTAACTGATTTCTATCTATGCATGAAAAACTCATGTACATACCTCAAAACTACATTTAATAAATAATGTAAAAAAAATAATAATAATTACACTATCTATTTTTAACTGTACTATAACAAATTACACTTACTGTTTCGGATTGTATTTACTTCAAAATAAGTGTAATGTAACGCATGCAATATATATACACTGGCGGAAAGTGAAAAAAGAACACACAGAAGGAAACGTCTGATACTAACGAAATTTGTACAGCATAATAACGGAATACAGGGGATAACGTGATCAAAACATTATGGCAAAATACAGCTGTACTTGCTGGTAAACTGAAAAATAACATTTCCATGTAACATGGTTAGTACGAGGTTGAACCGCCATGAACTGCGTCACACTGTGCAATTCTGGCATGGAGTCTGTCGTACAGATGTTGGATGCAAGTTTGGGGTATTGAGTTCCGAGCATCCTCAACCTGGACGCGTAAATCGGGGATGGTCGTGGCTGGCCGTGGAGACCGGATAAGTCGTTGTCCCATAAAATCCCACACGTGCTCAATGGGGGACAAATCCGGTGAACGTGCACGCCATGGAAGTCGACTTACACCCTGAAGTGCATGTTGCGTTGCACGTGCCGTGTGTGGGCGTGCGTTAGCTTGCTGGAAAACACCACGATGGACCGACCTTACAAATGGCACAACAACGGGCTGAATGATGTTGTTGATGTAGGAGGTGCTGTTTAACGTACCCGGTACAAACACTAGTTGTGTACGAAAGTGAAAGCTGATCGCTCCCCACACCAGGTGTAGGCCCTGTGTGTCGCTGGCGGATGCAAGAAGGGTGGAAACGCTCCCCTATGCGTCTGCGAACACACATACGGCCATCGGAGGCTCCCAAGCAGAATCTGCTTTCATCGCTGAACACGACAGACCGCCATTGTGTTCTCCAGGGCAGACGTTGGCCACACCACTGCAACCGTTCCTGACGGTGGGCTGGAGTCCGAGGCACACGTGCACGTAGTTCCGCATCCAGTAGACGGTTGCGGATTGTTCGCACAGTCACGTCAGATGCAACGGCAACTCGCATTTGCGCCGCAGTGGATGTTCTGCTGACAACGCCGCTCTTCTTATGCGTCAATCGGTCCGTCTGTGACTCCCGGTTCCACGTCTTCTCGTGTGGGAATGTTCCTCAGACCATTTACGCCACCATCGCACCACCACCGATACTTCCCGTCCAATTCGCTCCGAAATACGACGATACGACCACCCGGCCTCGCGGAGTCCGACTAGACGGCCTCGCTCAAAGTCCGATAACTGCTGAAATCGTACGCGTCTTCCATGTCCAGGCATTTCAGCTTCTTCATGGTCTTCGCACGTGTCTGTACGCCGACGACTGATTACATTCACTTCGCCGTACTCCTTAAATACCACCGACGATAATTTCCATATTGTGCCGTACTGTGGCGTAAGCACTCACCGGTTGATCCCAAAATTAACATCACACCTACGTCAACTCGACCCCATTAACATATGTAAATTTCATGTTCTTTTTTCACTTTCCGCCAGTGTATATATATATATATATATATATATATATATATATATATACATGAAGACGTGCATAAACACTGGTTGTAATTGCTAAGGAGCACTTGCATGCTATTTCAATGGGAGAGATTTGGTATAAAGTTTGGCAATCTGAAATCAAAATGTACTAAAAACTGATTTAGAATAATAAATTTCCTCATAAACACATGGAAAATTTGTTACAAACAGATATTTTGATTGTGATTTTGTTAAGCGTTTGAAGCTCTTTAATTAGCAGCATAAACAAATATTTATAAGGGAAGCGCATCGAGAGTTGCAGGCAAATTATATGCTTCTCTCCCATCAGGGCCGGCTGGACCATAGGGTCAACCGGAGCAGTCGCCCCAGGTCTCGCGCCTTTAAGGGGCCCCGCAGTTTAAGAAAAAAAAACATTTGTTACAATTTTTTACAATTATTATTTTTTGTGTGTAAGTTTTTGGGTGCGAGGCCCTTAAAAACATGTTTCTTTCTTTTTTTTCTTTGTTTATTCCCAATCCCCCGGTTTTCGAATAGGTTATCGCCCTTCGCCGTACAAATACGGAGATCTGTTGATTTCAAGTGATTATTGTAACGGCCTTGATATTTTTAAAATTCATGAAATCGCAAATTTATTTTCATCATTTTGTGGCTCTTGCTTTTTTTTTTTTTTTATAAATTTAACGATTTGTGTGCAAACCAGATTGTGACAGCGACCATACTCGAGCGCTGCACATTTAGGTCGAAAATCCATTCCCTAGTTTATTTATTTATTTAATTATTATTTTATTTATTTATTTATTTATTTATTTATTTATGTATTTATTCATTCATTTTTATTAATTCGTGCAATTTTTGAAGAGTATGTTTTATTTACTTCTTATTTATTTTACCATATACTTTCGGGTGATTCTTTTCTTTTTTCCTCTCCGCCCCCCCCCTCTCCCAGCACAAGGCGTCGCATAGCGTAAGACTAGCTAAACAGCGTTGACGGCACAGAACAGACCGACATTGTAAGGAGACAACGCTGCGACATCCATCGGCGAGCTGACTTTGTAGTATGTTTTATTGGGGGCAATAGTAGTGTCCACCGTGTCTAGCTTCCACAATGCGTGTTGGGTAGACCGTAGACTTTTTGGAACCGGAGCTAACAGTTTTATTGGGTAAAGATTTACGGCCGGTGGTTGTATCACGCGGCAAACGCAACGAGTGGTTCTCAGAATTTCAAGGGAAAGGGTGGCAATCTTGACCCCCATAACGAATGGATGATCAAAATGCTAATTCTCTGACCCGTAGGATTTGCACTGGGGAATTTAAATCAGGGAGGCTTGCGTTTGCCAGCTAGTGATTGGATGATGGGATTTTTTGAGGTAGTGTGGGTCTTCTTGGGTGTCGTCGAAAGATTTTACAAGTGAAAAGAAGAACTTCGTCACTTCACGTTTACAGTTTTTACAAGAGTCACTTTTACCTTTGCTTGTTTCACGGCGTGGACTTTCCTCCATGACTGTCACCTAGGTGCTGCCAAATTTTACGGCAAGACTGAAGCTACCGTAAGCTGCATACAATTTTCCAAGCTGCGGATGGAAGATAAGACCCACCGGACGAGAATTATCCCGGGTCAGCGGCGCGAACCCAGAGACTGTAAGAGGCGACTACCTAGAAGCCACACCCGCCAATTGATCGCCAGGCCAGATTCAGATGTTAAGGTAGGAAATCCATCCTATTCTTTCTTTTGGTGTCCCCTCATAAAATGTTTATCGGATCAGTCCATACGAAAGTTTTCCGTCAGAGTTCAGGTTCTCGTAAGCGAATAGTTAATTTAGTACAGGTTCCTGTCAGAGAGTCGTAAACCATTTTGCTGGTATCATGAGTGTATCTTTATTATATTATGCCAAATCATAACCAATAAATTGTTTACTTTGTTAATTGTTCTACGTTCTAAGATGAGTGTTTCGTTACTACAATATGTGTGCTCAACCCTAGATTATTTGGAGAATATATAACTTTACGACCGGAACTTAGAAAATCACTTCACTTATGCTTTTTATTTTAAAACTAGACGTTCACGAAAACATTGCAACACACAGCGGACCCTTTGACTCCCAAAGGAAAATCTGCTGTGTGAATCACAACGCCCCGTCAGTTAATCCTGAAGCTGCGTCATCCCTAAATCAGGGAATCGCAGAATCACAATCCACTCGACACCCCCTTGACTCCCAATATTACGCCGGGTGAATCCAATTAGGAACCCGAGCGATAATAAGATACTTAAATTTAAATAAAATAAAAAAAGAACAATATCAAAGTTGGTTTCGGGCTACGCATGGAGGCCATTTATTCAGTGACTTAAAAAATATTACTGGAATTTTTCTCACATATGAGCTCGTATAAAAGTGTAAAAAGTCACTATTTGTCAGTTACTCCATTTTGCATTAAAAGTCAGTCACTAAAACATGTAACAGGGGGAAAAAACTATTTATACGAATTTATCATTTCTACACTAAAATATTCACAATCCAAAAATTTTTCCTACGCACGTAACATTTTGTCATTTTGTGAAGCAGTTTTTATACAATAAGTAAAAATACAACCTCAACCTCATCTCCTCGGAAAGAAAATCGCAGATTTTAAGTTTTTACTTTCTTTCTCTCTCTGAACTTTCAATGCATATTCTGGTCTTTTTCTTGAGCTTAAATCAAATGCTTCTTTGAGATAATCATTTTGTCTTTACGATAGTTTTCGTTTTGAAGTACTACAGAGGTGAAGCCCATGTCAAAAAGGAAAAGTTACCGAGATAAATTCCGTCGGTGTACCTTAATCGGTAAAGCATTCAGCTCCGGAGCGCAGAGGGATGCGCATTCGTCGCCGTCACAGGCAAATTTGTGGGTTTCACATGCTGTGTATTCTTTACGGACATCTTTCACGTAACGCCTTTATTAAAATATGAGATTTATTTCTTAGTGCAAGCAATGAAATTTCGCCCAGAGCCCCGCAAAACCTCCACTCGGCTCTGTCTCCCATTGAAATAGCATGATCGTGTTCCTGATCAATGGTTAACCAGTGTACCTGCATATTACAAACAAACCGTAGCCAATTCAACTTTTTTATGGTCATATTCTATTTCAGCACATCGAATTCATTAAGAAGTGGCTATTTTTTATCTCGGAAGCATGAACTTCACCAAAAATTGTTGTCCAGTGTTATTTGTTGAATCCTTTTAGCGCATGACCAAACTTCCACTATATTTATTGTAAACCTTCATATGCTCACGTAATTTGAAAATGCTTCTTGTTTTTATCCGTTGTTTTGTTTATGTATATTGAAATACCTGACGATGGAGCACTTGGTGCTTTGAAAGATCTTGTAAGTTGCTGTGCCTTAAAAATATCTATTTTAAGTATATACAGTATTAATAAATATCTTATCGTGCTGAAAAGGCTTTTCTAATTAAAATTATGCCACAGAATGCATTCAACCACAGTAACCAAATCTAACATTACCTAGGAATGCCCTAACATGTCCCATTCCAAGACCCAAATCACACATAAAACTCATCACCTAAGAGTTTCACTGCAGCAGAGTAGATTAAAAGATTACATACAGCAGCTGCAGCAATCTCTTGTAGTATTACCATGAGACAAACAGCTGTAACAAACTAAGCACTCAAGAAGCAAAGTATTTGTAGCAAAGTATGAAAAAAAAAAAAAAAAACAGCACCTTAATCAATACAAATTTTAAATTTGTTTCCACAGCAGGGGCATACCACATTATACACAGCAATAGTGATTTTGTATAGTGTGGGAGAATCGATGTGGAACAGAGATTACAAGTGATAGTCTGAAGGAGAGATATCTGCTAAGCGGGGTTACATAAAAGGTCCCACACAAGTTCTTTGATAGTGTTTCTCGTCAATGAAATGCAGTGGGCATGAGCGTTGAAGCAGAACTCCCGTTTTCTTGGCCATTGCTGCTTCCTTCTTTTTCATGTCCTCATGCACATGTTGCATTTGTTCACAGTACACTGTCAACAATGCACGTGTTCATAATGAACACCAGCACGTGCTGCTTCCTTCTTTGTCAGGTCCTCATGCACATGTCTCATTTGTTCACAGTACACTGTCAACAATGCACGTGTTCATAATGAACACCAGCACGTGCTGCTTCCTTCTTTGTCAGGTCCTCATGCACATGTCTCATTTGTTCACAGTACACTGTCAACAATGCATGTGTTCATAATGAACACCAGCACGTGCTGTCCACTATATACAGAGCATAACTTTACATGGATGCAGTACTGGCTTCGATGTGTGAGGAATTGAGTCACTGGTGGACAACCAATGTCTGGGACCTTTTGGAGTGCTAAACTGGACCCACTTCTCAACAAATATGAGTAGTGAATATGCTATCCGAAAATGGTTCCTTGTCATAGTGAGACAGCAATGTAAGACAAGCTGGGACACGTTGCTGTTTGTTCACAGCAGACAATTCGTGGGGGAGGGGAACCCACTTAGACAATTACCTGTTGCATGCAGATAGACAGTTCGGTCACTAACACTAAATGACTGGGCTAGTTCCTGTGTCAAGGGTGACAGGACGACCACTCACATCAAACTGCTGTGACGTCCGAAGAGCATTTTCATACATACACTGACGGAAAAAAAAAAATCCCAACACCACGAAAAATAGTTGTAGAGGAATGAAATGGCGGCAATACATTTGTATAGAGGTAACATATTTAATCGATTAAGGTTTCAAGATCACAGCTTAATGTAAGCGCGAGAAGAGCCATTTTAAATGTGAAATGCTGGTACATTAATAACCGGTGTAACCGCCAGAATGCTGAATGCAAACACGCAAATGTTCATGCATTGTGTTGTACAGGTGCTGGATGTCAGTTTGTGGGATGGAGTTCCATGCCTGATGCACTTAGTCGGTCAATACAGGGACGGTTAATGCTGGTTGGGGGTGACGCTGGAGTTGTCGTCCAATGATGTCCCATACGTGCTCGATTGGAGAAAGATCTGGTGATCTAGCAGGCCACGGCAACATGTCGACACTCTGTAGAGCATGTTGGGTTACAACAGCCGTATGCGGGCGAGCGTTATCCTGTTGGAAAACACCCCCTGGAATGCTGTTCATGAATAGCAGCACAACAGGTTGAATCACCAGACCGACATACAACTGTGCCGTCAGGGTGCGTGGGATAACCACGAGAGTGCTCCTGCTGTCATAGGAAATTGCTCCCCACAACCATAACTCCAGGTGTAGGTCCAGTGTGTCTCGGCCGCAGACAGGTTAGTTGCAGGAGCTCACCTCGCCTCCTTCTAACCAACACATGGCCATCACTGGCACCCAGGCAGAACTGGCTTTCATCAGAAAACATAACAGATCTCCACTCCGTCCTCCAATGAGCTCTAGCGTGACACCACTGACGTCGCAAACGGCAGTACCTTCCCTTGACCACCGCTGCCAACAATCGGCAGTGAGGCAGTACCTTCCCTTGACCACCGCTGCCAACAATCATGCACAGTGGCTACATTCCTGCCAAGTCGTTCTGCAATATTTCGGAAAGAAAATCCACTTTCTCGTAGCCCTATTACACGACCTCATTCAAACTGCGTGAGCTGTTGATAATAATGGCTTTTTTTTTTTTTTTTGGAGGTTTAACGACCACCGTGAGCAACTCAATGGGCTATAAGCAGTCGCCCGTCCCTAATTTAGGGTCACTGGTTCCAGGGAAGGGAGAGAGCCAGTGCCGTAAGACAAACACAACATCCATGCCTGACTGGGATTCGAACCCGGACCCCTCACGGACGAATGATCAGAGGCCAGCGCCTTAGACCACTGCGCCACCGGGGCGGCAATAATGGCTTCTTCATCTTCTTAAAGGCATTCTTGACTAACATCAACACACTATGTCGAATCTCAACGATAACTAACGCTCACGAACGTTTTTTTTTTCTTTTTTGATTGAAGGTTTAACGACCAGCGTGAGCAACTCAAAGGGCTATAAGCAGTCGCCCGTCCCTAATTTAGGGTCACTGGTTCCAGGGAAGGGAGAGTGCCAGTGCAATAAGACAAACACAACATCCCTGCCTCACCGGGATTCGAACCCGGACCCCTTTCGGACGAAGAGGCCATCGCTTAGACCACTGGGCCACCGGGGCGGCTCTCACGAACGTTACAGCGCGTATTTACAGCAAACCTGATTTGCATGTTCCGAGGGGTGCTACTAGCGTCACACGTATGCGCTGAGCGCGAAATTTGCATAGACGTCGTCTTACAGATGTACTCTCAATACCTACCAACTGTCGTTTATCTAACACAACCCCTTCTTGGTGTTGAGATTTTTTTCCCCCGTCAGTGTACATCATGTTGTGGTCTTCCGTCTGTGGTTCATTTACAGCACATATATAATTTTTTTGTCTTCCGTCTGTGGTTCATTTACAGCACATATATAATTTTTTTGTCTTCCGTCTGTGGTTCATTTACAGCACATATATCATGCTATTTTTCGTCTGTGGTTCATTTACAGCACATATATCATGTTATTGTCTTCCGTCTGTGGTTCATTTACAGCACATATATCATGCTTTTTTTCGTCTCTGGTTCATTTACAGCACAGATATCATGTTGTTGTCTTCTGTCTGTGGTTCATTTATAGCACATATATCATGTTTTGGTCTTCTGTCTGTGGTTCAATACAGTTACAGCACATATATCATGTTGTTGTCTTCCGTCTGTGGTTCAATACATTTACAGCACGTATATCGTGTTGTTGTCTTCCGTCTGTGGTTCATTTACAGCACATATATCAGGTTGTTGTCTTCCGTCGGTGGTTCAATACATTTACAGCACATGTATTATGTTGTTGTCTTCCGTCTGTGGTTCAATACATTTACAGCACATTTATTATGTTCTTGTCTTCCGTCTGTGGTTCAATACATTTACAGCACGTATATCGTGTTGTTGTCTTCTGTCTGTGGTTCAATACGTTTACAGCACGTATATTGTGTTGTTGTCTTCCGTCTGTGGTTCAATACATTTACAGCACGTATATCGTGTTGTTGTCTTCCGTCTGTGGTTCAATACATTTACAGCACGTATATCGTGTTGTTGTCTTCCGTATGTGGTTCAATAAATTTACAGCACGTATATTATGTTGTTGTCTTCCGTCTGTGGTTCATTTACAGCACATATATCATGTTGTCGTCTTCCGTCGGTGGTTCAATACATTTACAGCACATATATCATGCTGTTGTCTTCCGTCTGTGGTTCATTTACAGCACATATATCATGCTATTGCTTTCCGTCTGTGGTTCAATACATTTACAGCACATATGTCATGCTGTTGTCTTCTGTCTGTGGTTCAGTACATTTACAGCACATATATCATGTTGTTGTCTTCCATCTGTGGTTCAATACATTTACAGCACATACATCATGTTGTTGTCTTCCGTCTGTGGTTCAATACATTTACAGCACATACATCATGTTGTTGTCTTCTGTCTGTGGTTCAGTACATTTACAGCACATATATCATGTTGTTGTCTTCCGTCTGTGGTTCAATACATTTACAGCACATATATCATGCTGTTGTCTTCTGTCTGTGGTTCAATACATTTTCAGCACATATTTCATGTTGTAGTCTTCCGTCTGTGGTTCGTTTGCAGCACATATATCATGTTGTTGTCTTCCGTCTGTGGTTCAATACATTTACAGCACATATATCATGTTGTTGTCTTCCATCTGTGGTTCAATACATTTACAGCACATATATAATGTTATTGTCTTCCGTCTGTGGTTCAATACATTTACAGCACACATATCATGTTGTTGTCTTCCGTATGTGGTTCAATACATTTACAGCACATATATCATGTTGTTGTCTTCCGTCTGTGGTTCAATACATTTACAGCACATACATCATGTTGTTGTCTTCCTTATGTGGTTCAATACATTTACAGCACATACATCATGTTGTTGTCTTCCGTCTGTGGTTCAATACATTTACAGCACATACATCATGTTGTTGTCTTCCGTCTGTGGTTCAATACATTTACAGCACATACATCATGTTGTTGTCTTCCGTCTGTGGTTCAATACATTTACAGCACATATATTATGCTGTTGTCTTCTGTCTGTGGTTCAATACATTTTCAGCACATATTTCATGTTGTAGTCTTCCGTCTGTGGTTCGTTTGCAGCACATATATCATGTTGTTGTCTTCCGTCTGTGGTTCAATACATTTACAGCACATATATCATGTTGTTGTCTTCCATCTGTGGTTCAATACATTTACAGCACATATATAATGTTATTGTCTTCCATCTGTGGTTCAATACATTTACAGCACACATATCATGTTGTTGTCTTCCGTATGTGGTTCAATACATTTACAGCACATATATCATGTTGTTGTCTTCCGTCTGTGGTTCAATACATTTACAGCACATACATCATGTTGTTGTCTTCCGTATGTGGTTCAATACATTTACAGCACATAGATCATGTTGTTGTCTTCCGTCTGTGGTTCAATACATTTACAGCACATACATCATGTTGTTGTCTTCCGTCTGTGGTTCAATACATTTACAGCACATACATCATGTTGTTGTCTTCCGTATGTGGTTCAATACATTTACAGCACATACATCATGTTGTCTTCCGTATGTGGTTCAATACATTTACAGCACATATATCATGTTGTAGTCTTCCGTCTGTGGTTCGTTTGCAGCACATATATCATGTTGTTGTCTTCCGTCTGTGGTTCAATACATTTACAGCACATACATCATGTTGTTGTCTTCCGTATGTGGTTTAATACATTTACAGCACATATGTCATGCTGTTGTCTTCCGTATGTGGTTCAATACATTTACAGCACATATATCATGTTGTTGTCTTCCGTCTGTGGTTCAATACATTTACAGCACATACATCATGTTGTTGTCTTCCGTCTGTGGTTCAATACATTTACAGCACATATATCATGTTGTTGTCTTCCGTCTGTGGTTCAATACATTTACAGCACATATATCATGTTGTTGTCTTCCATCTGTGGTTCAATACATTTACAGCACATATATAATGTTATTGTCTTCCGTCTGTGGTTCAATACATTTACAGCACACATATCATGTTGTTGTCTTCCGTATGTGGTTCAATACATTTACAGCACATATATCATGTTGTTGTCTTCCGTCTGTGGTTCAATACATTTACAGCACATACATCATGTTGTTGTCTTCCATATGTGGTTCAATACATTTACAGCACATACATCATGTTGTTGTCTTCCGTATGTGGTTCAATACATTTACAGCACATACATCATGTTGTTGTCTTCCATATGTGGTTCAATACATTTACAGCACATACATCATGTTGTTGTCTTCCGTATGTGGTTCAATACATTTACAGCACATACATCATGTTGTTGTCTTCCGTATGTGGTTCAATACATTTACAGCACATACATCATGTTGTTGTCTTCCGTATGTGGTTCAATACATTTACAGCACATATGTCATGCTCTTGTCTTCCGTATGTGGTTCAATACATTTACAGCACATATATCATGCTGTTGTCTTCCGTCTGTGGTTTAATACATTTACAGCACATATATCATGTTGTTGTCTTCCGTCTGTGGTTCAATACATTTACAGCAGATATGTCATGTTGTTGTCTTCCGTATGTGGTTCAATACATTTACAGCACATACATCATGTTGTTGTCTTCCGTATGTGGTTCAATACATTTACAGCACATATATCATGTTGTAGTCTTCCGTCTGTGGTTTGTTTGCAGCACATGTATCATGTTGTTGTCTTCCGTCTGTGGTTCATTTACAGCACATATATCATGTTGTTGTCTTCCATCTGTGGTTCGAGGAAATGAAACTTCACACGACATTTTTTCAAATTCACTAGTTAAATTGGCCATTCAATATGAAATGAGAGCTGATCTGATTTTTAAGAGATTGGAGTTTACTAGTTGTGAATGAATTTATGGCACCTTTATTCATAGTGTACTGCGGAATTACATTTTTATGCGTCTTATAGAGGTTATTATTAAAAAAGTTGGTCAAATTTTCGAACTAAAGCCTAGTTCGTCATGTGGGCTATGTCACTGGGGTAGGTGCTGCCACTGAGTTGGAAATGTCCAACCGCAATTATCGTTAATTGTGGTACCCCTTCTTCTAGTTTCCTCTTTACCAAGTTTGACTGGAGGGCGATTATTCTTAGTGAGTCCTAATTTATGGAGTGTCCACTTGTTTGTATATGTCTGTCTAGCGCAGTTTTGTTACTAATGTTTCTAATAGCTGCTTGGTGTTCTTTCATTTGGACTTTAATACTTCTCCCTGTTTCTCCTATATAGCTGAGTCTGCAGTTACAATGGATGCAGTATATAACTCCTTCTTGCAATTGGATATCCACTTCTTTCTACTTTAAAGCTATCCGGAATTTGTTTAATTTGTCATTTAGATCTGGAGCAAGCCTGATATTATATTTTGCTCCCATCCTCTTCAGTTTTTTCAAAAAGTCCCTTGTGGTACATAATTTTGCTGGTGAATTTGTTTATTTCCGGCTACTTTTTTGGTACTTGCCTAAATAATTTCTCAATATATGGGGAAGGGTAATTGTTTTCTGCCAATATTTCTTTTAATTCTTCTCTGTGAAGATCTTTTTGAGCATCTGTTCTAATATAGTCAAGGTGGAATGAACAGAAGTCTAACATCTTCCCTGTGTTAGTGGGTCTTCTAAACAGCTGAGGGAAGATTCTCTCCTTTCTTGAGGTCAAGGTTAAATCTAGGAAATTGATGCCATGGTTTTTTTCCAGTTCTAGGTTGTACTGCAAAGAATTTTCTAGCAAGTTAAATTCTGCCACAATCGGAGAGCGTAGAGAAGAAATACCACAATTAACAATAATTGTGGTTGGACACTTCCGACTGAGTGGTGGCAACTATTCCAGTGACGTAGTCCTGATGACAAACTACGCTTTAGTTCAAAAATTTGACCACCAACTTTTTTTTAAGTTTATTGTGAAAAACTGTCATGTGAAGATTCATTTCTTTGAACCACAGACAAAAGATAGCAAAATGATATACGTGCTGGTAATATATTGAAAAAAGTGGAACTCCTGAGCCATATAAGGAAAGGCGAGTAACCTTCAGAAGTGTAGATTTCACTTAAAGAAAATTGTAGAAAATTGGAACCTCTGTGGTTACCTCTTTCAGTAGCCCACCTACACAGTTCACTGCTCTTCTGAGAAAGGGACTGCAGCATATTGTCTTCACACACACAGACAAACACTTGCTATTTCGATTGGATCCAGCCAGAGTGAATGATCTCAGCAGTCATCTGTTGGATCATTTTTCATCAGCTTTAAAAGAATGCTCTTTTATGGACTTTTCAGCAGGAAAATTGTTTAACTCCTCTTGTGTCAAACAATCTCTGCAATCCACTCTGTTTTTCAGACTTCTTCAATATGCGTGTCCTCTTGGGCACAGCATTCAGCTGGACTCCTTTCCTCAGTGGGTCCCGGAAAACAACCGATTCCTTCTCTTCTGAACATTCCAGCACAAAGAAAATCGCGAGATACATTTCATCACTACCCCACTCCACACACAAAGTAGACAGTAGTCCCTAGAATCTATTTTTCTCCACTCAGTCACAAATTATGAGCCTACCTTTGGCATAAGTGGCATTCTTCCCCATAAATGTGTCCCGCAAATGTTGCATCGAAATCTTTGTTTAATCTGCAGAATGTGGTCATCGACTAATATTCACAACTGTTTTGTAACCTCTCAACCATACACACAGCAAACCAAGCCATTTCTGAGTGGTACCGTTTCACTTTGGTGACATCCTTCTTTGATTTGAAACCCAACCAAAGCTCATGAATTAACTAAAAAAAATTTAATTTGTTTCAGTGGTCACATACATTCGCACCAAAAAGAAGGAAGCAAATTTCATAAAAATATCTTATAAAAGATTCACATAATAAAGTTCCTGAAAACCTTAAAAGCAACAAATGTGAAGTAGTATTCTGTAGAAACTGAATCCAGAAATAAAATATATATATACTTATTTCGGCATGGATAAAGATTTTATTTAAAGCTTTTATGACAGCACAATAAATTGTTCAAAATGGTGGAAAACCAACTTAGAGAGCAGAATTTAATGAACAACAGTTTTGCAACACAGAATTCAAACTTTGACAACCTCATAACAAACAGGGCAATCAGTTAATCAGTACCAGCTGGAATGTTTTAGTGATGAAAATCATTTTTCTGTGTAATCTCCAACACAACACAAAAGGCCACAAGGCCATAAAAGAAAAAACAAAAAAAAGGGGGTTAAAGTTCATATGACAGTACAATTAATTGCACAAAATGGAAGAGCATTACGGTGGAAGACAAAAGAATTTAATGAACAACAGATTTGCATCACATAATTTAAATTCTGACAACATCAAGACAAACAGGGCATCCGTTAATCAGTACTAGCTGGAATGCCCTAGTAATGAACTGCTTTTTTCTATGCAATCTCTATCACAAAGAACCAAATGGACCCACTGCAAAAACAAATTAAAAGAACTGCATTTTCATTATGGAATATCATTTGCCTGTACTATGAAATGGCAGATATCACCTGAATGAGAAAGGAAATCAACTGCATCATGGATTTTAAGTCAGCTTTTAGGCATTTCTGGTACGTATACTTCCTCAATTCTGAGTAAGTTAATATGTTATGAGCAAATACTTCCCTGATAATATTTTGTGAAAAAATTATGTTCTGAGGATGTCTTTCAGCTCCACGAGTTGTATGTGATATATAGAAACTAAATTTTAATAAGAATTTCTTGGAACACTTCCAGTATTCCTAGGCTTTTTCACAAGTGTGAATCAGCCTGCTTAGAAATTTTAAAGGCATATATATTCTTATGGCTTTTTGCATGTTCAAATGAAGTTGCCTGAAAGGTTTGTCTGCTGAGCAAATTCCTCATCACAACTTCCATATTTATGCAGTTTTTCACCTGCATGGATAAGCAAATTACATGACAGATGGCTATCCTATATTTCTCATTGTACATTTCACAATTTCTCAGTTTTACATCACCTGTATGAGTGAGAAAATGACTCATCAGATGGCTTTTCCAAAGAATCTATGACAGCATCATTCACAATCATGAGGGATTTAACCTGAATCAGCAAATGACCTTAGAGATTCTTTTTTTCTTTATTGCTTAAATGTACTCTTCACAGTCATTTAGTGTTTCACCGGGGATGCACAAATAAGTGCCCTGAAAGATTACTTTTCAATGAGAATTTTTTATGGCATGCCTCACACTGACGAATTCTCAACTGTGTGGGTTAATAAGTGAGCTGAAAGCTGACTCTTCTGAGCAAATTTCTTACAGCACACTTCACACTTGTATGGTTTTTCACTTGTGTGACTGAGCAGATGCTTTCTAATATTAACCTTATGTGCAAATTTCTTAAAACAGATGCCACACTCATGTGGTTTTTCACCTGTGTGACTGAGTAGATGCCTTTTAAGATCACATTTCTGCGCAAATTTCATAACGCAAAACTCACACTCATGTGGTTTTTCACCTGTGTGATCGAGTAGATGATGTTTAAGATCACGCTTACATTCAAATTTTTTATGGCAGAGTTCACACTCATGTGGATTTTCACCTGTGTGATTTAGTAGATGCCTTTTAAGATCACATTTCTGCGCAAATTTATTAACGCAAAACTCACACTCATGTGGTTTTTCACCTGTGTGATCGAGTAGATGATTTTTAAGATCACGCTTACATACAAATTTCTTATGGCAGAGTTCACACTCATGTGGTTTTTCACCTGTGTGATTGAGCAGATGAATTTCAAGAGCATTTTTCCATGCAAATTTTTTAAAGCAGACCTGACACTTGTGTGGCTTTTTACCTGTTTGAAAGTGCAGATGCATTTTAAGAGAATAACTCTCAATAAATTTCTTATGGCAGGCCTCACACTCATGAGAGTAAACTTTTTCACCTTTGAGAAGGAACAGATGTTTTTTAAGATGACTTTTCAGTGTAAATTTCTTATGGCAGGCTTCACACTCGTATGGTTTTTCACCTGTGTGAGTGAGCAGATGACTTTTAAGATGACCTTTCCGTGCAAATTTCTTATGGCAGACATCACACTTGTGAGGTTTTTCACCTGTGTGTATGAGCAGATGATTTTTAAGAGTATCTTTCTGTGTAAATTTCTTATGGCAGGCTTCACACTCATGAGGTTTTTCACCTGTGTGAATGAGCAGATGAGTTTTAAGATGACTTTTCCGAGCAAATTTTTTATGGCAGTCTTCACACTCATGTGGTTTTTCACCTGTGTGAAAGAGTAGATGCTTTTTAAGCGTGTCTTTCCGTGTAAATTTCATATGGCAGACTTCACACTTGTGCGGCTTTTCACCTGTGTGAAGGAGCAGATGCTTTTTAAGATTACCTGTCTCTGCAAATTTCTGATGGCAGACTTCACATTCATGTGGTTTTTCACCTGTGTGAAGGAACAGATGACCTTTAAGATGACTCATCCGTCTAAATCTCTTATGGCAGACATTGCACTCATGTGGTTTTTCACCTGTGTGGATGAGTAGATGCTTTTTAAGTATACTTGCACTTGAAAATTTTTTATGGCAGACCTCACACTCATGTAGGTTTTCACCTGTGTGGATGTTTAAATGAGTTGAAAGATTGGTTTTTCTTGTAAATTTCTTATGACACACTGTACACACATGTGGTTTTTCACCTGTGTGGCTGAGAAGATGCACTTTAAGATCGACTTTTCTTGCAAATTTCTTATTGCAGACATCACACTCTTGTGTTTTTTCACTTGTGTGGATGAGTAGATGCCTTTTAAGTATACTTGTACCTGAAAATTTCTGATGGCAGACCTCACACTCATGTAGCTGTTCACCTGTGTGGGTGATTAAATGAGTTGAAAGAGTGGTTTTTCTTGTAAATTTCTTATGGCACACTATACACACATGTGGCTTTTCACCTATGTGGCTGAGAAGATGCACTCTAAGACCATCTTTTCCTACAAATTTCTTATTGCAGACATCGCACTCATGTGGTTTTTCACCACTGTGGGTGAGCAAATGAGCAGAAAGATCATTTTTTGATAGTTTCTTGGGGCATATTTTGCAGTCCTTCAATGTATGCATACTTTTTGAATGTGTCAGTTTCTTGGGAGACATTTCTTCAGGGCGGATGTTTCAAAACGCATTCACACAGATTTTAAGGTCTCCGAAGTGTTGAAATTGTGTGTTGTTTGAAATGTTATTTCTGGAAAATTTCCATGAAAAATATCAGCCATTTGTATGATCCCTGAGATATTATTTATACAAATAATTGCTTTTTTTATGTCAGTCTTTCTTGATGAGTGCTGCAGACTCCTGTCATAGCTTATCACATGGCATCAAATTTTCTTCAGCGTGAATTCACATTCTAGGTCAAATTTTGATATCTGAAAATAAAAATATTTAGATATGAATTTTCCAACATATTTCACATTAAAACCTAATTATTCAAGATTAAGCACATGTAAAATTAAAACATACATAATGTATTACAGGCAATCCTCGTTACAGTGTAATACGATACAATGTAAATTCTGTTTTAACGAAAATGAGATATAAAATCCCATAGGGACAATGCATTTTTAATTTTAATACAATGAAATTCATTTAACAAACTATTCATTACGACAAGAAAATAATATTTCCAAGGAAAATTCGATCATTTAGAACGATGTTAACAATTCCAGAAAATATGTTGGAATTCAGATTCTTGCATTTTATAAACAGAAACTAATACAATTTTCAGGTATTTTCAAGTGCTTCCAATATTGGAGGTTAATTTTTTTTTCATGTGCCTTAATGCAATTGCTTTTTTGAACTAAACTTAATGTTGGTGTAGTTCGATTAACACTTACCGCACGTGGATCTTGGCTTTTTTCGTATTTCCGTTATGTAGATGCGGCATGGGGGTTTTCATTCAGCTGCAGGTCCTCTTCAGATTTTTTTTTCTTCGTTGGATTTAATTGGCCTTGTCACTAAATGAGTTTTTTCCTTTGCCGCTTCCACATATACTTCCATACGTTTTTTTTTTTTTTTTTTTATTGGAGGTTTAACGACCATCGTGAGCAACTCAATGGGCTATAAGCAGTCGCCCGTCCCTAATTTAGGGTCACTGGTTCCAGGGAAGGGAGAGAGCCAGTGCCGTAAGACAAACACAACATCCATGACTCACCAGGATTTGAACCCGGACCCCATTCGGACGAATGATCAGAGGCCATCGCTTAGACCACTGCACCACCGGGGCGGCCTTCTATACGTTTTCTACCCGAGTACTTTCGGTAACATCCCGTTACCGTCATCTAGGGGACGGCTGCTCCGACTAGCAAGAACCGCGTCAGTAGGGCATTTTGGTGGTTCTCGCGGTCTGCATCTGTTATCGGCTATCGCTTCCTCTTAGGCGTTGTGGCGCCATCTCTTGTTGGTCACCGATCTTATTTTTTAAACATTTTCATTCTTTTGCTCAATTTTAATTAAATTCCTCCAACTGTTTCTTAAAATATTAGGGTCATTAAGGTTGAAAACTTTTGCTCTATTTTTTTCTATCATTACCGACTTTGCTACTCTGAGGTGTTTTTCGGATTTACAGCTTTTTATGATTTTTATATTTTCAAATTTAGGATATTTTTGGTTAGCCAGACAATATTGAATAAGTGCTGTTTTTTCTTCTTTTTTCTGCCAATTTTTTACATGTTGTTTTAACCTGTGTTTAAGCTTATTTTTGGTACTTCCTATATATGCCATTGGAGGATTTTCTGTAATAGGAATTGAGTAAATACCTGCTTTTTCTAACATTTTTATTTTTTCATTATTTTTGATTATCATATTTTTTATGGTATTTACTTTTCCTCCAATTTGAATGTTATGCTTTTTACATATATACATACATACACACACACACACACACACACACACACACACACACACACACACACACACACACACATACATACATATATATCACTAAGCTGTTCTCTGAGATTCAGAGGTTAGCTCCAAAAAGAAATACAAACTACCAGATATTTTTACTTATTGCTGTCGTATCAAACTTCTCCATTTACAGCAATTTTGACATACAACTCGTGCTTCACTAATATCCATTACACGCCGTACACAAGATCTTTTATACTTCATACTCATAATCTTTTTCTCATGCAGACACTCCTGAATCTGATCCACCCATGTCTTCCTTGGCCTTCCTCTGCCTTTCCTTCCTGCCACTTGGGCTGAAAATATTTTCTTAGTAAGCATTTCATCACTCATTCTTTCAACATGGCCAAACCACCGAAGCATATTGGTCTCCACCTTGCTAACAACATTTTGCTTCACATCACACAATTGCAATACATCTTCATTTCTCACACAATCATATCGTGTCTTGCCACAAACACCCCGTAAGTAACGCATTTCTCCAGCACACAAACGACTCCTATGTTTCTTCTGCAGTACCCAGGTTTCATTACCATACATCAGAGTAGGAACAATTACACTTTCAAACACAGCCATGCGGGACTCTCTAGAGAACCCATCATTCCTGTGAAAACCTCCCAAAGCAGCTATGACTTTCAAAGAAGAATTCACTCGCCTACTCATTTCACCATCCAACTTGTTCGCTCTGTCAAACATGCTTCCTAAATACACAAACTCACTCACCTGGTCAATCACAGTGCCATTTATACTTACATTACATTCAGTGCTACCTGTTCCATTCTCAAACATAATAACTTTGGTTTTCCCTTATTCATAACTTTGGTTTTTCCCTTATGCTTTTTACAAATATTATTAATTTCATTAGTAGTACCTTTAATGTAAGGAAACCCAATAAGATATTTGATTTCTTTTTTATTTACTACTGCATTATTTTTTATTTTCTTTAGTACTTCTGTGTTCCATTTTTTTATTAAATGGTTTGGATAACCAAAGCTACCTGCAATTTTTTTTATGAATTTGATTTCTTCATTAGTGAACTGACTATTTTCAGAGTGCATATATGCTCTTTTAATTAAGGTTTTCAGACTATTGCATTTTTGTGGATACGGATGTGCCAAACTGTACGGGATTAGAACAGGAACAAATGAACTTTTTCGATAAACCCTGTATAGTAACTTATCTGTGGATTTGATAACATGTACGTCCAAAAAGGCTATTGCATTATTTTTTTCCATTTCAACAGTGAGTTCTATAGTTGGATATAAAGAGCTGTAACATTTGGTTAATTTTCTTAATTCTTCTTCGTTCAGTTTTGATGGAATGAAAATATCATCCACGTATCGACAGTACACTTCTGGTTTTTCTTCCATACGATGCAGGACATTTTCGTCAATCTCGTTCATCACAACCTCAGCATATAGAGTTGATAATGGTGAGCCCATTGGGCCTCCTGAATTTTGCTTGAATATTTTGTCCTTGTATGTAAAAATATTAATTTCATATAAATAGAATAAAACTTTTTTGAATTCATGAATTCAACCTCAGCATATAGAGTTGATAATGGTGAGCCCATTGGGCCTCCTGAATTTTGCTTGAATATTTTGTCCTTGTATGTAAAAATATTATTTTCATATAAATAGACTAAAACTTTTTGAATTCAAGCATTTGTGTGTTATTTAATATTTTAAGATTATGCAACTTCTGAATGATAATTTCAATAGCTTCTGGAACAGGAGTGCTTGGATATAATGCTTTAACGTCCATGCTTGCCATATTTAAGTCCTTTAGGTCAATTTTTACATTTTTGATTTTCTCAATAAATTCATAGGTGTTCTTGATGGTGAACTTGTTGTTCATGAAAAAGGGTGCTAGGAACTTTGTAAATGTTTTTCTCTAATGTTCCAGAAGCTATTGAAATTATCATTAAGAAGTTGCATAATCTTAAAATTTTAAATAACACACAAATTCATGAATTCAAAAAAAGTTTTATTCTATTTATATGAAAATAATATTTTTACATACAAGGACAAAATATTCAAGCAACATTCAGGAGGCCCAATGGGCTCACCATTATCAACTCTATATGCTGAGGTTGAATTCATGAATTCAAAAAAGTTTTATTCTATTTATATGAAATTAATATTTTTACATACAAGGACAAAATATTCAAGCAAAATTCAGGAGGCCCAATGGGCTCACCATTATCAATTCTATATGCTGAGGTTGTGATGAACGAGATTGAAGAAAATGTCCTGCATCGTATGGAAGAAAAACCAGAAGTGTACTGTCGATACGTGGATGATATTTTCATTCTATCAAAACTGAACGAAGAAGAATTAAGAAAATTAACAAAATGTTACAGCTCTTTATATCCAACTATAGAGCTCACTGTTGAAATAGAAAAAAATAATGCAATAGCCTTTTTGGACGTACAAGTTATCAAATCCACAGATAAGTTACTATACAAGGTTTATCGGAAAAGTTCATTTGTTCCGGTCCTAATCCCGTACAATTCGGCACATCCTTATCCTCAAAAAATGCAATAGTCTGAAAACCTTAATTAAAAGAGCATATACGCACTCTGAAAATAGTCAGTTCACTAATGAAGAAATCAAATTCATAAAAAAAATTGCAGGTAGCTTTGCTTATCCAAACCATTTAATAAAAAAATGGAACACAGAAGTACTAAAGAAAATAAAAAATAATGCAGTAGTAAATAAAGAAGAAATCAAATATCCGAATGGTTTTCCTTACATTAAAGGTACTAATAATGAAATTAATAATATTTGTAAAAAGCATAACATTCAAATTGGAGGAAAAGTAAATACCATAAAAAATATGGTAATCAAAAATAATGAAAAAATAAAAATGTTAGAAAAAGCAGGTATTTTTACTCAATTCCTATTACAGAAAATCCTCCAATGGCATATATAGGAAGTACCAAAAATAAGCTTAAACACAGGTTAAAACAACATGTAAAAAATTGGCAGAAAAAAGAAGAAAAACAGCACTTATTCAATATTGTCTGGCTAACCAAAAATATCCTAAATTTGAAAATATAAAAATCATACAAAGCTGTAAATCCGAAAAACATCTCAGTGTAGCAGAGTCGGCAATGATAGAAAAAAATAGAGCAAAAGTTTGCAACCATAATGACCCTAATATTTTAAGAAACAGTTAGAGGAATTTAATTAAAATTGAGCAAAAAAATGAAAAAGTTCGAAAAATAAGATCAGTGACCAACAAGAGATGGCGCCACAACGCCCAAGAGGAAGCGATAGCCGATAACAGATGCAGCCCGCGAGAACCACCAAAAGCCCTACTGACACGGTCCGTGCTAGTCGGAGCAACCGCCCCCAAGATGACGGTAACGGGATGTTACCGAAAGTACTCGGGCAGAAAACGTATAGAAGTATATGTGGAAGCGGCAAAGCAAAAAAACTCATTTAGTGACGAGGCCAATTAAAACCAACAGAGAGAGAGAAAAAAAAACTGAAGAGGACCCGCAACTGAATGAAAAACCCCCATGCCGCATCTACATAACAGAAATACGAAAAAAGCCAGGATCCACGTGCGGTTAGTGTTAATCGAACTACACCATCATTAAGGTTAGTACAAAAATGCAATTTTCAGATATGTCACTCATTTTTTCTCTATTTCTGAGATGAGTTGAAAGAGAAAGTAATTCTCTTAAAGAAAACAAAAATAATCGCAGATTCTGGAGTGAAAAAGGACACTGTTGCTGAAAAATATCCCATCACATGATCAACACTATAGATTTTTCTTTGAATATTATGATATAAACGAACACCAAGTGCAAAAGCTGGTTTACTTAACAGAAGGGCAGACGATATGTTTGGAATAATATTTAAGACCTCGACTCACTGCTGTTCACGTAAGACATCCATTCCTGGAGTAAGCCAGTGTGTCAACACTAATCCGAGGAAAAGCACTGGAATTTGCCATTGAATTTGGCCATGTGGACTTTCATGCAAGGGTTGGATGGCTAAATCATTTCAAGGAATGGTGTGGTATAAGCTGGTCTGTACCAGCTGGTCCAGACACGGGCGCCCACAGCGACGGTGAAGTTACCACCCCCTGGAAATTGGAATCCCCAACAAATAAAATAAAAAAACAAAGGCAGAATAGAGAAATTATCAATTTAAATCAAAGAAAAACAAAATTACACACTGCATCTGCAGCCTTGCTTCCTATGGTAAAAACCTAATTGCACATTAGAACAACGGCGTTGATTTCATTAACGTACACATTAGATCGACGACCTTGAGGTAATTTGGCGGAAGAACATTATTGTCCATCAATATGTGCACTGTGTGTTTGGATTCTTTGATAACTCCTTTGAGAAGCAGATTCAGAAAAGAGAAAGAGCATTCACTTTACCCCATGAATTTATTTTTCAAAGATATGAAACTTGAACATGCTAAATTTAATTTATCTGCGAAAGACACTTCACCAATGTACGACGTAGTGATTGGAAGTAGAGATGGTACTGTAGCATGCTACGAATTGCACTACATTTAAAAAAAAAGCAAAAAATAATTCCTCAAATCACGTGGTATTTCCAAATTTTCCGAAGCGTTATTGGTTGGAACAGGGTCTGAGTGTGTCTTACCTATAATTGCTTGCCTGACATTGTCAGTCAGCAAAATAGTTAACAATTTGTAGCACGTCTTTTGCAAAAAAAAAGTCCTTGAAAGTATCACTTTGTTCATCCTTCCATCTGTGGACACCATATTTCTACAATTATGTCCGATTTAAAAGTTCCTTTTTTTCTTATATATTGGAAGCTTGAAATATGAGAATGATGTTCCTTGCTTTCCGTGTTTTTTACAATGCACAACTTCGCTGTTAAATGGTGCAACATATGCTGATGTTATCAAAATCAAAAAATGTTTTACTCCATAATTGCTTCTAAATATCTGATCGAAAAATTCTTTCTTCCATTCGATACCATTTATAACAAAGACTATTTTGGGTACCGCTTTCCTTTTCTTTTTTTTTTAAAGTGATGCACAGTTTTCCCGCTATGGACTTAAGTTAAATCACCATTTCCCAGATATCCCTCCCTGCTTTTAAAAGTCCGATTTGAAAATTTCTTCGTACATCACAAAGCTCGTGCAGGGAAAGTGTTCTGCATATAATTTTTAATTTTTGATAATGAACAGTTTTGCCATTAGGTGCCATAAGGTTTTATTTCTGGTTCTGATGTATTTTTGCAGCAATATCTGCACTTCTGAACACTTTTTTTTTTTTTAAATCAGATATCGCGCACCAGAGAAAACTTTTTGAGAATGAATACCTTCTGCTTAAAACAGTGCACGGGGTGCATGCAGATATATATCTTATTTTTGACCATATCCCTGCTTCTAAGAGTCTGATTTGAAAACTTCTTTTACTGTTAAAGAGCGTTTGTGGTGAAAAATGTTTCGCACATATTTTCAAATGTTTCTTATCGAACAAATGTGCCACTAGTAAGCGTTTACAGCATTTGCAGCAATATCTGTGCATCTAAAAACGCGATCGAAAAACATTCTTTTTCAGTCAGACACTACTTAATATGAAAGCATTTTGTGAATATTTCTTACTGAAAATTATGCAAAATTTCGCCGTTAGGAACACAAATGTTAAATTTGTTTTTCTCCAAATCCCGTTTTCGCCGCCCCGGTGGCACAGCGGTCTAAGGCTGGCTTATGACCATTTGCCCATGAAGGGTCCAGGTTTGAATCCCAATGGGGTATAGATGTCTAACAGCCCCGGTTCTCTCCCCTCCCTGAAACCAGTGACCCAAAATTAGGGACGGGCGACTGTATATGTAGCCTTAAGTTGCTTAGACTGGTCGTTAAACATTCAATCAACAACAAAAAAATATCTGCTTCTAAATGTCCAATTTAAAAAATTCTTTTAACGCTGTATAGGATTTACCTTACGGAACACTTTCCTTTACTTGTATAGTTTTTGTAGATCACAGTTCAGTCGTTAGGTGGTTTAGTGTGCTTCTGTTTGTTGCGGTATATCTTCTTCTGGGTCATTCCATATGAATTTACCAGGTACTTGTAGTTGTGGGTTTTTTATTTTTTTCATTTTTTTATGTCACAGTACAACATAAAGGTACCTTGAAAACGAAGTTTGGGATTTATTTTCCCAATCCCTTTGGAGATATGGGTCCTCAAACCCCACCAAAATGAGCTAAAATAAGGGTTATCGTTAACTAACACAAATTGAGTAATTCTGGAGATAATGCCACTTAATGGGTACCTAAATAGAGCTAAAAACCTGTACATTCATATGCAATAACCTCATTTCCATAGCATAATAATTAGTCAGGTTATATGGGGTAAAGGTTCAAGGCCACGGTGCAGATTTTGCCGCTTTTCGGCAGCGTTTTTATACCAGAAGCGTACTTAAACACAGAGTGAATATTTTTTCAGGCAATCCTCATACGTTGCTAAGAATGTTAAAGTATATTTCAACTTGTGTTATGTTTCCCTTTTTCAATCAGAAAATATTTTATAACTACAACATTGCCAAAATTTCCATTTTGGGGTACAATAAATCAAAAGGGTTAGTAGATAAACACCTTATTTTTTCTGAGGACTATCTTCTACTATTGCATATCTAAATATTCTCAAAGCTTTGTTTTGTGTTTCACAATAGTTTCCAAAATAATGATAATACAAATTGACCCATTTCAATCTACAAAAATGTATATGCGCACCATAGAAGTAGTTCACCTGTTTATGCAACATAGTACAAAGTTAATATGAAAAATAAAATTATGAGACAGCAAATTAGAACATTCTTTCAGATGTGTTTTAAATGGCCTACTAGCAATTTCATCAAAGAGAAGTACAGTTTCGGGATAATGTTGTTGCAGTGGTTAATTGCAGTGATGTGAGGACTTCTAAAATCTTGGCCTATGGAACCCATGCTTGGTCATTAGTTGACAAAGAAAATGATGTTCCTGGTCCTTCTGAATGAAAAAATTGAATTTTGAAATCTCTGTGTTCTTCAGAATATTTTTTGATAATGCCAAGCCACCATTTTGATTCATACACACATGCAACGTAATCACCAATTTTTTTGGATTCCTCAGCAAGTTCTCTGTATTTACAAAAACTTTTAGATATGTTAACAACTTCATATTTCTTGCTGCTTGACACAAGTTGAATTCTTAATCTATTGTTCTCCATTTGAATAAAGCAATGATGAATTATAATGTTTGCTATTTTTAAAGCAGAAGCATGTCTATCTGCAAGTATGCCATTTTCTTCATCAATCACTTTTTGTAGTACAAAAAAGGAATTGTATTCCTTTTATTTTTACTGTACAGCATTTGAACATGTCTTTTGGTGTTAAAATATGTTTGTCAATAAGTTGTAAGGATGCCCTTGTTACAAGTCGCTTCACAGTACCCCCTATTCCATCGCATGGCCCTTTACCATGAGAAGTGGCAAATAAATGCCATTCAGCTTCTGGGTTGAAATCTTTCTTATGGTGAACTAGGTTAACATTTTTTTTTATATATTGTCCTCTAGCACCATTTGTAAAATAATTACCCTTTTCACATTGAGAAGATGGTGTTTTACGAAGGGTAAAAAGTTTTCGTAGAAATGTATGTATTGATGTCGCATTCTGTGTAATCAAATCACTAATTACACAAAAACTTCCTTGTAATTTGCCATGAGCTTTAAAATAAGAAATAAATGGGTGAAGAGCAGCTTGGATATTTACCCAATGGTATGATTGAATTTTATCTGGTACCACAAATGTGAAGTTTTCTGAAAAGTCGCAAAGTAGTATACACTCGTCAGAATTTAGGAGTGCTATCTTGGTCTTAAGGAAACGTGATTGCTCTGTTGCTATGTGATGATGTTTTTTCAAAGTATTAGGTTTCCCGAGTAAATTTTCCTTGAATTCTGCATATGGCTCCACAATTGTCACTAAAGTGCATCGATTTGTTGTAACCCACTGTTTGTAGGATATTTGGAATATATCATCTTGGAATGAATCCAGGCATTCTAAAACAAAATCTTGACCAGGACAGAGTAGACATCCATGAAGCATATACACTTCATTGTTCATGCTACAAACCATCTGTGAAAGCAATTCCTTGTAAGTATAATTAAGTTTTGCCCCATTAATCATCATCTTGACATTCTGATATATACAGCACACACACACACAGAATGTGTGCCTGGTGCCAAGCCAGCACACACCATTTTGGACGCAATTCACAGAATTTGGAAAATCCAATTTTGCCTCTGAATGCAATTCTTAAAATCTTTCATACAGTTCTTTTAAGTTGCAAAGTACTTGCTGCTTTTGTCTTTGTTCTTTTCTCCTAAGTTGTTTCTTATGGTGCCAAAATCTTTTTATTCCTGGAAACAGTCTGCTGCATTCATCATCCTCATAAAAACTGATTACTTGGGATAAGGAATTATCTCAAATCTTCTTGCCATTTTGTTTTTGGTGAGTGACACTTGGTAATACACCATGATTTTGTACAATTCTTCTTGTTCGTACAAGGTATTCACAGACTTCTAATTGCGCAGAGATTTTGGAGATTGACAATGGTTGTGGAAGCAAGCTAATAATCCTGAACTTTTCTTCAAAACTAGTAACATTATTTATCTTTGTTATAAGGTTGGAAATTAATGTTTCATATTCATTCTGTTGTTTTGTCTCCTTTGATTTTAAAGTACTGGGTTCATTATAAACCTTAAATGAATCATTCAGTTTATGTGAAACATTTCCAGATATTTGGGTAATTTTTTTTTTCTATGGCAGCATATCTTCTTTGTGCTGGCAAAGATTGAGCTTTTACTACAGAAATTCCTAAAATGCTACATGCTTGATTAACTGATTCCAGTTTAACATGCTTTTGGTTCATACAATCTAATCTCATCAGTTTCAGCATCATGGTCTGAAATATCAGATTCAGAGTATGATTCCTTGTAATTTACTTTCTTGCGTTTTCCTGTTCTATGATGAGTCTTGTCACTCTTCGTGACCATTTTTTGACAGTTAGAACAGGCACAAGCTGTAGTTCCAGATGTGAGTGTTCCTCAACAAAGCCAATGGTTATCTCATACAATGATTTCTTTATTATTTTTTTTATAAATGCTGTATGGATCACAACATGTATTTCCATATAAGTGGTGGTATTTATCCAAATATTTAATTTTATGGTGCTCACATACATTTTGAATGTTGTCTTTAATTCTCATTTTTAATAATTTCTGTTGCTCAGGTGAATACTCACAAATTTTAGTCACTTTTCTTAAAGAGCTGTGTGATATATTAGTAAAGTCTTCCTCAGTCAAGACACAAACACAGCACTGCATTACTGAATACACTTATGATACAAATCATTTCTGAATTTGTAGTATTAATCAAAAAACGGGATTACACAACTTTAAAACTAATTCAGCAGATCTGATTTGCATAGAAATTATATATACAGTATTTACAACACTGATATTACAAATTTGAAACAAAGCTAAGAGACTTGGATGTTTCACCCTCAAATATTTTAAGCTGACCAAATTGACAGTGAAGTGTAGTTCTGCTACTTGAGGTGGATGATGCACCATCTGATTGTATTGCATCATCCAACACTGAAAAGTCCTTCAAATGGACATATCAGACTGCCATGAATGATGACATGTTAGTTTATGATTGCACCACTTTTCTAAAACACTTAGAACTGGGCAAGGACATTATATTTTAGCAAAAAGACCTACAACATGAATGCAAATAAGAATTTGTTTGGAATAATGTAAATATACGATGTCATCGCTCTGTCACGTTATTTTATAAACAACGAATAGTTCAGTTGCTATTCGTTGTTTATAAAATAACGTGGACAATAATGACATCATAGAAAAAAAAGGTGTTTATCTGCTACCTCTTGATTTATTGTACCCCAAAAATGGAAATTTAGGCAATGTTGCAGTTATAAAATATTTTCTGATTGAAAAAGGGAAACATAACAGTTGAGATATGCTTTAACATTCTTAGCAACATATGAGGATTGCCTAAAAATATATTTGCTTTGTGTTTAAGTACCCTTCTGGTAGAAAAAGGCTGCCCAAAGTTGGTGCAATAGGCACTGTGACCTTGAACTTTTAACCCCTACAACCTGACGAATTACTATGCTATGGAAATAAGGTTATTACCTCTATTTAGGCACCCATTAAGTGTCATTATCTTCACAATTACTCAATTTGTGTTAATTAACAATAATCATTATTTTAGTTCATTTTGGGGGTTTGAGGACCCATATCTCCAAAGGGGTTGGGAAAATAAATCCCAAACTTTGTTTTCAGGGTACTTTTATGTTGTACTGTAACATAAAAAAATCAGGAAAATCAAAAAACTTACAACTATAATTTTTTTTAATCTAGTGATTTCACGTGGAATGACCCTTTTAAGAACCCCATTTAAAAATTTATTTTCTCTAATTGTATGACAATCAATGAATGAAATATGGGATTACACCATTGTACAATACAAATTTGGAAGCTGTAAATCCGTTTATTGGTGTAAATATTTTAAACTTGAAAATTTCGTCATTCTGGAGTGGGAATCAAACCGCATCTCCTGGATAGTGCCCAAGTATGCTAACCACTATATACCACCCAGGACGACCAAGTTACCAATTAATTTGAATATAACCACAGCAGACTCGGGCGCTATCTGGGAGACTCGGGTTCGATTCTAGCTCCAGGATGATGACATTTTCAAGTTTTCAGATATTATCTGACTTGCCATCGGGTTATATTTACACCAATAAAGGGATTTCACAGCTTCCAAATGTGTATTGTGACATTTGTTACAATAAAGATGGGGGAACATTATCCTCTTCAAACAATGTACAGCTTTCCTTTAGGGCGCGTAAATGCAAAAAAAAAAAAAAAATTCTCGCCGTCTCTGCTTCCAGGAGACAAATTAAAAAAAAAAAAAAACCTTTTCCTTAGTGTAGGATTTGCTATGAAGAACATATTACCAACTTTTCCTTTATGAAAAATTGTTCCATTAGGAGAAGTCGATTTATATCATGTTTCCCTATATATTTATTTTTCTAACTGTTTGATTTGAAAATCCCTTTCTAATGTTTTCCTTTTCCTATGAGAAACTTTTTGTATGCAATTTGTCAATTTTTGCAACATACTTTTCACCCGCTAGTATCAGTTAGCTGTTCCTTTTTTCGGGATGTTTTATTGATTGTTAAAATCCAGTTGGTTTCTTTTCTTACTGGTTCCATTCAATTTTCGTAACATACTTTTCACCCACTAGTAGCCGTAAGTAGCTGTTCCTTTTTCGAGATGTTTTATTGATTGTTAAAATCCGGTTTTCTTTTTTTCTTACCGGTTCCGTTCAATTTTTGTAACATACTTTTCATCTGCTAATAGCAGTAAGTAGCTGTTCCTTTTTCGGGATGTTTTATTGATTGTTAAAATCTGGTGGATTTCTTTTTTTACCAGCTCTATTCACTTTGAATGACTCTGAAAAATATTATTTGAGTCTGAAAGAACAAAACAACGTGCTCAGTACAACCGAAACTTCGGTGTCATTTTTCTTGTTTTCCTTATATCCTTTGAACTGCTGAACATATTTATACTACCGTTTGTGAAAATTGCAACACCAAGAAAGAGAATGGCACTTTTCAAGTGAAATTTATATCACAGATTCCTCATGTTACAGGAGATAACTAATTACATTTGTAGAGCTAAGCAAGATTTTTCTCTTGAAATTCAGTATCTTGTGAAGCCATTTCGAGCAACAATAACAGCCTCTACATGGTGTGGCACTGAATGGGAGAGGCTTTCGATGTACGTCCTGGAGAATAGCGTGCCAGCAAGAAATTTTAAATTGGAAACACAGTTTGAAATTATTAGAAAGCTTATGCAGATTAAGACATTCACTCTAGAGTGCAATTGTTTCCCAGTTTGAAGGAGCAGTCTAACTGCAAAATAACATAAAGCATCACACAGAAAACTTCTCCATGTGATGCTCTTCATGCAGACTTTGCTCTTGATTTTACATAAAAACAGTTTTCTTCAACAGTTACAATATACAATTGTCATTACTACTGAACAAGAAGATAAATTTTTGAAGATTTTAAAATTAGATATCAGTGCCAAGGTCAAATGCATTATGTCAACTCTTTTCAGCAAATAACACATACCCTAGTTTAAAGCTGAACTGCTAAAATAATAATATGAAAGTGTTGATAGTTTTATAAATTTACATAAAATGATTTATGAAGAAGAGCAATCCATCACTAAACATAGTGTGTATGGGTTCCTTTTTATGTTGCTGGTTGTCTAGATAATAAAGCTTCTCTATTGATCCATGGAACATAGACATTTTAGTCAGATGGTAAATTTACTGAGCATGTAAATTTAATAAATCCTTGTAAGTTTTGATGCCATTCAATTTGCCACCCTCAAATTAATAACATATCAGATCCATGTCATGTAATTTCATATGTCATTGTTTTTAAAAAAAATATCAAAATGTCACTTTTTGAGAAATTCAAGGTCAAATCCAAATTGTGCGACCTTGAAAATAAAATTTAAATTATGCATTAAGTAATACAGGGTAATTCAAAATGATTGCCCCGATTACAAATGACAATAACGTGTTTATGAAAATAAATAGACAGCTGATATCCCTACACAAGAAGGAAGTTTAGAATTTTATTGGAACCTACTGCTATGTTGCTATGGTGACGTAGGAAAGTGAGCGCCAATGCGCCAAAAGCCAGTGGGAATAAATGGCGAACACAGCAAAAAAGGTGTTTTTTGCATGCTGGAGTTTAAAAATGGCTCCCCCAGGTCTCTGAACCTTACTCCTTGTGACTTCTTTTTGTGGGGGTATATCAAAGACCATATGTATGTGCCACTTTTGCGAAGAACACTGCACAAACTAAAGATGCAAATTCAGCTTACGCTGACATCAGCGACTATGGACATGCTTCATAATGTATGACGTGAAATGGAATGTATGACGTGAAATGGATTACAGTTTAGAAGTTGTCCGCATGACCCAGGGAGTCACATAGAACATTTGTAAGGTATGGAAACAAAATCTTAAATGTCCTTCTTTATTGTTCAACAATGTGATCTCTGTATCTATGTTCATAAACCAGGTATTGACATTTATAATCAGGGCAATCATTTTGAATTACCCTGTATATCATTTTAAAGCCATTGAAAAAAGGTTTTAAAAAATAAACCTCATCACTCTGTGGTAAAAAGAACTTGAGATACAAGTACTTTACGGCACAGAAAACACTGAAATTTGGCAAATTTCTTGAATATTATGACCTCCTATCTCAGGAAATTTAAAAGCCACTGTGCTAAAAATCAGCACACATTAATTTCTTGTGTATGCCAACAAATTTACAAAGCTTCATAAAAATCCAAATCGGTCAGGTTGAAAATACTATTTTTCTGCGTTGAATTGACATGGAATGACCCAGTAGATAAATTGATTGCACAGAGGCTGCTGCCTTTAACCCTTCCCACTGAAATAACATTGCACCCATACTCATATTTTTCTTTCTGCAATAGATTCTACAATTCAACTGTGAAAGTTCAGCGTTGAAAAGCTTGATGCAAAAAGAAAAAATGTTCACCAGCCCTGACATATGAGCGACAGAGGCGTCAAGGTGGAGAGGCGGGTGACACCCGACGTGCGAGCTATTCAGAAATTTCATAATGTCGGGTATCGCCTGACAGTTGAGAGAGTCATTTCGTGAAAGGGTCAAAGCACTGGTCATTTCGTCACTGGCACCATTTTCAATACGCTACAGTGAAAGTAACAATAGATGACAGTCAAATTGATGTCATTCTCTTATACGTGTTTAAGCTTGGTCACTGCGCACTGGAGGTGGTTTACGACATGAATACAATGTTCAGAAAAGGCACAAGTTGCGAATGCAAGGCAACTTTGATTTACCAAATTTCATTCTGGCAACATGAACCTTTTAAAAAGAACAATGCAGTACACCAGAAACAGCTACAGAGGATGAAGAGTCGTAGGTCGTGAATGAATGCGATCCATGACAAATTTACAAGAAAATCTGAGTGCATGATGCAACCATTTTTCAACTTTTAACACTTTCACTGTCGCGCGATGCCAAACAGCATCATACAATACTTAGCCCAGGTGCTGCCGCCTCTGAATGGCGTCGTAATCATGGCTTCATATTTCGCTTCCTAAAACCTTCGGCACTTGAAGAGAGTTATCTATTTTGTTACTGGCACTGAAAATGAATCTCCAACTGTCTAAGAGTGACCGTGATTTTGGGATAGCGGATTTTTTTCCCACATGGCTTAGGAAAGGAAAGTAAGTTGACTTCCCATAGACTTAACACAGCACGCGCTTTTCACTGCGATGTTTATTTTCCTTTGAACATCACTGGTTTTGCAGTGAAGGATTATCAATAAATAAATGCTTGAGTGGCAATAAAGAGCATTTGCTGCTTAGGTTTATATGTCATGGGGAGGCTTATTGAGGAGTCTAAAGGGATTTCAAAGAAACCCATATCCACTTCAATACTTAGTTTTGTGGAAACAATGGATATATTTGGACGTGCTATCGTCGGTCCCTCTCAACCAAAAGTTCCTCGGCGGGCACATTCTTCCGTGAAAATAGGAGATGCCGATAATCTGTCACCAAGTACAGAAACTTATTCTTTTACTAGCTGTAGTACAACCAGCAGTGAAAGTGAGAATGAAGAATGCCGCTCTCTTTCTCATACTCCGCCTTAATGGATTTTGGCTACACATTGGTGTGATGGTCCCAACATCATGAGAAGAATTCCGTTCACTGGTGTACCAGAACTGAAAATTAATAAGACAGGTACTGAGCCAATCGATTTTTTAAATCTTTTTGCAAATGAGGAATTTTACGATCTATTAGTTAGGGAAAGTAATGCATATGCTGTAGAAATGTTTATCTCTGGAGTTACTGAAGTTTCACGAATAAATGAATGGAAAGATGTGTCGGTTGACGAGATGAAAGTTTTTCTGGCATTTCTACGATTGATTAATCATAAAACATTGATTCAACAATCGTAAGTTCTTTTCCAGGGCATATACTACCCTGGAAAAGAACTTACGATTGATGAATCAATGTTTTATGGAGGAAAGGTCGTTGATTTTCAAACAGTACATGAAAGGAAAATGTCATAAATATGGGGTGAAACTTTATATGCTAACGGAACCCCAAATGGTATGATTCTAAAAAGCTTTTGGTTTACACAGGGCAACTGGATTCCCGGGAGGGGGGGGGGGGGGTCATGCTACTGGTGTAGTTTTAAAATTGATGGAAGGGAAGCTAAATGTTGGATATGCTATTTATATGGATAATTTTTATAATAGTTACAATCTTGCATTGCAGTTGTTGAACAAAGACACTTATTGCACTGGAACTCTCAGTGCAGACCGACGAGATCTTCCTAAGGATGTCACGAAAGCTAAACTTTTGAAGGGGAACGGAAATGCCAATATTCTAATGCTGTTGCAGTGTGCAAATGGAAAGATAAAAGGGATGTTCTCTTCATCACCACGGAGTTTGAGGACGATTTAGTTCAAACTGTAAATAAAAGGAGACAGATAAAAGAAAAACCAAAGGCTGAATAATGCTATTTTTCAACTATAATAAATTTGTCAGGGGTAGATCATCAAGATCAAATGCTAGCGTACTATCCTTGTGAAAGGAAAACCATAAGATGGTACAAGGAGCTAGGAATACATATATTTCATATGATGATAATCACTTCCCACAACTTCGTATAATAAATTCTCAGGGAAAAAGATAAGCCTTTACGATTTTAGGCTATCCATTGTACGTCAATATTTGAATCAACAGCCATCAACTTGAGCGAAGATATCTAAATCATTAAAAGTATGTGGCCATCTTCCAGTAAAGAAAAAAAAAAAAAAAAAACCAGAAAGGAACGGTTTTTGAGGAGACGATGTAAAATGTGTTCTGCCAAAGGGATTTGCAGGGACACCCTCTATTACTGTGCCCAGTGCCCAGAAAATCCTGCACTGTGCTTTCAGCCATGCTTTGAATTATATCATCATAGATAAGGGATAATTATTTTGTCTTCATATTTTGCTAAAAAAAGTATTTTCCAAGTCGAACTGCATGTTTGTGTGTGTGGGATTTTTTACCCTACCCAAATCAAAATGTATGGATTTTGTATTTATCTAGTTATGCATCATGGCACTATTTATGGAATTCTTTGGCGTTTGTAAATATTATTTCTCTTGTTTTATATGCAACAATGTTCGAAATATGCATCCAGTAAATGTCTACTTCAATATTGGAATAATATTTAATTGCTGGCAGAATTATAATTATGAATATCAATTACGGATACATTTTCTTGTATTTTAGAATTGCTAAGTCATGCAAAGCTATCAGATGCAAACACATGGCTGGGTAGTCCGAACGGATAAAAGCTCAATCGTAGTGCCGCCTTGTAGCGTCGTGGGAGATTTGCACGGGGTTCATACCGGCAGCGTGTGCTTGTCGCTGATATAGTACAGCGGCAGCGAACGTGTTAACAGCAATAGGCAAAGTTAAGATGGATAAACGGATCCCACAGGAGTTAATGGAACAGCACGAACAACCAAACGAATCACATTTTGAAGCAACTGATCACGTGATCAAAAATGAATGTTGTATCACGATTGCTAATGTTTGGTACAAGACTTTACTGCTGTGACATGTCAAAACACACCCTGAAGTCAGTAATCCATCCTGGAAAGAAGATGGTCAGTGTTTAGTGGTCTTTACCTAGTACGATTAATTCCCCTTCCTTAGAAGTGGGTCAAGCCATTACGGTGGAGAGTTATCGTTAAGAATTTGACATCATGTATGTAAAACTGTTCAAAAAACATCCACCATTAGTCAATCATCATGGGCCCATACTTCTCCACGATAACACAAAACAATCTATTAGGTGTGCAACTTAATTCTCGGCCCCCAACTGCAAGCGATCATAGAACGTCGGCAAATGCAAATAGCTGTGTGCAATAATGGCCGATTGCAGTGCCACCCAACAGCTTTCCAGGCAACCATAACCACTCACAGCTGTAGTGACAGAAGGGACGAAAGTTGACGGTGAAAGCAATGTCATTCGAGAAGCAACATTTAAGGCACTGTTCGTGTTTCAGCTGAAAAAAAAAGTGCTGTGAAAGCCCAGCAAATGATCTGTGCTGCTTTGGGTGAGGCTGCTGTGTCCTACAGTACGTACAAGAAGTGGTTTCAGCGGTTTAAGCAGGGAAATTTCGATCTCCGTGATGCAGAACGTCTGGGACAGTCACAGAAAGTTGACGACGAGGAACTGGAACAACTGTTGGACGAGGATCCCTGTTGCACAGAGTCAGAGCTCGCCTAGGAACTCGGAGTAACACGTCAAGCCATTGCAAAGCGCCTGCACAAGCTTGGGCGGATTCACAAGGAGGGCCGTTGGGTGCCCCACCAACTCACAGCTGCAAACAAGTCTAGGCGCTACGATGTTGCTGTGTCTTTGCTCTCCAAATTCAAGAAGAAGGATTTCCTCCACAAGATTTTGACCTATGATGAGAAGTAGATCCTTTACAATAATCCTAAGCGGCGCAAATTGTGCTCAAACCTGGTGAAATGGTCAATGCTGAGCATCATTGTCAGCAACTCATTCGTGTGAGTGACCCAATGGAGGCGAAAAGGTCATACACTGGCAAGGGCAGAAGGTCGGTCCTGTTGCTTCAGGATAATGAGCGTCCTCACACTGCGAAAACGACTTTAAACCAGTGACGGCTTTTCAGGTGAAGTAGGTGAAGTGCCTCTTCACCTATTTTATTTAAAATAAGGTTTCATTTAATAATTTTGTATAATATATTCTTTTTTTGCCTTTATTGCGTGCTAAAATACCCAAAATTTTGATTAGATATCAATTCACAATGCGCGTCCAATACGGAAAACAAGTCCTTATACACAAAACAGTTCAAGTGAAGAGCTGAAATGAGAATGCTTGGAAGTCTGCAGTTTTCGTCCGAGTTGCCATGGTAACTGTGACGTCACCCTCCCCTATCTGCCGGGCAAGTGAAGTGTTTTAGCTTGTGACGCCAAGCCTTTGCACCTGAAGTCGTGACCTTCCGAAGAGATCGCAGTGGAACAGGAACCCTTGGCAATCCACTAGGGCTTTTTCTTTGCGGTGTTTCAGTACATACTTTCCGAAAGAGATTTGTTTTTTCGTGTTTTGTGATTGTTTGTTAAAAACTTCATTAGTTACTTTAGTTTCGTGTACAGTTTAACTGATAGTGATAGTTTTAGTTTTCACTATGTATCCTGTGAACAACATTGTCTGTAATTTATTGCAAACTCCGTTCAATCGGTGGAAAGATGAAAATAAAAGAGACATTTCACTTCAAGGACGACCGACGGATTCACTGACAATTGTCGCCAAGAAAGAAATCAAAAACAGCGGCAAATCTTACAATATTAATTTTAAAAATTGTTGGTTTAGTGAATATAAATGGCTTTGTAGCTCTTCTGTGTTACAAAAACTATTTTGTTGGCCCTGCTTTTTTTTTAGTAATAAAATTTGGCGTGGAATAAAGACAATTTTCAGATTTCTTAAATATAAAACGGTTACTTCACAAACGTGGGGATTCTAGCGACCACTTGAAATGCGAATTGATGCTAAATAATTTTGAAAAGAATCAGAATACTATTGCCGATGCCTTGAGGGAGAATGCTAGGCTTTTGAAAATGCATTTCAGTGAAAGCGTTCGTTTAAATAGACTTTTCCTGCAGACAATGATTGATGCAGTACTGTATTTGAGTAAACAAGAACTAGCATTCCGTGACCATGACGAAAGCATTGACTCGATAAATCGTAGAAATTCAAGGAATTGCTTTCACTGTTGATATCAAGAACTCCTTTAAAAATTCAAAATCAATACGAAACGATAAAAAATGTCTTCACAGGTGACTCAAAAACTATTCAAAACGAATTAATTGAATGTATTTCTGAATATATAAACGATCACGTCAAAAATGAAATAAATGAAGTTCAATGCTTTTATATTCAAGTATAACCAGACTTCCGAATGCTCTTTAATAATAAGATCTGTTGATTCGGAAGGTGTATTGGTTGAGCGATTTTTGGGTTTCCATGGTGTGAGTGAAGATAGAATGTCAGAAGCTTTATACAAAATGCTAGACAAAGTTTTGGAACAGTTTGATTATCAACACAAGTCAATAGGACAATGTTACAATGGGGCAAACGTAATGTCTGGACAATTGACTGGGCTCCAGAAAAAAAAAATGAAGCATAAAGCTTCTCAAACTGTTTTTGTTATTGCTTAGTACATCGTTTGAACCTTGTATTACAGCAGAGTTTTTCTAAAATTTCTAAGTGTCGAATATTTTTTGCAAGCCTCAGTGTAATTCCTTTGTTTTTTCACCACTCAGCGAAGCAATCGCTTCACTGAGTGGTGAAAAACAATACTCTCACATCAACAACCGCAAGATGCATGCCAACCATAACAGAAACTCGATGGTCCTCCACTTCGAAGTTAGTATGTGTAATAGTTGAAGATTGGGATAAATTGAAGGAAGTATTCGAATTTCTCACAAATAGTGACCAATCAGAAAAGAAATTCAATTCAACTTGCCCAAGGGTTTTTAAATGATATGAACACTTTTGAATTTACCTTTTTGGGAATAGTATTCAATGAAATATTTGACTTCACCGATCTATTATTCGAAATTTTGCAGAAAAAATCAATAGACATAAACTACTGTGTTACTCAAATTAAAAACAACTTATGAAATTTTGAGCCATAAAAGGAACGATGAGGTATTTGGAACACTGTTTGGAAAAGCTAGCAAAATCACAGAAATAAGCAGATCTTAACGGGAATATACACCAGAACACCAGAAACCTCTTACACCAGAAACAATTTTTCAAAATTATAAACAATTGTATTTTGAAATTTTGTACCACATTCTTATGGAAATGGATATAAGATTTCAAGACTGTGAGAAACTTAAACTTCAATTTGCCTGGCATGCTGACACAACCAAATTCGACCAATTTAATTCATGCTTTCCCTCTCACGCTTTTGAAAATCTACAACATTTTTACGGAATTTTTGTACTAAACACCAGCGCCTTAAAGATGAACTGAGTCTTGTATATGCTGATGAAAAATTAAGGAATATATCGACTCATAAACTTCGAGTGCTTCATGGAGATAAAGGCATTTTTACAGAAGCTTATAAATTGGTTTTCCTGATTTTAACAATTGCATCTGCAAGTGTTTCAGTGGAAAGAAGTTTTTCTTGCCTTAAAAGAATACCAACTAACTCTAGAAACACTATTTCTCCAGATAAACTTGCTTCTTTGGCAAATATCTCTATTCAGAAAGACATTTTCTTGATGTCACGAAGAAACAGCCATTTTCTGATGACATAATCAACAAATTTCCAGCTTTAAAGAGAAGAAGAATTGATCTAATATATAAAAAAATAGGTAAGTTCTCATTAACTGATTTTCATTGAAGACAGTAGATTTCTTTTCATATTGCTCTTGTAGCTCTTCACCTATTTTTCCTACCACGAGCCGCCACTGCTTTAAACATGATCACTGACCTGGGATTGGAGATTTTGTCCCACCCGGCGTATTCTCAAGACTTCGCCCGGTCTGATTATCACCTCTTTCGCTTCCTGCAACATCACCCAAGTGATACGCACTTCACTTCTGTCGAGGAGGTCCGCACAAGTATTGATGACTTTATCAACTGGAAACAGTCATCTTTTTCTGCAATGTCATTTGACAGCTCCCTGACCGATGGCTGAAATGTATCCAACACGACGGGGATTATTTCCCTGATTAGATAATGTATTTGATTTGCAATAATTTGTTGTCAACGTGTCGTGCCTGTGGCCGAGAATTAAGTTGCACACCTAATTGAACAGTGGTCTCAAACTGGGACCCTTGTAAGGGCCACTTTCCAGATTTGTAGGAAAATAGGGGGCCGCATGAATATTAATAAATTTCTTATTAATGAATATCAACTTTACAAAACTACACCAATGGCTTGGCACTAGAGTGGAATATTATTTCTAATTGTCGGTAAATAATAAAAATAAATGCTTCAGCAATCACTGAAAACAATCACTTTTAGGCAACAATTATTTTCACTTAGATTTTAAAACAATCGCATTTTACCAACTGAACACGGTACTGGTACGAAAATTATTGCATGTTCTGGCTAGAAACTTCAGCTCGCTTTTCTGTCACTAACTCATCGACATTTGGAATAATGTCCTTTGAACTTGCTACTTTTAAAAGTGAGCATAAGTGACCCTCACTTAACCTATTCATTTCAAGATATTTTACTTGGCTCATCCTTAAAAGCAACTGTTCATATGAGTATGTTGTTCTGAACATAGACATAACTTGTGGAGCTAGGTTATGAGTGTTTAAGTTTTTTTCCTTTGAAACCAACTGGTAAAACTCGGTTAGATTGCAGCTGTTGAATTTTTCTTCTAGGAAAAAATCACACTGAAAGTCTATTAATTCAAGCTGAAGTTCTTCAGATGCGTTTTCAGCATTATAAGAAAATGGAGACCTGAATATATTCAGAAAATGTTTTCCATGTCTTTGAAACATTCAAACCACTTGTTAAAATCCTCTTTTAACATATCTATCTTCGTAGAAAATTCGCCAAAGTTGAGTCCTTCTTGCTTGTGAAGCAACCGAGGCAGCCAGATGAAACTAGCCGCCAGCTGAGAGGGAGGGAGCTTTTCAAGGTTGATCAGTGTTGCCAGCACTTCATTTCAATTCTGCGCAATATTCCCTTTTCAGATGACTTCCCTTCTGTACAGCGGCCAGCGCTCTTGGATTCATAGACCGTAAGTCGGGGGAAGACACTTTGCCATTTTCGCATTCCCTTTTGTCGTAACAATATGCATGCTTAATACAGTTATATTCTTCGTAAACAAATTGGTACTTATAAAGAGGATAACTTTGTTAAGCATTACTAAGTTTATATTATATTTAGTATATTACAACATCTGTATAATATACTTGAAAAATGGGTTATTTATTTTGTAATAATTCATGCGGGCCACAAAATAGTTGGCTACAGGCCGCGAGTTTGAGATCACTGATCTAGAAGCTGCACCAGTTGAGGTACGAGAACTTACCTCTTCCGCCTTATTCACCTTATCTATCGCCTGTAGGCTATCACTTCTGCAAACACCTCTGCAACTTTCTGCTGGGTAAATAGTTTCCCAGTCAAACATCACTTGAAATCACATTCCTTGAGTTTGCTGCATCAGAAAGCTCGACATTTCTTCACGGCTCACAGAAGCTAGTATCTCGTTGGCAAAAGTGTGTTGCTGTTGGCAGTGATTATTTTGATTAACACAACTTATTTTGCATCATACATTCTGTCAATATTCCAACATTTCATATGTAACAATCTAATACAGGCTGTCCCACAATTATATGGAAAGGTGTAAAAACAGAGTAAATGTATGATTAGTGAAAATGTATGCAACCCATTAACACACTGGCGAAAATAAACCACATAGTCTTTGCAGACTTATTTTGCGGATGAGAAAATAACAATTTTGGATAAGTATTAAACGTTTTAAACATGTAGTGTACTGAAACTGTCCCACAATTATATGGAATTTCACACAAACACACGAACAACATTAACACGAATTGCTATGCAAATTAGCCTGGCGTCGGAGCAGGATAAATAGTCGGTAAACGTGATGAGGCTGATTCAGTTTTAACAATGCCACGTGGGAAAGAGCTGTCTGCGAAGTAGATAATTGACGTTCGTGAGTTGCACGATCAAGGAATGTATGCAAGTGCGCTTTTAAACATATTACAATGATCCAAATCTTCTATTTATACAATTTTAAGTGGTAGCAAAAAAATATCCAGCTAGAGACGAACTGGAAGGCATAGTAATGTTTCGCCTCGAATGAAACATATCCGGAAGCTCACTGTGCATGATAATCCGTCTGTACGGAGTGTAAGTCAACATGGAAACATGAAGATGTTGAAAAGCATGAATCACAGAGTATTGCAACAGACACCCCTCGTGAAATAAGCGAGACTGTTAAAGAAACCGCCTTTAACTGTACAGCACACACAAGCTCGATTAAACTGGGCCAAAGACCATATGTCATAGAAGGGACAAATGGTTCCAAGCATTATTTAGTGATGAAAAGAAATTTAATTTAGATGGCCCAGACAGTGCCAAATATTATTGCCACGATATGAGAACGGAAAAAAGCCAAATATTCAGCCGACAATACGGAGGAGGTTTCGTGATGGTATGAACCATTTTTGGATTTAATGGGCAAGGTAATATCTGCGTTTTGTCAGGACATCAAAATGTCGTAACACACCAGGAACTTTTTTAAAAGACAGTTTGCTCCCAGCTGCTGCTGAAATAGGTGGTCCTGATTGGGTTTTCCAGCAAGTCAACTAGAGCATTCACAGAGCAACCTTTATGATGGCCTGGCTGAGATCAAAACAATGTCAAATTACTGCCATGGCCAGCTCGTAGCCCGGATCTCAACCAAATTGAAAATCTTTGGGGAATTTTCATTCAAAGTGTTTATGTCAATCACTGACAATTTTCAACTGGAATCCTGAACTGTTGGTATAATACTGACAGTACAATTATGCATAATTTAATATACAGTATGACAGAACGCATATCTTAGCTTATTGCGAGTGGAGGAAAGTCAACTAATTATTAATTGCGTTTACCATGTAAATATACTTGTTTTTTTTTTGTTTCCACATAATTCTGGGACAATTTTACATAGTTTGATTTCATAAAGCTAGAATATTATATTAACTATATGTTGTCAACAGCGTTTGACGTCTGTATATCATGTTGTTGGTCATAATACATAATATTCCACTTGAAGTCTTTGTTCATTTCTGCATGCAACTGTTTTCATTTACAAAATTATGTTTCTTTATACAGGGTTACAAGGAAAGTCCGTGATCAGGCCAATATTTCACGAACTATGGCAGTTAGTGATTTAGTTCTTGTGTAGTTGCACAGAAAACATCTCATGGTGCACACAATAACACCACGAGCAATCCCCTCGGCCCCCTCTTGGGGGGCTGAGATAACTATAGCACCCCCTTAGCAGATAGGGCAAAAAAGTCAATTACAAACTTGTTCACTGACGTAAAAATAGGACATAAATGTTTTTGTCCCATAGCAAAAGATGGAAGGAGACTGGGAATGTGGCCCCAAGGAAATCACAACATCAGGAAGCAACAACCGAGTATTTAGATAAAGCTACAAGATGTGAATGCATAATACTGTAGAGATTTTATTAGTTTAGAAAATACAATTTACATGTTTGCATACTTAAAATGCTGCCCTTCAGCAACGATGCACGCCTGCAAGCGTTCTACGAGCTCACAGTGCACGAGTTGCAGCATATTCCTATCAACAGAGGCCTGTGCCTCTGTTGATAGGAATATGCTTTGTCCTTTGTGCTGCTGTGGGGATGTGCAGATACGTATGCCAGAATATCTGTATCATCCCACTTTGGCATGGGACCTCCTGGTCCTATCCATCTGTGGTCAAACACACCATTTAGCCATCTTGATACATGTGCACTCCTATGTGGTGGTGCCCCATCATGCTAGTATCACATGTTTGATAAAGGTTGTAATGGTACATTGTCCAAGAAATCCATTACATAGGTTTGAAGGAGATGTAAATATCATTCACCATTCAGAGTTGTGTTATAAAAGAAAGGTCCTACAAGCTGGTTCCCCCAAATGCCACACCAAACATTGGTGAACCACCTCACTTGATGGTGTGTGTCTCTCGTCCAATAGGGAGTTTCCTGTGCCCAATGGTGTACATTATGCGCATTTACAAGGCCATCTCGTGTGAAGCATGACTCATCTGTCCATAAAATGTTTGACAGAAACTCTGGGTCCTCTTCTAAAGAATTCAACATGACATTACAAAAATCAAGACTCTTCTCCACATCTCCAGGCCACAGTGCCTGCTGTGAATGAAACGAATATGGATGCATACGGCTCCTGTACAAAATTTGTAGTACATACTGTTGGCTTAATCTACTTTCCTGGGCAACTTCCTTTGTGCTGCTGTGGGGATGTGCAGATACGTATGCCAGAATATCTGTATCGTCCCACTTTGGCATGCTTGTACATGAGCGGTGGCACACACTAACCGGACATAGCGACTCAGAGAGAGCTTTCCGCTTTTGGAGAGTCCCCTTCCATCTTTTGTTATGGGATAAAAACATAAATGTACTATTTTTGCCTCGCTGAACAAGTTTGTAATTTACTTTTTGCCCTATCTGCAAAAGCCCACTAACCCCCCCCCCCCCCCAAGGAGTGAGGGGATCCCTCGTGGTGTTACTGTGTGCACCATAGGCGGTTTTCTATACAACTGCACAAGAAGTAAATTGCTAACTGCCATAGTGCGCGAGATATCGGCCTGATCACGGACTTTCCTTGTAACCCTGTATATATGGGACGTACTGTATCAGCCGCAGTAACCGATTCTTTTCCAGCTTCTTTCCCTGCTAAATTATCAATTAATTTTATAAGAATAAAGTCAGTTGATAATTTAGTATACACACAATTATGGAAAACACTTAATTTAAATAAAATATATTAGCATGGCTATTTTCTGTCTACCAATCATAGGATGACATGGATGTTATGACAGATTTCTGGAAAGAGATGCCACAGAATGTATTCAAAGACAACGGCCAGATCCAATATTACCTAGGAATACTCTAACATCTATTTCAAGACACAAACCACACACAAAATTTATCACCGAAGAGTTTCACTGCAGCAGAGTAAAGACAAAGATTCTATACACTAGCTGTACCACTCTCTTGAAGTATTACTGTCAAACAAACAGTTGTAACAAACTAAACTCTCACAGAAGGAAAGTATTCATTGCAGGCATAAAAAAACAGCATGTTAAAAAATACAAGTTTTTAAATCTTAACCACAGCGTGCATATAGCACATTACATACGGCAGTAGTGATTTCGTATTCTGTGTTGGACAATCCACCTAAAACGGAGATTACACTGATGGCAAGACAGACAAAATAATTAACCATTTTTACATCATATTGTTAGGAGACCCCAGGAGCATTTTTACATAAATTAAATTGTAGCACAAATAGACCAGCTTACATCCCAAAGCACTACAAAGAATGTAAATGAATTTTTTTTTTTTTAGTAGGAGGTTTAACAACCGCAGTGAGCAACTCAATAGGCTATAAGCAGTCGGCCATCCCTAATTTAGGGTCCCTGGTTCCAGGGAAGGGAGAGAGCCAGTGCCATAAGACAAACACAACATCCATGCCTCCCGGGATTCGAATCACTACGGATGAATGATCAGAGGCCATTCGGGTGGCGATGAATTTTTAACACATCAAAATAGGCAGGGGTCCTTGACCTGCAGAGGTTGTAGATTGACAGCATACATCCACTTAAACTGAATATTGCATTAATTAGCTTAAATTAGAATCTTAAAAATTAGGATATCTGCTACAAAACTACACTTTTAATTTAGACACAACTATTTACGAAATCGAATTATTGCTTCTAACAGGTCACTATGACCAACGTTGTAATTTTTAACTGATTGCACTGTCCACTTATCAATGTTAAGACAGTGACATAATTGCTTTGTCACAAGTCAGTTTATTTTCAGCATTTGTCCTGACTGTCACAGTTCTGTGCAAGAAACATCTAATCATTAAGAATCAGATAAATTGGCCCTTACAGTTCTTGATATGAGATAATACGAACACATTTCACTTACAAAAAATTGCTAAATTCGTAACTTCTGTTCCTGTCTGTTTCAGCAGCTGACCCTACATAATTCATTGTTCTTCAGAGAAGGGGATGACTGCATAGTCTGCACGCACGCACGCGCACACACACACACACACACACACACACACACACACACACACTTGTTTCTCCTCCTTGTTGATGCTCTGAGCCAGCCAAGGTGAAATATCTGAGGTCACCTGCTGGGCTCTTTCTCACCAGCCATTAAAGAACATTTCTTTTCACTTTTTTGGATTCTTCAGCAGGAAAGATGTTTGATTCCCCTTTTTGTCATACAATCTCCACCATCCAGAATGTGTTTTTCAGACTTCCTCAATATCCATGTGTTTTGGAGCACAGCTGGACCCCTTTTCTTTACGGGTCTCAGGAAACAACTAAATCCTTCTCTTCTGAACATTCAAGCACACACACACAAGGTCTTGAGATGTATTTCACCACAAACACATATATGCACACAAGAACACAGCAGTTCCTAAAATCCATTTTCCTCCACTCACAGTTGCAAATTATGAGCCTCCTTTGGCCCAAGCAACAATCTTCCCCATAAATTTGTCTTGCAAACTTGCATCGAAATCTGTGTTGAGTCTATGAAATGCGATCATCGACTGATATTCACAACTGTTTTGTGATCTCCCAACCATGCACACAGCAAAGCCTTTACTGAGAGTTACTGTATCACTTTGAAGACATCTTTCCTTACACTGAAACACAACCAAAGGTCACAAATTAATTAAAAAAGTAAATAAATTGGCTACACCCATCATCCCCAAAATTTTTGAGGCAAATTTCATAACAATATCTTATCAAACAATTCCTGTGAAGCAGTTTTTGAAAACATTCAGACCAATAGGTATGAAGTGGAAGTATTCTGTAGGAACTGCATTGAGAACAAAAGATAAAACCATTAATTATTTAGGTATGGATCAATATTTATTTTATTTCAAGTTTGCATGACAGTACAATTAATTGCAAAAAATGCAAGAGCATTGTGATGGAAGATAAACTCAGGCGGCAGAATTTAATGAATAACAGTTTTGCAACACCGAACTTATCATGACAGAATTTAAACTCTGACAACCTCATGACAATTAAAGCGTCAGTTAATCAGTACAAGCTGGAATATCCTAGTGATGAAAAGGTTTTTACTATGCAATCTCCAACACAAAGAACCACAAGGCCATAGAGAAAAAAAAATCACTGTTTTCGTTAGGGAACACCATTCGCCTGCATGAGATGGCAGATTTACACTTGAATGAGCAAGGAAACCAACTGCAAGATGGATTTTATGTAAAATTTTGAGGCATGTCCTGTATGTATACTGTTTATTCCTCATTTCTTTCAACAGGTAAAAAAGCCATAAACAGACAATTCCTTGACAATATTTGGTGAAAAATTATGGTCTGATGAAAAATCATGGTAGCTTCATACATTCTACAGTCTGTATAAGGCATATAAAAACTAAATTTCAGAAAGAATTTCTTGGAACACTTCCTCTATTCCTAGGCTTTTTTACCTGTAGAAATCCCTCAATCACAGAAATTCCAAAGGCACATTACTTCAGTTTTTTACATGTTGAAGTGAAGAAGTTGACTTGAAAGGGTGCTTTGCTGAGTCAAATGCTCCTGGCAACTTTCATATATGATGCTATCTTATATTTTCATTGTACATTTCACAATTGCTCAGTTTTTCATTTCACATGTATTAGTTAGCAAATGATTCATCAGATGGCTTTTCCCACAAATTTTTCACTGCACCTTTCACAATCATGTGGGATTTCATCTGAGTCAGTAAATGACCTTAAAGATGATCTAAAAAGTTGCTTAATGGTACTAATGTACACAGTGATTTGGTTTTCACCTGTGGGTACAAAAATAAATACCTTGAAAGATTACTTTTCACCGAGATTTTTGTGGCATGCTTCATACTGATGAATTCTTTTAATTGTGTGGGTTAGCAACTGAGGCGAAAGCTGGCATTTTCGAGAAAATTTCTTACAGCACACTTTACTCGTATGGTTTTTCACCTGTGTGACTCAGCAAATGCCTTTTAAGATCACTTTTCCATGCAAATTTCTTATGACAGACCTCACACTTGTGTGATTTTTCACCTGTGCGACTGCGTAAATGCTTTTTAAGCACACTTTTCTACAAAAATTTCTTATGACAGACCTCACACTTATGTGGTTTTTCGCCTATGTGACTAAGTAGATGCTTTTTAAGCTCACTTATCCATGTAAATTTCTTATGACAGACCCTACACTCTTGTCGGTTTTCACCTGGGTGACTGAGTAGATGCTTTCTAAGAACACTTTTCTGTGCAAATTTCTTATGACAGACCTCACATTCATGTGGTTCTGCAGCTATGTGGGTGAGCAAATGAACTGAAAGACTGCTTTTCTGAGAAAATTTCTTACAGCACACTTCACACGTGTGTGGTTTTTCACCTGTGTGACTGCGAAGATGGATTTTAAAAGCATTCTGATGTGCATATTTTTTAAGACAGATCTCACACTCGTGTGGTTTTTCACCTGTATGACTGAGCAGATGCTCTTTAAGAGCACACTTATATGCAAATTTCTTAAAGCAGATCTCACACTCATGTGGGTTTTCACCTGTGTGAAGGCACAGATGCTTTTTAAGATCATATTTCTTTGCAAACTTCAATGGGCAGAACTCACACTCGTGAGGTTTTTCACTTGTGTGACGGAGCAGATGAGATTTCAGAGACGCTTTCCATGCAAATTTCTTATGGCAGATCTCACACTCATGTGGTTTTTCTCCTGCGTGAAAGAGCAGATGCTTTGTAAGATATCCTTTCTGCATAAATTTCTTATCGCACTCCTTACACGAGTATGGTTTTTCACCTGTGTGACTGAGCAGATGATATTTAAGGGAACTTTTCTGTGCAAATTTCTTAAGACAGACCTCAAAGTTGTGTGGCTTTTCACCTGAATGGATGAGTACGTGGGTTGAAAGATTGCTTCTCTGAGAAAATTTCTTACAGCACACTCATGAGGTTTATCATTTGTTTGGCTGAACCAAGGAGCTTAGAAGTAAGAGGAGGTGGCAATAGCCCACTCTCCCTGTGCTTCTGGCGTGACGCCACTTTTTATCAGCTGACTACGCCAATGCATCCAACCTAAGAATCTCCTGTATATCTCTATGGGGAAATCTCGATTCTGAACGGGTTTTTCGGACCCATACAGGCATGAAAAAAATTGTAGCTGAAATATTCATTCCCATAATAAAAAATTTCCAGAAAAAACAGGAAAATATGTGTTGGTATTTCTTTAAAAAATTCAACAAAATAATGATTTTTTGAGCGGAAGTGCATAGTGCGCATGGTTACTTACTGCCCATGTGCAAGTAACCATGCATACTGCCCATGTGCAAGTAACCATGCATACTGCCCATGTGCAAGTAACCATGTTTAAAATATAACCAAAAGCCTAATGTTAAGAAATAAGAAGAACGAAATATGCCTTCTTTCCATCCTTGGTTTGCATGCGCTAAGCAAAACTGCTTAAGCCACAGGAAGTGACGTCACGTTCCCGAACTCTCGCAGCACAGATTCCCTCCGCCTCAGAAAGAGTACAGAAACAGCTGATCTGTTTTGGCTTCACTCAAAACGGGTCCCTTCACCTCCTCTTCTTCTAACCTGCTTGGGCTGAACAGATGCATTTTGAGAGAAACTTGCTATCGAAATTTCATGTGACAGATCTCACAATCGTGTGGTTTTTCACCTGTGTGACTAAGCATGTGAATTTTAAGCACGTTTCCTTGCAAATTTTTTAGAGCAGACTTTACAGTCGTGTGGTTTTTCAGCCATATGGGTAATAAAGTGACTTAAAAGAAGAGATTTTTTTCTAAATTTCTTATGACAGACATCACACTCGTGCGGTTTTTCACCTGTGTGAATGAGTATGTGAGCTGAAAGACTGCCTTTCTGGGAAAATGTCTTTTGGCACACCTCACACTCATGTAGTTTTTCACCTGTGTGACTGAGTAGATGCCTGTTAAGTTTATCTATTCCTGAAAATTTCTTATGGCAGGCATTACACTCATGTGTTTTTTCACCTGTATGAGTGATTAAATGCGCTGAAAGTTGGGTTTTTCTTCTAAAACTCTTATGGCACACTTTGCATTCATGTGGTTTTTCACTTGTGTGGATGAGCAGATGCATTTTAAGGTCACCCTTTGTTGCAAATTTCTTATAGCAGACATCACACTCGTGTGGTTTTTCACCTGTGTGGATGAGCAAGTGAGTGTACAGACTACCTCTCTGAGAAAATTTCTTATGGCACTCTTCACACTCATGTGGTTTTTCACCTGTGTGGCTGAGCAGATGTATTTTAAGATTACCTTTCAATGCAAATCTCTTATGGCAGACCTCACACTCATGTGGTTTTTCACCTGTGTGGGTGAGCAAATGAGCTGAAATAGCATTTTTTGATAGTTTCTTGCAGCATATTTTACATTCCTTCAGCATAGGTGCACTTTTAAAATGAGTCAATGTCTTGGGAGACATTTCTTCAAGGCAGATGTTTTATAACATATTTCACCCAGATGTTAAATTCTCCAAATTGTTGAAGTTTTCAGCTGTTTGAAATTTCATTTACCATGGAAGAGATTTTGTGTGATCACTGAGATACAAATAATTGCCTTTTTGCATTTCTTGTTGAGTGATGCAGAGTGTTCTGTCTTAACATATCACACTGGAACAACTTTTCTTCTGTATGAATTCACATTATACGTCAAATTTAGATATCTGTGGATAGAAATAGTTGCAAATGAGTTTTCCATATTTTGCATATTTCGCATTGAAACCAAATTACTCAGTAAAATTTAAGATTGTGCACATGTAATATCAAAACATATATAATGTATTACAGGCGATTTCTGAGCAAAACATGATGCAATGAAAATAAGGAAAATTCCCATAGTGGGTAATCCAGGTTTACTATAATAAAATTCATTTAACGAACTATTCATTACAACAACAACAAAATATTTCCAAGGAAAATGTGATTATTTAGAACAATATTTACAACTGCAGCAAAAATGTTGAATTCAGATTCGTTCATTTTGTTAAAAGAAACCAACACATTTTCAAAATTATAGTCAACCCTTTATTTTTGAAATGAGCTGAAAAAGAAAGTATTTCTCTTAAAGAAAAGAAAAGTAAATGTAGATTCTGGAGTGAAAAAGGGTACTGCTGCTAAAAAATATAACTAACTTTATCAGTGTTACAGACTGTTCTTAAAACATAGTGAAAAAATTTAACACCATGAGCAGAAGCTGGTTACTTAACCAGAAATGTTGAGAATTTGGCTGGCACAATTTTTTAGATTTCGACTCAGCACTGTTCATATAAAATGTCCATTCCTGAAGTATGCCAGCCTGTGAACAGCTAATCCGAGAGAAAGCACTGCAAGTTGCCACTGAATTTAACCATGTCAAAGTTGGATGGCTAAATCATTTCAAGGAATGGTATGGAGGTTTTGAAATGACATGGGATTAGGCAGGTGCCGCAGAAAGTGCGACTGAGTGGAGAGAAGTGGCTGCGCTTACAAGGTCACACAGTACAGACACGGGAGCCCATCCCTTGAAAATACTGGAATCCCTGCAAAATAAAACAAAACAAAACAAAACATAAAAGCGAAATAGAGAAACAACATAATTTTTTTTTTTTGTAACTAGATGCTGCACCTGCAGCCTTGCTTACAATGTCCAGTAAGGCAAAGACCTAATGCACATTAGCAAATTTTGCAGAAGAATATTACTATCCACCAATCTGTCTGCTGTGTATTTGGATTTTTTTATAACTCTGCTGGGAAGTAGATTCACAAAAGAGAAGAAGCATTCATTTACTTCCCAAAGATAGCAAAGTAGAAGCAGCTAAAAATAATTTATCGGTGAAAGACACTTCAGCAACGTATGGCATGCATCTTGATAACTGAGAAAATCAACATTGTGGCACCTCTTTTCAAAAGACAAGTTGGTAACAAGAACGGAAAAGATTCCCCTTTCGGAAAATATGTAGGCACAGAAATTTTACCCAGAAGTTCCAAGGACACTACAAAATGCAGCCATACTCTCAGCAACAACATGCATCATTGAAAGATTTTTCAATACCCTGTAGTGAGACCAACCCTAACTGAGGACATGGCAGAGGCTGTGTGTGTAAGGAGTGTCCTTTGAAATTGGGTGTACAGAAATGCAGATTTTATAAGAAAAGTTGTCCACTGATTCGGGCTAAACAATAGAAGACTAGAGCAGACGGAAAACAGATCATTTATTTATAATTAAATATATCACATTTAATATTAATTCATTTTACACTTAAATTGTCATCAAATACCTGCAGCAGCATTTTTCTTTGTTTTAAGAAATAAAAATATTTGCCTTGATGTAATAGGCATAAGACTATTTCTGTCATTTATCTTGAATGACTTGGAGCTTAGAGAGATCTTGCATTCTGGAATTTTGCTCTAACCCCCCACCCCCAAGAAAAAAATTCTGCAAGCGACCACGTTTCCAGTTTAAGTACTTAATGAGGAGGAGGAGGAGGTGGTAACATTTTTACGACTCCAGTCAAAGAAAGCATTAGCACTTCAAGGGGGAAAATGTGTCGGTGGAAAAACTGGAAGAATTATGAAAATTAGTCCCCAAGTCGACCTCCACCCGAATGATGTGCAATGGGAAGATTTGTCTGCATGCAGATAGGGGTGTATTTTCTTATGAAATGACCAACACAGACATCTGGATCAATAAAAAGAAATAAAATTGAATGATTTATTGAAAGTAGTGAAACAGATGCTATGGCCTCATTAACGAATGTTAATGTTTCAGAAGTACTTTTGTGTGTGCACAGCAAAAATCTGCCACTTTCTGTCATTACAAATTAAGGTTGCAGATGATGTGTTTCCCCACATGCACCCTTCCTTGATTTTTTTTAATATCTGAAACTACAAATTTTTTTTTTTTTTAAATCACTGATTTTCTACAACAATGTGAAAATACGAATGACACAAAGTTTTCATTTGACAATTTTATTAAGTATATTAATATAATTTGTAAATAAGCAAAACTTCTTAGACTAAAATTTTCATATTCAAATCTTCAGAATAAATGTGTATGTACATTGAAATTTTTTGGTAGTGTCCAATTCCATTAATATAAAATTTTGTCATTTAAAATATTTAGGTGGTCCTGTGAAGTTTGTTATAATGGGATTCAACTGTATTCACATATTATTCAACACGCTATTTCACACACTACATGTTTAGTTTTACACATGAATAATTGGTAAATGTGTAGTTTAGCATCTTAAAAAGAGAATAGTAGAATGATTAGAGCTATATAATAGTCAGAATTAGAACTACTAATTGGAATTAAATTATTTCGTCGGAAAAATGTTAGTACCTGGAAAAAGTGCGATGTACAGATTTTAGAGTATGGAAATTAATGGCAGTGGTACAGGAATTCCACATTTTAAACGTCTTTTGAAGATTTTTATTGTAATCATCATCATCATCATTGTCAACCATTATCAATCCACTGCTGGACGAAGGTCTCCCCAAGTTTCCTCCACAACGGTCTGTCTTGTGCCAGTCTCCTCCATGTCACCCCTGCATACTTTCGAATTTCATCCACCCATCTCCCATGTGGTCTTCTTCTGGGTCTTTTCCTGTCCCTTGGAATAAAATCTAAAATTTCGGCTGTCCATCGATGATCTGTCCTTCTGGCAGTATGTCCAGCCCATTGCCATTTCAGGGATTTAACTCTGATCATGATGTCTTCCACTCTTGTCATTTTTCGGATCCACGAGTTCCTCTTCTTATCTCTCCTGGTTACACCAAGCATGCACCTCTCCATGCTTCTTTGAGTTGTCTGCAGCCTTTGTATGTCTCTTTTAGTTAAGGTCCACGTCTCTGCACCATACATAAGCACTGGAAGGATGCATTGATCAAACACTTTTCTTTTAAGACATAATGGCATATTGCTCTTGAAAATTATGCTGTTTCTTCCAAAAGCTCTCCAGGCAAGTTTTGTACGCCGATTAATTTCTTCATCAATGTGACCCTCACTTGATATCTGCTGTCCAAGATAAACGTACGTGTCTGTTATCTCTAGCTTTTCTCCATCAATCGATAAATCTTCATTTCTTGTAAAAGCATTGAACATCACTTTTGTCTTCTGAAAGTTCATTTTTAATCCCACTTCTTTACTCTTGTCAGCAAGTTCTTGGATCATACTCTTCAGCTCTGATGGGGTAGTTGCAAAAATGACTACGTCATCAGCAAAACGAAGGTGGGTTAGATAATCTCCATTAATCTTTATCCCCTTGTTTTCCCAGCTCAGCGACTGAAAAACACCCTCCAATGTGGCATTAAAGAGCTTCGGAGATATGGTGTCCCCTTGTCTCACTCCCTTTCCAATTTTTACGTGTGTTGTATTTTCAAACAGCCTAATCTTTGCACTTGCATTTTCATAGATGTTATTAATAATATTAATGTATGCATCTTCAATACCGCAGGTTTTCAGAGCCATTGTAACTGCTGATGGTTTCACCGAATCAAAGGCTTTTTCATAATCGATAAAAGCCATGCACAATGGAAGTTCATATTCCCTCGCTCTTTCAATTAGTTCTCTCAGCACGTGAATATGATCTATTGTGCTGTAGCCACTCCTGAATCCAGCTTGTTCTCTCGGTTGAGCCATGTCCAGTGTTACCTTCAAGCGGTGTGAAAGAACTTTAGTGAAGATTTTATAAACTACTGATAGGAGGCTGATAGGTCTGTAGTTTCCGAGATCCTCAATGTCACCTTTCTTATGTAGCAGGATCATTGTAGCGGTGTTCCAATCCTCAGGAATCTTTCCTTCATTAAGGCATCGAGTGAAAATTTGGGCGAGTACTGTTTCGATTTCTCCACTTGCTTCTCGTATGATATCTACAGTAATTCCATCTTCTCCTGGAGCTTTTCCCCGCTTCATGTTCTTGATTAGATGTGCAACTTCTGATGGAAGGACTGGAGGAACTCTGGTACTGGTATCTTTCATGATGTCTGGAGTGCATGTATCATCCCTTTCATATAATTTGGAGTAGAAATCTTTCACTCTTGTCAAAATTTCGCCTCTATTTCTTGTTACAGAACCATCTTCTTTTCTCAGTGCCATAATCTGTTTTCTTCCCTTACTGAGATGTCCCTTTGCTATCTTTAGGCTTTGGTTGTTTTCAATTGCTTTCCTCACTAGTTCACAGTTGAATTTTCTTACGTCTTCAGTGATACTTTTTCTTACTGTCTTGCATAGCTCTATATATTCCACTTTGGAAGTCACATCTTCTTTAGTTGTCCTCATCTCTCTTCTTTTTTGCATCAACATTCTCGTTTTTCCTGATAATTTATTTACATGCAACTTGTTTTTAGACCCAGCTAATTTTGTTGCTGTTTCCATAAGAGCTTTGGTTACTTTTCTGTTAACTTCAGAGATGTCCACTTCTTCTGATGTTAGGCCTTCTAAAGCAGAGAACCTGTTCTTCAGTTCCAACTTGAAGGTATTATGGTGTTTTTTAAGGTTGGTTATGTCAATAGATTTTGTTTGTCTTATGAGCTTGCCACGTTCAAGTTTAGTGTTGAGGTGCATCTTACATCTCACCAATCTATGGTCACTACCTGTGTTGAACTTGTTTAGCACACTGCAGTCTTCTATGACGAATTTTTTGTTACACATAATAAAATCAATTTCACTTGTCGTCCCATTTGGATGTCTCCATGTCCATTTCCTGTGTGGCTTTTTCTTGAAGAAGGAGTTCAAGATGAAAAACCCTTCTGCCTCTGCAAACTCAACGAGAGTATTTCCACGCTGGTTTCTGTTGCCGTGACTGAATTTACCTACTGAAGTTTCATTCTGTTGCCGTTGCCCTATTTTTGCATTGAAATCTCCCATAATTATTTTCAAGTGCTGCTTACCTTTATTATTTAGATGACAAATTTCCTCATAAAATTCTTCAATTTCTTCTTCAGGATGACTTGTGGTGGGTGCATAAGTTTGAATAATCTGAGCCTGGTATCTTTTTGAGAGTTGGATAACAAGTCGTGCAGCTCTGTCAGAGGAACTTTCAACTTCTACAACTTTATCCTTCAGTTTCTTGTTTATTATAAATCCAACACCACTAGTTCTGCCAGTATCTGTCCCATGATAGTAGAAGAGATGTCCACTTTTCAGTTCGATGAGATCTTCTCCTTTTCTCCTTACCTCACTTAGCCCCACGATGTCCCACTTGATCCTTTGTAGTTCCTCTTCCAATTCAAGAAGCCTTGAATCAGAAGATAGGGATCGTCCATTGTAAGTAACCAAGGTCAGCATCAGATGGCAGCCTAGTCCGGTCCTCCGGGGATTCTTAGCACCCTCTGCCTTCATGTCGCACTGGCCGCTGCCTTGGCCAGGTACATTCCAGCTGCCGGAGACTGAGGGCCAAGATTTAAGTTGTGGAATCATTTTGGAGGGGTTTGGCCATAACTCACCACGCTGGCCAAGCGGGTTGGTGAGTGTGGGATAGAATTTCCTCTAATCCCGATGGTATAGTTATACCGCTATTGGCGGTCGTCAGAGCCCCTTTAGTGGGAACAGGATGCACCACGAGAAGGCGGGGTTTGACATTTGTCAAGGAGAGGCTGTGATGTTACGCATCACCTGACCTTACATCCCTTTTATTGTAATATTTACCTGTAAGTGCAATGCTGTTAATAGACGCTGTGGTAGGCCTAATGCATCGGTACGGTGATGACGTGAAGCTCACAATAATAAAATAATCATAATTAGCATTAAATGGAAAACATTTCTTTATTCTTATTGAAGGTTCAATAACCACTTTGAGTAACACGATGGGCTATAAGCAGTCACCCATCCATCACTAATTTTGGGCCACTGGTTCCAGGGAAGGGAGAGAGCCCCAGTGCCATAAGACAAACACAACATCTATGCCTTAACGGGATTTGAACCTGGACCCTTCTCGGACAAATGGCCATAAGCCAGCCCTTAGTCCACTGAGCCACTGGATGGCAGCATGTTAATTAGAAAACAATGCAGTTATATATTTTGTACTTAGTGCACACTATGTTTCAAAGTGTCACTTTCCATCTCAGAAGCTTCTAGTTTGCATTAATGCAAGAATTCACTTAGCATGGTAGGAAGATAAAGTAAACATTTTAATTATAAAAAAAGTGAATAATGTTCCATTACTAAAATTTATCAAATAAAAATAATAGCATTACAGAGAAACATTTTACTACCTCAATTTCTTTTATCAGGTTGCAAAGAAAGTTTCTGGAAAAAATCACATGTTGCGCATGTAATGCAAAATAGTGTGAGTTTGTGGTGACGTAAACATTCCAGAATGCTGTGTGCGTGAAAGAATAGTTCCTAAGGGTAGAATACACACTGTTGTGGTGAAGATAAGTTACACGTGGTGATATCAACAGAAGGTGTGTGTGTGTGTGTGTGATATTGCTCTATGAATACCTGAATGGCGTGAAAGTTATGAAAGCACTCAGGAAATTGCAAAATGTGTTTGGTGACAATATTATCAGATACCATACTTGCTATGACTGGTACAGGAACTATTATTTTTTTATTTTATTTTTTATTTTAACGACCACCGTGAGCAACTCAATGGGCTATAAGCAGTCGCCCGTCCCTAATTTATGGTCACTGGCTCCAGGGAAGGGAGAGAGCCAGTGTCGTAAGACAAACACAACATCCATGCCTCACCGGGATTCGAACCCGGACCCCGTTTGGACGAATGATCAGAGGCCATCGCTTAGACCACTGTGCCACTGGGGCGGCGTACAGGAAATTCAACACTGGTGTGCGGGATCCATTTGATGTGCCCAGAAGTGGCAGACCCAGTACAGTTGAAGATGATACACTGAAACACATGCCATCAACTAAGCCTGATGCAACACTACTTGAACTGAAGACCTTCCATGCGAACAGCAGCACCCTATTTCAGAAGTCATGATATTCGTGTAAACTGTGCTCATGCTTTGTCTGACCAGAATCAGACACAACGCTACTCCATTGCTGTTGCTCTGCATGAAAGAGAAAAACAGGAGAATTTTGGGCATTGATTGGTCACAAGTGATGAAAAATGGGTCACATACATGAATATTATGTGAAAAAGAGAATGGACCAAGCACCAAGCAGGGACAACCTCCGCAGAAGGTCAATAAGTGACTCTTTTGTGGATGGAAGATGATGCTGAGTTATTGGTGAGATTCACTATGAACTTTTACTGCAGAACAATACCATCACAGCAGATGCTTATATCTAACAGGTGGGCTGTCTCCATGCTGCACTGCAAGAAAAGCACTTAGCAGTGATTTCACCAGATTGTTGCAACCCCCTTATTCCTTAGACCTTTTCCCATCCAATTTTGATCTCTTCCAGTCTTTGTTGAATTTTCATGCTGAGAAAAACTTTGCTACGACGACGAAGCCAAACGTTGCATGGATGACTTCTTCAACTCCTGCTTGCCAGACTTCTATTGCAATGGATATTTCAACTCATAGGTTGATGGAACAAGGTCATCAGTTTCAAGGAGGACTACCTGGATGATTAGGTTCTATTGCAATGGATATTTGAACTCACAGATCAATGGAACAAGATCATCAGTTCCAAAGAGGACTACCTGGATGATTAGGTTCTATTGCAATGGATATTTCAACTCATAGTTCAATGGAACAAGGTCATCAGTTCCAAAGAGGACTACCTGGATGATTAGGTTCTATTGCAATGGACATTTCAACTCATAGGTTGATGGAACAAGGCCATCAGTTCCAAAGAGGACTACCTGGATGATTTTTTTTTTTTTTTTTTTTTGAGGTTTAACGACCACCGTGAGCAACTCAATGGCCTATAAGCAGTCGCCCGTCCCTAATTTAGGGTCACTAGTTCCAGGGAAGGGAGAGAGCCAGTGCCGTAAGACAAACACAACATCCATGCCTCACCGGGATTCGAACCCGGACCCCTTACGGACGAATAATCAGAGGCCAGCGCCTTTGACCACTGCGCCACCGGGGCGGCCCTGGATGATTAAGTTAAGTATTTTGTATGATTAAGCTTGAAATACAGGCTTCTCGATTTTTCCAGATACTTTTTTTCATTTTCTTCTAACCTTTTTTTATAGCCAATTGAAGCTATAGGGTCCCCTAATCACTTTCCAAATGCTGCTGTCTTGGGCTTTTCTATTCCACAGCTTTCTTGCAGTTTTGTTTATATCGTCCATCCATCTTCCTTCTGATTTTCCTACTCTTCTTTTTCCTTTATATGATTTCCATTCCATTATTATTTTAGCCCATCTATTATTTTCCAGGCTTCTATTACTTTCTATGGCCAGCCCATTACCATTTTAATTTGAGTATCTTTTCACCTATGTCTAAAAATTGTGTTCTTGACCTTATATCTGCATTTTTTACTTTATCTTGAATTCTTACATTCAGTAGAGATCTTCCCATTTTATGTTGTGTTTCTTGCAATAATATTTGTCTAAGATGTTTTTCTTGACAGGCCAAGTTCCGGCACCATACACTGAAGAGCAATTGAATTAGAGATACCTGTCTAGTAACATGTAGTATACCACCTTTCACCCTGATGACAGCAGCGATTCATCTCGGCATGGACTTGACAAGACACCAGAAGCGTTGGGAAGCCATACGGATCCACAACCCCTGAACAAGCTCCCACAGTTCACGAAGATTTGATGGAGGGGGTCAGAGCCTCAAACATCTCACTCAATGGCATCCCAGATGTGCTGGATGGGATTGAGGTCAGGTGACCTAGCTGGCCAAGGAAGCGAGGTCACGTTGGTGTAGTGTTCATCCAACCATTCGGATACAATTTGAGAGTGATGGCACAGTGCATTGTCTTGTTGCAGGATGAGGTCCCCAGTGAGATGTTGAAGACGCACAAACGGGAGCAAATGGTCGTCCAGGATATCCCGGTAACGTTGACCTGTGAGGGACGATGTCATACGTATGAGGGGTCCCATCTCAGTTCACGTAAACAGTCCCCAGAGGAGAATGTCACACCCACCAGCTTGAAGAGTACCCTGCTGGCAAGAAGGATCCATCGCTTCATGTGGTTTGCGCCGTACTTGTATCCTGCCATCCGCATGTACCAACATGAATCTCGACTCATCAGTCCAGGCAACATTTCCCCACATGTCTAGGGTGCAGTGGCGATGTTCCCGCGCCTATGCTAATCTTTGCACCCTGTGATGTGCGGTCAGCAGCGGTATAATCGTGGGACGACGGCTTCTGTACCTCATAGCGAGGAGATGGTTCTGGTTGGTGTGGCTGCTTACACGTTTTTGTGCACCAGCGTTAAATTGCCGAGTGATTTCTTGCACTGTAGCCCGTCTATCCGCTGTTACAATGCGAGCTAGCCGACGATGATCCCGCTCATTCACACGCTGTTGTCCACGGCAGTTGGCCCTTGCAGGGATGGTTTTACCGGATTCGATGTACTCACGGTGCACCCGTGACACAGTGGCTCCTGAAAATCCCAGTGCCTGCACGACTTCCGAGATGGAGTGACCCATTCGTCGGGCCCCGACAATTTGCCCACGATCAAATGCGCTTAGATCTTTCATCTTACCCATACTGCATCCGACTATTACTGATTCCCGTCGCATCACTCCTTATATTGTCAGATCGCTGCATATGTCATGTCGTTTCCGTTTACAGGGCCGCCCACAGTGCCACATTTGCATAACGCCAGCTGTCTCTAATTCAATTGCTCTTCAGTGCATACATAACGGGTATTATACATTGATTGAAAAGTTCTGCTCTGGTTTCTGGTTTTATTTTACAACATAGAATCTTCTTTTACTTCCCAAAAGCCGTATACCTTATTTTTATTTATCTGTCAATTTCTTCCATAATTCCCTGTTTCTTTGTGGTAATTAGTTTTCCTACATACAAATATTCTTCCACACATTCTATTTCTTTATCACTTATTCCAATATTTTCTTGTGCTTTGCTATTATTAAGTTGGTTTGACATTTTTGATTTATCGATATTGATTCCTAAAATAAAAATACCAACGTTTACCACAATCAAAGGTTTATTATACATCGACTATAGTTTCGCAGAACTATTGGCTCAGCATCATCAGGACGAATTTCGCAGAGCCAATAGCTCTGCTAAACTATAATCAATGTATAATAAACCTTTGATTGTGGTAAACGTTGGTATTTTTATTTTATCTCAACACCACAAGTTTTGTAGTCATAAATTATATTGGTTCCTAACCCAACACTTTCTTTACAACCTGATAAAAACCTCATCTATTTTCATTTGTGTTTCAGATTTCAAATTGAATTATTACCAGAACACAATCAAATTCAACAAGTGCATTTGAAATGTCCCCATTCTGAGAGTTTACTTCAAAGAATCTTCCTAATGTTTTTTTTTAAAAAGACATTGATTCGCATCTCTGACTGAATCAGTGTCTTTAACATCAAGGTCATCCACAATTGAATCATGATCCAGAAAAATGGGAAGGAAATTCTCACACACACAGCTTACAAGTGCATGTACATCAAGTATTGGTTTAGTGTGAATGAAATGTCTGGGACCTAAGGACAAGCACACGTGGATGGCGAGAACAGAGAAGTAGGACAACTTACCTAGGCAAAATAATTCCCCTCAGCATTGACACATAGTTGCCCTCTGTCCAGCAAGGCCATGATCCCAGAACGAAAAAGTCTTGTGGATGGGACATCAACCGCATGCTGAACCTTGGTTCAACATGCGGTTGAAGTCATCAACCACATGTTGAATTTTGTTGTTTGTCGTGAACTGTTTCCCGGACAGGAAGTGATCCAGGCGACGAAACAGATGATAGTCTGTCGAAGACAAGTCCGAGAATAGGCAACATGAGGCTGTGCTGCATAACCCAAAGCACTTAGTGTCAGTATCGTCCGTTGTGCAACATGAGGGTGGGCACTATCCTGGAGCAAAACACCATGTCTTTTGACTAAAGCTGGTTGTTTCTGCAACAATTTTTGGTGCCTCTGGTGTAATTCAGCACAATAACGTTCAACAGTGATGGTTTGGCCTCTTGCCAAGAAACTCCGATGAATTAGCCCAGCTGTGGACCACCAGACAAGGAGCATCATCATCTTGGTGGGTAGGCGTGGCTTAGGATGCCGTCCAAAAGGATGTGCCTTGCTTAACCATTGTGCAGATCGTTCCCGATAATCATAGACCCACTTCTCGTCGCAGGTGATGATGCGATGCAGTAGCGATTCCTGCTTATTTTTGGCAAGCAGCGACGTGGAGATTTCCAAACACCTAGTCTTGTTGGCAGTTGTAAACTCGTGCGGCAGCCACATGTCCAGCTTTTTTCCCTTACCCAGCACAGCCAGACGCCGAACAACTGTCGTGTGGTGGACACCTACCCCTGCCGCTATCGCACGACACATTTTTCAAGGGTAACAGAACATCGTCAGAAACAGGAACAGGTCGGTGACCAGGTGCTTTGTTTTTGCAGGTCTGTATCCCCACTTCGAAACTTCACAAACCATTGCCGAATGGTTCGTTCGTTGGCTGTATTCTCCCCTAATGCTTTGTTAACGTTTCGAGTGGCATTTCCTGCAGAATGGCCCAGTTTAAATTCATACAAGAAGATGACTCCCAAATCTGGCGTGTGCATGTTTCGTTTGCAAGCCACGTTACATCCAAACAAACCACGCCCACGCCTGAACCTTATTCTTCACACACGTGCTAGCTATTTATAGTAACTCTGTGACGTAACACCCGCAACACCTGTGGGTGGTTCCATTCCGCTGTGGTGGGGGTCTGTCTCCACTTTTCATTCGCACCAACTCAATATGTTTTGTGTTGGGAAAGGCAGGCTGCCAAATATACATTGGCAGTTACAGATGACAAGGGTGTTACAGCATATCAAGCAATCAAAAGAGTTTTTGTATAGTGCAATGTCTGTTCAGATGCAAAGGTGGCTGACATCAAGGGTTGGTTGTATAACACAACTTATCATAAAGAATGTAAAGTAAAAATAAAGTTCTAGATGAAATAGGTTCATTGTAATTTTTGTTCAATATCACTGAATATGAATTTGCAGTAATATAAGTAACAAAACTATTCTACACAAAATTATAATATACTTAAAAACATTTAAAGATTTTAAGTTGTGCATACCATTATATGGTTACAGTTAATACATCTTGGTTTATTAATGCAAATGTAGATGGAAGCAATTACTTTTGTAAAGCCATGCAAATATGCTTCAAAATTCAATGCGACCTTGACTTTCAGTATCATTGGACCTTTTAGGTAAAAGTCTGTTTTCCCTAGTCTTATGTACAAAAGACCAATTTAGAAAGTTCTCTTTCCAACTGTACTTTTAGAGTCTGTGACTCATAACATATTTATTGCAAACTGAGGCAAAGAGAGTTTTGTGTTCCCATATGCAGAGCTTCCAAATAAAGTTTTTTCTCTCTCAATGGAAATTGAGTGGAGTTAAAAATATCTCAGCATAATCTATACTTGTGGCAAAGCTAACCACCTGACTATAGAGTTGAAGTATGAAGCGTGTACTTCAACACTGCTTAATATAGTTCCAGTGTAAAAGGTTCTATTAGAGTTTCAACTGTGACTAAAAAATACATAGTTGTTCTAAACATTCTGTGAACCATATTGAAAAAACTGAAGATCTTAGTTTGGGTCGCATTTCTAAAAATTCAAACAGTATTTTGGTGATGTTATTGTGACTTGCGTGTGCGTCTTTTAGCTACTGCCTTGAAAAGGATACCTCAAGGATATTTACTGTTAGTTGGAGGTAAGCAAACAATAAACTATTATATATACAGATCAGAATCGACCCTACAATATACCTAATGGACGATTCCTCGTGGAGAAAGAAGCCGAAAACCATTGTCCGATCGGACATCGCATTCCAGAGATATATTCGCCAAAATCAAAAGTTTCGTGATGTCCCATCCGGTAACGCACATGCTTGTTGAACAGTGATGTGGATAGTTATACAGATGCACGTATCACAAGGCAATCAAGCCACCCCGGTGGTGCAGTGGTCTAAGGCGATGGCTTCTGATCATTTGTCCGAAAGGGGTCCGGGTTCGAATCCCGGTGAAACATGGATGTTGTGTTTATCCTACAGCACTGACTCTCTCCCTTCCCTGGAACCAGTGGTCCTAAATTCAGCATGGGCAACTACTTATAGCTCACTGAGTTGCTCACGGTGGTCATGAAACCTCTTAATTTAAAAAAAAAAAAAAGCGATCAACATTTTAAAATGTGGCACAGGGTGGGTATGCAAATTTTAAGGACGTGGTGGCGTGAACTTGTACTCCTGCGCGATACGGCAGGTAGGGATAAAAAGGGTTCGCAACGGTAGCAGGTAAGCTTGTACTGCGTTGGTACATTTGACAGTAGTGTGGGTAGCAATATGTTGTACAGTTTGAGAGAGTATTGTGACATGTATCTGCTATTGGGGGAATGCCATGGTCCAGCATTGCATGCAGCAAGGGTCTACAGTGAGTGATTCCCAGCACGACGGCACCCGGATGCCCAGGTCATATGGCTGCTTGACACTTGAATGAGTGACACAGGCAATGTCGCACCACATCCAAGTGTAGACAGTGGAGCTGGACCCTCTGTGAGAACACCAACCCTAGAGGACGCTATACTAGAGTTCATACAGGAGGAGCCAACCACCAGCAGCCGTGCGATCGTGTGACGGTTCGGAGTGCACCAAAGTACTGTACTTGCCGTTCTACACGACGAAGACCTGCATCCATATCACATCACATGGGTGCAAGGCCTATTACCACAGGATTATCCTCGAAGACAAGCATACTGTGAGTGGCTGCTACAGCAACACGCTGCCGATAATAGTTTCATCTGCCAGATCTTGTGGACTGATGAAGCAAGGTTTACACGGCAGGGTATCTGCAACGCCCATAATATAATAGTCATGTTTGTGCATTGGACAATCTGCACACAACACGTGAACACACTCACCAGGTCCGGTGGGGTGTTAATATCTGGTGTGGTATTGTGGGCGATATCCTAGTGGGATCATCTATATCTTTTTCCTGAACGTGTCACAGAGCTGCCAACTACATGGTGTTCCTATGTGATGTTCTGCCGGACTTGCTGGAAAACGTACTATTGGCTATTCTCAGCAATCTATGGTTCCAGCATGATGGAGCACCAGCGCATTATGCTGCAAATGTTTGCCAGTGGCTGCATACGGAACATCGCGGCCGATGGCTTGGCCATGGTGGTCCTGTCGCATGGCCCGCAAGATCGCCAGATCTTAACCCATTGGACTTCTTCCTCTGGGGTCATCTAAAGGAACTGGTATATCGATGACCTGTCAACAGCCTGCAGGACCTAGTGGCCACCTTACACGCGACCCTCACAACTGGAACCCCTGCTATGCTGCGACACGTGCAGATGTCTATTCCTCGGTGGGCTGCTGCCTGTTCCGCACTACAAGGTGGTCATTTTGAACACGTGTTGTAATCTGACACGAATCCACATGCTTTATCACTTGTGTTGTAGTGGTACACATCAATAAACTACATGTTTTCTGTCAAAGTGATTGGGTAAGTTATTTCTAATGTCTGTATTCTTACTGGATGTGATGTCACAAACTTTCGGCGCGTATATCTCCGGAATGCGACGTCCGATCGGACAACGGTTTTCGGCTTCTTTCTCCATGAGGAATCGTCCGGTAGGTTTATTGTGCGGTTGATTCTGATCACCCTGTATATACAATATACATACTGTATATAATATATAGGAGGGATAAACATTAGTCTTTTCTCACTGATCACTGATAGTACAATGAGCCTAAAGTTTCCTTTAGTTCTGCCTCCCATCATGGTGCACTCCTTCCTGCCAAGATGACACACTGCACCTCATTGGAGCGAAGAAATACAAAAAAACCATGAGGACTTTTCGATGAACATGTTTATTCAGCTTCCACCCAATAGTAAAGTCAAGTTTGCCTTGAGTATAGGTGAATATACTTACATCTGCCAAAAAATATATATACATTTAAATCATAGTTAAGTTGTTCCTGTAGCTTAAATCTAGCTTCAGGACAACCATGCCATAGTTTCATCCCTATGCAGCTGAAATGACATTGTTATTAGTTGATGACTAACAACATATTGAAAGAAGAGTGATGGTCCTGTGGGGATGCCATTTCTCTGTATGATCAGGGGAGAAAGGCTGCCAGTTTGTCCAGGTGATGCCACAAACAAGAAACAGTTGAAGTAACAGCCCCTCAAGTGACACTGAACTTTGGATACAATCTGAAACTTCAATCCCATGAGAAAGAGAAAAATGTCCACAACTGGACTGATGAAAATATAACATTTTATTTTACAGCAAATTTAATCTTCTATAATTATTCTGAAAGTAATTATTGTTTTATTATTTTTTCAGTTTTTTTTTATTTGTTATTTTAAGTTATTCTTATCTCAGGGCGCACAATTTGAGGTCACCTAGTCGCCAATGGCGACCAGAAATTTATTGTTGGCGAGCAGTAAACATATATTGTTTTCCTGTTCGACATTTGATGCTGTTGGGTGGTATCTTCACAAAAATAATTTGAACTGTGATGGTGTCTTCACTTTCTGTAAAATGTTATCTTTAAAATATTTCAGTGTGAGAGGTATCTTGAATATTGCATTTAACTATGCTTTCTTCTTCTTCTTTTTTTTTTTATTTTTGTCGTGATGAAATATTTTCAGTAAAACGGTCTCTGACGGAGGCATGTCAATCACTGTGTCATCACCAGCTGCCCAGCGAGCCAACGAGAGCCTCTTCCGTGGGTTGTGCAGCAAAAGCCAGAGGTCGGGCTGCTGATCACCACCTTCACAATTTGCAAAAATAAAATCGCTTTGGCGATTACCTTTTTGTACTCTTATAACACTTTTGGCGATAAAAAAATGAACTCAGCAAAGAAATTGGCGAAAACTTTAGAAGAGCCAACGGGACCCCTGGCGACAGCCTGATGCGAAGCTCGCTGAAAGGAACCTTAATGCATTGTGGGAGGAAGCGTTTCTCCCTCGCATGCTTTAACTCAGAGTGGGGATGAGCATATGGTGGATATTCATTCCCGAAACATTCACGCGTCCTTAATATGGGTGGGAATTTTCGATTTATTAGCAAAAACCACGATGGTTTCTTTTTTTTTTTGATTGGAGGTTTAACAACCACCGTGAGCAAGTCAATGGGCTATAAGCAGTCGTCCGTCCCTAATTTAGGGCCACTGGTTCCAGGGAAGGGAAAGAGCCAGTGCCGTAAAACAAACACAACATCCATGCCTCACCGGGATTCGAACCCGGACCCCGTTCGGACGAATAATCAGAGGCCATCGCTTAGACCACTGCGCCACCGGGGCGGCCCACAATGTTTTGCTAAAGAACCAAAGAATTCGCATCTTTCCCATCTGCAGCAGTTATTGGCACAACGATGAATAAATCACCTTTCAGTATATCGGTGATAGCTCACTAATTCAACATCGAGTAACCATAATATTTGTTAAAGTGCTTGATGTATCGTAAATCTCAATGCACTGGCTCCAGTAACATCGAGGATAAAAACTCGATTTTCGGCGACGAAACATTGCAGAAAAACGGCAAACAAATCACTAATTCACGACATAGAAAGGTGATATTCCCTTTCTCAGTATAAGAATACGAAAAAGAAAGGTGATATTTCCTATCTCTGCATAAAAATACGAAAAAGAGATATTCATTTACTTATCGCAGAAAAATTTCGAGTTGATTGCGCTATTGCAGTTTCAAACATCAGTCATGAAATCTCGATTTTTGGGGGAGGGCGGGGGAGGACTTATGAGCTCTTGTAACATCAAGAAAACGAACTTGATTTTCGGTGATGAAACATCAACCAAGAGGGCGCAAAAAGTCCCTAATTCACGACCTAAGATTATATTTTAAAGAATGCAGCAAAGAGAAATTAATTTACTTCACGCAGAAAATATTCTTTTGCATTTTTCTAACGTCGATTATCACTTGGAAAAAAGTCAATTCTCAAAAACACTGATATTTTCCCCCATCCGTACTCCGATTAATCTTCGCTGTACCAGCGGGGATTCCGAGAAACATATTTATGTACATATGAGGAAAAGTAGCATGGTGGTGGTGGTGGTGGTGGTGGTGGTGGTGGTGCTGACAATTCACTTTATGGGAGGATTGGGTTGTGGTGTATGACCGACATTTTTTAAAATGTTATTTTAGTTATTTCTTTTCCTCCAGCACTCAGAAATATTGGCATTTGATTACTTTCCTGGTTTAATACAACCTGGAGGGTTGTTATTATTACTATTATTTTCTGAGGTCTCAGCTGTAACACAATCACAGAGTTGTATATATATAAATATTTGCATACACAATCATTAAAACAGAAAGCTTGCTGCAAATTCACTGTCTCACTCTTTCCCTGTCTCTTGCATGTCACAGTGGTGTGATGGCGAGTGAAAAATCTTTTTGGCTAGTAGAGTTAGACCTGAAATTTTGAGCCCTGCTTATTTTCTATTGCTAATTATGTTTCACACATTCAGGGTTTGCAGCAATTTTTCGTTTTGATGATTGTGTATGCAGATAGTTATATATATATACACTGATGGAAAAGAAAATCCCAACACCACAAAAAAAAATAGCTGTAGAGGAATGAAATGGCGGCAATACATTTGTATAGGTAACATATTTAATCGATTAAGGTTTCAAGATCACAGCTTATTGTAAGCGTGAGAAGACCCATTTTAAATGTGAAATGCTGGTACATTAATAACCGGTGTAACCGCCAGAATGTTGAATGCAAGCACGCAAACGTTCATGCATTGTGTCGTACAGGTGCTGGATGTCAGTTTGTGGGATGGAGTTCCATGCCTGTTGCACTTGGTCGGTCAATACAGGGACAATTAATGCTGGTTGGGGGTGACGCTGGAGTTGTCGTCCAATGATGTCCCATACGTGCTCGATTGCTGAAAGATCTGGTGATCTAGCAGGCCACGGCAACATGTCGACACTCTGTAGAGCATGTTGGGTTACAACAGCGGTATGCAGGCGAGCGTTATCCTGTTAGAAAACACCCCCTGGAATGCTGTTCATGAATGGCAGCACAACAGGTTGAATCACCAGACCGACGTACAACTGTGCCATCAGGGTGAGTGGGATAACCACGAGTGCTCCTGCTGTCATAGGAAATTGCTCCCCAGACCATAACTCCAGGTGTAGGTCCAGTGTGTCTCGGCCGCAGACAGGTTGGTTGCAGGCGCTCACCTGGCCTCCTTCTAACCAACACACGGCCATCACTGGCACCCAGGAAGAACCGGCTTTCATCAGAAAACACAACAGATCTCCACTCCGTCCTCCAATGAGCTCTAGCTTGACACCATTGACGTCGCAAACGACAGTGGTTTGGAGTAAGCGGAATGCACGCTACAGGGCATCTGGCTTGGAGCTGTCCTTCAAGTAATCGATTTGTAACAGTTCGTTGTGTCAATGTGGTGGCAACTGTAGCTCGAATTGCTGCCGCAGATGCGGTACGATGCGCCACGGCCATACGCCGTACACGGCGGTCTTCCATCTCAGTAGTGCCACGTGGCTGGCCGGAACACGGTCTTCTTGAGGCAGTACCTTCCCTTGACCACCGCTGCCAACAATCATGCACAGTGGCTACATTCCTGCCAAGTCGTTCTGCAATATTGCGGAAAGAAAATCCACCTTCTCGTAGCCCTATTACACGACCTCGTTCAAACTCCGTGAGCTGTTGATAATGGCTTCGTCTTCTTAAAGGCATTCTTGACTAACATCAACACCCTACGTCGAATCTCAACAATAACTAACGCTCACGAACGTTACAGCACGTATTTACAGCAAACCTGCTTTGCATGTTCCGAGGCGCTACTAGCGCCACACGTATGCGCCGAGCGCGAAATTTGCATGGACGTCATCTTACAGATGTACTCTCACCGCCTACCAACTGTCGTTTATCTAACACAACCCCTTCTTGGTGTTGGGATTTTTTTTTCCGTCAGTGTGTATATATATATACAAAAACATAGTAAACATAAAATTGCAAAAATATAATGCCATGACCTCGTGCTCTGCTGCAGGGTGAAAATTATTAAGAGGTGTCTGTCCAAAGATTTACACTTCTTTGCCTATGAAATTTCAGAGAAATATAGTCATCCTGTTGAGGATTTCTTTCAATGGATAAATGCACTACTAAAAAAGATGTACTACTTTGTTGATAAACATTTTCACTGTTATGAATATATAGGGAACTGGAAAAATATCAAAATTTTAATTAAGGAATTACAAGACAATTTTGTGGTGACCTCTGTTGATAAATGTGCTAATAACTTTGCATTTATTTGTATGAAATTTTATTATTCCATTATGTTAAAAGAAATCTTTAATGAAACTGTCTACAATAGGATTACTAATCAGGATATACTAGCTATTAAGAAAAAAATAATTGCCTTTCATAAATTATAAAAATTTAGGATTACAAGCTTGATTTTCCTTATATTTTTGCTGTTACCATATTTCACAAAATACCTATGAAGTTCCGATTTATCACTTGTGGAAGCAGTAGTTTTAATAAAAAAGCTGGAAAAATATTTCAAGGTAAGCTACAAATCATTTTCAACAATATAAAAGATTCAACATGGTAATAAATGACAATAGAAAAATTCTCAACTTCATTAAAGTCAATGACACTTTGAAAAATGTTGAAACTTTTGATTTTACTAATTTATTTACTACAATTGATTTGGAAGATCTACGTACTGTTCTGGACCATTATTATATGCGTTTTGACGAATCTATTAATTATGATAAAAATTATTCGGATGTTCTTTGTTGCCTGTGTATATTTAACAACTATATATATGATCAGAAGAATATTCTAGTACAAATTATGGGTGTCCCTATGGGCACTAATTTTTCAAGTTTGTTGGCCAACTTGTACCTATATGCTTATGAAGAAAAATACCACCACTTAGAAGTCATTTGTTTTCCATATGTTGATGATTTGATTTATTTTAAAACCAATACTGCAGACTTTAGACCTGAAGATATCTACCCCAGGGGTCGAAGTTTAGTTAAGACAAATACAGATATAAACAGGATTAATTTTCTTGCTTTGCGGATAGAGTTCAAGGGAGGTAAACCAGAAATAGATATTTATGATAAAAAAGAGCTGTTTAATTTTAAAGCAAAAATATACAGTCATCGGACTTCCAACCTTTCAAGAAGTATTTTCCGTAATTTGATTATTTCACAAATCTTGCGAATTACGCGAATATGTAATAAAAAGCATAATATTATTAAACAATTAAGATTATACTGGAGATGTTTAAATAATGAATATCCAGAGGCCTTCTGTAACTACCATTTCAGTAAACTATTAGAAACACATGAACTACTTACTTCATTACGATTAAGATTTTGTAAGATCAATAAACAAGAAGCCCATCCTTACTAACTTTCAGGGCTACATAAAAAAAACTGTGTTTTCTTCCGAGTTGCCCCGGAGCATTTAACCATTCTTTCCTAGCATACATGGTATATTTTACAGTGGGGAAGGACAACTACACTCTTCTATATAATTCCGAACGTACCCTTTGCCTACGCATTAAACTAATTATGAACTCTAAAAGTGAATGGCCACAGTAAATTGTGTTTACCGGTCGTGGGCACCAGTCAGGCTTAAGGTAGGTCTATTTTGAATGTCTAAATTTGTTACTTAAGTTGATTTTAAAGTATATTTCCTGACAGGTACGGAGGATGGGATGTCCAGTTTATTTTTATTCGGTCGGGGTTGCTAAATCAGGACGTCCGCATGAAACCTGTCAGAAGCTCAGCCGTCAGGTGCATCCTTCCCTGAAGATTGGCACCCGGTGGCTGACCTTATATTATTTATGGTAGTCACATATTTAATAAAGTTCTATTGTGCTTGTAGTGTCTGTGTTATTTATGTATTATATATACATATATATATATGTACATTAAAACTCTAAACGAAGAGACTACATATACCATACACACAAGAAAATGACATCAAAAATTGCAAAAAATATTACAAAGAATATTACAAAGAAACACAAGCACACACCCAGACACGCGATGCAGCAGACCGAACTGTGCTCAAATATACGATATAAAATACATTAAAATCACAAATCCAAAAACTCTCTACTCACTTACCTCATTAAATGAAACGCAACAGCCAAAGTAAATAACTAGCCCAAGAAAAAGCATCAAAAATATCAACTTTTTGGATTTGAAGATATGCAACTCTATAGACGGCTATATCACTCACTACTTTATATGGTAAGAGAAGAAATTATATGTTTCATATCAATTATTACGTAAATTGACATTCTAGTTATCCAAGTCAATTTGCAGAAATCTTGTCATATCGAGGATTATAGGCTGTTTGAGATTTGCAATAAAGTAGATGTGCTAATTAAAGAACTCATACAGTTGTGGAACATCTTGAAGGAAAATGAATACCCACTGCAATATGTAAAACCATTATTCTCACAGCTATTGCACGACTGCAAAGCTCAGAATTTTTATAAGGCATACAACATGTCCCCATACATATTTAATTGTACTAACCATGGCCCTACAATATTAAATGGTTAGTTCTTTAATTGCCACTCGATGGGCCTCTTGTGGCTGAAGACTAAATTAACATCTATCTATCTATAACCTTTCTCATCATTCACTATAGATATATACCTCACTGCAACCACGGCGTTATGCGTCATTCTTCCGCTGCATATTTGTCACATGGTTGGTCATTTGGATTTCTATCACAGGTTGTTAAGTTATCTGGAGGTCTATCTGCTGCTTCTTAGTGGTGTGTCTCTGGATTGCTACCTTTATTTACTTATTTGTTTTGTATTTTTTTGTTTTTTTTGGTCTTACCTGGGTTTATCGTTATTTCCATTTATGGCCTAGGGGACCCACACAGCAGGTATTGACCTTGTCTGCCTTTGCAGTCATTCTGAAAGGCCATATATTTAGCTGGGGTCTTCCTGATGATGACAGCTGAATCTTCGAGATGATTTGTTATTTCTGATATTTATGCTTTTTCTTGGGCTAGTTATTTACTTTGGCTGTTGCGTTTCGTTTAATGAGGTAAGAGAGTAGTGTTTTTGGATTTGTGGTTTTAATGTATTTTATATCGTATATATATATATATATATATATGGGATGTAAGGTCAGGTGATGCGTAACACCACAGCCTCTCCTTGACAAATGTCAACCCCGCCTTCTCGTGGTGCATCCTGTTCCCACTAAAGGGGCTCTGACGACCGCCCATAGCGGTATAACTATACCATCGGGATTAGAGGAAATTCTATCCCACACTCACCAACCCGCTTGGCCAGCGTGGTGAGTTATGGCCAAACCCCTCCAAAATGATTCCACAACTTAAATCTTGGCCCTCAGTCTCCGGCAGCTGGAATGTACCTGGCCAAGGCAGCGGCCAGTGCGACATGAAGGCAGAGGGTGCTAAGAATCCCCGGAGGACCGGACTAGGCTGCCATCTGATGCTGACCTTGGCTACTTACAATGGACGATCCCTATCTTCTGATTCAAGGCTTCTTGAATTGGAAGAGGAACTACAAAGGATCAAGTGGGACATCGTGGGGCTAAGTGAGGTAAGGAGAAAAGGAGAAGATCTCATCGAACTGAAAAGTGGACATCTCTTCTACTATCGTGGGACAGATACTGGCAGAACTAGTGGTGTTGTATTTATAATAAACAAGAAACTGAAGGATAAAGTTGTAGAAGTTGAAAGTTCCTCTGACAGAGCTGCACGACTTGTTATCCAACTCTCGAAAAGATACCAGGCTCAGATTATTCAAACTTATGCACCCACCACAAGTCATCCTGAAGAAGAAATTGAAGAATTTTATGAGGAAATTTGTCGTCTAAATAATAAAGGTAAGCAGCACTTGAAAATAATTATGGGAGATTTCAATGCAAAAATAGGGCAACGGCAACAGAATGAAACTTCAGTAGGTAAATTCTGTCACGGCAACAGAAACCAGCGTGGAAATACTCTCGTTGAGTTTGCAGAGGCAGAAGGGTTTTTCATCTTGAACTCCTTCTTCAAGAAAAAGCCACACAGGAAATGGACATGGAGACATCCAAATGGGACGACAAGTGAAATTGATTTTATTATGTGTAACAAAAAATTCGTCATAGAAGACTGCAGTGTGCTAAACAAGTTCAACACAGGTAGTGACCATAGATTGGTGAGATGTAAGATGCACCTCAACACTAAACTTGAACGTGGCAAGCTCATAAGACAAACAAAATCTATTGACATAACCAACCTTAAAAAACACCATAATACCTTCAAGTTAGAACTGAAGAACAGGTTCTCTGCTTTAGAAGGCCTAACATCGGAAGGAGTGGACATCTCTGAAGTTAACAGAAAAGTAACCAAAGCTCTTATGGAAACAGCAACAAAATTAGCTGGGTCTAAGAACAAGTTGCATGTGAACAAATTATCAGGAAAAACCAAAATGTTGATGCGAAAAAGAAGAGAGATGAGGACAACTAAAGAAGATGTGACTTCCAAAGTGGAATATATAGAGCTATGCAAGACAGTAAGAAAAAGTATCACTGAAGACATAAGGAAATTCAACTGTGAACTAGTGAGGAAAGCAATTGAAAGCAACCAAAGCCTAAAGATAGCAAAGGGACATCTCAGTAAGGGAAGAAAACAGATTATGGCACTGAGAAAAGAAGATGGTTCTGTAACAAGAAATAGAGGCGAAATTTTGACAAGAGTGAAAGATTTCTACTCCAAATTATATGAAAGGGATGATACATGCACTCCAGACATCATGAAAGATACCAGTACCAGAGTTCCTCCAGTCCTTCCAGCAGAAGTTGCACATGCAATCAAGAACATGAACTGAGGAAAAGCTCCAGGAGAAGATGGAATTACTGTAGACATCATACAAGAAGCAAGTGGAGAAATCGAAACAGTACTCGCCCAAATTTTCACTCGATGCCTTAATGAAGGAAAGATTCCTGAGGATTGGAACACCGCTACAATGATCCTGCTACATAAGAAAGGTGACATTGAGGATCTCGGAAACTACAGACCTATCAGCCTCCTATCAGTAGTTTATAAAATCTTCACTAAAGTTCTTTCACACCGCTTGAAGGTAACACTGGACATGGCTCAACCGAGAGAACAAGCTGGATTCAGGAGTGGTTACAGCACAATAGATCATATCCACGTGCTGAGAGAACTAATTGAAAGAGCGAGGGAATATGAACTTCCATTGTGCATGGCTTTTATCGATTATGAAAAAGCCTTTGATTCGGTGAAACCATCAGCAGTTACAATGGCTCTGAAAACCTGCGGTATTGAAGATGCATACATTAATATTATTAATAACATCTATGAAAATGCAAGTGCAAAGATTAGGCTGTTTGAAAATACAACACACGTAAAAATTGCAAAGGGAGTGAGACAAGGGAACACCATATCTCCGAAGCTCTTTAATGCCACATTGGAAAATGTCTTTCAATCACTGAACTGGGAAAACAAAGGAATAAAGATTAATGGAGATTATCTAACCCACCTTCGTTTTGCTGATGACGTAGTCATTTTTGCAACTACCCCATCAGAGCTGCAGAGTATGATCCAGGAACTTGCTGACAAGAGTAAAGAAGTGGGATTAAAAATGAACTTTCAGAAGACAAAAGTGATGTTCAATGCTTTTACAAGAAATGAAGATTTATCGATTGATGGAGAAAAGCTGGAGATAACAGACACGTACGTTTATCTTGGACAGCAGATATCAAGTGAGGGTCACATTGATGAAGAAATTAATCGGCGTACAAAACTTGCCTGGAGAGCTTTTGGAAGAAACAGCATAATTTTCAAGAGCAATATGCCATTATGTCTTAAAAGAAAAGTGTTTGATCAATGCATCCTTCCAGTGCTTACGTATGGTGCAGAGACGTGGACCTTAACTAAAAGAGACATACAAAGGCTGCAGACAACTCAAAGATGTAACGGAGAGGTGCATGCTTAGTGTAACCAGGAGAGATAAGAAGAGGAACTCGTGGATCCGAAAAATGACAAGAGTGGAAGACATCATGATCAGAGTTAAATCCCTGAAATGGCAATGGGCTGGACATACTGCCAGAAGGACAGACCATCGATGGACAGCCGAAATTTTAGATTGGATTCCAAGGGACAGGAAAAGACCCAGAAGAAAACCACATGGGAGATGGGTGGATGAAATTCGAAAGTATGCAGGGGTGACATGGAGGAGACTGGCACAAGACAGATCGTTGTGGAGGAAACTTGGGGAGACCTTCGTCCAGCAGTGGATTGATAATGGTTGACAATGATGATGATGATGATGATATATATATCATCATGATATATATATCATCATCATCATCATCATTGTCAACCATTATCAATCCACTGCTGGACGAAGGTCTCCCAAGTTTCCTCCACAACGGTCTGTCTTGTGCCAGTCTCCTCCATGTCACCCCTGCATACTTTCGAATTTCATCCACCCATCTCCCATGTGGTCTTCTTCTGGGTCTTTTCCTGTCCCTTGGAATCCAATCTAAAATTTCGGCTGTCCATCGATGATCTGTCCTTCTGGCAGTATGTCCAGCCCATTGCCATTTCAGGGATTTAACTCTGATCATGATGTCTTCCACTCTTGTCATTTTTCGGATCCACGAGTTCCTCTTCTTATCTCCTGGTTACACCAAGCATGCACCTCTCCATGCTTCTTTGAGTTGTCTGCAGCCTTTGTATGTCTCTTTTAGTTAAGGTCCACGTCTCTGCACCATACGTAAGCACTGGAAGGATGCATTGATCAAACACTTTTCTTTTAAGACATAATGGCATATTGCTCTTGAAAATTATGCTGTTTCTTCCAAAAGCTCTCCAGGCAAGTTTTGTACGCCGATTAATTTCTTCATCAATGTGACCCTCACTTGATATCTGCTGTCCAAGATAAACGTACGTGTTCTATCTCCAGCTTTTTCCATCAATCGATAAATCTTCATTTCTTGTAAAAGCATTGAACATCACTTTTGTCTTCTGAAAGTTCATTTTTAATCCCACTTCTTTACTCTTGTCAGCAAGTTCCTGGATCATACTCTGCAGCTCTGATGGGGTAGTTGCAAAAATGACTACGTCATCAGCAAAGCGAAGGTGGGTTAGATAATAATCTCCATTAATCTTTATTCCTTGTTTTCCCAGCTCAGCGACTGAAAAACACCCTCCAATGTGGCATTAAAGAGCTTCGAGATATGGTGTCCCCTTGTCTCACTCCCTTTCCAATTTTTACGTGTGTTGTATTTTCAAACAGCCTAATCTTGCACTTGCATTTTCATAGATGTTATTAATAATATTAATGTATGCATCTTCAATACCGCAGGTTTTCAGAGCCATTGTAACTGCTGATGGTTTCACCGAATCAAAGGCTTTTTCATAATCGATAAAGCCATGCACAATGGAAGTTCATATTCCCTCGCTCTTTCAATTAGTTCTCTCAGCACGTGGATATGATCTATTGTGCTGTAGCCACTCCTGAATCCAGCTTGTTCTCTCGGTTGAGCCATGTCCAGTGTTACCTTCAAGCGGTGAAAGAACTTTAGTGAAGATTTTATAAACTACTGATAGGAGGCTGATAGGTCTGTAGTTTCTGAGATCCTCAATGTCACCTTTCTTATGTAGCAGGATCATTGTAGCGGTGTTCCAATCCTCAGGAATCTTTCCTTCATTAAGGCATCGAGTGAAAATTTGGGCGAGTACTGTTTCGATTTCTCCACTTGCTTCTTGTATGATGTCTACAGTAATTCCATCTTCTCCTGGAGCTTTTCCTCGCTTCATGTTCTTGATTGCATGTGCAACTTCTGCTGGAAGAGACTGGAGGAACTCTGGTACTGGTATCTTTCATGATGTCAGGAGTGCATATATCATCCCTTTCTATATAATTTGGAGTAGAAATCTTTCACTCTTGTCAAAATTTCGCCTCTATTTCTTGTTACAGAACCATCTTCTTTTCTCAGTGCCATAATCTGTTTTCTTCCCTTACTGAGATGTCCCTTTGCTATCTTTAGGCTTTGGTTGTTTTCAATTGCTTTCCTCACTAGTTCACAGTTGAATTTCCTTACGTCTTCAGTGATACTTTTCTTACTGTCTTGCATAGCTCTATATATTCCACTTTGGAAGTCATATCTTCTTTAGTTGTTCTCATCTCTCTTCTTTTTGCATCAACATTTTGGTTTTTCCTGATAATTTGTTCACATGCAACTTGTTCTTAGACCCAGCCAATTTTGTTGCTGTTTCCATAAGAGCTTTGGTTACTTTTCTGTTAACTTCAGAGATGTCCACTTCTTCCGATGTTAGGCCTTCTAAAGCAGAGAACCTGTTCTTCAGTTCTAACTTGAAGGTATTATGGTGTTTTTTAAGGTTGGTTATGTCAATAGATTTTGTTTGTCTTATGAGCTTGCCACGTTCAAGTTTAGTGTTGAGGTGCATCTTACATCTCACCAATCTATGGTCACTACCTGTGTTGAACTTGTTTATATATATATATATATAACTGTGATTATGCTCCAGCTGAAAACACTGAAATAAGGTTGTATTAAACCACCAGGAAAGACATCAAAAGTCAAAATTTTTAAGAGCTGGAGGAAAAGAAATAACTAAAATGACAAACAGTAAAATAAAAATTTTTCTCATGTGCCACAACTGTGTTCCTCATAAAGTGAACATTCAGCACCATTATACTCCTCTCCTCATAAACCATGTGTTTCCCAGAATTACGGCCGGAACAGCAAATATTAATCTGAGTGGAGATGGGCAAAAAACACCATGTTTTGCTTTCCATGTTTTAAACGGCAAATTTCTACGTGAAGTATCTCATGTATTAGCGATTTTATCGCTGTTTTTTTCAATGTTTCATCAAGTTCATATCCTCGACTTACAGGAGCTGATACATTGAAGAAACATTGAGGTTTCTACCCATACATCAAGCATTTTAACAAATATACTATTGGTTATGCGATGTTGAATTGGTGATTTATCACTGATGTATTGAACAGCGACTTGGCCCATCGACATGTCCATTACTGCTCCAGGTGGAAAAGATGCAGATACTTCAGTTCTTTAGCAAAACGTCAAGGTTTTCACCGATGCATCGAAAATTTCCAGACACTACCGATGTGTAGATGTTTTGGGAATGAATATCTGCCAATGTCCAACATAGATGAAAAGATAATCCATGTTTATTGGCATATATAAACAAAGTAATATACACAAATTCCCCCGCAAGCTTTTTCTGTCAATGGAAGGCTTTGTCGGGCAGTTGTTAGGTTAAGAGCACAGAATCAAATGAGATTATTACTTCTATTAATTTAAATTCTTATTTAATTCTGTGCTCTTAACCTAATAACCACCTGACGAAGCAGTCCGTTGATGGAGAAAGCTTATGGGGGAATTTGTGTACATTTCTCTGTTTATATACACCAATAAATACTGATTACCTTTTCATCTATTGTCTTGGTGTACTTCAACCCATCAGCAGTTATGTGTTCATCCTTACTTCTGATTTAATCCTGGAAAATGCATGCAAAGTGAGGCTGTCAGAGAGGGGCTCCCATGTTTTGGGGTTCCTTTCTGCGAGTGTCACCTCATTTGCCGGTAGTGATTAAGCCATGATCGATAGGCATTTATCAGAGACTGCGTTACTAAGAAAACAGTTAATGACTAGAAAAACAAAAACACATTTTGAACACAATATTCAAGATGCCTCTTACACAAGAATATTTTTGTTAAAATAACATTTTGTGTAAAGTGAAGATACCATATGAGCTAAAAATATTTTTGCGAAGATACCGCCCAACGGTTTCAAATTCCGCCTGGATTGATCCCATGGCAAACTTTTTTTTGTAATGTATTATTCTTCAATCACTGCTGATAGTGAACGATGACTAATGGCGCAGCTCATTTTTGGCAAGATGCTACATTTTCTGAAAATACCATAATTTCTGGTAAATATGCCGCACTGACGTATACGCTGCAGCGGGAAATAAAAGGGGCGGAATGAAAAAAAAAATCACCAGAAACGCCGCACCGTCGCAGTAAGGTGGGGTAGTACCACGGCGGAGTCTTGAAAACATTACGTAGATAAAAATATAGTACCTGATCTTTCAAATAATAAATAAAAATATCAATTAAACAAGATTCAATCTTAAGGATAACACTTACTACCTATTTTATAAAAATTTACTCGAAGAATTCATAAGGCGCTTAAACCAATTATAAAAACATTTATACCTCAAGAATTAAAAAAAATACACACACAACGTTCTGAAAATATATGGTACACATAGTTTTCCTATCAAATCCATCAAAATCAGAAACTTCACTGTCCGAATTAAGAAGTTTTAAAAGCTCATCATCTAAAAAAACTTTGGGGGCGTCCGCTTCACTTTCGCTTTCTTCTGGCGTTTCACCGCAGTTTTAAGAAATAATGTTTGCTTCGGTGAAGCCCGAAATAATCGTCGAAGTTTTGATGTTTTTCCAGGATTCGGAAAAACACATGTATTTACCATTAGCTTAAAACTAGAAGTATAACTTCTGCGTTTCGTCATTTTACTTTCCATGATAACGTAGAACTACGTGTAGCGTACTCGAGAAAATGCGATTTGGCGAACTGAATGCAATGAAGCCCACGTCACTGACAAAATTTGCATGTGCTGTCATTGACCAATGACAATCGATCTTGGATGGTAGTCGGATATCACGTTTTAAGAGGGGAGAGAAAGCGTTAGCCTCGGAGCGAAGCTGATGACGTCATGAGTTCAGAAAGAGTTAGTTGCTCGGAGCATGAAACAAGGGCGATCCTTGCTAACAAGATCGATTTCCTGCAAAGTTTCCCTCAGCGACGCGTTTTTTCAGAGTTTTATCGGAGACACCTTTCTCTTACCTGTCCCACCTCAATCCTATAATCTATTATTTTCATGTGTTGTTTTAAGAGGGAGTGGGTGGAATTTATTCCAGTTCCTCTCTATTGAGATATCTTCCCGCAGAAAAAGAATAGAAGAAGCCAAAAAGTTTTTTGTTACATAATTTTGCTCCGCCAAAAAAAAAAAAAAGTATACGCTGCCATGCTGTATAAGCCGTGTGGGACGAAAATTAATTTAATTTTGAACTCATATACGCTGTAGCTTATCTACCCAAAAATTACGGTAAAGTCCTCTCTTTTATTACTAATTCTTTTAAATACCACAAATCTTTTTCCCCAGTACATGAATAATGTTATATGAGTTCACTACATTTATAGCATTTTACTGTACTTCCACAGAAAAATGAATTACACCCAAATCTGAAAAGTGAGTATAACAGTGTGTGTGTGTGTGTGTGTGTGTGTGTGTGCGTTTACAAAGCTCTTGGCTTTTCCTTTTATAACTTTGTAGTGACTCCATTAAGCTTCCCACTTGCACTTGTAATCCCAACGTAGGTATGCCCTTGCACTTAAATTTTCTGATGTTGGGGGGCCTCTCAATGCTACTCCAATGCTGGCATGTATGTACATATGTTTAGCAATGCGAGAATTTTTCTTACAGAAGTTCCTCACGTTGCAAAGCTAGTACTGTGCAATACCACAGCGGAGAAACACTTCAGCGATACCACTTCCCCCCTTCCAAGACAATGTAGAGAAACCCAACTTCTGTCAGCCAGTGGGTGTATGTGCATAGCTGACGGGAACCATGATGTGACATCTTCATGCAGCCAGTGGCCATCTTCTGTAGGGCATTATTTACCACTTTCGTTTTTGTTTTTATGTACAATTAAAAGAAATTTCCATATTCTGATTGTGCTTTCAAAAGTTATTTGCATTTTTTGAAATCACATTTTCCAACACTCTAAAATGTCATTTTTCTATGAAATATGATCAGAGAATGATGTCTTAAACACTTGTGTTCTCCAGCTTGGGAAAAAAAAGACCCATTCAAAACTTGGTGATACAATCACTTATATTGACACAGCAAGCAAAGTTCTTGAAGAAGTTAAATGCAAGATTGGACACTATTGCTGCCAGTTAATGTTTTGAGAAAAAAAAATATTGGATTCCAGACTTTGAGGAAAATTTCCTGTATCTCTTAATTGGAGAAGCAGTATTTTTTTTAAGTCAGAGAATTATAATCTTACTATATATAAGTGGAAAATGAAACTACCAGAAGAAATAATTATTTGTTTAAATAATTCAAGAAATAAATACAATTAACATATTATTTCTTAAAATCATTAATCATACAATTATTTCAACAAATAATTATTTCTTCTGGGAGATATGTTTCCCTCTTACATGTATGTTGTTCTCTGAAGCACTGGAACTCGTAATCAACCTTCCCGAATGTCGGGCGCCAGGCGCCAAATGGCGATCAAAAAAATTGGACTGGCGGGTAAATATTGAAGCACAATCGCCACCGTTGGCGAGTAGTTTTTTTTTTCTTTTAGTTTTTCTGTTTTCAGAATCGGAATTCCGATTCTTTTTTAAAAAGGCCGAACTTCTTTTAGCAGTATCTGCTAAAAGAAGTTCGGCTAGTCACTGATAAGAACGAATACCTACCCCTAGCGTTCCCTCTTCCTCCGCACGCGCTTCGGGAATGGCGGCTAAGAGCCCCTCCAAACCAGGTATCTGACGCCGCATGGTCGTTAGATGACACTTTGCTTCTGCGCTCTTGCAAAGGCTGCATTATTGTTGAACGCAACGCGCTTTTGGTTTGCTGTTTGGTTATAGCTTATAGTCTATCTCGTTTAGGTTAGAAATAGTTTGGTTGTTTTTCGATGCCGCCAAAAACACTTTTTGCGTTTTGGGGTGGGAACTCGGATAGTAGAAATTCTATTCGGGAAAATGATTCTCCTGAATGTGAGAATGTACAGCATGGCGCAGTCGGAAGTTGTAATGTGCAAATTAATGCTGTTTCAGCTGAAACTGCTGACGCTAACGTACAGATTTGTGAACCGGAAATTTGCAACTCCTCAGACTTGCCACAGGCCAAAAAAGCTCGCATATTTAACCATGGTACTTTTGAAAAGTGGCAAAAAACTTACAGCTGGCTGCAGACGGAAAACGGAAATCTGTTTTGTTCTGTATGCCGACGGAATGCTTGAGCTGATCACATCAGTTTTGGAAATGGATGCTCAACGTTCCAGTTGGAAGCGGTAAGTTATATTACTTATTTTTTAGTTTACTGTAATAAGATTGTTCACAATTTTTCTTTGTCTTTTTATAATGTAATTATTTGTTTTCATGTAATTAATCATGTTTTGTTTCATTCTTTGTTGTTTTTGAAAATGGGAACATCGTAGCGCATACCGACGCTGGAGGCCAGCCATTTTTAGATAAAGTTAACTGATAATAATCATTTTAGATTGAAAAAATATTATCATAAATTGACATTTCGAATGATTTTAAAATAAAAAGTTTATTTTTTCTATTAATAGTTGAAAAACTTCAACTTTGAGTTAATAAAACTGTCAGGATTTTCCAAAAAAATAAAGATAATAATATTATAGTTTACAGATATAAAAAACTAGTTGACATATAATTAGTATAGTTAAATACTTATCTTTCGGAGGATTATCAGAAAAATTTATTGATGACTATTACAACAACGGCATATCTCCCCCTTTGTGTCCGTTTTGCAGATAGGTTTTTGTGACATGCAGCGGAGACGCATTCCGGTGAAAAGATCGACACTTACTAAAGTTCAGGATTACCAACATTCGGTAATAAATGCGGTTTTTTAACTGCAGACTTAGGAAACAGTGTTTTACGCACCATATGTTAAAATATGCATGTTACTGCCCTATTTTACGCTTTCCAACCGTAGGTTGAAGAAGCGTATAGGCTCCAGCTTTGTCCGTCTGTCCGCACGATAACTCGTGTAAATATGGTTCGATTTCGATGAAATTTAGTATGTCATAGGGCACAACCTGACGACGAACCCTATCGCAAATGGGCGAAATGGGGTCAAAGGTCTGGACATAGGAGCAGAATCCATTCTGTCACCCTTATGCATCATAAGTTATGTAAAAATGCTTTGATTGCGACAAAACTTTGTGTTGTTCCGGAGGTATACTGAACCTGTTCTGTTGAATATCATCAAAATGGGATCCAAGGTCAGGGCACAGGAGCGAGATTCATTCTTCAGCCATTATCCTCATAACTTGACTAAAATTGCTTCTATTGTAACAAAACTTTAGTATGTTGTTCCAGAGGTATATTGAACCAATTCTGTTTGATATCATCGAAATGGGGTCAGAGGTCAGAGCACAGGAGTGAGATTTACTCCACAGCCATTATCCTAAATAATAACTTCTGGTATGTTGGAAAGCGTATCATAATCAATGCATTGCATGATTTCACTAACTTGTTTAATTATATTTTTAGAAATCTAAACACATTATGTAAGTGATATTCCAAGTGCAAATTCTCATAGTCTTTTATGTTTACTTTTCAGGTTAAAAGTCATAATGCTTCTAAAGTACATCAACAAGCATGTTCTGTGTACAAAGCACAGACCAAACCATCTGAGGCTCCTCTTGCTATAGCTGTATCTAAGATGACCCAAGAATTAGAAAAATCCATGAAGGTGTTATTTCTTATTTCATTCACAATTGCAAAAGGCAACTTTTCATTTAATGATTTCAAAAGTTTAAGTGCACTTCAGAAAAAATTAGGAACTCAGTTGAGTGATACATACATTAATGATCAGGCAGCAAAAATATTTGTAAGCTACATAGCAAAAGAAATTCAAAGCAACCTTGTAAAGGATATTAACGAATATAATTTCCTTGCAATAATGTCAGATGCCTCAACCGACAAAATTATGTCAGAAAGTGAAATTGTGTGCATCCAGTATATGGATGGGCCAAATCAAAAAGTTTCTTTTCTTGGTCTTCAGCCTCTTTGGAAAGCTGATGCATCTGGCACACTGGAGGCCATAGAAACAATGATGAATGAGAAAGTCATTGCTAATTGGAAAGAAAGATTAGTTGCTTTGATGGAGCATCAGTGAACATGGGATCAATTAAAGGTGTTGCCAAACAACTGAAAGATAAAGTTGATGGTTTAGTTGTGGTTCACTGTTTGAACCACAGATTAGAACTTGCTTTGAATGGTGCCTGCAATGATGTGAGCTACTTGACAACTTTTGAGGATGTAATAAAGGGACTGTATAAACTGTATAATAAAAGTTCGAAGTTATTCCGAAATGTAAAGGAAGTGGCTGACTTTCTTAATGAGTGCCACCCAATAAACAGCATCCGATGGGTCATGTCCAAGTATAAAGCAGTTTCTGCACTGCGTAACAATATACACATAATTTGTAGCCATTTGCAGACAAAAATGAAGCAAGTAAACTGAAGGCTAAAGGGTTCTTGAAACATCTGACAAGTACGCGCTTTGTGAAATTCTTATTTTTTATGTGTGATTTTAGTAAATTGCTAAGCGATGCATCCCTGTTTCTACAAAGAGAAAAATTGGTATTACATCATGGAGTTAATGAAATGAACACGTGCATATCAAGATTACAAAATTTCCTATGTTTGAAAGGTGTCCGTGAAACTGAACTTGATTGGCTTGATCTCTGATGGTACATTCCGTGATATTAAATTGGTTTCTTATCAAAGCCGAAATGAACTTGGTTGTTTTGAAGAGGATAGGAGAAAACTGCTTGTTGCAGTTAAAAGCTATATCAAAGAAAGGTTATTTTCAGTAACTGACAGTCTTATTGTTCCCTTGGCAAAAATTTTAAACCCCTCTCACTTTCCAGACAACAACACTGAAATCAGTGAATATGGGAATGAAGAACTCTTGCAAGTGTGTTGTTTACTGCCCAAGTCTGTTTTACATAATGGGAATGAAGATTCAGTGATGACTGAATATTGTAGGCTACTAAAAAGCAATGCAACGAGTATAATGACATCGACTGGAAAAAGATATTGTAGGCTAAAAAGCAATGCAACGAGTATAATGACATCGACTGGAAAAAGAGTAACATTTGAGGCTTTGTTTAGTCGACTCTATGCTGAAGAAGATGCAACACATTTTTACAGCAACATTTTAAAGTTAATGGAGTTGATGCAGTTAGTGCCATGCAGTACTGCTGCATGTGAACGAGGATTTTCTGTTATGAACAGAATAAAATGTTTCAGGGCAAACATGAACCACCATACTTTGAATGATTTGATGATGATTAGGTGCAATGGACCATCCATTGAACAATATGAACCATGTGGTGCTATCTATCAAACTATGGTGGACAAATACGTCTGATGGGAAAGTCCGGCATAATGCCTACAAATGTTAAATGAAAATCCTAAGTTCCTACCCTACCTAAATAATAATTTATGCTTTCAGTTTTATATATATAAAGCCCATTGCAAGTTTTTTTTAAATCATACTGTGTAAAAAAAATGTATGTCCTAAACTAGCATTAATACCGTGTAAAAAAATAAAACCCAAACTAGCATTGTGTTAATACAATATCGATCAATTTTAATAGAGCTAATATTAATTCAAGTTTATGTTTTTTAATTGTTTAATGGATCCAAACCGTAAATTAGACATGAATATCACCAAAAAACACCAAATTTGCAAAAATATTTACGAAAAAAAATTGTCCAAGCTCGTGCTTTTCAAATGTACAGATCTTGCAGATTAGCCCAGGCCTGTATCCAATATGCAGCTTTGTTTTTAAAATGTCATAAATAGGCTTGCATCAATCAAAAAATTTGTGAGTATGCATTAAATATCTTTTCATTAATATTAGTTCATTTAGAACTTAATTAGTTTATATTTTGGCGGGTAAGATTTTTCAAGTGGCTGGTGAAAAGTAGACCTTACCAGCCAAGGTGGCTAGTAAAAATTTGGGCACATTCGGGAAGGTTGCTCGTTATGTACATCTGACCTTAGATGTGAGAAATCAGGGGTCAATCTAGGTTTTTACAGATGATACTCATTTTTGTGAAATTTGCCTATTTTTGAGTTTAGAATGATTTTAATCCTCTACAATCATTATGATAACAGTATTTATTGTTTCATTATGTTTTCAGTTCGTTTTTACTAATTATTGCTAATCATGGTTCACACTTTCCCTGTCTGCAACAAGTTTTCTGTTCTGATGATTGCATATGTAGTTTTTTTTTTTTTTTAAATACAACTCAAGGATTATACTCCAGCTGAGATCAGGGGGTGGATACATATATAATAATAACCTTCCAGGTTGTATTAAAGCAGGAAAGACGTTAAAGGTAAAAAAATTTTAACTGCTGAAGGAAAAGAAATAACCCACTAACTAAAATATGCATAAAATAAAGTTATGTCAAAACATGATCCCCCCACCATAAAGCAATTTCCACATCATGCCTCTCTCCTCATAATTGTAAATATGTGTCCTGGAATCACTACTGGTACAGCAAAGATTAATCTGAGTGGGGATGGGGGGGAAACATTGATGTAAGTACGCATCATTGTTTTGTAAAGGATAATCAATGTTTGAAACTGCACAAGAATATTTTCTTATGAAAAGTTCATGAATTTCTTTTTGTTGCATTCTTCTAAAGAAGGGAATATAATATCCCTAAGTCATGAAATAGCAAATTTTTTGCCATTTTGCTTGATGTTTTGTTGCCGAAAATAGAGTTCTTATCCTTGATGTGACAGGAGCCCATACGTACAAGAAACCCAGATTTCCATTGAAACATCAAGCGTTTTAACAAATATTGGTTACTTAATGTTGAACTGGTGAGCAATCACCGCCATTTTGAACAACAATTTTACCCATCAATGTGACTATTACTGCTGCAAATGGAAAAGATGCAAATTCTTCTGCTTTTTAGAGAAACGTCCAGGTTTTCACTGATACATCAAAAATTTCTACCAATAGATAGATGTTTTGCGAATGAGTATTCACCCGACGTCCAACATTGATGTTTCTCACCGATGTGCTAATTCTGTCCTAATTCTGAGTTAGCACTGGAAAATGCATGCAAAGTCAGGCTGCCATAGGGGGAGAAACTCCCATAATGCTTTGGGGGTTCCTTCCTGCGAGCATTGCCTCAGTTGCCTGTAGTGATGACTCAGTGATTGATAGGCCTGTCAGAGACCATTTTACTGAAACTATTCATAACAGTGAAGAAAAAAGAAAAAGTAAACCAGTTAAACAAAACAATATTCAAGATGCCTCTAACACTAAAATATTTTTAAGATAAATTTTTACTGGAAGTGACGATGCCATCACAGTTCAAAATATTTTTGTGAAGATTTTGTGTGCGCAAAAATATTTTTGTGAAGATTTTGTGTGCGCAAAAAATATTTTTGTGAAGATACCACCCAACTGTATCAAATGCCGCCTGGATCGACCACTGATGGCATTGACAGATTTCATGCTGATGTATGCATTGTGTGTTATGTACGTATGTCTTGCTTTACAAAGTCATTGTTCATGACTAAGATAAAAAACCAACTAAATAAAAGATAACGTCAAAAATATATGGATGTTATAATTAATCTTCAATTTCCATGGATGTTTAACGAAGAAAAAGCTTTTCAATGACACATTGCAGAATATCTTTCAATCACTGAACTAGAAAAAGACAAAAGTGATAAAGATTAATGGAAATTATTTAACCCATTTTTAATTTGATGGGGATAGTCTTTTTTGAAAGTATCCCCTCAGAGCTAGAGTTCATGATCCAGGAACTTGCAGACAAGAGCAAAGTGAGTTAAAAAATGAACTTATGCAAAACAAAACTGAGATAAAATGCTTTTACAGAAGCTAAAGATTTGGAAGTTGACGGGCAAATACAGAAGTAACTAATGCCTATGCTTACCTTGAACAAGAGATGTGAAGCAAAATGGAAGAAGAAATCAATAGGAATATAAAACTCGGTGGGCATTTGGAAGAAGCAATACAATTTTAAAGAGCAATTGAACATTATGTCTTAAGAGGAAAGTGTTCACTAAATGCATACTTCCAGTTCTTAGTTATGGATCAGAGACATGGATAGTAAAGAAAAATGACATATTGAGGATGCAAACAACTCAAAGTAGCACAAGAAGGTGCATTCTTGGTGTAATCAGGAAGAGTAGGTAGTTGAGCACATGGATTAGAACAAGAGTTGATAGCATAATAATGATGACATAATGACAAGAACTGATGACATTATGATCAAAGTAAAGACTCTCAAATGGCAATGGACTGGCCATCGTTGAATGACTAAAATATTTGATTGGATACCAAGCAGCAGGATAAGATCCAGAAGAAAAATGCATGAATGAAATTCGAAAGCATGCTGCAGTGATTTTGGAAGAGATCGGCTCAAGACAGAAAGTTGTGGAAGGGACCATCCAAGTGGATTGATAATGGCTGCTACTGCTGCTGATGATATGAACAAGTCATCATCATCATCATTGTCAACCATTATCAATCCACTGCTGGACGAAGGTCTCCCCAAGTTTCCTCCACAACGGTCTGTCTTGTGCCAGTCTCCTCCATGTCACCCCTGCATACTTTCGAATTCCATCCACCCATCTCCCATGTGGTCTTCTTCTGGGTCTTTTCCTGTCCCTTGGAATCCAATCTAAAATTTCGGCTGTCCATCGATGATCTGTCCTTCTGGCAGTATGTCCAGCCCATTGCCATTTCAGGGATTTAACTCTGATCATGATGTCTTCCACTCTTGTCATTTTTCGGATCCACGAGTTCCTCTTCTTATCTCTCCTGGTTACACGAAGCATGCACCTCTCCATGCTTCTTTGAGTTGTCTGCAGTCTTTGTATATCTCTTTTAGTTAAGGTCCACGTCTCTGCACCATACGTAAGCACTGGAAGGATGCATTGATCAAACACTTTTCTTTTAAGACATAATGGCATATTGCTCTTGAAAATTATGCTGTTTCTTCCAAAAGCTCTCCAGGCAAGTTTTGTACGCCGATTAATTTCTTCATCAATGTGACCCTCACTTGATATCTGCTGTCCAAGATAAACGTACGTGTCTGTTATCTCCAGCTTTTCTCCATCAATCGATAAATCTTCATTTCTTGTAAAAGCATTGAACATCACTTTTGTCTTCTGAAAGTTCATTTTTAATCCCACTTCTTTACTCTTGTCAGCAAGTTCCTGGATCATACTCTGCAGCTCTGATGGGGTAGTTGCAAAAATGACTACGTCATCAGCAAAACGAAGGTGGGTTAGATAATCTCCATTAATCTTTATCCCTTTGTTTTCCCAGCTCAGCGACTGAAAAACACCCTCCAATGTGGCATTAAAGAGCTTCGGAGATATGGTGTCACCTTGTCTCACTCCCTTTCCAATTTTTATGTGTGTTGTATTTTCAAACAGCCTAATCTTTGCACTTGCATTTTCATAGATGTTATTAATAATATTAATGTATGCATCTTCAATACCGCAGGTTTTCAGAGCCATTGTAACTGCTGATGGTTTCACCGAATCAAAGGCTTTTTCATAATCTATAAAAGCCATGCACAATGGAAGTTCATATTCCCTCGCTCTTTCAATTAGTTCTCTCAGTACGTGGATATGATCTATTGTGCTGTAGCCACTCCTGAATCCAGCTTGTTCTCTCGGTTGAGCCATGTCCAGTGTTACCTTCAAGCAGTGTGAAAGAACTTTAGTGAAGATTTTATAAACTACTGATAGGAGGCTGATAGGTCTGTAGTTTCCGAGATCCTCAATGTCACCTTTCTTATGTAGCAGGATCATTGTAGCGGTGTTCCAATCCTCAGGAATCTTTCCTTCATTAAGGCATCGAGTGAAAATTTGGGCGAGTACTGTTTCAATTTCTCCACTTGCTTCTTGTATGATGTCTACAGTAATTCCATCTTCTCCTGGAGCTTTTCCCCGCTTCATGTTCTTGATTGCATGTGCAACTTCTGCTGGAAGGACTGGAGGAACTCTGGTACTGGTATCTTTCATGATGTCTGGAGTGCATGTATCATCCCTTTCATATAATTTGGAGTAGAAATCTTTCACTCTTGTCAAAATTTCGCCTCTATTTCTTGTTACAGAACCATCTTCTTTTCTCAGTGCCATAATCTGTTTTCTTCCCTTACTGAGATGTCCCTTTGCTATCTTTAGGCTTTGGTTGTTTTCAATTGCTTTCCTCACTAGTTCACAGTTGAATTTTCTTACGTCTTCAGTGATACTTTTTCTTACTGTCTTGCATAGCTCTATATATTCCACTTTGGAAGTCACATCATCTTTAGTTGTCCTCATCTCTCTTCTTTTTTGCATCAACATTTTCGTTTTTCCTGATAATTTGTTTACATGCAACTTGTTCTTAGACCCAGCTAATTTTGTTGCTGTTTCCATAAGAGCTTTGGTTACTTTTCTGTTAACTTCAGAGATGTCCACTTCTTCCGATGTTAGGCCTTCTAAAGCAGAGAACCTGTTCTTCAGTTCCAACTTGAAGGTATTATGGTGTTTTTTAAGGTTGGTTATGTCAATAGATTTTGTTTGTCTTATGAGCTTGCCACGTTCAAGTTTGGTGTTGAGGTGCATCTTACATCTCACCAATCTATGGTCACTACCTGTGTTGAACTTGTTTAGCACACTGCAGTCTTCTATGACGAATTTTTTGTTACACATAATAAAATCAATTTCACTTGTCGTCCCATTTGGATGTCTCCATGTCCATTTCCTGTGTGGCTTTTTCTTGAAGAAGGAGTTCAAGATGAAAAACCCTTCTGCCTCTGCAAACTCAACGAGAGTATTTCCACGCTGGTTTCTGTTGCCGTGACCGAATTTACCTACTGAAGTTTCATTCTGTTGCCGTTGCCCTATTTTTGCATTGAAATCTCCCATAATTATTTTTAAGTGCTGCTTACCTTTATTATTTAGATGACAAATTTCCTCATAAAATTCTTCAATTTCTTCTTCAGGATGACTTGTGGTGGGTGCATAAGTTTGAATAATCTGAGCCTGGTATCTTTTCGAGAGTTGGATAACGAGTCGTGCAGCTCTGTCAGAGGAACTTTCAACTTCTACAACTTTATCCTTCAGTTTCTTGTTTATTATAAATCCAACACCACTAGTTCTGCCAGTATCTGTCCCACGATAGTAGAAGAGATGTCCACTTTTCAGTTCGATGAGATCTTCTCCTTTTCTCCTTACCTCACTTAGCCCCACGATGTCCCACTTGATCCTTTGTAGTTCCTCTTCCAATTCAAGAAGCCTTGAATCAGAAGATAGGGAGCGTCCGTTGTACGTAGCCAAGGTCAGCATCAGATGGCAGCCTAGTCCGGTCCTCCGGGGATTCTTAGCACCCTCTGCCTTCATGTCGCACTGGCCGCTGCCTTGGCCAGGTACATTCCAGCTGCCGGAGACTGAGGGCCAAGATTTAAGTTGTGGAATCATTTTGGAGGGGTTTGGCCATAACTCACCACGCTGGCCAAGCGGGTTGGTGAGTGTGGGATAGAATTTCCTCTAATCCCGATGGTATAGTTATACCGCTATTGGCGGTCGTCAGAGCCCCTTTAGTGGGAACAGGATGTACCACGAGAAGGCGGGGTTGACATTTGTCAAGGAGAGGCTGTGATGTTACGCATCATATATATATATCTTATGGTTCTCTCACTCTCTTTTTATTTTTTCATTGTTTTAGTTCTCTGAAAAGTTTGACTCTGGACTCTCCCTGAAATTATTTGGTTCCACTGTCCGTGCCTCTGTACAAGGGAAATATTGCACAGCTGGAACAGCAGTGGAATAGTTAACTTGACATCTTGGCCCAATACAGAGGACCCAATGTTGAGCAATTTTGGTTGGATGCAGCAGGTGAACACAGCTTCAGAGAATTTGGAAGCTGTATTGTCTCTTCTCTCTAAACCAAGTAATGCAGCAGTGGAAAGAACATTCTTGTAGATGAACTTAATAAAAAAAATTAGAAACAGGATGCAACAAAACATTCCAGAAAGCATGTTGCATATTAATGGTGCATGTCTCGCAGCTGCACAAAAGGGGTGCAGTCGAGGTCCGGCGCTGTCAGGCCACTGTTTTTCAAGGCCGGATGGCAACAGGCTACTTTTTGCCCAACTGGATTGAGCTTTTTCTTTTTAACTTATTTATTCAACCCCCCCCTCATGTTTTTTGACGCAATCGATGCAGTTTTCCGCAAGCAATCATGCAGAAAATAAATCCCACTCCTGTGTCCTGATTTTCAGCCCCCCTCCCCTTATTTTGATCATTTTCAATAGTGTTCATGCCCAGGGTGTTCCAAACAACATACCAAAATTTAATCGAAATCGTATATTTACTTGAGTTGTGCAGACAGACAGACACAGAGACGGACCATTTACACTTCTTCAAAATACTGTTGGAAAGCGAAAAAAAAAAAAAGTGCATTGGGCCGAATACAATAGTTGTTTTTTTATTGGGTTCCAACGATCACCGCAAGCAACTCAGTGGGCTATAAGCAGTAGGGTGATTCCGTGCCAAATCAACCAGTCACTCAACCTGACCATTTCAGATTTCAATGAAACCTTCAGGGATCATTCTCTCTAGTGATATAAATGAGAATATATTTTTAATTTTTTTTTTATTTCATTGGGTTTTCATGTAATTATTTTTAAAAATTTTTAAAAATCGTCGTTTTTTGGCTTGCATAAACTTTTTCAATCTTGAATTTATTAAATTCTATAAGGCCTAAAGAGAGTTGTTTGACCCCTCATTTGAAAGAGAATTTTTAATTTGATATGCAACTTGACTATGCTTGGTGAAAAAAAAAATTCATTTTAAAAAAGAATTAAATTTTTTTAAGATAGTGGGGTTTTTTGAAATTTGAAAAAAAACACACTATGTTTTTTGTAATATTATAAGCTTTAAATCCTGAAACTTTTAGAGTGGGATCTCAATAGAATCAGGAGTTATGGTACCAATGGTATTGTTTTAAATACCAGTTAGGGCTACATTGCTACCTTTAACTTTTGCAAGGTAAAATAAAAAAAAAGTAAAATACATTGGCTATAAGGTAACCAATTTATATTAGGGTCTATTACAGATAATGATTTACTAAACCCTGCAACGGTAGCCTAGTCAAAGAATTCTATCCAAATGATGAGGTTAGTCGTCAAATGCTCAGTAAAAAAGACTGTTTCAGTAAAAAAAGATGACAAACGTGTACATGTTCAAAAGTATTTAATTTTAAGTACATTAAAAGAATCATATGCACTATTTAAGGAGCGTTACCCTGATCAGAGAATTGGAATTTCTAAATTTTGTGAGCTGCATCCCAAGCATTGTGTTTTTCCTGGGTCCAATGGGACACATTCTGTGTGCGTTTGCACAATACTTGACAATGCCAAATTAATGATGGCTCAGTGTAAAATACCTGAATTGACAAATGGTGAACTCTCAATTAAGACATACAAAGATGTAACAAGCAATATAATTTGCAAAACGCCAACATCTAAATGTTACTTCGCATATTGTGTTAATTGCCCAGGAAGTGATTGATGATTTGAAGGCTCGGTTTGAAAAAACTTTTGAGCTTTGAAAATGTGAGTTTCAAGCAATGGATGCAGATTGATAACAAGTGCGTCCTGGAAATTACTATAAAACCGACAAGAGTTTTTGGATTATTTGTTTCAGAGTTTGCCAAAACTTTTAAGACAATCTTTCATTGCTACTCAACAGTCTTCCTACCTGCAACACTTGAAAGAAAATCTACCTAAAAACCAATGCATTGTACTTTGTGATTTTGCTGAAAATTATGCATTTGTGCTTCAAGATTCTGCACAAGGCTTTCATTGGAACAATGCTCAAGCAACAATACATCCGTTTGTTATAGAAGAGAAAACCAAAAAGTTGGTGCACCTGAGCTTAGTTATTCTTTCTGATTGTATGGTGCATGATACAGTTGCTATTTATTTGTTTCAATGCCTCATGATTTACTTTCTTAAACAGAATCTGCCCAATAAACTCGAAAAGCTGAATTACTTTTCAGATGGAGCATCATCACAGTACAAAAACAAATCAAACTTTCTCAATCTCTGCCATCATGAGAAAGATTTTGGCATCAAGGCAGAATAGAACTTCTTTGCATCATCACATGGAAAAGCATGTGATGGTGTTGGAGGAACTGTTAAACGATTATCGGCATTGGCCAGTCTACGAATGGTCTACAATGATCAAATTATGACCCCTCGCCAACTTTAAGATTGGGCTAAAGACAATATTGTCGACATCACTTTTTTGTATTCCACTACAGATGAATACGAGGCAGAGGAAAAGACCTTGAAGAGTAGGTTTGAAGCAGTAACAACAATAAAGGGTACTCAACAATTTCACAGTTACAGTCCTGTGAATGAGACTAGAGTTTTAGTGAAAAGCTACTAATTTTCAGAGGAATCAAGTGTAGAAATAGTTTCAACTGATGATGTGGACCAGTGTTTAAGCTGCAGTCGCTATTATCGTGAAATGCGATGAGTTAATCTAAAATGCGAGAAAAAAATTAGTGTCTGTCGCAAAATTGTGCCCGTCGTTTAAATATTAACCCATCAGCAGATTCTACTCCGGCTATTCTATTTTTGTGGAAACTAAAGTTTCCAAAATTCTGGCAGCGATTTGTACTCCGCTAATGTTATTTTCTTAATCCTTAAGGAATAATAGGTTCCTACTGTGTCCCTACAGCACCTTTTGAATCACTCCCCACCCCCAACATACACTCTAGAGCACCCCATAAAGGGTGGGGTAGGCTGGCAGGGTAAAATAGAGGCTAGAGGGATTAGAACACTTCCCCCATTCAAGTCAACTGCGATGCCCTGACGGCGATGTCTACTGCTTCATTCCCACCCCCAAGGCCATAAACAACCTCTGCATTCGTGACCGGAGTGACCTTTCAAACTTCTATAGAGAAGGAACACATATTAGGAAAGATAAGTGCAAGCTAGGGGTTGCTGTCGCCACTCAAGGTGCTGTCCATCATGCAACGTGCTGCATTACAATGGATAAATTCATTATTAAGAAACGCAAAGATTACGAAGACAGTGCCGATAAAACAACTGAAAAAGAATGTGAGTTTAAAATTAAAAAAAAAAGTAAAACTGCTACTCAATCTAATATACCTTCCGAGCAACTTGTGCGAAAATGGTGCTCCCTTTACAAATGGGTGCAAGTTAACTGGAGGGATAAAATACCATATTTAAACTGCGAACTGTGCATTGCAGCAAGAAAAAGCTACGTCCTAGCAAGTGATAAATTAAGTGAAAATTCCCAATTTCCAATTATTTTCATATATTTGTTTTTGCGCATGGCTGCTAACTAATCAAAAAATTTCCTATGCGGAAGGAGTTCGATTGAAACATCAAACATTTAGGGCGATTAAAACATCAATCAATTTAGGTTGATCAAAACAATAATATGTGTCAACTTTCCATCGTGCATCACAGAGACAACGCGTATGCATAACTACAGAAGAAATAAAAAGTTTTTAATTTCAGTTGTTGCCGAAACCACGGCTTCCCATCTGGAGAAAAAACCTCAGGAAATAGTTGCTTGTAAACAACTGCTAAGTGCGCGCTCTTCATCTTAAGATACTGGAAGCGGAAACACACAAGACCGAAATAAGAAAATAAACAAAGAATCCTGGCGGCCTCGATCTCCAGAAAATGTAAACACACTCAACAGTCTGTCAGGCAAGTAAAGTTTCACTACGTGGTTTGTCATCACATATTTTACAAGCTAGAGGGGGATGGATTACGAGGGGAGGACGTACCAGAAATGGTTGTCGAATATAATTAACAATCGCAAGGGGTAGGAGGTCATTTTTTTTTTTCGTTCTCTTTTCCGGCAGTACTGAAAAAGTTAACGCTATTTTTTAAAAATATTCATTTTTATGTATTGTAATTAATCTTGAGTGTTAGCAATTACGAAATTCCCTATTCGAAAAACATTTAACACTGCTATGTTAACGATTCAAAAGAGACAGTTCTGTCTTCTGCAAAAATAGCATGAATTCCATGAAAGCTGAAGGACCGATTGCGAAATAAGTTCTTGCCCGCGATCAGCAGAAATGACATGGAAGAGGTAGGAGCGGGAGGAGGGAGCTCCCAGAGCAAAACGAGGAAGCACATTCAAAATCACACATCCGGTGAAGTAGCCGTTACCCTCCGTACTTTGCCCACCCCCTCTTCTACTGTATAAGAAGTGAGGAAGTGCGAACGCAGAGGAATGTTTTCACCGCAAGCTTTTTTTTTTTTAACATTTGCAAGTACCTGTAAATTAATGTGTGAAATACACATATACTCACACTACAATAATTGTAGGACTAATATTATTTTCATAGCGCATTTTTTTTTTTTGCCGATTCGCGATATGAACCATGTGTACTTTGTCTTTGTTTGATATTAAACTAAATATTTAGAAGGCTGAAATGGTAATATTTTATTATATTGTAATTAAAATAATAGTTGGTTTGAAGAATATGCTGTTACTATTAATAAAAATTTAAATTTAACTGGTTTTAGAAATACTTGGATTGAGAAGGGTTATTGATGCTCAAAGACTGTTATTTTTTTTATTTATTTACACTTATATACCTTTTTTTATATATATAATAGTCTTTTTTAATAAATTTTAGCCTAAAATACGAGTAGATGGGGTACACAGTAAGTTCAATCGCAAAAGCAGCTTATAATGTCGTAACCCGGGTTTTCGGTGCATCTCTTGACACAAATAAAATTTTTATTAATAGTAACAGTATTGGCATTTTACTTATTCAATTCATACTGGTCATTAATCAAATCATTCGTGCAAAGACAATGGTAACTCACAAAATCAAATTTCAGATTTGGATTTTATGCTTATTTAATAATGATTTTAGAAAAAAAAAAAAAAATCCTTATCCTGTTAGGAGCTGTATATCAACTTACACTGCCCAATACAGTTTTCTTTTAAATATGTTAGTATCTTCCAAGCTAATTAGTTTTCCATTGCTGTCCAAGGCATTGTTGGAGCGAACAATTAATTTGATATTACAATTTTTTGAGTGACAAAAACCGCTAACTTTCTTTAGCATTTTGCTACAACTTTTTCCCCCATTTTAGCATTTTTGCTACAGCATTTTTGGAGCCAGCTTAAACCCTGATGTGGACATATAATGACATTGTTGGCTTTGTTACATGCCAATACTCAGACAAGTGGTGGTTAGATTATGTGTTAGGAATAGAAGGAGATGAAGCAAAAATAAGTTTTTTGGAACCATATGGCCCTTCTCCATCTTTCAAATACCCACAATTTACTGACATACTAGTTGTGCATAAAAGTGAGGTTTTAACAAAAGTTGATTCTACAACAGCTACAGGAAGAGTTTATTGACTTACAGACTCAAAAACCAAAAAGGCAAACAAGAAATTATTTGTTAAATTAAAGAACTAAGAGGTCACACTTTTGGTGTAACTACAACTCTGAGTGCTAACTAAAAAAATGTTTTATTAATTTTACCTGGTAAAACTTTTAGCTTGTTGAGACTATCCTTCCCTTGTTTTATATTTGACTATGTATTAATATGATGTATTATGTTGATTTTAAAACTCAGTGTCTGTTATCATGTAAACACACTAAAACGAGAATTATAATCCATTATTACTTGTACAGTAACTTTAAATTTTTTGCCATAGCTCCCGATCCCACTCTAAAAGTTTCAGGATTTAAAGCTTATAATATTACAAAAAACATTTTTTTCAAAATTTTTAAAAAACACTACTTTAAAAAAAATACATTTTTTTTTTCACTAAGCATAGTCAAGTTGCATATCAAATTACGACTTATGAAATTCTCTTTCAATTGAGGGGTCAAACAACTCTTTAGGCCTTATAAAACTTGAGAAATTCAAGATTGAAAAAGTTTATGCAAGCCAAAAAACGACGATTTTTAAAAATTTTAAAAATTAATTATATGAAAACCCAACGAGATACAAAAAATTAAAAATATATTTTCATTTATATCATTAGGGAGAATGATCCCTGAAGGTTTAATTGAAATCTGAGATGGTCAGGTTCAACATTGAAATTTTTTGGTTGATTTGGCATGGAAAGACCCAGTAGCCCGTCCCTAATTTACAGCTACTGGCTCCAGGGAAGGGAGAGAGTCAATGCCGTAAGACAAACACAACATCCATGCCTCGCCAGGATTCAAACCCGGACACATCACAGACCAATGGTAGCCATGGCTTAGACCACTGCACCACCGGGACAGCGTACGATAGTTTAAAACTTGTACATGTAAAATTGGCAAACTGCAAAAAAACACAATTGTTTATATTTCGACGGGAATTTAATTATGGTCACCTATATTTTGGCTAATTGCGAGCGAGAAATTACAGTTGTCACTCTTCAGGATCTATGGAGTACGGTAAAAAAAAAAAAAAAATAGGCTGTAATTTTTTATGTAGCTATATTGCGTGACTTTCGAGAGACTTCTGCTAAATTTTAGTCAGAGAACTTGGGGGAAGGATGTACCCCCCCTCCCCTCGAAGGGACACCCCTGATCAAAGTAGCTTCCTGTGTTTCTAACAATATAGTATTGCAAAATTTTTGAAATTTCAAGTTACAGTAGTGTCACTTTTTCAACTAACTCATTTCCCCCGTAATTTGGCAGTGGTTGACAGTGCCAGACAGGCTGTAGGAGACTGCCAGGGTACTCCTTTTTTTTTTCTTTCTTTTTTTAGAAGTGCACCAATATATATATACACACACACACACACACACACACTGAAGAGCAATTGAAGTAGAGACAGCTGGTGTTATGCAAATGTGGCACTGTGGGCGGCCCTGTAAACGGATTCGACAATATAAGGTGTGATGCGATGGGAATCAGCAAGAGTCGGACGCAGTATGGGTAAGATGAAGGATCTAAGCGCATTTGATCATGGGCAAATTGTCGGGGCTTGACGGATGGGTCACTCCATCTCGGAAGTTGTGCAGGCACTGGGATTTTCACGAGCCACTGTGTCAGGGGTGCATCGTGAGTACATCGAATCCGGTAAAACCATCCCCGCAAGGGCCAACTGCCGTGGACAACAGCATGTGGATGAGCGGGGTCGTCGGCTAGCTCGCATTGTAACAGCGGATAGACGGGCCACAGTGCAAGAAATCACTCGGCAATTTAACGCTGGTGCACAAAAACGTGTAAGCAGCCACACCATTTCCTTGCTATGGGGTACAGAAGCCATCGTCCCATGAGGGTACTGCTGCTGACCGCACATCACAGGGTGAAAAGATTAGCATGGGCACGGGAACATCGCCACTGGACCCTAGACATGTGGGAAAATGTTGCCTGGACTGATGAGTCGAGATTCACATTGGTACATGCAGACAGCAGGATACGAGTACGGTGCAAACCACATGAAGCGATGGATCCTTCTTGCCAGCAGGGTACTCTTCAAGCTGATGGGGGTGGCATTCTGGTCTGGGGACTGTTTACGTGGACTGAAATTGGATTCCTGGTACATGTGACATCGTCCCTCACAGGTCAACGTTACCAGGATATCCTGGATGACCATTTGCTCCCATTTGTGCATCTTCAACATCCCACTGGGGACCTCATCCTGCAACAAGACAATGCACCGTGTCATCGCTCCCAAATTGTATCCGAATGGTTGGATGAACACTCCACCGACGTGACCTCGCTTCCTTGGCCAGCTAGGTCACCTGACCTCAATCCCATCCAGCACATCTGGGATGACATCGAGAGAGATGTTCGAGGCTCTGACCCCCTCCACCAAATCTTCGTGAACTGCGGGAGCTTGTTCAGGGGTCGTGGATCCGTATGGCTTCCCAACGCTTTCGGTGTATTTGTCGAGTCCATGCCGAGACGAATCGCCGCTGTCATCAGGGCGAAAGGTGGTGCTACATGTTACTAGACAGGTATCTCTAATTCAATTGCTCTTCAGTGTATATATACTGTACATCTTGGTGCAGACCTCCCCCCCCCCACCTGCTTGAGTTCATATCGCTTGAGCCAGTCTTCAGACAGCCATGCCATTTTTTTTTCAGGATTGTGTCACTGGCTGCACATGTAATGAATTTAAACCAACAGCTGCAATGATTTCTTTATGCACATCAGAAATAGACACACACACACCCACAAAAGGAATCGTGCCGGAGGACTTGGACTTCTTGTGTGACAACCATTTAGCAGGTAGTGCACACTACTTACTCATTGCAGCAATTATACAGAGTAATTATTACAAATAATTCATCTTTCTTTTTATGAAATTACTGCAAGAAAATTCACTGTTTGGTTTCATGTGTTGTGCATGTGATATCAGGCAATTATCTTAACACTCTGCTTTCATATGCATACAAAAAAAGCTAGAAAGGAGAAATTATGCATCACTGGAAGAAATTTGCAACACTGTTCATAACAATATGATGTTCGTTAAACACAAAGTTACCTTTAGGCTATGTTGTAATAATTGGGATACTTTTGAGGAGTGATTGGGCTACATTTTTACTACCTGAAAAAAAAAGAAAAAAACAGTGGGTGCTCTAGTAAAACACAGATAGTGTGAAGCCTAAGATTCTTTAGTTTGCAAATTAAACAAGTTGAAATACTTTAAGACGGACTTCACTTTTTTCCAAGTCAGTTAAAATTATGGTCTTTATTTTATTCCAGGTGGCATCAACATCTTTGCTTGTTTTAATCAAACCCACTGCTTCTCACAGACAATGAAAGAGGCTGAAATATGACTGCTCACTTCTGTAAAAGATCTAGAACACATAGAGTAAGTATACTTAATACTAATCATTTAAGGAATCCCTTCCGGACCAAAAGAATGAATCTGATCACGCTTTTAGTGCTGACGAAAGGCACCTGCATAAGATAAATAGTTGAGCGACATCCACACAGTGATATTTCCGGAAGATAAGAAAGATTTTAAAAGCAGAATGAAATGGCTCACCTGTTAGCTGATGTTTGATATGCTCTAGGTGCTTCACACGAATATCTGGAAAATAAAATATCTTCAACTCACACACACGAAAATGGAATTTAATGTTTCACCAAAAATTTGTTTCAATTCACATGTATTACACTATTAAAAAGAGCAACGAATGTAAGGTTGAAAAATACCGCCAATTTCCACTTTCGGTATTAACTTGACGTGAGTTGAATCGCTTTAAGCATGATGATGATGATGATAGTTTTTATTTCCTGCTACCGGATGAGAGAAAAGACGTTAGGAGGAGAGTAGACATCCATTTATGGTTTATTTCTTTCAAACCTCTTCATCCCAGTGTTCAGAAAGTAGCTTCGCCTTATTTATTTCAGCTGGATTGATTAGGTAATTCTCAACTTTTAAACCCAGTCTGTCTCCATGCAAGTTGTTTATCGAAAGATCGGTTTTTCGTTACTCCAATTGCAGGCATAATCTACCCAATTCCAAGTATTCCTTTGGCCTACTAACCTGGGCAGTCGAACGGGTCTACGGCATAACATTGCAGGTCAAAACATCGCACGACATATGATCGCCGACATAACATCGCAGGTCAAAACATCGTGGTACCATAACATCGCAGTACTAAAACATCGCGGCACCATAACATCGCAGGGCAAAACATCGCGGCACCATAACATCGCAGGGCAAAACATCATGGTACCATAGCATCGCAAGTCATAATATCGCAGGTCATAACATCGCAGTAATCCCTAAATAAATTGCTCTCGATAGCTGTTGATGAATTGCAAAAAAAAAGTATATTTAAAGTGGAGGGGGACTTCATAGAAATTGATGTCCTGATTAAATTTTGGTAGAAATTGGGCTTACCCGTACAGCTTTTCCAACAGTGCCCAGGTCCAGGGCCACTCAATCAAAACTATCGTAAAATCTAGTTTTCAATTTAAAACCACCAGATTTGGTATTCTATCTCATGGTGCTTTAACTTAGACGGTAGATGGTTTTTGGAAGTGGTCGGAGCCCGGGGTCGAAGGGCCCCCATAGAATATTTTCGCCAAATCTACAGTTTTCAATTTAGAGTCACCAAATTTGGTATACTACCTCATGGTGCTCTAACTTACACCGTAGGTGGTGTTTGGAACGGGTCGGGGCCCAGGGTCAAGGGGGCCCCTTACAAAATTTTCGTAAAATCTACAGTTTTCAATTTAGAACCATCAAATTTGGGATACTATTTCACGGTACTCTTAGACCGTAGATGGTTTTTGGAACGGGTCGGGGCCCGCGATCAATCGGCCCCCATACAAAATTTTCGTTAAAAGTTCAATTTTTTATTCTTAGGATCTGCAACACAATTCAGCACTCCAATACCCAACCAACGGTCTAAGTGTGAGACCGTAGATAACAGTAAAGTGCAAAAATATCCGGTTAATGGTGTATTAAAATCATAAATTAATAAACTTTAGCTTTCACCACCAACGGGCGGCTTATCAGGCAGAAATACAATGTAGTGTAATAGAGAGTTCCAGATATTCAAAATTTAAAATGGTAAGAAAAAGATGATCAATGCCAACGTCAGCTGTTCTATAGGTGTCTCCTCGGAGATAAGTAGTTCCCTTCCTCTTCCTTTCTTTTTTGTTTCATAAAATTAAATTAACTAAATAAAAAAAATAAAGGTAAGTTTACTGGAAAATTACAGGAATATCTTTTTCATTCATTAACTTTCACCCGCTGAACTTGGTGATTTCACAGATATTTACCCGGGAAATACCACCCTGCTAGTACAAATTACATTAGTGATTTCTTTGCATCCAGTTCCATTAGTATGTCCATAAGAGCGTTTGGGGCCGTATGAAAAATGCATGGTTGATTTCAACGTGAGCCGCTCTGATGGTGCAGTGGTCTATGCGCTTGCTTCTGATCACTAATCCGAAAAGGGTCAGGGTTCGAATCCTGATGAGTCATGGTCGTTGTGTTTGACTTCTGGCACTGGCTCTCCCCCTTCCCTGCATGGAACCAATGACCCAAAATTAGGAACTTTTTTTTTTTTTTTTTGGTTGGAGGTTTAACGACCACCGTGAGCAACTCAATGGGCTATAAGCAGTCGCCCGTCCCTAATTTAGGGTCACTGGTTCCAGGGAAGGGAGAGAGACAGTGCCGTAAGACAAACACAACATCCATGCCTCACCGGGATTCGAACCCGGACCCAAATTAGGAACTGCTGACTGCTTACAGCCCACTGAATTGATCACGGTGGTCGTTAAATCTCCCAACCAAAAAAAAAAAAAAAAGATTGCGGCGTGTCCATTGCTATCTGTTATAGAGCCGTGTGAATGGTTTATATAGAAAATAAAGATAATGTTACACTTTTACTCTGCTACAACACATTAATCCCAAAGGCGATTTCTTGAAATTTTTAATCCGTCGTGCTCATATTCACAACGTTAACATAACATGTCAAGTTATTAATGCTGCACTTTTACTCTGTCACAAAACCTTAATTGCAAGACCTTAGGCCTAGCCTTTTTTAGGAAATTTTAGTCCGACGTATTCATAAGGTTTCGACAACATGCCAAGGTTATGGTACTGCGTTTTTACACAGGCACAAAAATTAATAAACAGGCCTTAAGCTTTTTTATCAGTTTTCAATCAACCCCAACCGTGCTCACATGCATAAAATTTTCACAGAGTCAAGTTTTTTTTTCGTTTTTTTTTGTTTGATTGGAGGTTTAACGACCACCGTGAGCAACTCAATGGGCTATAAGCAGTCGCCCGTCCCTAATTTAGGGTCACTGGTTCCAGGGAAGGGAGAGAGCCAGTGCCGTAAGACAAACACAACATCCATGCCTGACCGGGATTCGAACCCGGACCCCTTACGGACGAATGATCAGAGGCCAACGCCTTAGACCACTGCGCCACCGGGGCGGCAGAGAGTCAAGTTTATTGTGTTGCGCTTTTACTCGAGTACAAAACTTTAAATACCCCCTACTAGGGACGGATCACCGCACAGGCGCAGGAAGCGCGCGCTTGGGGCCTCGGAATCGAAGGGGCTTCAAAATACCAAAGAGAAAACTTAAATTTTATTTTTTTATTTCCGTTGTTTTGTTAATTGGTAAAAATATATTAAAAAAATAAGGATAATACAGGCACATTATCACGTGTTCTGTGACGTTATTTTCATAGAGGGTACCAGTTTCATGCTGCGAAAGGATCCGCGTTCAGCGTCTTGTTATTCCTGGCCCCGGCTGTCGTTTCTAGCCCGTGTTTTGTAAGTGGAATATCCGTTAGTAGAATCTAAGTACATTCAAAACATCGGGGACGCCAAAACTCGAGTGTTCACTATTCCCAGGAGCAATGTTACAAGGTCACACAGGATGTCCCCTGTGTCTAAACAATTGCGTCCCCCCCCGTTAGTTTTAGCTCTACGGAAAAGGAATGGGGCTGATCAGCAACGAGTCCTTGAACTGGTCCCGTCCAGGGCTTGTTGCCGTCTGCTGTAATCAGTCCTTTAGCAAAGCCCTAAATTTGATCCACAGTACAGAACAAAGCCGGACGGACCATAAGGGCACCTGGAGCTTTCACCCCGGGCTCCATGCCTTCAAGGGGCCTCGCGGTTTAGGAAAAAAAATCATTTTTGGTAGAATTTTTAACAATTATTTCTTTTGTGTGTAAGTTTTGGGATGCGAAGCCCTTAAAAAGTTCTTTTCTTTTTCAAAAGGTTTTTTTTTTTTTTTTTACAATCCCTCCATTTTCGAATAGGTTATCGTCCTTCGCCGTACAATTACTTAAATTTGGGGATTGTAAGTGACTATTGAAACTACGTTTCTATTTTCCGCATTGATGAATAGCAAATTAAATTTCATCATTTTGTGGCCCATACTTTTATGTATTTAACAATTTGCGTGCAAACCAGATACTTAAATTTAAAGAAATAACAAGTTAGTAAAATCATGCAATGCATTGATTATGATACGCTTTCCAACATACCAGAAATTATTACTCAAGTTATAAGGATAATGGCTGTGGAATAAATCTCGCTCCTGTGTCCTGACCTTTGACCCCATTTCGATGATATTCAATATGAACCGGTTCCCAGGTATACCTCAAGAATACCACATACTAAAGTTTTGTCGCAATAGAAGCAGTTTTACGGAAGTTATGATAACAATGGCTGTGGAAGAAATCTTGCTTTTGTGCAATGACCTTTGACCCCATTTCGTTGATATTCAACAGAACCGGTTCACTATACCTCCGGAACAACATGATAATTTTGTCGCAATCAAAACATTTTTAGGTAAGTTATGACGCATAAGGGCAATTGAATGGATCCCGCTCTTAGTGCGTGACCTTTGACCCCACTTCACCCATTTTCAATAGGGTTCGTCCCCTGGTGGTCCCCTACCACATACTAAAATTTCATCGAAATCGAACCATTTTTACGTGAGTTATCGTGCCGACAGACAGACGGACGGAAAAAGCTGGAGCATATACGCTTCTTCAACCTACGGTTGGAAAGCGTAACAAAGAACATCATCAAAGTTGATTTCGGATTACATATAGAGGCCATTTATTCAGTGACTTTAAAAACATTACTGGAAATTAAAAAAAAATCATATATGAGTGCGTATAAAAGTTTAAAAAATCGTTAATTTGTCACTTGCTCCACTTTGCATTAAAAATCAGTAATTAAAACCTTGTATCAGCGAAAAAACAACTATTTGTACGAATTTATTTTAGAGGAATCCTTATTTCCTACACTAAAATATTTGCAATTCAAAAAATTTCTCTATGCAGGTATTTTTTTTATCATTTTGTAAGGAAGTTTTTATAAGAGTCATAATACAATCTCAACCCCATCGCCCAGGAAAGAAAATCGTAGATTTCAACACTTTTTACTCTCTCTTTCTATCTCTCCCTCCCTCTTCCCTCTCTCTCTGAACTTTCAATCATATTAGGGTCTTTTTTTTCTTAAGCTTAAAGCAAATATTTCTTTGACATAATCATTTCGTCTTTATGATAGTTTTCTTTATGAAATACTACAGAGGTGAAGCACATGTCAAGACGGAGAAGTTGCAACAATAAATTCTTTCGGTGTAGCTTAATTGGTAAAGCATTCGGCTCTGGAGTATAGGGATGAGGAATCGTTGTCACCGTCAAAATTTGTGAATTTCACATCGTGTGTGTTCTTTGAGGATATTTTTCGCGTAACGACTTTATTAAAATATGAGATTTATTTCCTAGTGCCAGCAATGAATTTTTGGTCCGGGCCCCGCAATAAAATTTCGCCCCGGGCCCTGTAAAATCTCCCGCCATCCGGCTGTAGTTCAGAGGGAAGAGGTCGTGTGCAGAATATTTTCTTTTAATATCGGATCAAATATTCGATGTATTGCAGCTAGAATCAAATATTGATTATACCTATTACCGGCAAAGTAAGTCTGTTATTCTTGAGTAGAATTTTATATGTTTTAACAAACTTGATATAAAATTTTCCTATCAATCACAACGGGTACGGAGAAGTGGCCACCGGAGAACTGGACACACTGGAATTTCAGTGCCATAAAATTGTTCTGCATAAACAAATTTCGTTTAGCTATATTCCCCACTACTTGAGCAACTATTGTTCTTTTTTTTTTTTAATATTTCATTTTCGGTAAGAAATTTAGACATTTCCATGATTTTCGGGCAAAAGACAAAGCGGAGAACTGGCCACCAGAGAACTGACCACCGGAGAAGTGGCCGCACAAAGAACTGGCCATAAATATTTTAAGGGGCCGTATAAAAATTGCGTTCTAGACTGCTCCGTGGCTACGTCTCCCGAGATATCTGACACACATAAAATTTCCATAATTTCGTATTTTCTTATTTACGATATTTTTCTAGGTCTATAGACTACAGCTAAACAAATTCTCTGCTGGTATATGCAAACCCAGGAAACTTGTCGGGGGGGGGGGGGGGTGCTTAAAACCTAAAATATGAAATATCAAGAATTTCCGGTCCGATCGGGAGATTTTCAGCGTTTACAAGCTGCAACTCAACAAATTGTCTGAGTGATGTGCCTTATAAAGAATTTTTCGTCCGATCGGGAGATTTTCACCATTTACAACCAGAAATACTCTGCTTTATATTTTAGGTATTAACCCCCCCCCCTCCGACAGGTTTCCTTCTTTACGTTTTACACTTTTGGAATATATACCCCCCCCCCCGACAGGTTTGCTGAGTAGGCACATGTCCTCAGATAATGTGTCGAGTTGTAGCTTGTAATTACTGAAAATTTCCTGATCGGACCAAAAATTATTTTATATTTTACACTTTTGCCCCCCCCCCAACAGATTTCCTGAGTCAGCACTCAGCACATGCCCTCAGATAATTTGCAGACTTGTGCGTACTTTGTAATCCTTGAAATCTTAGTTGAGTTGTAGATCATAAACATTTTTATAAAGAATTACATTAATTATTGCAATTAAGAAAAGACTAAATTACGGAAACTTTATATGACTCAGATAACCAACCTCTGGGGGTCGTGGCCACGAAGCGGTCAAAAAACGCAATTTTTTTACGGCCCCTTAAATATTTTGTGGCCAGTTCTCCTACACCCCAATCACAACGGGCCTTGTAAACGCTTTGTTCCGACATATAAAAGTACTTTACCTGGGTCAATCACATGTTACCAAGAGCTCAGTGGCGCATCCCGGATTTCTTTATGGGGTATCCCAAAATATTGAAGATGCAAATGAAAGTACCCCGAAGAAAATATCTCCCAAACTAATGCGAACAAATGAAAATATATTCGACATATTATAGGTCATTTCCAATTATGGTTAAATATATATTTTAAAATTTCAACAAATATATTAAAAATAAGCACACCTATAACAAAGTGATGCCTCATGTGGGTGGGCCCTGGTCTCTGGGTCACACTTCTGAGTGCGCCATTGCAAGAATTCACCCTTCCAAATCTATACACCTGATTCCCGATCATGGGGGTCTCATAAACCTTCTAGAATCTCTATATAAAACAAAATAGGAAAATGTGTGTGTTTCCGTAAGGAAATTGTTCGACCACTTCTAAATGACCTAGAGATCTGAAAATTAGTATGCTGATAGATCTTAACGTACGTATACCTAGAAAAGTCCAAAAACAAAAAAAAAACAAATCAAAATAGCGGCTTTGGAACATTGTGTGCTTGAACTTTTCGCGAATTGTTCGACCTCTCCTAAATGAACCAGAGATCTGAAAATTGGCATGCTGAGAAAGTCAAGGTCCTGATACCCAGGAAAGTCAGGAAAAAGAAAATCAAGATTGCGACTTTGGAATATTGTTTGCTTGAATTTTGCTGTCACTTCTACAACTACAAAACTCTGAAAACCAGAAAATTCAAAAGTGAGGCTTAGCTTTACTGTTCAAAATGCTGCTAGGTTTAAAATACCATTATACCAGCAACTTTTAAATGCTGTAAAAATTCATGAAATTTTTATTTCAAATTAAGGACTGCCAAAACCTGCTCCATTTTACGTCAAACCTTATGCATTGACGTCATGAACCCTGTTCTAAATCGTGAAACGATTACGGATCTTAAATTACTTTGCTGTCCCTTAATTACTTTCCTCTTTCTCTAATTTTATGTTCAAAAATGATTTCATTGATTTACCGTCCGGAGAGCGGGTATAACTGCTAGTGTGTCAGGGTCGTACAAAAGTAATAAGACTGATTTTACGTGGGGCAGAAGTGTAATGTAATAAATTAACTTACAATTAAACACTTTCGAAGTGTTCTTCCTCTACCTGAATGCACCGGTCCCACTTTTTCATTCACTTCCGGTAGGTGTGTTCGGAGCCCTTCCTAGACATGTAGTTAAGGCTACCAATTACAGCCTTGTTCAGCTCAGTATTTTATGCAAACCGATCCCCAAGAAGTTGTTTCTTTACTTCAGGGAATAGGTAGAAATCGCACGGCGCCAAGTCCGGTGAATGAGGAGTGTGCTTTATCATTTCGATGCCCAGATCTTGGATAACCTGCTGGATAAGCTAAGCATGATGTGCATGGGCATTATCTTGATGCAAAATCTAACCATTCTGTACCTATTCAGGTCGTTTTTGGTGATTTTTTTCCTTCAGAGGACTTTTAAAAATTCACAAAATAACGGGCATCAATAATTGTTTTTCCTTGTGGAACAGCAAGGTCATACACAATTCCCTTTCTTTCGAAGGGAATATATCTTCTCTGTACTTGCATGAACCTTTGCTTTCTTGGATCGAAGACTCTGTGGGTGTTTCCATTGGGTACTCTCTTGTTTTGTTTCTGGATCGAAATGATGAAAAACATTTTCACCACATGTGACGCCTCCATCCAAATAGTGTGGCTCACGTCGTATACCTGACACTTCCATTGAAAAGAGATAACAATATTTGCCTTGTGTTCATCCGTGAGCAAGTGGGAAATACACTTTGCATCGAATTTTCGGAACCCCAACCAGTTTTTCAGTGTCGTCAACGGACATTTGCACCGCGTTAGTAACCTTCTCAATGGTCATTCGGCGGTCTTCGCGCCGGAATATCTAGATGGTACTGATATTAACCACCGTAGTCGATGTCGAAGGCCTACCGGAGCGTGGCGCATCTTCCGGACACTCTTCACCGCATTCACAAATTTCTTGTGCCACTCAAAACCTCTTGCACGGGACAACGCATCTTCCTTACAGCCTGTTTTACTCATTTCGTGCTTTAATGTGGCGGTTTTACTCAAACGCACACAAAATTTTATAGCTGCTCTTTGCTTCAATTTTAAATCCATACTGGGTTACAGAAACACGTGTGAACTCTACGCTGTCTACTACAGGAATGAACTAGCGGAGAGGTGTGACCACATGTCGTCCCGTGACTGATCTTGCAGATGTTCCGACACAGGCAGCTGCATTTCTCTGCGTGTAGGTTTGTTTTGGCGCTATTTTTAACAATAGATATTTCTTCGAGCAAGCCTAAGAAATTTATTCTATATAGACTAACAATGGAAAAACGAACCTTGATAGCGAAAACCTCCACTTTTTGAATATCAAGATTAATGGAATAGTTGGCGAACGGTTTGTGAAGGAGATCTACGACAAAAGGAGAGACTTCGGGTTTAACATCATTTGTTATACTCACTGGAACTCAAACATCTCAAATAATGTACATAGCAATATAATAATTTCACAATTTTGGTGTATCTGTAGTATCTGCAGTGAATTGTCTTCTATTAATAGGAACCTCGGGTCGTGGTTATTTAAACAACTGTTGGCAAATTGTTTTTCTTTTTGTTTCGTATACAAATACTTCAAACAGCTGATCTTGAAATTTAATTCTATCAAGACTTACGATTTACTAAGTGCCGTTTGATGGGTCACTAACGGCTGAAGTGTTTGACTAACACCAGCATAATGTGCACGTAGTAATCCCATGACATTCCTTCTACGAAAATTATCAGTCTTGGTCTCTATAGTTTGTTGTTTGTGTTAAACATGGCCATTTGCTTCACCTTTCACATTTGGAGCACAGGTATATATGTATGTAGAGTTTGTTCACCAAGTCGTCTCTGGCATGTCGTTTTAGCACTTCCTATGGTCTCGTGGCTTCGAGAACGCATTCAGCGAGGCTTTTGGCTCTGGCCAGCTAATTTTGATGACACAGAAAAGCTACTTCGACAAACTATCGTTCTGCTAAAGATAATGAATGGTTGGGATTTGTTGCATATTATTCAGGCCTGGTGTCGACTATACTTTCAAAGATTTAGATACATTTGTTTATGAAAAGTTACGGCATGTTGTTGTATTTTCCTGGGTTATTTTACTACTTGTGTAGTACGAGTTTGGAGCTTGATGGTACATTACTTATGTGGATTTCAGGGTTGTTTATGCAATTTTCTGACATACTTTTTTTATTTGAAGGTTTAACGACTACCGTGAGCACCTCAATGGGCTATAAGCATCAGACGCACGTCCCTAATTTAGGGTCACTGGTTCCAGGGAAGAGAGAGAGCCAGTGCCGTTAGACAAGCACAACATCCGTGCCTCACCGGGATTCGAACCCGGATCCCTTTCGGACGAATGATCAGAGGCCATCGTTTAGACTACTGTGCCACCGGGCGGCATTTTCTGGAATACAACTCATACGGGTTATATATGTGTGCATACACACACACATCGAGTGAAAACTGAATTATGACATCCCCTGTCAAAAGTGGATGCGGCCTGTTGACCACGTGATTTCCGAGAGGGTGTGATTAGTATACCGTCGTAGCATTTATAAGGTGTAAGTGATAAGTAGGAAAATAAAGAGGAGTGTGATGGGTAAACGCAAGGATTTATCGGACTTTGAGAAAGGACAGATTGGGGTACCTCGATTCTCCAAACGGCTGAACTGGTGAGTTGTTCGTGATCCGCCGTAGTTAAAGTGCATCAGGACTGGGGGTGAGATTGGTCAAACAAACAACGACTGAGAGGCAAAATTTCTCAGGACAGCGAAAGGTTGATGTGAGAGCAGGGCCGGCCCGTGATATCGTTCATGCGTGGGCAAGGTGAAGGAAGGTCTGGCCTCCTTTTGATGAAATTAAGATATTTTGTTACCCCCTTCCCCCTACACACTTTTCTTGAAGCACGCAGTCCACACAGTGATAGCATTATTTATGGAAATATGTTCCAAAAATTCAATGAAAATCTGCACAAATTGCCAGTTTGTATTTCGAGGGAGAATCCTGTAAGAATACACATCAGGAAAAAATACTTCCAGAAACTATCAGAACAGGCAACAGAATAATGAAATATTGAAAACCGACTGTGGAATGTATATCAGAAATGACGACGGGGTATGTATCCTTCATACAGCCCGGGGGGGGGAGGCAAACTAACTTACATAGAAAATTCCCAAATACTGATTTCACACTTTAAAGTTCTGAGGAAATTTCTTTTTCCCTTTCGATTAAAACATTAAGTTGAAGTCCCTTGATTCATGCGAGGCTCGTGACCAACCCATTAAGATATCACTGTATGTACGAAGGTATCTAAAGAAAACCAGGGATTGAGGAGTTACCTGAATTTTGTAGTGTACGCATTTTTATTTAGTTTTTCTTTTTATTATACATATTAGCAATCTAGATTTCATTTGCAATCTACAATGTATAAATTAATTCTATAAGGTTTTTTACTGTGAGTCCTATTTTGGGAGAACGGCTGAACGTAAAGATATGGTTGAGGTATCAAAATAAAGGTCTTACCATGTAGACGTGCCAGTCGAAGAGAAAAATGAGATTGGGACAATGGTTAGGGTGTTGTGGTATGGCACATTTCCCATGTAAAGTCTATGGGAGAAGTGTGCGATTGACATTCGATCGCCTGTGGTTGACTCACGCGCTGTTGAAAGCGGAAGCATGGAGGGACTGAGATAGTCCGAAGTCTCTTTTCTGAGCCAACCATTGTGCAAAATAATGCTAGCATGCATTGGTATCAAAGTTCTAATTGGAACAGCGAACACTATTGAAGACCTGATTGCGTTATGCTGTTGGACTGTATGGTGTACATATACAATTTAATATTCATTCGATCCAGTTCATTCACGCAGGTCGTAGGTAAGACATTTCCCATTATGTAAAGATGTAAATAAACATTCAGTTGACCATTGTTAGTGAAAATATTTAGAATGTACATATTGAATTGCGCCATCTACATCTTCATTCTATAAGGTATTTTATTGTGCGACCTGTTTTGAGAGAACGGCTGAACGTAAAAATATGGTTCAGGTATCAAAATAAAGGTCTTGCCATGTAGATGTGCCAGTCTAAGAGAAAACTGGGATTGGGACAACGCTTCGGGCGTGGCGAGGCTGCAAAATTCCCATGTAAAGTCTATGGGAGAAGCTTGCGGCCCTTATCTACAGCAGGCGCTCAGTTCAGTGTCAGACTTGTTGTGTGCATGGTGTTCTATGATCAGTCCTAAAGTACGTAAATACTTTATTGAATACTTACCCTTAACAGAATGTCTCTCTCGCAGAAACAAAAACAAAAACAAAAAAAATCACGAACCTGGACTGTTGTCTTTACTAAAGTGGTTGAATGAATTTGTCAATCAAATAAAATTTACATTTGCTGTTTTATATGAGTTTATTCTTTTAAAAAACAACTACTTAACCTTCGATTTCGACGGGTTTTGTCTAGTTAAGTAAATACTTCAAAAATGAATAAAAAAAAACAACAACCGTATTTTCTTCCCCACTGAAATCCCAGTTTTCTTCTTTCTCTAAATGATTAGAGTATTTTTCCTGTATTCAGTATCTTCACCTCATACGGGTAAAATGAGAATTGCTAAATCACATGTTGTACCAATCAAACATGCCGATTTCCTATTCGGTTCTAGGCAGAAAACTATTAACTCTGAAAACAAATATTCCCATCGGAGCGGTCATACCGTCCTCCCTTTCATGGTGCAATTAGTTTAAATTGCGGATGCGGTCACTTTGAAAATGATACCTTGCTATAGTGGTAGGGTAACGGGGAGAACGCCTAGAGTTGTTTCCGTCAAGCTCCTGGCGCCTCCTTGGAAAACAAGGGGTTCGTCAAGAAGCGAGTGACAATCGTATATACTTTGGAGACATTTTCATGATTGTAGCCTCAAGGCGAGTAATGTTGTCTAAGGTCCAGGAAGAGACACAAAGATACAGACTTCAAAAATAGAAAAGCTAAATATACTGGCTTAGAAGAACGGCAGAGAATGAGAACTGCTATAAAATATTGCAATTAGGAATTCGCTTTTATGTAATAATACGGATGAAACAAACGCGATTAATTCACAGAAAAAAAAGGGCAAATAATATGTAATTTATGAAACAGTATATTTCAGATCATTATCATATATACATAATATATATATTTATATGAAAAAGCTAAATCAAAATAAGGGCAGTCTACCGGCCAGCCGCCCTCCATATAACCGCCGACGTGGACTCAAGCCCACGTCGACGCTGGGTCTGACGACTCGTATACGGTCCAACAGACGAAACACTGTTCAACAGTTGAGTACCCAATACAGCAGAGGTCAACCCTGAACAGTATCTGTCTTGCCCATGCGTCGCATGTTTGCACGTATGGGCTATAAATGCAGACGATCCCTATGATATCCTTTCTTAACCACGGTGCATCGGCGCAAAAGACTCGACTGGAGCAAAGATCTTGGAAGTTGGACGTCGGATGACTGAAGAAACGTGTTCTGGTGTCACGAGTCTCGTTTTCTACTCCACTTCGTGGATTGTCGTTTACGTATTTGGCGCAAAGAGTATGACGCACTCGATCCATCCTGCATCGCCTCCACAGTGCAAGCCGGTGCAAGTGGTTGTGTGGTGTGGGGCATGTTTACCTGGCAGGAACTTGGATTCCTGGAACATGTGGAACGTATGACTGGTGCCCACTGTCGTGAATTGCTTGCTGACTTTGTACACCCAGTATTGTTGCATTTTTTCCTGAATGGAGACGGTGTCTTCCTAGATGACAATATGACAAACCATTGGTACAATGTTAGCCAGGAATATAAGAACATTTGGAAAGATTCAGTAGCCTGATTCAATTCCAATACAATGCAAATTATTATCACACACTGTGTGTGACGAATTTTTAAGTAGTAATAAGTTTAATGGGAAACGAACTGAAGAAATTTTTAATATCTGAAGTTCAAGACGCTTTGTATTATTTAATAATTGTAGATTCGACTCCCGATATCCCCCACACGGTTCAATTCACTTTAATCTTAAGTCTTTTTGAAAAAGTAGGAGATATAAAATAAATATTTTGGGTTTTCTTCAAAACGAGAATCACGATTCCGCATATTTAGAAAAAATTGTATTGGAATCATTAAAGGATCTATCTATTGAAATCAAAACTGTACAGACCAAACATACGATAATGCTGCAAACTTTTCGGATAAATACAGTGGATTATACTCAACAACTTATTGAAAAAGCAACCTATGTACCATGTGCTACTTGTTGTTTTTTAACAAGCGTTTCGTTATTTTAACTTTATTCAGAATTTATAAGTCTATTTCTCTTTGTCTTCTTGACGATGGAATATTCTCATAAATGGCTTGCCGGACTCTAAACCCAAGCATACAAAGAGAATAGGCGACACCAGATGGGCAGAAAGAGCTGACAGCAGTTTCAGCTTTAAGATGAAATTACAAGAACATCAAGGAAGCATTAATTCAAATTAGTATGAATGGCAATTAATAACGAATGGGTAAATTAGAGGCACAAAAATTATCACAATATTTTAATGAATATGAAATAGCTTTATTAACAGTTTTATGGGACACAGGCCTGACGAGAGGGTAAGGGAGGCGGTGCTGAAGCAACAGGGCTCGGGACCTAAGGGGGCCCAGAGACCGTTTCTAAAGTAATTTTTTTCTAATTATTATTTTATGGTGTCCGATTATTTTTAAAGCTATACCGTCACCAGGGTTGGGAAGTTACGCGTAAAAAAATATTTTCTACGTGACGCGTAAAAATGCGTACTTTATGTCATTCACGTAAAAAATGTAATGAATTCAAAACTTGCTTTAAATACAATAAAAAAAAAAACGAAGTGTTACAATGTTACTCGAGTTCCCAGGCTAAGTGCAACACGTGCGTGGATTACCTGCGGCAAATCAAACGAGCTCTCCATATTACGTTTTACATTTCTTCTTTCCTTTCCAACGACGCGCCGGCACCTCACATTGGGTTCTCTGTATTGCTTTGCTACTCGCCGTCACAGACGTTATTGCTAGTCATCAAAGGCTGCAGACAATTTTCATCATGTGGATTTTGTCACTTTGTGTTTCCCACCAGAAGCCGGCGTCCTTTGTCTTTTTATTTTATGCGCAACTCATTATTTTCGCATTTCGGCAATTTTAATAAATGAATATAATGTCTTTGTGCGTAATTCCGACTTCGTTTATTTTCAATTATTCCGATGACCGATGAAGTCGTCCTGTTCACAGCGGCAATTTAAAAGAGAAAACATAAAATTTAATGTTTACTTATGAGAACTCTTCGTGGATGCTTTCATAGAGGCTGCATCTTTTGAAATATATTTCACTCTAAAAATGAAAGGTGAGACATGTGATGATTATGAAAAAGTACTAAGGAAAAAAAGAATGGCTGTCGGTAGATAACGTTCAGGAGTTTTCTGAGAAAACTCTTTTCTCGAAAGGGAGGGTCGAGGGTTTGTTTACGAAGGGGAGAATATGAAAAATTATCCACCCCCCAAAAAAGATTGAAGAGTTGCAACCGGTCGGGTTGTCGGGAAGTAGGGGAAGGGTGGGTACGGGGGTAAGTGAGGAAACTGAAATATGGAATATGTGGTTAGTGGAGGAGTCGAGGTTGGGCTGAGGGGGGCGGAGATTTACTTCACTGGGGCCCGAGCTCGCTCTCCTCAGCCCTGATGGGACAAACTGTTACAACGCATAAACGGTAAGAGCACATCGTTACAAGATGCACAATCGAATTTAATACAAAGAACAACTGTTCTCAGATCTCTTTCTGAATTAATTCTGGATGTCAGAAGCAACTTCTAAGATATTGAGAACGATGCAAATTTGCTTACAGAAAATCGGATCTGCAAAGAAAGCAGAATGAAGACAAGGAAAAAAAATGAATGAAAAAATGAAATTGTTTTCCACAATACTTTTTTGTAACGCTAACCTTCACTTTTTGTACCTAAGCGGGTTAATTATTATTTACGTAATTCAGTAAATCAGTTCCACTTATGCCATTTGGCACTTATGTTTATGGAAAACAATGATCTTCAGTCATAAGATTATGAATAAATTATTGACAAATTCGCTAAATAAAAATCGAAAGAAGTTTGACTTTAATATGACTGTTATGTATAAATGCATACAAAATAAGTAAGATATTTCATTAATTTTCGTTCAAAATAAGAACCGATTCTGTTTATATACATGCTCATTACTTATTATTTAATGTTACTGAATGGAATGTGCAGTGTGATTTTTTCTATTGTACGAATATACAATTTTTCATGTATGCTTTTTTGTTTAATTGAGAACAACAAATTCTGTATTTCTCAATTCACGCATGCATTTTGGTATAGCATCCTGAAACAACATAAATTTTTTTAGTGGGGCCTTAAAATCAGGTTGCGCTTGGGGCCTCCAAAACTCTTAATCCGCCACAGCCTATGGCCACGAAAAAGAAGATTTTGATTTGACAAAAATAGTGTTACGTCTAAAAGGTGGTGCAATATGCCCCTCCATTTCTTTTTATCCTTTTCTACAGTTTCTCGATGGGCATGGTCAATACTTTTGTTTAGCTTTAACCGTGCTGCTAAAGTTTTCCATTTTTTAAGGGAAGCGAGATGCTGCTCCGAACCCTCATAGTCAGACCCCTTTGGATTCAATCTCCCCAATTCTGGAATCATGTAATAAATCTGGGTGTCACTGGTCCTTTGTCATAGGTATAGCAAACTATCTGCAGCAAAAACAGTAAACGTTTTGTTTTACGGGAGGAGAATATAACATCCATTTCCTCGGGACTTTCTGACCATTTAGCATCTCCCTATAAACCATGCAGTTGTCAACTGAAGATTTCTTCCTTTGGTTTTGTTCCCAGGTCTCTGGTTCAAATAAATGGTCCGTCCATGTTTTGGAATAGTTCACTTCCTCTCTTAATCAGGTCAACTCTCAATACATCTGGCACAGGGATAGACCAATCACTAACATCAGCATAAGAGGGGTTCCGGGGTTGTGCCAGCGTCCTCTTTGTCTTCATCACTCTGCAGCATCGATTTATCCTCACATTCTTGTTGAATATCATCAAATTCGTCTTGTGATGAAGATGCTGGTAATTCTTAAAAAAACTTCTCATTTGCAACTGAGCTTGCAGCAGTTCCAATCTCCATGCCTTTACTCGAACGCTCAAGTTATTCAATCGCAATCAGTTTGAAATATTTGGACACCAATTTTTTTATTTTGATTGGAGGTTTAACGACCACCGTGAGCAACACAATGGGCTATAAGCAGTCGCCCGTCCCTAATTTAGGGTCACTGGTTCCAGGGAAGGGAGAGAGCCAGTGCCGTAAGACAAACACAACATCCATGGCCTCACCGGGATTCGAATCCGGACCCCGTTCGGACGAATGATCAGAGGCCATCGCTTAGACCTCTGCGCCACCGGGGCGGCCGGACACCAATTCAATCTGACAAAAGAAAAACTGAGCTATGGGATAGGGCACAGGGTTTAGAAAGATTTAAAAAAAAAGATGTAGATTTAGATTCCGCCAGACTCTAAACGTACGGTAATACTGGCCAAGGAATAGTAGAAAATGCGGATTAGAGGGAGACAAGGTCACGGTAAACAAACAAACAAAAAACAAACAAAAAAAAAAGGAAAAAAGAAAGAAAAGTTGTTACATTTAATTTTGCCAAAAATTTTGTGTTTCCTAGGAAGGAGTTCATTATATTGATAATCCATCTGAGGAATCGGAATTTAAATAATTTATAAATTAAACATCGGCGTCAAATTTTATTGAAGACTCTCGTGATCTGAATCCAAACTGAAATTCGGGATTAAGTTAAATTTACTGCAAACCTAGAATATTCGTTTTACGTGAACTAGTTCAAAAACTTTTGATTGATGGGAGTCAGGAGATTCGTGTGTGGTTTTTGGCAGAGTAGAGTCAGTGCCAGTTTTCTGAAATACAATAACCATATTTTTCCAGGAGTCAATGAAATTGCTGCATTTAATTGTAAAATATATAATTTCGTAATAATTTCAATAAAACTGTAGTAAAATAAAAGTATCGAATTTTGTAATCATGTGCTATTAGGATGGGGGTATGTTAAACGAATCTTAGGACAGAAGTGGACTTTTCTCCAGAGTAAGTTTTTTTTTTCTGTCGTCAGCCTTACATAACGTACTATGCACCATAAAATACTTGTATCGATTAAAATAATGATTTTACATAATGATTGTGCTTTTCACCATTTTCCGAAATCTAGGTAAGTAACTTAACCCCTAATAACACCCCCAGTTCTGAGCTGCTGCCTGAAAGAATGAACATCAAAGTGGCTGCTCAAAGTTTTTGGAGCAAAGAAGTCTTACATAGAAGCTAACTATAGCAATAATTATTTTTTAATTTGGAGCTTAACGACCACCGTAACTCGATGGGCTCATAAGCAATCGCCCGTCCTTAGTTTAGATCCATTGATTCCAGGGAAGGGAGAGAGCTAGTGCCATAAGACAAGCAAAATCAAAGCCTTACGGGATGCGAACCAAGGAGGTTAGAATAAGATATCTGGAGATGCCCTTGCTAATGGAGCAGCAGCACTTTACGTGAAGCCTATAACCGCGAGAGACGGCCGTCAAAATGTGGGAAAATTGATGGTTTTCAAGGCTATTGCATTGAATTTTGTATTGGCCGAATCGCCTTTTGTCACAAATGTTTCGAATTTCGCATCGTAACTTGCTGCCAATGTGTGAGAAAATGCTGAATTTATAAACTTCTTAATTATTTTGAGGCTCCTTCCCATTTTTATTTTAAATTGAAATACATGAACGTTAGTGCGAGTTTTAAACAAAATATAACGTTAAAATTGAAAACATCACTTCTATAAGAAGTATAATTCATTCTGGTTTGATATTATCACGGTTTCTGTAACCCAAAACCACGCTATTCCAAAATACACATAGCTGAAATTACATAAGGTCTCATGTAAACAACGTCGAATTCCCACAGTTTGCGGCTTCACGGTTAAGAGACTCAGAGCATCTCCAGAAGTATTATTCTAACCTACTTGATGCGAACCCAACGAGATAGAAGTACGTAGAGCGCTTACGTCGGGGAACGGGTGAAGCCACCGGAAACAAGTGGCAGCCATGTTTGATGAGGTACAGAACGATTTCCGTTCCGTGTTAAGAAAGGGAGTTTTCGTAATATATGGTTTGATGTTAAATAAGGATATAACTCAGAAATGTTGTTATAAACACCTAGGGGTGAGACTAAAACTTTAACGTATCAAATAACGCTTTTCATTGTTTTTTTTTTTTTTTTTTTTTTTGATTGGAGGTTTAACGACCACCGTGAGCAACTCAATGGGCTATAAGCAGTCGCCCGTCCCTAATTTAGGGTCACTGGCTCCAGGGAAGGGAGAGAGCCAGTGCCGTAAGACAAACACAACATCCATGCCTCACCGGGATTCGAACCCGGACCCATTACGGACGAATGATCAGAGGCCAACGCCTTAGACCACTGCGCCACCGGGGCGGCATTTTTTCATTGTTAGTTGGCGGCAATAGTGTTTTAAAAAGAAAATGATATTTTAATGGATGCAGCTTGCTCTCGTTGAATAAAATCTCATGCCGTAATTTTTTGACATTTCACAAATTTTTTGGAACCAATTTTCAGTGAAATATAAGTCAGCGGTAATAGAGTAAATGAAAAAAAAAGAAATAAAAAAATAAAAAATACAGTTGCAGTCATCCGCAATTTCGGTAAAAATCTTAGATATTCGTGGGTCATCACCATGAGAATGCTGAATCATCCCACAGCTTATCACTCCAAATACATAGACGCCAAATATTTTATGAGAGTTTTAACTGAAAAAAAAAAAAGTTCGAAGAAAAACGGAAAACAAACAATGAGTTTACACAGCCAAGAGGTACCAATATTAAAATACTTCTACCAACTGCCCCTATCTTATATAATCAGAAGAAAACTACTACTTACCTGGTTTTTATTTAATAAAAATTAAAAGTCCTTAGCACTGGGCATGTTTCTAATCTGTTTGTTAGCCTTAACATTCGACAACATAGATCTGTAAGCCTTATTCGTGGGTAGGCAAGGCAATTGTGGTAACTTGACCATAATAAAGGTGTCTTCCAGCACATACACTAAATACTTCACACAATATAATTCTCTCTCTCTCTCTCTATGTATATATAAGACCCAGAAGATGACCCCATGGGAGATGAATGGATGAAATTCGAAATCATGCAGGAGTGACACGGAGGAGACAGGCTCAAGACAGACAACTGTGGAAGAAACTTGGGGAGGCCTTCATCCAGCAGTGGATTGATAATGGTTGATGTTATACATATATCAGTAAAAAGAAGTAAAGCACACTCATGTAAGTAATTAGACCACATCAACACTGCACCTTGCTGCAGGAATTAGACGTAGTAGAAATAAACATAGAATTAACCAGAAGTAACCCACTTTCATGGTTCTAGACAAAAATGACATAGAATAAAACAACTCAGGAACCCCAAACCACTCTTTAGGGAAAGACATCTGGAGCCCCAAAGTTAAATCATAGCTTAAGTGTTACCGAAAAAAACCCAGAAGACCCCATGGGCGATGGGTGGCTGAAATTCGAAAGCATGTCGGAGTAACATGGAGGAGATAGGCTCAAGACATACAGTTGCGGAAGAAACTTGTGGAGACCCTCATCCAGTAGTGGATTGATAATGGTTGACAATGATGATAATGATATATATATATATATATATATATATATATATATATATATATATATATATGGGATGCAAGGTCAGGTGATGCGTAACATCACAGCCTCTCCTTGACAAATGTCAACCCCGCCTTCTCGTGGTGCATCCTGTTCCCACTAAAGGGGCTCTGACGACTGCCCATAGCGGTATAACTATACCATCGGGATTAGAGGAAATTCTATCCCACACTCACCAACCCGCTTGGCCAGCGTGGTGAGTTATGGCCAAACCCCTCCAAAATGATTCCACAACTTAAATCTTGGCCCTCAGTCTCCGGCAGCTGGAATGTACCTGGCCAAGGCAGCGGCCAGTGCGACATGAAGGCAGAGGGTGCTAAGAATCCCCGGAGGACCGGACTAGGCTGCCATCTGATGCTGACCTTGGCAACGTACAATGGACGCTCCCTATCTTCTGATTCAAGGCTTCTTGAATTAGAAGAGGAACTACAAAGGATCAAGTGGGACATCGTCGGGCTAAGTGAGGTAAGGAGAAAAGGAGAAGATCTCATCGAACTGAAAAGTGGACATCTCTTCTACTATCGTGGGACAGATACTGGCAGAACTAGTGGTGTTGGATTTATAATAAACAAGAAACTGAAGGATAAAGTGGTAGAAGTTGAAAGTTCCTCTGACAGAGCTGCACGACTCGTTATCCAACTATCGAGAAGATACCAGGCTCAGATTATTCAAACTTATGCACCCACCACAAGTCATCCTGAAGAAGAAATTGAAGAATTTTATGAGGAAATTTGTCATCTAAATAATAAAGGTAAGCAGCACTTGAAAATAATTATGGGAGATTTCAATGCAAAAATAGGGCAACGGCAACAGAATGAAACTTCAGTAGGTAAATTCGGTCACGGCAACAGAAACCAGCGTGGAAATACTCTCGTTGAGTTTGCAGAGGCAGAAGGGTTTTTCATCTTGAACTCCTTCTTCAAGAAAAAGCCACACAGGAAATGGACATGGAGACATCCAAATGGGACGACAAGTGAAATTGATTTTATTATGTGTAACAAAAAATTCGTCATAGAAGACTGCAGTGTGCTAAACAAGTTCAACACAGGTAGTGACCATAGATTGGTGAGATGTAAGATGCACCTCAACACTAAACTTGAACGTGGCAAGCTCATAAGACAAACAAAATCTATTGACATAACCAACCTTAAAAAACACCATAATACCTTCAAGTTGGAACTAAAGAACAGGTTCTCTGCTTTAGAAGGCCTAACATCGGAAGAAGTGGACATCTCTGAAGTTAACAGAAAAGTAACCAAAGCTCTTATGGAAACAGCAACAAAATTAGCTGGGTCTAAGAACAAGTTGCATGTAAATAAATTATCAGGAAAAACGAAAATGTTGATGCAAAAAAGAAGAGAGATGAGGACAACTAAAGAAGATGTGACTTCCAAAGTGGAATATATAGAGCTATGCAAGACAGTACGAAAAAGTATCACTGAAGACGTAAGAAAATTCAACTGTGAACTAGTGAGGAAAGCAATTGAAAACAACCAAAGCCTAAAGATAGCAAAGGGACATCTCAGTAAGGGAAGAAAACAGATTATGGCACTGAGAAAAGAAGATGGTTCTGTAACAAGAAATAGAGGCGAAATTTTGACAAGAGTGAAAGATTTCTACTCCAAATTATATGAAAGGGATGATACATGTACTCCAGACATCATGAAAGATACCAGTACCAGAGTTCCTCCAGTCCTTCCAGCAGAAGTTGCACATGCAATCAAGAACATGAAGCGGGGAAAAGCTCCAGGAGAAGATGGAATTACTGTAGACATCATACAAGAAGCAAGTGGAGAAATCGAAACAGTACTCGCCCAAATTTTCACTCGATGCCTTAATGAAGGAAAGATTCCTGAGGATTGGAACACCGCTACAATGATCCTGCTACATAAGAAAGGTGACATTGAGGATCTCGGAAACTACAGACCTATCAGCCTCCTATCAGTAGTTTATAAAATCTTCACTAAAGTTCTTTCACACCGCTTGAAGGTAACACTGGACATGGCTCAACCGAGAGAACAAGCTGGATTCAGGAGTGGCTACAGCACAATAGATCATATCCATGTGCTGAGAGAACTAATTGAAAGAACGAGGGAATATGAACTTCCATTGTGCATGGCTTTTATCGATTATGAAAAAGCCTTTGATTCGGTGAAACCATCAGCAGTTACAATGGCTTTGAAAACCTGCGGTATTGAAGATGCATACATTAATATTATTAATAACACCTATGAAAATGGAAGTGCAAAGATTAGGCTGTTTGAAAATACAACACACATAAAAATTGGAAAGGGAGTGAGACAAGGTGACACCATATCTCCGAAGCTCTTTAATGCCACATTGGAGGGTGTTTTTCAGTCACTGAGCTGGGAAAACAAGGGGATAAAGATTAATGGAGATTATCTAACCCACCTTCGTTTTGCTGATGACGTAGTCATTTTTGCAACTAGCCCATCAGAGCTGCAGAGTATGATCCAGGAACTTGCTGACAAGAGTAAAGAAGTGGGATTAAAAATGAACTTTCAGAAGACAAAAGTGATGTTCAATGCTTTTACAAGAAATGAAGATTTATCGATTGATGGAGAAAAGCTGGAGATAACAGACACGTACGTTTATCTTGGACAGCAGATATCAAGTGAGGGTCACATTGATGAAGAAATTAATCGGCGTACAAAACTTGCCTGGAGAGCTTTTGGAAGAAACAGCATAATTTTCAAGAGCAATATGCCATTATGTCTTAAAAGAAAAGTGTTTGATCAATGCATCCTTCCAGTGCTTACGTATGGTGCAGAGACGTGGACCTTAACTAAAAGAGACATACAAAGGCTGCAGACAACTCAAAGATGTAACGGAGAGGTGCATGCTTGGTGTAACCAGGAGAGATAAGAAGAGGAACTCGTGGATCCGAAAAATGACAAGAGTGGAAGACATCATGATCAGAGTTAAATCCCTGAAATGGCAATGGGCTGGACATATTGCCAGAAGGACAGATCATCGATGGACAGCCGAAATTTTAGATTGGATTCCAAGGGACAGGAAAAGACCCAGAAGAAGACCACATGGGAGATGGGTGGATGAAATTCGAAAGTATGTAGGGGTGACATGGAGGAGACTGGCACAAGACAGACCGTTGTGGAGGAAACTTGGGGAGACCTTCGTCCAGCAGTGGATTGATAATGGTTGACAATGATGATGATGATGATGATGATATATATATATATATATATATATATATATTGATTATATACAGTATACATATATTGTAAGGATAATAGGTGTCAATGATGATGATATATATACCATTATCAATCCACTGCTGAATGAAGGTCTCCCCAAGTTTCTTCCACAATTGTGTGTCTTGAGCCTGTCTCCTCGATATTACTCCGGCATGGTTTCGAATTTCATCCACCCATCTCCCATGAGTCTTCTGTCCCTCGAAATCCAGTTCAAAATTTCAGTCGTCCATCGGTGGTCTGTTTTCTGGCAACATGTCCAGCCCATTGCCATTTCAGTGGTTTCACTCTCTCTCTCTCTCTCTGTATATATATATTCTTTGAGTTGTCTGCATTCTTTGCATGTCTTTTTGGCATCAAAAGAAAAATCTTTCTACACATCCTGCTTTTCTTTTTTAGTTAAGGCCATACATACAGTATATCATCATCATCATCATCATTGTCAACCATTATCAATCCACTGCTGGACGAAGGTCTCCCCAAGTTTCCTCCACAACGGTCTGTCTTGTGCCAGTCTCCTCCATGTCACCCCTGCATACTTTCGAATATATATATATATATATACACCTGGTTATGATGTCGCTCACCCTCTCTTTCTCTCTCTCTCTCTCTATATATATATATAAAACATTACGTATAAACATTACTTACCTTTTCCCTGTATTTTTTGTTTATTTGCTATGTATTATTTAACTATCTTCCAAGGTTTATCCGTAAGAAAAAGAATTGAAAATAATTATTCTTAAGTGCAGTTTAAATAAACTTGGTGACCTAATATATGTTGTAGTTACAGATATATATATATATCACTTCTGTAACTCCCCTGTGACCTAGGTATAGACAGACATTGGGGCAATATGATGCTCCAAATGCTATTTACAGTTAGCAACACCAGTACCGAGTAGCTAAAAATAGTTTTATGTACTTTTTCAACCTAAAAAGACTTATAATTTTTGGTATCAAAAGAAAAATCTTTCTACACATCCTGCTTTTAATATCTGGGCAGGTAAATTTTCTCTGGGCATGTATTATTTTAGATATTTTTCAAGCTCTGGGCTGAGTGACCAAAAAATTCAGATTATGGACTTTAATTTTTTTATGGGACAAAAAATTGTATTTTTTTTTGTTTCAGTATTAAGTATTTAATATTTTTTATTTGCACTTTCACATTTTACTTTTTTTTTAAGAAGCCTAGTTTTTTGTTGTCCCAAAGCTGAAATTTTGTAGTTTTCACCTGATATTTGTACACATTTTGGCAATTGTTAAGATGTACTGCACATAGTTTTTTTTTTTTTGTTTCAATTTTAAGGGCACAGCCTCTTATTAATATAAAGTGAGAAATTAACAACCACTGATTTGCATTCATGATGTACAAAAAGTTTGGCGAGCAAATGCTTATGTTTTGTGTTGTTATTTTGTGGGTACCTTCAACAGTCTTGCTGGAAATACAAGTGCGTCTGATTTGTATTTTAGAGAAATACAGGCACAACTTGTTCAATTCAAAGAAAGATTGATTTACGTGAGTGATATTTGTTCAATACTAACCTCCCATATATATGGTTGATGCAATAGGAATAACTGGCAATTTATACATGGACATACTGACTGTACATTCATCATGAATCAGAGGTCACATTCTTCAAAAAAAACAAACAAAAAAAAAACACCACCTATCACGCAAAAATCAAATGCAAGTAGTTAATACAAAATGTTGCTAGTCCCTTTCTTTTGTATTATTCCATAATTTTTTTTCAATTGTCATTTCATAATCATTTGTGCCAGTTTTCATAAATATTTTATGTTATTTGCATTTTTGAGGTACCATTGTACTCCCTGTTTCCTATTTTCAGTTTTAAATCAATATTGCCTGTTTTTTTGCTACCCAAAAACCACACACATTGTACTAACACATTCACAAATAAGGAGTATTCTGTCAAGAAATTTTCAAGCTCCCCACTCTCACTTTGTTGCAGTAATACTACAGATTAATCACTAATCAGAGACAAATGCCTAGAACACAAGCTTGGTGACCCTGTGCTTTCAGATAAAATACTAGATTGTTTCCTGACAGGTGTCAGCAAGCAATAAATTTATATTACCAATCACAATTATTACTTCTGCAATTTAAGTAACCATAAATTGATTGCTTTACCAGTATTTGCTATCTAATGGGCATTAGCCATGGGTACATGATCTTTATCACATAAAAAGAAATTGCTGCTTCCTAAGATTTTGAAATATTTGTTGTCTTGTCAGACAAGTTGCAAGTACACTGTACAGATTCTAGAATATATATACAAATGCCATTTGCAAAACATCCTCAAGTATATGTAAAAAAAAAAAAAAACACTAGCATAAGTAAAAATTGTTCCCAAAAAGCCTGAAAGTTGGTAACTCACAATTAACCTCATCTTCCCATAAACATGATTCAGTGTTCACATTGAGTACGACTGTTTACAAAATATAAGGAATAAAAAGTCTTAAGATAACACAGATATTGAAATGGTTCATCTGCTGGTTTAATCACCAGCTACACGGATTAGATGTCCTATTTTCTGCGTTTGATTAACTGAGCATTTACAGCTCTACCTTATTTAAAAATGCTTACTTGTGAAATATAGGGCTAACCTTCCAAAAGTGGAGTAAATGGCATTTTATTGTTGAAATAATTATCCAAAATGTGCTGATAATTGTGAATATTCACAAATCATAACATGATCGCCGAGCAGCTGAAAGAACCGAGGTGAATCCTTGACACACGCAGAATTTGTACCTCATCAAAGATGGCGGGCTCTCCCCAAGTTGGCTTCAGCTGCCACAGCAGAGAACTAATCACAGAAGCACTCTATGTATTTCTATCTCGTTGTGCGAACCCATCTTTGATGCATGGTCAGAAACCAGCTTTTAGATCACTACGCCACCAGGGCGGCCTAAATGAATCGCATGACTTTTTTTTTATATTGAATGTTTAACGACCACCGTGAGCAACTCAATGGGCTATAAGCAGTCACTCGTCCCTAATTTAGGGCCACTGGTTCCAGGGAAGGGAGAGAGCCAGTGCCATAAGACAAACACAACATCCATGCCACACGGGATTCAAACCCGGACCCATCTCGGAAGAATTGTCATAAGCCAGCGCTTAGACCACTGCTGCGCCACAGGGGCGGCTCTCCTGTTCATGTTTCAGTCACTCCTTGGGGACTGCTGAACCATACACAGGAGCTAGAGCTTAAATCGTGTAGAATTAAACACTAACGCTTTCCTTTAAGCATACCATTATAATACCGAAACACAACAAATCCTTCCCGAGACATAGTTCCTTTAACAGTAAACGCACTCCCTATTTTATTTGCCGAAGAAATCACGTAAAATACTGACGCAGGATGGGTTGAATTACGGTGGGTACAATGGTGTTTCAAGAAAGTGGTTAAAGTTCAGTTCTGCATGAGGCGTGCTCCAACTGCCGTTCAATTTTCCGTTGGCATTCTGGGACTGCGGGGTGGTTTATTATGCCTGAGATTTTGCATGTTTAGGTGGCGGTAAACCTTGGTTCGCAGTACATTGCAATGGACTAGCAATGCTAACTTAAGCCTAACCTCCAACCACCTCCCTTCTAGTCTGAACAGTAATTGTTATTTGGGGATTTTACGGTGTAAAAACGGAATAGTAAGTGCTTTCCAGCAAATTTTACTGAAGCATGTTGAGCATGAAGCTCAGAAATGTTAATGCACATCAGCTGAATGAAAGACTTTGGAATACAAGGCTAATATAGTGAAATTACATTGAAAAAAAAGTGATTTAAGTAGAATATAAGTGACACAAAAGCGTTTGGGAAGGAATTTAGGGACGAGTTCTTAAAGTCTTCTGATTAAGTTATTGAAATAAGTGATACGTTTGTATATCACTTCTGCAGCAGTCAGAAAGGAAAAAAGTACAGAGAAATGGTTTGGATAGTGGTCTTTCTTCAATGGTATGATGAACAATTACAGGGACATGGTTGGAGTAGCGGTCTTTCCTAAATGGTATGCTGAACCAATCTTGATTCACTACTACTCCCACCAAAACAAGCTGCATAAGAGGTATCATAACCTATGTATACCCAGTTTGGGTGGACAGCCTAAAGCACAGGAGGACTATGGCCAGAGTTCTTCAGAGACAGAGTTCACATGGAATTTTCCAACACACTCACCTCCCCATACGAGGAAGTCTGCAGACAACTTGGGAAAATCAGACTTGGTAGCAGGCAGAACAGGGTTCGTACCCATGGCAAAAAAGTTCCGGCCCCCAACACTGCATATAAAGCGTTAACTAATTATGCTATTCATATGGCTTGCTCAAAACTAAAAATTGACAGAGGGACGTTAAAACTACCCTTATTTTCTAAGACTTAGCACAATATATAATTTCAGGCTTTGAAAGTCACATAAACTGAATACAGAAGGAAAATGTATTTCATGCAGTGTATAGCCAAGTATTCATTCAGTAGACAAGACATAACAGACAGGAGTGATGGGCAATCGGCAAGGGAATCCCCCGCAGAGTGGAACAGACTCAAACCGAACGCAGGTAATAAACAGGTGGACAGCAGGGCTTCCCAACAGTGCATCGCAATGCGCAATCTACAAACATAGGTAAACGTGATGTGAGCGACTGATTATGGAAGCAATCGATGCAAACAGATGGGTCATTCTGTCGCTCAAGTGGTCAAGACCCCAGGCTTAAAAAAAGAAAAAGAAACCGTGACAGTGTACCGGCGTCCAGAGAGTAAGCGGTGCACAACCACACGTTCTTTGAGAACGCAGACTATACAAGCTCGTAAAGACTGACCGCTTGGCAACGGTGGTGGAAATGATATCCAGGTTGATGCTACTTGGGCCTCAGGTAAACATCCGAGGCCCAAGCAGCATCAGCAGGCGAATGGCACGGCGCACGCTACACACCCCGAGCTACGAGAGTCGACGCCCTACTCGTGTGCCAGTGTTGGCTGCTCGTCTCTGGAAATTACGCCTCACCTGATGCCGTGAACATCAAGATTGCACCTCGGCAGCGATGTGCCGCGTCGTGTGATCAGATGAATTCCGTTTTCAGCTGTACCAAGCTAACGGCAGGGTGCGGGTGAAGCGTCGACAGCGAGAGGCCATAGCACCATCATGCCAGGTCGGCTCTGTGATTGATGGTTGACACAGTAAATCCCCAAGTGTGTCTGGATAGGTCCCAAACCGCTTCGTGCTGGTCCATCACCTACACGCTTTCATACCCTTCGCGCATTCCGCGGCCAACAGTTTGTTTCAGAAGTACATTGCGCCGCCCCACCTGAAAGCAACCACCCAGGCATGGGTTTGGGTGGTTACTTCCCGCATCTGGGTTTGGAAAAATCTAGTGGCCTCCGAAGTCTCCAGATTTAAACCCTGTGGAAGTTCTCTAGGATGGCGTGGCGCGGAACATCAGATCCATGGATTCTCTACCGACATCTTGGGCGGAGTTGTGGACATGCAAGAGGCCAGGCTGGTATCACTTCCAGAAACTCTCCAGCATCTGCTGTAGTCGACGCCTCGGCGTGTGCAGGTTGTTATTCGCACTACAGGAGGACCAACACGCTATTAGGTAGGTATCTCTGTTTTGCCTATTGAGTGTACATAGCACATGTTAGCCAACCATGCATTGCTAGCGGTTCATATGGCTTACCTCCTCCCAAGGTCGGTTCTGGCAGGTGTGCAGTGCCAGCATGCACGCAGGCGGCCAACTTCTACGGGCTGCCTCTTTCGGTGGTACATCTGCGGAACCACCATTTTCAGAATTTTTACCCTAGACTCTCGTTGGCAACGCGAGTTTTACCTAACGGTGAAAAACTTCAAAGAGCTTGGTTAATCTATTCTGCAAAATCCAATAGTGTGTTTTGCTTTTGTTGCAAATTGTTTGCTTTAAAACAAAACAAATTAACAGATTGTCAGGGGTTTTCAGATTGGCGACATTAGCTACTCATTTATCGCGTTACTGAGCGGGTGTTGAACATATGCAAAACTGTAAAAAGTGGTATGAATTAAAAACACGGCTCGACAACAGTTGTGCAGTTGATAAAGAACAACAACGGTACTCTGAATCTGAAAAATGACGATGGCGAGCTATTATTGAGAGGATCATTGCAATTGTCCACTTTCTAGCACAGGGCAGTGTTTAGCTTTCAGGGGTGAAAATGATAAATTATATGAAGAAAACACTGGGAACTTTTTAAAAGCTATAGAAATGTTAGCAAAATTTTACCCCGTTATCTCAGCATGTCAATAGCATAACAAAATCTCAACCTGTTAAAAGTCATATGCCTCATTACTTAGGCCATGCTTTTCAAAATGAAACCATACCTGATATCTGTTTTAGCAAGTGGCATAAAATCAAAAATCAAGGAATTTGTAAAGAAAGCAAAATATTTTTTGCTAATTCTCGACTGCACGTCAGATGCCAGTCACATTGAACATATGTAGTTAGAATTGTAAATATTGACAATTCTGATGTTGCAGTTAAAGAATTATATTTTTGGGTTTTATCCACTTTCAGACGCTACGTGGAAGGATTATGTAATTATCTTCTAAGTGAACTCTTAACAGATTATAAACTAGATATTCAAGATATGCGTGGATAGGGGTACGATAACGGAATAAATAAGCGTGGTAAGCATAATGGCTTGCAGAAGAAAATTAGGAGTATAAATCCTAGAGCCTTTTTTGTACCTTGTGCATCCCATTCATGAAATTTAGTTGTAAACGATGCTGCCAAAGTAACATTCGAAGCAGCTAATTGCTTTAACATTATCGAAGATTTGTACACATTTTTTTCTGAATCTTTTTACAGGTGGGATATACTAAAGCATAATATCAGTAGATTAAAACTGAAATCTGTAAGTTATATAAATAAGGTGGGAGAGTAGAATAAAAGCAGTGCGACCTCTGAGATTGCAATTAGGTGAAGTCATGAAGAGTTTAAATGATCTGATAGACGACAATTCCAAAGACGAAAACAAAACATACAGCTCAATGTTTGTTAGATCGGATTGTATCTTTTGAGTTCATCTCCTTAAAAACGATTTTCTGTCAAAAATTAATGTTGTAAGTAAAATGTTTCAGTGCCCTCAATCCAAGAGCTTGTTAAATTTTTAAGTGCAGCCAGATCTGATGAGGAATTTAGTAAATACATTAGGGATGCAGAAGGTTTAGCTGCAGAAGTAAATGCTGAGGCAGAATTTCCAGTTTTAAGGAGTGGAACTAAAGTTCGCCTTTCTAATTATGAAAGTCCTAATGAATCTATCAAAAATACAAAATAATTGTCCAAAATACAATTTTATCTAACGATTGTTGATACAGCCTTAAATTCCATTCAGGAAAGGTTTGAAAATCTACAGGAATATCATAATGTATTTAATTTTTTTTTCTGAATTTCGAGAAACGACTGAAGAGGAAATTAAAAAATCTTGCTTTGATTTAGATGTTTCCCTTCTAATTAACAAAGGAAACAAAAGTTTTAAGGATATTGATGGTTTTCAGCTCTTCAATGAGCTGATAATGTACAGAGATTTGAGCAGTGGAATGGCAGACCCATTAAAAAAACTTAACATATATAACAAAAAATAACTTAATGTCATCATTTCCTAATTTGTTTATAGCTTTGAGAATTCTCCTGACATTGCCAGTTAGTGTAGTATTAAGTGAAAGAAATTTTTAGAAACTCAAACTTGTAAAGGCATATTTAAGAACGTCAATGACTCAAGAGAGATTTAGTGATCTAGGACTGTTGGCTGTAGAGAAGGAATTGTGTGAAAGTTTGGAATTATCAGATGTAATTGACGAATTGGCAAGTAAGAAAGCAAGAAGAGTGCACTTTTAACTCCACGGATACATACATTTTGTTAAGTTATGGTACTTATGTGTAATGTGCCACTGCATCAGTGTCTGTATTTTTTTTAACAGTTTTGTTCTGAATATAGATAAAAAAAAATAAGTCACGGTGTTGTGTTGTTATTATTCTAACAGAATATTTGTACGTTGTACCCCTGCCAACTATATAGAACAGTAAAAACAACATCCTCCGTGGCGTGGGTTAGGTTAGGAATCTAATAGCATATTTACTTGTACTCGATCTGCATTGGCACGCAGGCGGCAAACACCCCAGAACCGTTTGTTGGGGGAGGGGGGCATTGAACTGAATACAGAGTAGAAATGCCACTTCACATACTGTGCATAACCTGATATACTCAAGTCTGTAAAACGTTAAATGTCCGAAAGATCCAGATTGCACAGATAGCAAAATTTCTCAAATGTTTAGTATTAGCAGTTTTTCACAACATGAAATTGTCTGTCCACTTCTTGTTCTTTCTTTACAACACTGAAATCAATTTCAAAAATGATTAATCCCCACGAAGACATGGCAAACAGTCACAGTACAATTTCCGATCTGCCAAGCAGAATTGCTTGGATTCATGAGTAGCAGTAAAGATGACATGCATTAATAACTTGTGCCTGTGTTCATAATTTGTATATCAAGTATTCCCCATGCTTACATACAATGTATAATTACATCCATTTTGTATAAAAAATAACAACATCTCCTGTGATTCCATTCCAACCACCTCCCCCTTCCCCTTGAGTTAGTATATAAATTTGTCATATTTCATTGCTGACCTGAGAATGGTCATAATAATGAAACATGACTATAGACATACTTAAGTACCAAGGTCTCAAAATGAGTCAACCCTACAGCAGAAGAAAATTCAAAAGTGAAGCAAGTGTTTTCATACACTTTCCAGAGGAATATTGACTACATATGCAGTGAAGTATGTAATCTTATACTGTAATCAGAATAGCATTTATTTAGTCAGAATGTTTCATTTCTCCATGCATTTGTGTTCAATTTTTATAGTTCGTTCCTTCCCTTCCCCATTCAAGGGTTTCCTTTTTTTTTTTTTTTTTGATTGGAGGTTTAACGACCACCGTGAGCAACTCAATGGGCTATAAGCAGTCGCCTGTCCCTAATTTAGGGCCACTGGTTCCAGAGAAAGGAGAGAGCCAGTGCCATAAGACAAACACAACATCCATGCCTCACCAGGATTCAAACCCAGACCCCTTTCGGACGAGTGATCAGAAGCCATCGCTTAGACCACTGCTGCACAGGGGCAGTCAAGGGTTTCCTTTAAATTCTGATTTCACAAAAAACCTGCGATCAACATTCTAATTTCAACTTCATTCTCAGTTTTGCTAATACCCAGCTGCAGTAAATTTCAATTTTACTAATACCATACTCAGTTTTGCTAATACTGAGCTGTAGTAATTTTCGGTTTTGCTAATACCCAGCTGTAGTAATTTTTAGTTTTGCTAATACCCAGCTGTAGTAATTTTCAGTTCTGCTAACACCATATTCAGTTTTGCTAATTCCCAGCTGTAGTAATTTTCAGTTTTAATACCATATTCAGTTTTGCTAATACCCATCTGTAGTACTTTTCAGTTTTGCTAATACCCAGCTATAGTAATTATTTTAAAATAATATCAAGTTTATTGCAGTTGAAATGTCGGATTTCACAGATTCATGCAGCTGTCAGGTAATTTAGGAACTAACACATCACGTGATGTGATTTGTCAGGGCTTGAAAAATATCTGAAAAGTTACATGTCTGACTGGGCATGTACCAAAATTATTTATCTGCCCAAGTAGCAAAATCTGGATGCTCAGGAAAATTTACCTATGTTAACAAATTAAATAGAAGCCACATTTCAGTAATTTTCCATTTTGCTAATACGCACCACATTCAGTTTTGCTAATACCCAGCTATAGTAATTCTTTTAAAATAATATCAAGTCTATTGCAGTTGAAATGTCACATTTCACAGATTCGTGCAGCTGTCAGGTAATTTAGGAACTAACACATCATGTGATGTGATTTGTCAGATCACATGGCTTGAAAAATATCTGAAAAGTTACATGTCTGACTGGGCATGTACTGAAATTATTTATCTGCCTAGGTAGCAAAATCTGGATGCTCAGGAAAATTTACCTAAGTTAACAAATTAAATAGAAGCCACATTTCTTTTAAGAAAATAAATATGATAAACCTTTTATTTATCTTTGGCATTGCCATTTCAAGGGCCTGTATTTCAAATGTTCACTGCACAAAAGTGTGCATCTTGCCTGCCTCATTCAAATTATACCAGAGATTCAACTTCACCAGGAGCTGCGCAACATCCCGTTGTCGTTTGCTCCTACCCCCATCCCATCACTAAATGTTAACATTTGTAGCAAAACTACAAATGACCCCAATTTCTAGATAAAATAATAATATCATTAAAGAAATTATATTCTCCTGCCTATGGCACTGCGTAACAACACAACTTCCTGTGATTTGCAGTGAAATTAAAGACAATATGCAACGACCATCTTTTTATTTACAGGAGGAAATTTTCCATTCCAGATTTTTTTTTCTAAAATTTAGTTGTCCGTCCAGACCACTAGATCTGATTTTTTACTTGCCCCGGGCATCTCAGGCATGGTACTTTTCAAGCCCCGGTTTTGTGATATGTAAATTTATTGCCTTAAAACACTGGTCACCTCGTCAGTGGCATCAGTTCCAAGATGCTACAGTGAAGGTGACAATGGACTAGAGTCAAATTCATGCCATTTTCTTTTATCAGTTTAAGCTTGGACACTGTGCACTGGAGGTGGTTTGCAACATCAATACAACATTTAGAAAAGCCACCAGTTGCAGAATGCAAGACACAACTTTGATTTGCTAAATTTCACTCTGGCAACATGAATCTTGGAAAGGAACAGTAAAGTAGACCAGAAAGAGATATTGAGGATGGAGAGTTGTAGGTCATGAATGAATACAATCCATGTCAAATTTATGAGAACTTGGTGAGAAAATCTGAGTGCATTATGCAAACATTTTCCAACTTTCAACAGCAATAGGCAAAGTAAAGATGGATAAATGGATCCCACATGAGTTAATGGAACAGCACAAACAAATCACATTTTGAGGCACTCATCACATAAGAAATGGATGCTGTATTACAATCGCCAATGTTCGGCACAAGGCTTGACTGCCAAGAAGCCCCAAAACATACTTTGAAGTCGGTAATCCATCCTGCAATGAAGATTGTCAGTGTCCGTTTGGTCTTCATCTAGTAGGATAAACCTCTCCTCCTTAGAAGTCAACCCATCATAGTGGAGAGGTATCAAAAATTTGACATCACAGATGGAAAATTGCCCACCAAACATCCAGCATTAGTCAATCACCAAGGGTCTATACTTCTCCGCAATAACACAGGATGATCTAGAAGTTGCACCAGCTGCGGTATGAAACCTCAACTCATCCACATTATTCACCTGATCTGCCCATTATGGGCTATCACTTCTTCAAGCACCTGAATGCCTTTTTGCTGGGTAACTAGTTTCCCAGTCAAACATCAGTTCAGGTATGAAACCTTACTTCATCCGCCTTATTCACTTGATCTATCCACTACGGACTATCACTTCTTCAACTACCTGGACACCTTTTTGTTGGGTAAATAGTTTCCCAGTCAAACATCAGTTGAGGTATGAAACCTTACTTTATCCACCTTATTTACCTGATCTATCCACTATGGGCTATCACTTTTTCAAGTACCTGGATACCTATCTGCTGGGTAAATAGTTTCCCAGTCAAACGTCAGTTGAGTTATGAAACCTTACTTCATCCGCCTGATCTATCCCTTATGGGATATCACTTCTTCAAGCACCTGGGCACTTTTCTGCTGGGTATATAGTTTTCCAGTGAAACATCAGTTAAGGTATGAAATTTTACTTCATCCACCTGATCTATCCACTATGGGCTATCACTTCTTCAAACACCTGGACACCTTTCTGCTGTGTAAATACACGGTTGTAACAGAATTATACGACCACGTACCTAATAATGGGAATAACGACCCTGGCCCGGATGACAACAACAAGACACCATTGCATGGAGGCAATGAGGCCCTGGAAGGTTGTCCGAGGCATACATGCCCATTCAGAATGCAGCAGAGCACGGAGGTCCGAGATATGACGTGGTTGTGAATCAGCACACTGAACCTGTTGATCCAAATAGTCCCAGAAGTGCTCTTTGCACAAGGGATCGAGGTCGGGCGATTTCGCCGACCAAGGGAGAACGGAGACATTGCGGTCGTGTTCCTGGAACCACACTCCCTTAGTGACGTGGCAGGGAGAATTGTCCTGTTGGTAGAAACCATTGCTACCAGGGTAAATGCCCGACATGAAGGGATGCACGTGGTCAACCAGAATGGGGTAGGTAGCCATTGGTGCTCAAGGACCCACCCAATGGTACCAGCGGTCCCAGGTAACACCAGGAAAACATTCCCCAGACATGCAACTGCCGGTCTGTACTTGAGGAACAAGTGTGTCTGATGCCGTATCTGCCACTGCCAGTCACTTCTGTAGAGTTGTGACTTCGATTCGTCAGAAAAGAAAACTTTTCACTACTAGTCCACTTCCCAATGATGGTAATCCTATGTGAATTTCAGGCATCGTTGCCAATGGACTGAGTTAACATGGGCGCCTTGATGCAGCTTGGACTACGAAGAAACGTGTGTAACAGGGTTCACTCTACTGTTAACAGGGACACGTACCTCAATGACCCAGCATTCATTCGCGTGGTCAATTGCTGCACTGTAGGACATTGAGTGCCCTTTACCAGTTGACGGAAGTGACTTTCTCCTCTGGGGTTGATGGCCTTTGGGGCTCCACAGTTATGACGTCGGGGGTACTCGGTGTGCCAGTACTCTAATCTTGGTACATTCTTACTACAGCACCTCCTGGACAGCAGACGGGGTCTGCTGTGTCTGAGACGCTTCCACCCTTGGTGCAGTAGCCAATGATCATTCCTTTTTGAACGCCCATCAAATCACTACCTCTGCCCATTGTGCTTATGTTGCGCACTATGGCTCATCTGCCCTGGTAAGCCACTTATATCTCCGTGTGATTGACCTTGTCACGTGCATTCTGTGGCACAACTGAGTACCCTGTGATTCTGGGGGTGGTCATATTATTCTGATAAAACTGTGTAGTTTCCCTGTCAAACATCAGTTGAGAAAAACATTCCAGAGTTTGCTGCATTCCAAAGCTCACCATTTTTTTTTATGATGGCATACAGGCACTAGTATTTCGTTTGCGAAAGTGTGTTGCTGCTGGCAGTAATTATTTTGATTAACACAATTTATTTTGCATCATACATTCTGTCAATATTCTAACACTTCATGTGGAACCAACTAATATCATCCGCAGCAACTGATTTTTTTTATTATCTTCCTTTTACACTGAATTATGAATTGATTTTATAAGAATAAAATCAATTGATAATTTAGTATACACACAATTATGGAAAACATTCAATTTAAAAAAACATATAACGGCATCGCTATTTTCTGTCTACAAATCATAGGATAACATGGATGTTATGACAGATGGAAAGAGATGCCACAGAATGCATTTTGACCAGATCCAATATTACTTAGGAATGCCTAACATCTCCCATTTGAAGAACCAAATCACAGATGTTATAACAGACAGAAAGAGATGCCACAGAATGCATTAAAAAACAGTAACCAGATGTAACATTACCTAGGAATGCCCTAACATGTCCCATTCCAAGACCCAAATCACACATAAAATTCATCACCTAAGAGTTTCACTGCAGCAGAGTAGATTAAAAGATTACATACAGCAGCTGAAGCAATCTCTTGTAGTATTACCATGAGACAAACAGCTGTAACAAACTAAGCATTCAAGATGGAAAGTATTTATTGCCAGGTATGAAAAAAAAAAAAAAAAAACCAGCACGTTAATCAATACAAATTTTTAACCCAGTAGTGATTTTGTATACTGTGTGTAAGAATTGATGTGGAACAGAGATTACAAGTGATAGTCTGAAGGAGAGATATCTGCTAAGCTGGGTTACATAAAAGCTCTCACACAAGTTCTTTGATTGTGTTCCTGGTCAATGAAGTGGAGTGGGCATGAGTGTTGAAGCAGCAGTACTCCCATTATGTTGACCATTGCTGCTTCCTCCTTTTTCATGTCCTCATGCACATGTTTCATTTGTTCACAGTAACACTGTCAACAATGCATGTGTTCATAATGAACAACAGCACGTGCTGTCCACTATATACACAGCATAACTTTATGTGGATGCAATGCTGGCTTCGATGTGCGAGGAATTGAGTCACTGGTGGACAATCAATGTCTGGAACCTCTTGGAGTGCTGTACTGGACTCCTCAACAAATATGAGTAGTGAATATGCTATCCAAAAATGGTTCCTTGTTATAGTGAGACAGCAATGTAAGACAAGCTGGGACACATTGCCGTTTGTTCACAGCAGACAATTCGTGGGGGAGAGGGAATCCACTTAGACAACTTGCATGCCTTACCTATTGCATGCAGATGGACAGTTTCCTCACTGACACTAAATGCCTGGGCTAGTTCCTGTGTCAAGGGTGACAGGACGATCACTTACATCAAATTGTTGTGACATTCCAAGAGCATTTTCATATTAAATGGTACGGCAAATAAGTGAGCTTATATCCCAGGGGGCTACAAAAATATAAATGATTTGTAACACATCAAAATATGAAAAGGTTCTTGATATAGTGGCCAGAAGAGATAGTGTGCTGGGCACTTCTGCAGACAGGTTCTTGAAATCAGAGGGAGCTGAAGACAGCTTCGATGCTATTGCTGTAAACTATGCTCATAGATATATATTGCACTTCTCATTCTGTGCAGCAGTCATTTACCTAAAATTTTACCAATCTTTTTTTTTTTTTATCCTGCAGTTATATAAAAGTGATTAAAGTCATAAATGGATAGGTATAAGTGAATATTCTTCCAAATGGTGTGTTTTGGGGAACTTCATCAGCTTTATTCAGGAAATGCTACATGTCACAAGGCTAGTCAGTACAAATAAATTACTGGAAGCAAATTTTCTCTGTAATTATTGAGATTTTTGCTCAATCATCGTACTGAATTCTGTTTTGATCCTGTTGCAACTCTTTTCTCTATCTGTACAGGACACAAAATGTTTAGTTGAGTGTCACACAATACTGTACTTAGGCCTAATCTTCCCATGATAAAGTTTACAGAACTCTGACTAAAAATCAACAACACTCAATTTCAATAATTTTAGACAAATTGTGATGATATATGAAAGACTAAAAAAGAGTGGCATACTTAACTAAATAATTATTAAGTAGTTGCCAACTTGATTTAGGACAAGTAAAAAAAAAAAAAAAAATTCTATATGCCTTGCCTCATCTTTCGGCATGGAAAATAGTTACCCTTTGTTTACAGGACCTGTACCCACTGTTACATCCAGGTACGAAACACATTGTCTTATTACTCCTACTTTTCATGACCGATCTGACAAATAAATTGCCTTTTCAGTTGCTATCCACCAAGCAAGCTATAGAAAAAGCATGCTAATGTTTAGAAATCATACTGCCACCACCAGTGGCGTAACCATCTTCCAAAATCTGAGGAGGTCTGATCACACATACACACATTCATATATATATGTGAGGATCCCCCAACTCGTAAAATCAGGGGGGGGGTCCTGACCCACGACCCCTCCAGTGGTTAAGCCTATGGCCGCCCCAGTGGCGCAGTGGTCCAAGCGATGGCATCTGATCTTTTGTCCTAAAAGGGTCCGGGATTGAATCCCGGTGAGGCATGGATGTTCCGTTTGTCCTACGGCACCGGCACTCTTCTTTCCCTGGAACCAGTGACCCTAAATTAGGAACAGGGGACTGCTTATAGCCTAATTGAGTTGACCATGGTGGTCGTTAAACCAATAAAAAAAATAAAACAAAAAATCATGGCATCAAAACTTCAGGAGCCTTGTCTCACGGGTTCACAAAAAGAGGGAACTAAAATTTAAACAGTGAGGTACTAATGCAGGCTGCAGTGAGGTACTAGGATGCTGAAGATTGAGAATGTGCATTCACTTAAATCAAATATTGCATTAATTAGCCTAAACTAGCATCCATAAATAAGCTGCATGGATTTCTGACCCAAAAATACACTGTTAATTTAGACAACTATTTACACAATTTGTGAAGTACAATTATTGCTTTTGACAGATTGCTACGGCCAACATTGTCATTTTTAAGAGATTACACTGTCCACTCATTACTGTTAAGACAGCGATTCAATCACATTGTCACAAGTGAATTATTTTTAGTATTTGTCCTGATTGGAAGCAATTCAGTGCAATAAATATCCAATCATTAAGAATCACATAATCAATACTTTCAGTTCTTCATACAAGGTAATCCAAACAAATTTCCCTTATATACAATACACAGCTCTGTGGATTTATATATCCATCCCACTGTCTTTAAATTAGCTGTAACATACACTTTTGTAAGCTATTCACCTTTCCTTATAGGGCTCGGGAGTTCCATTTCTTTTCAATACATTTACAGCACATATATCATGTTGTCTTCCGTCTGTGGTTCAATACATTTACAGCACATATATCATATTGTCGTCATCCGTCTGTGGTTCATTTACAGGACATATATCATGTTGTTGTCTTCCGTCTGTGGTTCATTTACAGCATATATATCATGTTGTTGTCTTCCGTCTGTGGTCCGAGGAAATGAAACTTCACGACAGTTTTTCAAATTCACCGGTCAAATTGAACAGTGAATTTGATATGAGAGCTGATGATTTGCTTTTTAAAAGATTGAAGTTTACTGTGAAAAACTGTCATGTGAAGATTCATTTCTTCGAACCACAGACAAAAGATAGCAAAATGATATACGTGCTGGAAATGTATTGAAAAAAGTGGAACTCCCGAGCCATATAAGGAAAGGTGAGTAACCTTCAGAAGTGTAGATTTCACTTTAAAAAAAATGTAGAAAATTAGAACCTCTGTGGTTATCTCTTTCAGTAGCCGACTCCCCAGTTGCAAAATTTTGCTAAGCTGTCTGCATCACAGATATTTTAAACCCAAAATTAATGTGCAGACACTCGCCCCTACCCACCCCGCAGGCCCTGAAGTATATATACTGTATGTCTGTCTTTCATTCCTTGCCACAGTCGGCAAGTTTGATCAGCTGTTGTTTTACTTTTGAGGGCTTATCTGGCCCAATTTTAGAATTAATATCCATTAAGATTTTTGCTGCTCAGTGAATCTCTAAATTTTAACTGAAATCTGTTTTCTGTGCTGAAGCCACGTTCACATGGTACGTTTTAAGACATTTAAAGCAGAACCTCTTGACACTAATGGAAATGTGTGCTTATAAAACTCTTAGAAAACTTTGGACATTTGCACATGTACTCTTCATTTTTTTCCAGCTATGTTTTAATAGTGAATATTCCATAACTGCATTTTTATTCATTTTTGAAAAAAAAAAAAAAAAAAAAAACTGGTTTGCCAAGCTTTTTGTCTACCAAAACTTTTGTGTGTGTGTGTGTGTGTGTGTGTGTGTGTGTGTGTGTGTGTGTGTGTGTGTGTATTGCTTCAGAGATTCAAGCTCTACACACCCAAACTTCAAAAATAGTTCAATTGTGGAGGAAGGAAATCTGCAATCTATCTCAATCACAAAAGATAAAATAAACCTTCACTGGACATTGTGATGTGCAAGTTTAGTACTACAAGGGTCAACTAATTTATTATTTTTGAACACGTTTCCCTTCAGCTCCGAAAAAAAAAAAAAATCTTGAATTCTATGTATGATATTTTTGCAGTTCACATAATTGAGACTTGGTTGATTCAACCATTCTTCTGATAAGATGAATGGGCAGTTTTTCCATTTGCAACTATCTATGGAGGGAAAATTACATTTGATTCAGGACACTGGGAACATCACAAAAAAATAAATTACGATTATAGAAAAATCTTTCCTCCGTCCACCTTCCGTTTTCGGAAAATTTTCCTCCATTTTCAAGCTGAAACACAATCAGTTATTGAACAAAATTATTTTACAGCAACACTCAGCAGAGGGAATATCGCCAGAGAAAAAAAATTACAATTACAAATTAAATCTGCCGTTCGTCTAACTTAACTTTTCGAAAGTAATTATCTTTAGTTTCGAGAACGATGCAAATGATGACAACAAAGTCAGAGTTCCTCGAATCTGCGGAAGAAACTAGTGCCTAAAGTTTACATGGAAACTTTTGCTCCGTCGAACTTCCGATATCGGAAAATGTTGTCTACACTTTCAAGATGAAATACAAACATTTATGCAATAAATTGATATTTAGTAACAATACTAGGCAAAGGAAACTTCGCGAAAAAAAGAAATTACAATTGCGAGAAAAAATTTTACTCCATTTAACTTTCGTTTTCGGAAGTTCTGAAAAACGGAATACCGTTCCCCAGACGGAAAACGCCCCCCCCCCCCACACACGCACGAATCCTAAAAAAACAAAAACATTTTCAGTTTTTTTTGCATTGATCTCTAGTATAACCGAAATATGGCGAAAAAAGTGAAATTCCGCGAATCCGAAGAAGTATCTCGTGCTCAATTCCTAACAGCCCGCGATATGCAAAGCGAACGGCTCATGCGGCTACATATGGAAGCCGATTCATGTGTCCATAAACTGATAATGTTCCCAATATGAACGATGTATTCAATATCATATTCGGAGCTCTGAACGGTCGTTTTCTAGCGCACGTATTTTTACGAAGGATACGTTTTTAACGCGAGAATTGTGCAAGTGGTCCAAAAATGGACCCAAGATTATATATATATATATATATTTTCTTAAAATTTCTTCAGGTGGGAGGAGGGTAACAACTTTATTTCGGCGGGAGTTTATATTTTTCTGCGGGAATCCCGCCTTGAATTTTAACCCCTGATACAATAATCAGGAAGTTTCTTCTAAAGAAAAAAAAAATCCTTTTTAGAAATAAAATATTTCAGAAAAAACTTCCTGATTACAGTATTGTATTTATACTATGCTGTAATCAGGAAGTTTCAGGGCGGAAAATTTTCTGTCACCCACTTGCCACTGCCGATCGAAAATTAATTTTTGGCGAGGAAAAAATAAATTTCAGGTGTTTTCTATTCAACTTTGTCAAAAATATGTTGCCGATGTTCGGCGGGTCCCATTTGTTTAGGCTTGTACGACTATCGAATCCGCCGGCTGTCATAGGTGAGAGTTATTACCCATATATACGGGAGAGAGCGCAGTTGAGGACACAACTGGAAAAATGAAAGAACAGTATCCTATAGTTTATTTGCATTTTGACTAAAGCGCGAACTCAATCCATCACTTACTGTCGCATCGGTAACGATAAAAGATGTTAGGCTTAGATAGTCGTGACGCATTTTGTAAAAAAAAATACGGTACCTGGGCCTTGTTATGCACAATATGAAAGTATTGTTACTTTTCCCCGGTTATATGTTGGACAGGGAAAGCTATGAATAAATAACAGCCATACAAGATAGCTGCAAAAATGTAAATAAACTGGAAGTGGCTTTCCCACCGAACATCGGCCACATATTTTTGACAAAGTTGTACAAATACAGAAAAAAAAAATGTGAAAAAATATAATTTCCGCTAAAAATACACTATTAGAAATGCTTAAGCAGCGGGACGAGGAAGCTATGGATACTAAACAGTCGCACACGAGAGCCGTGAAAGCGTAAACAAACAGGAAGGCACTTTCGCGCCGAACAGCGGCCACATATTTTTGACGAAATTATATGACTGAAAAAACATGTGAATTACAATGTCTGCCATCAGAAATGTTTGTTTAAGCAGCAGTACAAAATAAATTTAGAAAACAGATTCACTCATTTGCTTAAAAATTCATAAAACTAGCCCGTTGATCTGGTTGATTTATCATGAAATAAGAATTGAGGGGTGTATACGGACTGGAGAAATATTTTTTTTTTTTTGCGAGTGAACAGTTCTGAGGAAGCAGTCTCCTGCTCCCTGAGAAATTGTGACTTCACTCTTTCCAGGTTATCTGATAGCTGCGCGTCGCGTCCCCTTGGGAGCCAACATTAAGCCCTGCAACATTCCACCCTCGAGAACGGAGTCCCCTCGTAATCCCCCCCCACACCCGCTATGGTTACGGCTGTGCTTGACCACCCACCTACACGGCACTAACATTTCGTGTACAAGAGGAAGGCGGGGGGGGGGGTTGGATCCATTTATTTGTCCGCAGATTTGTTAAGCAAAGCTGCAGAAAAGAAAAAAAGAGGACCTTTTTTTTTTTTTTTTTGGGTGCGAATTATATCGGAAAAGAAAAGAGTAAATTGATCTGCAAGATTTGTTGAGCTATCTGCGACGCCAGTCGCCGCGTCGCACTGTTTCGGCAACCAGGGCAGAGTCTACACAGTTCACTGTTCTTCTGAGAAAGGGACTGCAGCATATCGTCTTCACACACACAAACAAACAGTTGTTATTTCTGATTGGAGCCAGTCAAAGTGAATGATCTCAGCAGTCAACTGTTGGATCATTTTTCACCAGCTTTAAAAAGGACACTCTTTCATCGACTTTTCAGAAGGAAAGTTGTTTAGTTCCCTTTGTGTGAAACAATCTCTGCAATCCACTGTGTTTTTCAGACTTCTTCAATATGTGTGTCCTTTTGGGCACATCATGCAGCTGGACTCCTTTCCTCTGTGGGTCCTGGAAAACAACTGATTTCTTCTCTTCTGAACATTCCAGCACATAGAAAATCTCGAGATACATTTCATCGCTACTCCACTACACATATACAAGTAGACAGCAGTCCCTAGAATATATTTTTCTCCACTCAGTCACAAATTACGAACTCACCTTTGGGGTAAGTAGCATTCTTCCCCATAAATGTGTCCTACAAATGATACATCAAAATCTTCGTTTAATCTGCGGAATGTGGTCATCGACTGATATTCACAACTGTTTTCTAACTTCTCAACCATACAAACAACAAAGAAAGCCTTTTCTAAGTGGTACCGTTTCACTTTGGTGACATCTTTCTTTGACCTGAAACCCAACCAAAGCTCGTGAATTCACTAAAAAAAAAATTATTTGTTTCACTGGTGAGATAGTTACATTCACACCAAAAAGAACAAGGCAAATTTCATAACAATATGTTATCAAAAGATTCACATAATAAAGTTCCTGAAAATCTTCAAAGCAACAGGTATGAAGTAGAAGTATTTTGTAGAAACTGAATCCAGAAGAAAAAAATAAAATACTTATTTAGGCATGGATGATTTTATTTAAAGCTTTTATGACAGCACAATAAATTGTTCAAAATGCGAGAGCATAATGGTGGAAAACAGACTTAGAGAGCAGAATTTAATGAACAACAGTCTTGCAACACAGAATTTACACTTTGACAACTTCATAACAAACAGGGTATCAGTTAATCAGTACAAGCTGTATGTCCTAGTTATGAAAAACATTTTTCTATGCAATCTCCATCATAAAGAACCAAAAGGACCCACAGCAAAAAAATAAAAAAAACGTGTTTTCATTATGGAACATCATTTGCCTGTACTATGAGATGGCAGATATCACCTGAATGAGCAAGGAAGTTAACTGCACGACGGATTTTATGTCAGTTTTTCAGGCATGTCTGGTACGTATACTTCCTCAATTCTGAGTAAGTTAATAAGTTAGGAGCAAACCCTTCCCTGATAATATTTTGGGAGAAAACTATGTTCTCAGGATGTATTTTAGCTTCAAGAGTTGAATGCAATATATACAAACTAACTTTCAATAAGAATTTCTTGGAACACTTCCAGTATTCCTAGGCTTTTTCACAAGTGTGAATCAGCCTGCATAGAAATTTTAAAGCCATATTCCTATTGCTTTTTGCATGCTCAAATGAAGTGACCTGAAAAGGTTTGTCGGCTGAGCAAATTCCTCATCACGATTTTCATATTTATGCAGTTCACCTGTATGGATAAGCAAATTACATGACAGATGGCTATCCTGTATTTCTTATTGTACATTTCACAATTGCCCAGTTTTACATCTCACCTGTATGAGTGTGCAAATGACTGATCAGATGGCTTTTCCCAAGAATCTATGGCAGCATCATTCACAATCATGAGGGATTTAACCTGAAGCAGTAAATGACCTTACAAATTATTTTTTTTTTAATTGGTTAATGGCACTCTTCACAGTTTTTCACCGGGGTTGCACAAATAAATGCCCTGAATTATTACTTTTCAATGAGAATTTTTTGTGGCACACCTCACACTGATGAATTCTCAAATGTGTGGGTTAACAAGTGAGCTGAAAGCTGACACTTCTGAGCAAATTTCTTACAGCACACTTCACACTTGTATGGTGTTTCTCTTGTGTCATTGAGCAGATGCTTCTTAATATTAATCTTATGTGCAAATTTCTTAAAGCGATGTCACACTCATGTGGTTTTTCACCTGTGTGACTGAGTAGAAGATGCTTTTTAAGATCACATTTCTGTGCAAATTTCTTAAAGCAGACCTCAGACTTGTTCAGTTTTTCACCTGTTAGACTGGGAAAATGAATTTTAAGAGCATTTTTCTGTGCAATGTTTTTAAAGCAGACCTGACACTTGTGTGGTTTTTCACCAAAGTGAAGAAACAGATGCTCTTTAAGAGCACTACTCTCAGTAAATTTCTTATGGCAGGCTTAACACTCGTGATTTTTTACCGGTGTGAACGAACACATGATTTTTAAGATGATCTTTCCGTGTAAATTTCTTAAAGCAGGCTTCACACTCGTGTGGTTTTTCACCTGTGTGAATGAGCAGATGCTTTCTAAGATCATCTTTCAGTGCAAACTTTTTATGGCAGGCTTCACACATGTGTGGCTTTTCACCTGTATGAAGGAGCAGATGCTTTTTAAGATTACTTTTCTGTGCAAATTTTTTATGGCAGGCTTCACACTCGTGCGGCTTTTCACCTGTATGTAGGAGCAGATGCTTTTTAAGAGCACCTTTTTGCATAAATTTCTTATGGCAGGCTTTACACTCGTGCGGGTTTTCACCTGTATGAATGAGCAGATGCTTTTTAAGATCACCTTTCTGTGCAAAATTCTTATGACAGGCTTTGCACTCTTGCGGTATTTCAAACGTGTGAATGAGCAGGTGCCTTTTAAGATGACCTTTCTGTGCAAATCTCTTATGGCAGGCTTCACACACATATGGTTTTTCACCTGTGTGAATGATCAGATGCTGTTTAAGATCCCCTTTCAGTGTAAACTTCCTTTGGCAAGCTTCACACTTATGTGGTTTCTCACCTGTGTGAATGAGCAGATGCCTTTTAAGATCACCTTTCCGTGCAAATTTCTTATGACACACTTCACACTCATGTGGTTTTTTACCTGTGTGAATGAGCAGATGATTTTTGAGATGCCTTTTCCGGGCAAATTTCTTATGGCAGTTTTCACACTCATGTGGTTTTTCACCCGTGTGAATGAGTAGATGCTTTTTAAGATTACCTTTCTGTGCAAATCTCTTATGGCACACTTCACACTCATGTGATTTTTTACCTGTGTGAATGAGCAGATGATTTTTGAGATGCCTTTTCCGTGCAAATTTCTTATGGCAGTTTTCACACTCCTGTGGTTTTTCACCTGTGTGAATGAGTAGATGCTTTTTAAGAGCATTTTTCTGTGTAAATTTCTTAGGGCAGGCTTCACACTCGTGCGGTTTTTCACCTGTGTGAATGAGCAGATGCCTTTTAAGATTACCTTTCTGTGCAAATCTCTTATGGCACACTTCACACTCATGTGGTTTTTGACCTGTGTGAATGAGCAGATGATTTTTGAGATGCCTTTTCCGTGCAAATTTCTTATGGCAGTTTTCACACTCATGTGGTTTTTCACCTGTGTGAATGAGTAGATGCTTTTTAAGAGCATTTTTCTGTGTAAATTTCTTAGGGCAGGCTTCACACTCGTGCGGTTTTTCACCTGTGTGAATGAGCAGATGCCTTTTAAGATTACCTTTCTGTGCAAATCTCTTATGGCAGGCTTCACACACGTATGGTTTTTCACCTGTGTGTATGATCAGATGCTGTTTAAGTTCACCTTTCAGTGTAAACTTCTTTTGGCAGGCTTCACACTTATGTGGTTTCTCACCTGTGTGAATGAGTAGATGCCTTTTAAAATCACCTTTCCGTGCAAATTTCTTATGGCACACTTCACACTCATGGGGTTTTTCACCTGTGTGAATGAGCAGATGCTTTTTAAGAGCACCTTTCTGCATAAATTTCTGATGGCAGACATCACACTCGTGTGGCTTCTGACCTCTGTGGATGAGGAAGTGGGTTGAAACACCACTTCTCAGAGAAAACATTTTATGGCACACTTTCATGCAGTTTTTTAGCTGTGTAGTCGAGCAGATGCAAGTTGAGAGATATGTCGAATTTTCTTATGACAGATCTCACACTCATGTGGTTTTCCACCTGTGTGGATAAGTAAGTGTGCAGAACGCTAGTATTCCTGTGAAAATTCCTTATGGCACACTTCACACTTATGTTTTTTTCATGTGTGTGATTGAATAGATGTCTTTCAAGACTACTTGCATATGAAAATTTCTTATGGCACACATATGGTTTTTCACATGTGTGGATGAACAGATGCCTTTTAAGATCACCTTTTCTTGCAAATTTCTTACTGCACATCACACTCGTAGTTTTTCACCTGTGTGGGTGAGCACATGAGCAAAAAGACAATTTTTTGATATTTTCTTGTGGCATATTTTGCATTCCTTCAACGTATGCATACTTTAAAAATGAGTCAGTTTCTTGGGAGACATTTTTTCAGGGAGATGTTTCAAAATGTATTCACACAGATTTTAAGGTGTCCAAAGTGTTGAAATTGTGTGTTGTTTGAATTTTTATTTCTGGAAAATTTCCATGAAAGAGATCAGGCAATATGAGAGATTATTTATAAAAATAATTCCTTTTTTTATGTCAGTCTTTCTTGATTAGTGCTGCAGACTCCTGTCTTAGTTTATCACACTGGCATCAACTTTTCTTCAGCATGAATTCACATTCTAGGTCAAATTTTGATATCTGAATATAAAAATATTTAAATATGAATTTTCCAATATATTTCACATTGAAATCTAATTACTCAAGATTAATTCAAGATTGTGCACATGTAAAATGAAAACATACATAATGTATTACAGGCAATCCTCGTTACAGTGTAATATGATACAATGTAAATTCTGTTTTAACGAAAATGAGATAAAAAATCCCATAGAGATAAGGCATTTTTAATTTTAATACAATGGAATTCATTTAACGAACTATTCATTACGAAAAGAAAAAATTATTTCCAAGGAAAATTCAATCATTTAGAACGATGTTAATAATTCCAGAAAATATGTTGAAATTCAGATTCTTGCATTTTGTAAACAGAAACTAATACAATTTTCAGACATGTCACTCATTTTTTTCTCTATTTTCGAAACGAGTTGAAAGAGAAAGTAATTCTCTTAAAGAAAACAAAAATAATTGCAGATTCTGTAGTGAAAAAGAAAACTGTTGTTAAAAAATATCCCATCACTTGATCAATGCTATCGACTTTTCTTTGAACATCATGAAAAAATTTAACACCAATAGCAAAAACTGGTTACTTAGCCAGAAAGGCAGAGAATATGGCTGGAACAATATCTAAGATTTTGACTCAGTGATGTTCATGTAAGACGTCCATTCCTGAAGTAAGCCAGTTTGTGAACGCTAATCATAGAAAAAGCACTGCAATTTGCCATTGAATTTAGCCATGTGGACTTCCATGCAAGAGTTGAATGGCTAAATCATTTCAAGGAATGGTGTGGCAACGGTATTGTCGAAATGACCTGTGATTAGGCAGATGCTGCAGAAAGTGTGAGAAAAACACTTTCTGCATCATGAAGTGAAAAAAAATAAAATAAATAAAGCTCTCATAATCCAGACACAGGTGCCCGCAGTGATGGCATAGAGAGTCAAGTGACTGAATTAAAATAAAAAACGAAGGCAAAAAAGAGATGTTACAAATTTAAATTAAAGATAAAAAGAAACTAGACCCTGCACACGCAGCCCTGCTCACTATGGCAAAGATCTAATTTAATTGCACATTAGATCTATGACGTTGATGTAATTTGATGGAAGAAGATTATTGTCCATCAATCTGTGCACTGTGTGTTCATTCTTTGAAAACTCCTCTGGGAAGTAGATTCAGAAAAGAGAAAGAGCATTCATTTTACTGCATTAATTTATTTTCCAAAGATATCAAACTTGAACATGCTAAATTTAATTTATCGGTGAAAGACACTTCAGCAATGTGTGACGTATATATTGATAACTGAGATGCAGAATCAACATTGATGAACCACTTTTGGAAAGACAAGTTGGTAGCGAGAACGGAAAAGATTCCTCTTTCGGAAAGTACGCAAGCACAGAAATTTTACCCACAAGTTCCAAGGACACTACAAAACGTAGCCATACTTTCCGCAATATGTATCATTGAAATATTTTTTAATATCCTGCATCTTGGGTGAGATGTTGCCCTGAAGGAGCAGAGATTACAGGCTCTGCATGTAAAGAGTGTCTGTCAAAATTGGGTGTATAGAAATGCAGATTTTATAATAGTTGTCGACTGATTTTGGCAAAACAATAGAAGACAAAGTTGAGCAGAAAACAGAATTTATTATTATTAAATATCACACTTATTATTAATTCAATCATTTTATACTTAAATTGTCATTAAATACCCATTGCATTATTTTTCTCTTTGTGTTAAGAAATAGAAATATTTGCCTTTCTGTAGTAGGACTGAGACTATATTTCTGTCATTTACCTTGAATGACTTAGAGCTTGCACACCGGAACTTTGCTTTAACCTAAGGTGACCAAATTTCTGAGAACAAAATATTTCCTCAATTTTAATGCAAAATTGAGGACAATCTCATTTCAAAATGAGGACATAATTGATGACAACATCTGACACATTCTGGTAAAGCCAACAATTAGCAAATGTTATGAACTGTACCATTATTGTCCAGTTTCATGGGAAAATGTACAATGAATCTGAAGGATGATTTTCATGTGAAATAAGTAAAAAGTAGCAATAAAATACTATTACGCAGAATATTACTTTTGATAAATTTTAAATGTGACTCATATGGGGCAATGCATGTAAACAAAGCTACATTTTGATTTTCTACTGAAATTTCATTGTGATTCTGTACAAGAAGAAATATATGAATGAAGTGAGAAAATTACTATACACTGCATGGACATAAATCATGGAATACCTGTATGTTATCTCTATGAGAAGGAATATTCAGAGTCCAGTAACTTCACGTGAAGAAACAGTTTACCGCATTTGTTTAATAAAATCTACTAAATGCCACCAAATTTAGCATCCAGCACTTATTTAATTGCAAGAAAGTGGATGCTGAAAAACATGAGATTTATTCCTCATCCTATAAATATTTCAGTTGAACCCAGTTAAGAAAGGAATAACACCACAATTATTGAGATGACTTGGGCATGCCTAAAGAGGTTAGAATAAGATATCTGGCGATAATGAAGCAGTACCACTCTGCATGAAGCGTATAAGCATGAGCGACGGCTGTTTAGTGTCGCCGAACTGCGGTTTTCAAGGCTATCGCAATGCATTTTGTGTTGACCAAACAGCATTCTTTCATCACAAATGTTTCTAATTTTTCAAGGTAACTTGCTGCTGATGTGTGAGAAAATGCTGGATTTATAAAATTCATAATAATTTTAAGGCTTCTTTCCATTTCTATTTTAAATTAAATCATATGAACATTAATGCAAATTCAAAATAAAACATAACATTAAAATTGAGAACTTTACTAAAATATGAAGAATAATTCATTCCAGTTTGATATTAACATGATTTCTACAACCAAAAACTGCGCAATTCAAAAATACACACAGTTGAAACTGCACGGGTGTCATGTAAACAAATCAAAATTTCCACACTTTGCAGCAAATTGATGCTGAATTTGGTTGCATTTGGTAGATTCAATCGAGTTTTAGGACTTTTGTTTAGTACCTACATTTTTTCTTATTTCAGTTTTTTGGGGGAAATTTCAAAAATTGAGGACATTTGATGTCCCCAACAATTTTTATGGAATTAAGGGCGAAGCATTGAAATTGAGGACTGTCCCCCAGAAAACGAGGACATCTGGTCACCTAATTTACTTCCCCCCTGGAAAAATTCTGCTGGTGTCCACTAGTCCAGATGATGTGTTTAATGATGATGAGGTGGTGCCCTTTTTATGACTCTAGTCAAAGGAAGCATTAATACTTCAAGGAGGCAAATGCGTTGGTGGAAAAATTGTGGCATTAAAAATTTGGAAGTACTGTACCATGAAAATTACTCTCAAAGTCGATCTCCACCTTAATGACATGCAACGGGAAGATCTTTTGTTTGCAGATGGGGATGTGTTTTCTTCTCATGAAATGACTGGCACACATACAGTATCATCTAATCAATAAGGGAAAGTAAAAATAAAAAGTAAAAATAAAGGAATTGCTGAAGGCAGATTGTATTTTAGCGTCCTAAATTATTTGGCTGAAAATTTTGAGAATGAGAAAAAGTTAAATACGTATTTTAAAGTACGTAATTTGATATGCAATTATTAAAAACTCAGCACTGTGCAACGCATTTTTAAGATTTTTACCATAAAATTTACATGCAAGTTTGGGGATGTAAACACGCTGCGGCGAGTTTATCCTCAAGCACCACTGGAGCGTCGTCGAAGGCTCCGGTGAAGCGATGAACTTCAAGTCATGCTGCGGTGGCCATTTTGTAATTTTGTGGGTCTGCCAAAACAAAGATGTACATGCCTTATTTTATTTATTTACTTATTTTTATTGTTGAAATCCACCTAAAAACTGAGTTGTAACACCTGTTCTACAATAATGGTCAATTTAGAAATTTTTTACATAGTAAAGCAGATTATTGTAAAATGCAAGGCATGGTCTGTCTCCTTCTTTTCTACTCGTCAAAATGGCCACCACAGCACGAGTCAAAGACTGTTGTCTCGATGGCGCAACGGAGCTGGCAGTACGGTGGCCGTAGCAGTGTTTAACCCTTGTACTACTTACAGGCCAATTTTACAGCAAAAATCTTTAAAATGTCCTGTAAAGCTGAAATATTTTTACCACTTCACATCAAATTACATACTTTAAAATATGTATATCTTTTTCTTTTCGAAAAATGTTACAAAATGTCCAGCTAAATAATTTAAGATGCTGAACTACACATTTACCGAAAATGCTGCTGTCTAATTGACAAATGTTGATGATGCCCCAGAAGAACTTTTGTGCACAAGAAAACACAGCCATTTTGTGTCATTGCAAATTAACATTGGCGATAAAATGTTTCTCCACATGCACTCTTCATTGTATATTTTTAATATCTGGACCTACAAATTACCTTGTTAAAACCACTGATTCTCTACAACGATGTGAAAATACCAGTGACATGTAAAGTTTTGACTGGACAATTTTATTAAGTATATTAATATATATTTTACTTTAAATAAGCAAAACTTCTTAGATTAAAATTTTCTGTTTGAAATTTTCAGAATGAATGAATATGTACAATGAAATTTTTTGGTAAAATGTCAAATTCCATCATAAAATTTCGTCATAACAAAATGAATATTTAGGTGGTGCTGTGAAGTTCTTCATAACGGAATTCAACTGTATATGCCTATATTATTCAGCATGTTATTCACACACTACACATGTAGTTTTACACATGGACAACCAACTCTTGATGTACTGTCATCTTTGTTATATTACATTGGGATATTACATCATGGGTAACATTGCATCAAATTTGACAATTATTTTAAGTAACTCAACTTTTGTCAATTATTAGTTCCTCAAAAATCATAATTAGCATTAAGCCAAAAACATTTCATTGATTATATTATTGAAGGTTTAATGACCACCTTGAGCAACTTGACGGGCTATAAGCAGTCACCCATTCCTAATTATGGGCCACTGTTTCCAGGTAAGAAAGAAAACCAAAGCTGTAAGACAAACATAATATCCATGCCTCATGGGATTCGAACTTGGATCCTTCTCGGATGAACGCTCATAAGGTAGACCTTAGACCACTGAGCTACTGGATGGCAACATGTTATTTTATTATTTTAATCTGTTTGAAATTCGGCGTATGTGTGGTTATCCAGACAGTGTTGTATGAGTGCTGTTTTTGCTTCTTTTTGCATATTAAAAATTGGCAAAAAAAAAAAAAAAAGAAGAAGAAGCAAAAACAGCACTGATACAATACTGTCTGGATAACCACATATACCCGAATTTTGAAGATATTAAAATAATAAAATCATGTTGCAATGAGAGACACCTACGCATTGCAGAGTCTGTATTAATTGAAAAAAAACAGAGATCGAATTTGTAATAATAACGATCCAAGTATCCTTAATGAAAAATGGGAAGAAATAATAAAAATTGACCAAAAAAACCAAAAACACAAAAGAAGAAAATGAACAGTTCACTAAAGTCAATAACAGATGGAGCCACGGTGGAAGCTTTTCGTAGATGACGTTGGGGCGGGGCGGGGCGGGGCGAGGAAGACGAGCATATTGCTCACTCTTGCTGCAGTGGCAGAAGAGAAAACATCTAGAACAGCTCCTGAAGATGACCCTGCAGAGGGTAGAAAGTACTTGAGGCAGTCTGCGTTGGAATGGCTTAGGGTGTGGTGAATTAATGTTCTGGTTGTTCACGAGGTGTTGAGAAGGAGAGTCGAAAGAATAAGATGAGTCGTATGTAAATAGTTGTATATACGTTTTTAATATTTTCGTTCGGCATTTTGTATGTATGTAAATAGGCAGTTTATGTTCGTTGATAATATCAAAAGGTTTTGAGTTCAAGAATTGGGGTTTTACCAACGAAGGTTGGGTTTTACATGCTGGTGGGAAGGGTGGGGAGGGGGAGGATACAATTTTGCGACGTGGAAAGCAAGGCACTTCATGGACTTGAACATTCATCAAACATTTGAAAGAACCTGCAGACAAAAAATAGAACACCGCACTGGAGGCTTAAACCAAGCATGACAATAAAAAGAATAAAATGTGCAGTGAAATTTGAAAAAGGTAAGAAACCTTGTAATTATTAATGCAGTTTTCTGTTCTGCACTTAGTGCACACTATAGTTCAAAGTGTCAGTTTCCATTTCGGAAGTTTGCATTAAAAACAGAAATTTACTTTGTGTGGTAGAAAGATAAAGTTAACACTTTAATTATAAGGAAATGAGTACTGTTACATTAATAGAACTTATCAAGTGAAAATCAATCTAGCATTACACAGAATGATTTTACTCTACCTTAGTTTGTTTTAAAAACTTCGTCTATTTTCATTTGGGTCATTGATTTTAGTTGAATTATCAGAACACAACCTAATTTATCAAGTGTGTTTAAAATGTTGCCATCCTGTGAGTGTGCTTCAAAGAACCTTCTTAATGTTAAAAGACACTGATTTACATCTTTGACTCAATCAGTGGCTTAAACCTAATTTATCAAGTGTGTTTGAAATGTCACCATCCTGTGAGTTTGCTTCAAAGAATCTTCTTAATGATAAAAGACACTGATTTGACTCGTTCAGTGTATTCAATATCGATGTCTGCCAAAACTGAATTATGATCCAGGAAAATGGGAAGGAAATTCTTACCCACCCATAGCTGACAAGTACCATTGCATCAACTATGTTTTGTGTTGGGAAGACAGGTTGGGGCAGTAATATACATAAGTGGTTGCAGATACCACAGGTGTTGCAGTATAATCAAGGGCTCAAGAGATTTTTCCTATACAGCAACATCTCTTCAGACCCAAGGGATGGCGTTATGCAAGGGTGGCTGTACATGACACGTGCAAGACCCGTGGCCCACGAGCGCCAGGGAGACACAAAACAGAAATTAGTCAAACATTTAAAGATAAAAATGAAAAATTTACGGATATGAAAATTTTATGGGGCACTGGTAGTACACACATTTAAAAAGATATGAAAATTTTTATCAGGGTACAGACAAATATACACTAGGTTTGCAACATCATTAGCAACTAACATTGAAATGGCACCAGTTGAATTTCAGATGAAGTTTGCTGATCTTCAAAATAACTTTGAATTGAATGCTAAATTTGCAGAAGTTTCTTTACTAGAATTTCACATAAACTACGTACTTGCATTGTGAAATGAAGAGATTGAAAATCCACTTTCAAAAAATGGCAACATTATTTAGAAGCACCTACTTATGCGAAAAATCATTTTCTGTAACGAAACAGATGAAATCAAGAAGTCATTCTCATCTAACTGATGAATACTTGGAGGGAACCTGCGGATCGCCATGTCCAACATTGTACACAATATTGAAAGACTAATGAAAAACAATGTCAAATTTCTTATTAGAAACCTACAAAAAATAAAAAGGTTTTGCAATGTCTGCATAGTTTTTAAACATATATATTGTTTGTGGAATAACTTTTTTACGGGTCTTATAGAGGTTATTTTTCATGAAAGTTGGTTGTCAAATTTTCGAACTAAAGCCTAGTTCGTCATCAGGACTATGTCACTGCGAAAATTTGACAACCAACTTTCATGAAAAATAACCTCTATAAGACCCGTAAAAGTTATTCCACAATCACTATGAATAGAGGTGCCATAAATGCATTTACAAATATATATTGTTGTAAATGAATTTATGGCACCTCTATTCATGTTGTACTGTGGAATTAACTTTTTTACGGGTCTTATAGAGGTTATTATTCAAAACCGTTGGTGGTCAAATTTTTCAAACTAAAGCCTAGTTTGTCATCAGGACTACGTCACTGGGGTAGTTGCTGCCACTCAGTTGGAAGAGTCCAACTGCAATTATAGTTAATTGTGGTACTTCTTCTTGCTATTTTGATCCCTTCTTCTAGTTTCCTCTTTACTAAGTTTGACTGGTGGGCGATTATTCTTGCTGAGTCCCAATTTATGGAGTGTCCACTTGCTTGTATATGTCTGTCTAGCACTGTTTTGTTACTAATGTTCCTAATAGCTGCTTGGTGTTCTTTCATTTGGACTTTAATACTTCTCCCTGTTTTTCCTATATAGCCGAGTCCGTAGTTACAGTCGATGCAATATATTACTTCTTCTTGCAATTGGATGTCCACTTCTTTCTGCTTTAAAGCTGGCAGGAATTTATTTAATTTGTTACTTAGATCTGGAACAAGCCTGATATTATATTTTGCTCTGATCCTCTTCAGTTTTTCGAAAAGTCTTTTGTGGTACGTAATTTTGCTGGTGAATTTGAAGTTATTTCCTGCTTTTTTTTTTTTGGCACTTGTCTGAATAATTTCTCAACATAAGGGGAGGGGTAATTGTTTTCTGCCAATATTTCTTTTAATTCTTCTCTGTGAAGATCTTTTTGAGCATCTGAAGAGACCAGGACCATTTTTCTTTTTAAATTGTCTCGCCGTATTCGATTTAATATAATCAGGGTGGAATGAGTAGAAGTCCATCTTCCCTGTGTTAGTGGGTTTTCTAAAAAGCTGAGTGAATATTCTCCCCTCTTTTGAGGTCAAGTTTAAATCAAGGAAATTGATGCTATGGTCTTTTTCTAGTTCCAGGGTGTACTGCAAGGTATTTTCTAGCAAGTTAAATTTTGCTAGAATCTGAGAGGGTAGAGATTGGTCCTCAGTATCTACTATAAGTAGGACATCATCCATGTATCTTACATAGAGAGCAAATATTGAAGGTTGTATAAGAATTTTTGCCTCTAGTTTATTTACATAATAATTTGCAAGCAGAGGTGCTATAGTGGAGAACCCATTGCAAGTGCTGAAGTTTGCCTGTAATATTTCTTTCCAAACTGGAAAAAATTGTTCTTGAAAGAAAACAAGAGCAGTTCATATATGCCAAGTAGTGTTTCTCTATTGTGATTATGGAAGACTATTTTTTCTGGCAGGTCTTCCGCAATGAATTCCAGCAGGAGGTCCAGGTTAATGTTGGTATACATAGATACTATATCCAGGTTTGCCATTACTGGATGAATTAATTCTGGTAAGTTGTCTAGTTTTCCTTTCAGCTGCATAGAATTTTTTAGAAGGTAGGGAGGAGAAGGAAAAATATCTCTGAGGTGAGTAAGTAAATAGTAATTAATGTTGGAGAGTGGTGAATTTCTAGTGTCTATTATAGGTCTTATTGGATGGCCTTCTTCATGAATTTTTATTGTACCATAGATCTGTGGAACTCTTGACTGGATTTTGGAGAAGCTTTTGAAAAGCTCATTTAGCTTATTTTTACTTTTTAAAGAGCTGATTAATTTCTTAAGATTCTTGACAGTTTGATCAATAGGGTTAGCAGTGAGTTCTTCATAATAAGGCTTGCTCAATTCAGCTTCCATTTTATTTTAATACTTTTTTTTTCTAACATTACCAAAACTTTGCTTTTATCTGCTTTCAGTGCTACCACTTTATCATTGGTTTTGAATTTTTAAGGTCAGTAATGGCTTTTCTATCAAAATTGTAAGCAACTTTTACTGGCTTTTTTACAAATTTTGAGACACAGTCTGAGAATTCTTTCCATAAAGTCGCTGCTGTATTTTCATACTTACCTTACTACAGATGCTTTCTAAATCAATAAGCATTAATATTGAATAATTACCACAGAATAATCAAAAGTTATTCGTGTAACAGAGTGGACAAAATCTTCTATTTCTCACCATAAAACAAAGAAAATCACTTACTATTACTTGATTGACAAAACTAAATTTTATACTATGATAAAGTGCACACTCTTGGTTATCATTGAAGCATCAAGTTATTGTGTAAATATAATTTTCAAAAAAAGATTTTTGAAATCTCAAATTTACACTTTTTTTTTTTTTTTTTTTTTTTTTGGAATAACCCAGTTATGTTGTTTCTGTAGCTTAAATCTGGCTTCAGGATAAGTTTTCATTTTAGAATATAAGTCAATTGCTGAACTAGACAGACAAAGCAATAATTATTGATGGAAATTATCTAACCCATTTTCATTTTGCTGGTGACAGTCATTTTTGAAAGTATTCCCTCAGAGTTAGGGTTCATGATCCAGGAACTTGCAGACGAGCAAAGTGGGTTAAAAAATGAACTTACCCAAGACAAAACTGAAATAAAATGCTTTTACAAAAGCTGAAGATTCGGAAGTTCAGGAGAGGGGGGGGGTAAACAAGTACCTGATGCCTACGTTTACCTTGAATGACATATCAAGTGAGAGCCACATAGAAGAAATCAATAGGAGTATAAAACTTGGTTGCAGGGCATTTGGAAGAAACAGCACAACTAACTTACAAGAGCAATTCACCATTATATCTTGAAAGAAAAGTTTTCACTAAATTCATACTTTCATTTCTTAATTATGGATCAGAGACATGGATAGAAGTGGCGTACCCAGAAATTAATTTTAGGAGGTGCATACCGTCGCCGCAATGTCATAACAACCAATGCCAAATTTTGTAGTTTAAATTATAGCTATTTAAAAATTAAATTTGATCAAAGAATCACTTTTGTGATTACATCAGGCTGTTCAAGCACTATACATACAGGGTCAGGAGCCAAGGCGACCTTTGAAAAAGGTGAGAAAGGTGACAAATTTTTTAAAAAAGGTGACTAAAAGGTGATTAAAAGAGACTTCTTACCAATAGCACAAAACACCAAATACAGTTACAAAAACATATTTTTTTTATTTTTCTTTATACTCCTCTACCAAAAAAGGCCAGGTAAGATCATAATACATTTTTTATTATGGTCCTGGATGGGGTATGACCATTTTATTGTCATTATATAATATTAGTTATATTACACAAAAAAAAAATTACACAAAATTCTGAAAATCTATGACATACAATTAATTCTCTTTAATGTCCCCCCCCCCCCAAAAAAAAAAAAAAAAAATTCTGAAGAAAAAACTGTTTGGCTTACTGTTTTCTAGGCATCTTAGCAAAAAATGATGTAATCATACTTGATTTTCTTTTCTCAAGGTTCTTCTGAATAATTTCCACTTCCTTTTCTTTCACTCTTTTTTCTGTTTGCATACATTTTACACCCTCGAGCATACGTTCAGCTAATTCTGCTCCCTTTAAATCATTGTTTTTGAGTGCTTTCTTCAGTTTAACTGAAGCTTCCAAAATGAGTTCTTCTCTTGCCTACTTAGTTTGCAGGTGTTCTTTTTTCTTGTCATTCAGAGCAGCAGCCTCACATTTATTGACTTTTTTTTATTTTTTTTTTATCCTTTTCATCTTTTTCATATCTTCTTCATAATCCATTCTTTTTTTGTTCTTTTTGCTTTTCTTCTAATTCAATTTTTTTTCCCTCTTACATTCTTCCATAAAGGCAGTGTACTTTGAATGTGCTTGTTGTCCGTACTTAATGAGCTTTGGATTAATGGGTACGAAAAGAAAATTAGGATACTGTTTCAAAGCATCCCTCACAGTCAGTACACTGTTTAAAAAATTTTCAGTCATTGCTGATTTATCTTCTCCTAATATATATGCTTAGAAATGGAAAATAGTCTCTCTATGTCAGCATTTCCATGGGACAAAGTAAGAACTGCCTTTATGACTTTTGCAACATTTGGAAACTTTATATCTTTTGATAATGAGTCTCTTTTTGAGATGTGTTGTTGCCAGTAATCATCAATTGTTTTGTTTTCAAATGCTGTATCATCTTTTTCTAGTTGCAAAATTTCCCATTCATCTAACAAATAATACTGTTGAACATGAAATGGCATAATTTTTGCAACTTTCAATATGTCTCTGCAGCTTCTATCATTCATTCTTTCTTTTGGGTCTAAAAATCTAAAATTTTTAAGTGATCCATTTGATAAGCAAGTCTATTCCATCACATGCTTACAAGCAGTAATATAGTGCTTTTGAGCTTCTTTCAGAAACAACAACTTATCACTTTCTTTCCGTTTAGAAAGCTCATCTGTGACCTTTTCATTAATGACGAGTTTTTCAAGAGGAAGCAGATTACTAACTGTAAACAGTTTATCAAAATCAACTTTAGAAAAATTAATGATTTTTCTAATGACAGCAGTCTTTAAAACACGAGCCATGAAGGTCTGAAGAATGTTCCCTATTTCTTCATGCAATTTGTGGACCATGGGTGCTTGGCACTGAAAACGTTGTGTGAACTTCATGAATAGTTCTGCAGATGAAATAATGATATGAAGTTCAGCTTTTATTGAAGGTTTCTTTAAGGCATTCACAACAGCTTTGTAGGATCTGGATTGAAGAGCAGCAGAATTTTTTCTCAGAGGAATGTGCTTAAGGAAATAGAACTGAATAATGTCCCACTGTTCCAAAATCCTGTTGGCTAAAGGCCCCAAGGTAAGCCACCTTATTGTTGCATGTTTCAAAAATTTGTGGTGTGGAACATTATATTTAGATTGCATTTCTTCAAACTCTTCCCAATGGGCAGACCAACCATCAAAATAATGGTAAATGTTGATCAGCAGCTCAGAAGCTTCTTCACCTAAATACTCCAATGATTTTACATATGCATTATGCATTGTGTGGATGTTGCAGGTACATATGTTTATAAGACTTGTCCCTCGTATCTTCTGGACATTACTATTGAAAAGCCTAAAAACTTTTTTATTAACATTAGGTCCATCTGATCCAAGCATTAGGCATCTGTTTTGTGATAAATTGGCCTCAGAAAGTGCTTCACATAGTTTTTTATGCAATGTTTCACCATCCGCTTTACCTAAAAAGAAAGTTTTGAGGTGCAGTGTCATTATGCCAAGTTTGCTTTCTGACCAAAATGTGATGGTTGTTTGTAGCTCCTTTTTATCTTTAACCTTAGTTGTTTCATCATAACTCAATGTGTAGTACGATGAACATGCTTCCTCTAACATTAGTTCCCGGAAATAAGGAGCCAGTCCATCAATGATTAAGTATTGCATTTTCTTAGGGGAAAGAGAAAAATGTTCAGGGACACTGTCAGGAAACATTTTTTTAAAAACATCATGAATATCTTGTGACGATTCCATTGAATAATTACCACACACTGATTTCATTGTTCAAATCAATTCAGCAGTAGTAGAACTTTCCTTGGCACTATAAATGCGAAGTGTTGGTGCACAAGTTGAACTTGAAGGTTGTAAGTGCTCTAAGCATGCAGGAGAAGGTGCAAGTTCTAAGCATAGTTGGTTTAGTCCAAATTTAGATTCAAAGTTTGATTTATGTTTTGATGTAAGCGAGTGATAAAAATCGCCTGGAAACCTTTTGTTTCAAAGTTAATGGTGCAGCAACACACAGTAAAAAATAGTTCACTTTCACTATGCTTTCGACCCCATGCAGAAACTTTAGCCTTCAAATTATCTGTCTTTTCCAGCCATTCACTACGGAATTTACATTTTCCCATTTTGAAATTTTTAGCAGAACTATTGGGTTAGATCAAGCCTGCCATTTTAATGGATATTTAAGAGTTAACACAGATGAACAAGGAAAATGCTGAGTTTTATGGATTTTTTTTTTTTCAGTTTCTAAAACATAAGTATGTAGTACTGATTCTTAACAGGAAATTACCGTTTAAAACTGCACCTTGGGCTTTCAATGCACCAGAAATCCACGAGGCTTTTGGCTTTGAAATGGGTCTCCCCAGCTTTATGAAAAGAAGAAAACCTGTTTAATTGATTAACAGTCCGCCCCGACTCCTCTGCAACAATAAATAATAAATAAAGTGCCTACATTTCCGCCACCCCCACCCCCAATCAAAAGAAAGATGGTGAAGTCCCAGTCTCCCACCATCATTGATTCAGAACACGGCATAAAAAAAGGCAAAAACTAACTTTGCGAAATCTTCACGAAACTGGCTGAAATTTTGATCAACAAAATGAATTGGTAACAGGAAGACACCCTCCAAATTATGCAAAAATCGGTTGCAAACTTTTTAAATTAGCCATGGAAATTTTTAATCATCGGTAAACAGTAACACAAATGATATACACAAAAACAGTTAATAAAATTTTAAGGGCTAACTGAAAAAGTTTTTAACCGATCCCGGCAAAATTTGGAGGTTATGTATTTATTAGCAGTTTATGGTGGTCATTAAAATTTCAGCCAGTTTCATAAAATATTTGCAAAGATACATCTTTTATTTTTCTATCCAAGTCTAAGGGAAATCCTGGCCCATCTGAAATGAAGTTCAGGCCTTCCTACAATTATAAGGGGAGGTATAGGAGTACAGAAATAACTACATTCACATAGTTGTACTATGTAACTATAGTTGTAGGCATACTTACAATCAGGGGTAGACAAAACCAAGGCGCCCGGCCGCCGTGGCGACTGAAAATAAATGGCTGGCGCCTAAGATTTAAGTGTAACAGCATTTTTTTTTCAATTCAGTTTAAAAAAAAGTTAACCTTAAAGCATCCAACACTTTACTCACAAAATAATAATAATAACAATTCTGTGTTTTGACTAGCAAAAAAGTTGCAGCATTTTGTGGGCTCAGGATACGTTATTACAGTTTCCTGTCCCAAGTCTGCTGGTATTTATCGATGACAAACTTTGGGTGCTGAGGCAATGAGGTTGAATTTGCAGTAAAAGTATGCTGTGCTATACATTCTCCACCTTAGGTGGTCGGCTGGTGTAGCAAAACATCGTTACACCATCCTAAGGGTATGTTATTGTTTTATTTCGTTTTTTTGATGCGTTCGGATTGGAGGGCGATTTGTTTTTACTTTCTGTCTCATCATTCCATATCTCTGGCTTTTAGATCAAAAGACAGTTTCCTCCTGTGTTTACAAGAAAGGTCTCTGGGTCAACCTTTTAATGACGCAGCGAAGCACCGCACATCTCTCTTCGAAATTTTCAATTAAAAGACCTGAATTTTTTACAGATGTGAGATGTTGTAACTGAGTCATACAAAGTTATCCTGCAAATGTACAATCAAATGAAAACTTTATAATTGCTCATAACAATTTTTATTATGACATTCAGAGCAGAAAACTGCCGTCGTACAAAATTGAAAACGCGATTAAAAATTTTAGTATCTAATTTTCACAATTTTTATCCGTTTCGCATGAAAGTTGGTCGGTTTGTTCTTTTAGCAATTTATGAAGTTCATTAAATTTGCAGCCAGTTTTGTCAAAATTTCGCGAAGATAGAAAATCAAATTTTTTATTCCAGTAGCGTACCAGAGATGTTTATTAGTCAACATTGCACGCCCGTTTAAACAAGGAAGTTTTTGCAAACCCCTTCTCCCTCCCACACACGCTCTCCAACCAGTTCACAGCTATGATGCAACATTCCCTGCGCTGAAGCCATCAATCAACCGACCGTTGCTATGACAACTCCCTTTCTAACCAGCTCTGCACAGCTTCTGAAAGAGTAACGGCTGGCTCATTGAGCGCCCGAACGTGATCCCCTCCTCACTGGGGAGCGTGACGTCACCACGAGGACACTGATTAAAGTAGCAGTCGGGCCGCGTGTGGCCTAGTGGTCAGCGTTCATGACTGCCATGGATATAACCTCAGGTTCGATCCTGGGCAGGTACGAACGTTCGAAACACTAAATACCCGCTGTGCGTCGGATGGGCACGTTAAGCCGTCGGACCCCGGGTACTGGCCTCCTGGTAATAAATAAGGGCGTCTTCTTCCCTCTTTCTACCTCGCTTCCGTGTCACTTTCCTATCGGGCACTCTAGCCCAAATTTCCTAGTTTCCTATTTCTAAGGGTTGTTTAAGACCTGGGGTCAGACACTCCCTTCCTAAAATCCTCTACATATGATCTGATCTGATCTAAAGCAGCAGCTTTCGAAACTATATTGTTAAATTGTAAATTTTCCCCCAATATGGTCAAAAAAGGTTTGAAAAGGTGACAAAAGCTGAAAAAAGGATGCAAAAGGTGACTAATATTAAAAAAGGTTTAAAAAGGTAAGAAAGGTGACCCGGCTCCTGACCCTGTACATAACATTTACACCAAGTTGCATCTGCATTATGTACCAGTGAATAAAATTTTATATGATGCCAAGTCAACAATGGAAAAATTCTCACATTCTTGGTTTTATCACTGCAGCTACCACATCAGTCCTTCCCCAAGTCATGCAAAAAATGTGCATGAGAACAGGAACTTTTATTTTTATTTTTATTTTTTTATTTTTTGGTTGAAGGTTTAACGACCACCGTGAGCAACTCTATGGGCTATAAGCAGTCGCCCGTCCCTAATTTAGGGTCGCTGGTTCCAGGGAAGGGAGAGAGCCAGTGCCGTAAGACAAACACAACATCCATGCCTGACCGGGATTCGAACCCGGACCCCGTTCGGAAGAATGATCAGAGGCCATCGCTTAGACCACTGCACCACCGGGACGGCGAATTTTTATTTTTCTCAAATACTATTAATTACAAAGTAACGTTCATTCTACGTTTTTGTTTTCCTGCTATGTATGGTATGTACTCAAGATAAAGGCTTACCCCCTGCCACCCCCAGACCCCACCATTCATTAACCTGACGCTTGCAAACCACTGGTCCACCAAAATGGCCACTGGTCCATAAAATAAAATAATAATAGAAAACCTTAAAGACATTTACAATACATGTAGAAAATAACGTATCACTTCAATAGAATTATCTCCAATATATATTTTTTTTATTGGAGGTTTAACGACCATCGTGAGCAACTCAATGGGCTATAAGCAGTCGCCCGTCCCTAATTTAGGGTCACTGGTTCCAGGGAAGGGAGAGAGCCAGTGCCGGAAGACAAACACACACAACATCCATGCCTCACCGGGATTAGAACCCGGACCCCTTTCAGACGAATGATCAGAAGCCGTCGCTTAAACCACTGCGCCACCAGGGCGGCCCAATATTTGTTTCAAACCTATCATTAGTTTGCACAGCCTAAAATGAAAACCATACAGCAAGCTAAAAGAAATAGAAATTATTTTTTTGGCATTTGACAAATTAGAAGAAAAAACAAACTTACAAGCCATCCGGGCTGGTAAAATCAATAGTTCAGTGGTCTAACGGAAGTTTTACTGGCCAATGGCCAGCGGACCACTGGGTATTTCGAACACTGCCAGTTTTATCTCTTCTGTCTTTGGTGGCATACAAGTGAGAAATGCGCACGGGGAAGGAATAGGCATTAACAGAGCAGCATAATGTAGATGTACGTGCGTACACTGTACGCGGATAGTTTCCAAATTATTAACAGTTTTTGCAGATAGTCTTTGCTTGTAGATTAAACAAATTGTTATTTACTGTAATTAAAATACTTACTCAAGGCTTTACTCAGATTAATATCCTTAATTCTATTTTAACTTGAAGAACGTTCAATTATTTTGCATATCTTCCGAGTTTGTTTTTACAGACATTTCTGGCCTATAGATTTTATGAAGACCTGTTTGTTCTCAATGTATAGGAACTGTAACAAAAGTTTCATTTACACAAAAAGAATAAATGTTATTGCCACATTCCTCTTGCAGTAGTTGCTAGTTATTAAATTAAAATATTTTCTTTATGTACTTTGTAAGACTACTATTTTCTAATTAAATTATTGAAATGCTATTCATAATTTTTGAAGGTTCATCGATGGAACTGTTTCTCTGGTTATAAAAACTTTCTTCAATTATTAAGTCTCTTGTTTTTGAGGTTCACAGTACAATATTTTAATGTTTTGTCAAAAAAGTTCCATTTCACACACATTGCTGCACATTCACTTGTAATGTACTTATTTTGTCCCCATTGCAATCAGTAATGTTTGAATAATTATTTAATGCTTTATTAATTTTCCTTTAAATCATCTTATTCTGTTGTTACCGTGGCTCGTGCTTCCTGGGTTTGCAGCAAGTTTTCTGTTTCAATTGTTGTGTATGCAGATACATTTTATTTTTATACAACTCTGGGCATTAACAATAGGCATATGTGACCTTGTTTAACCATTCCAAATAAAGAAGTAACTAATGGCAATTTAGGGAAGACCAGAATTGCAACACTAGCAAAATAACGTTACCAACAATTTTTAAAACTAGACAAAATTATTTTGGGGGGTGCATATGGCCCTTTGCACCCCCTTTGGGTACGCCATTGATGGACAGTAACGAAAAATGACAGATGATCCAGACAACTCAAAGCAGCATGGAAGGGTAGGAAGAGGAGCACATGGATTAGAGGAATGGCAAGAGTTGATGAAATCATGATCAAAGTAGACCCCTCAAATGGCAATGGGCTGGCCATATTACTATATGGAATGATCACCGTTGAACGACTGAAATATTTGATTGGGTACTAAGGAAGCAGGAAAAGATACAAAAGAAGACCACATGGATGATTGGTGGATAAAATTTTAAAGCATGCTGCAGTGATTTTGGAAGAGATCGGCTCAAGACAGAAAGTTGTAGAAAGAACCATGCAGCAGTGGATAATGGTTGCTACTGCTGATGATATGAACAAGTATATATATATATATATCTTATGGTTCTCTAACTCTCTTCTTTTATCTTTTTTTTTTTTTTTTTTAACTGTTCTAGCTCTCTGAAAAGCAGGACTCTTGACCATCCCTGAAATTATTAGGCTCCACTGCCCAAGCCGCTGTATGAGAGAAATATTGCACTGCTCGAACAACAGTGGAATAAGGTTAACTTGATATCTTGGCCCAATACTAAAGGTACCAATTTTCAGTAATTTTCGGTGGATGTGGCCAATTATACGAATGCAGCAGGTGAACACAGCTTCAAAGAATCGGGAAGCTGCATTCTCTCCTCTCTAAACCAATTAGTGACGCAGCAGTGGAAAGAACATTCTCGCAGATGAACTTAATAAAAAGGAAATTAGAAACAAGATACAACAAAATCTTCTAAAAAGTGTGCTGCACATTCACGGGAACATACTCATAATGACAAATATCAAATGAAACATTTTGAACACTTCATTTTTATTCAACATTCATTCACTTTTAACTTGAATATAATAATTTTGTTTTTACAATCCCTGAATCATTAACATTACCTTATTGCTGCAATAAATCCTCTAAAAATGGATCTCATAGGAGTTTATCATGATATAAATCATGATAAACTCCCTCTAAAAATGGATCTCATAGGAGTTTACCATGATATAATTCTGACTGTTTTTTGACAGGATACCATATCAGCTACTATGCCACTTATAGCAAGTCTAATGGGATAAGATTTCACTTGATTTTTACTTGTATTCTCCTTGGTGATTTTTCAGGAGCCGATCGACGGAGTCAAAGTTGGTTGTTCTTTTGAGTGAATATTAACATGTTAAACACAAGTAACTTAGATGTTTCATGAGATATTTATGTCATTATGAGTATATATTATTACACAGTGTTATTCACTATATATCAATTCTGATATTGTGAACAATTTACATGTCATGGATACAAGACTTGCAGCTGCATACATTGCAATAAATTTAAACCAACAGCTCCAATTATTTCTTTGTGCACATCAGAAATGCACACATAAAAAAAAATGGTAAATGCGTACTTTAGCGTTCTAAATTATTTTGTTGGAAAAATTTAACTGTGTGGGAAAAGTGTGATGTACAATTTTTTAAGCATGCAAAATAATGGGGAAAGGTGAAAAAATATAGTACTTGTTGAGAGCAGGAAAGGATTTTACTGAAGTATTTAACTGGGAGTACGATGGTTTGGAAGAGTATGTGTGGTAGGCCTAGGATGACAGAGTAGCGACGGCGTCAAGGTGCAGTCCGGTCTATGGAAGCTTCATTGAGAAGGGCAAGTTTCGGGCAGAAGAATACAACAGGAAGCGGTTGAGCAGTAGTACATAGTCATCAAAGCGTCTTGTAGGAATACGCTGAAGGAAAAAGGTCCACTTTACGCAGCATTGTAAGTGGCGTTAGTGGCTCTTTCCAAAATCGTGAGTCTCCATACTTCATTTTGGATTTCATCAGGGCTTAAAATTTCATTATCTGGCAGAATATGACAACAAGCTCTTGGGCTCTCTGTCATAGTATGTTCTCTGAATTGAAGAAACTCCTTTATTTTCAGAAATATCCGTTTCAGGATGAAAAAATGTGAGCTACGATGTACGGAATAACAGCACAACTACAAATGAATTGGTTGAAGAAATCTACTACCCCTGTACATCTTCAAAACCATAGTCAAAACTTGCAATTTAGCCTAAATCAAAACTTTTTTTTTTTTTTTGATTGGAGGTTTAACGACCGCCGTAAGCAACTCAATGGGCTACAAGCAGTCGCACGTCCCTATTTTAGGGCCACTGGTTCCAGGGAAGGGAGAGAGCCAGTGCCGTAAGACAAACACAACATCCATGCCTCACCGGGATTTGAACCCGGACCCTTTTCGGACGAATGATCAGAGGCCATCGCTTAGACCACTGCGCCACCAGGGCGGCAAACCAAAACTTACTCAACACTTCTGTTGTACATGAAAACATTTACATTCCTTCATTTCTTTCCATTTCGGAGACATTGTGAAACTAATAATAATGACATTCTGCACATTTCTTTCTCAAAAATTAATAAAACATCTCTGACTACTTCTACTTGCACACGATTACACGACGCATCACACTCCTATATAAAAAACACCCCACTCTTGTTGTATTCCTCCGCGCATTCACTACGAACTCTTACTCCCTTCCGACGCACGGAACCTTCACATTGTGCCCGCTAGCATAGCTTCACGCTCCTGCACCAACTGCTGCACATCATCATACTAGCAGGTAAATACTTCCAAAAATATTTCCTTTTATCTAAAAATACTATATTTTTGCACCTTTCCCCATTATTTTGCATGGCTAAAAAATTGTATGTCACACTTTTCCCACACAGTTTAATTTTTCTGACGAAATAATTTAGGACGCTAAAGTACACATTTATCAAAAAACTTTTGCCCAAAAACTTGGATTCTGTTCTTGTGTGAAAGCCATTAACAGGTAGTGCACACTACTTACAAATACTGAATTATTTGAGATAATCACACTGAATTATTACAAATAATTCAGTATGATTGTATTTCTAGTGTTTGGGTGGCTGCTGATCATTACAGCTTTGCGTACATAAAGTTGAAAACTAACAAATAAATGGCTAAGGTTCCGTCTTCGGCCTGCTTGATTTTAAATGGCGCCACGGTATGTCCCTTAGTGGATCTTTTATTTCAACGTAACACTGCAATAAAAATGAGAAAATGTTTTGCAATGCCTCAGATATGATGACTTAAGGGTAAATGATTTGTCACAAACTATGCATTGAAAATTCGATGCACCTGGGGCGGGATTGGTAAGTCTTACGTAATGACCTTTTATTCTACGATGTTCATCTAAACCCTGCTGCCTAGAATAAATTTTGTGACAACTTTCAAAAGCATATCTTTTACCTGATTCCATTGCAATCTAAGTCTCAGATACCTTTGATATAATGAAAAATATCTATATTTATTGCAGTGTTACGTTAAAATAAAAGATCCACTACGGGACATACCGTGGTGTTATCTATCAAGCAGGCCGAAGACGGAACCTTAACCAAATAAATTAGCTTCCTTTTCATGAAATATACTGCAAGAAAATTCACTGCTTAGTTTCATGTCTTGTGCACGTGATATTAGGCAAGTATTTTAATATTCTGCTTCAGTATGCATACAAAAAGAGCGAGGAAGGAGAAATTACTCTTAACTGAAAGAAATTTACAACACTGTTCATAATAATATTCCTTAAACACAAGGTTACCTTTAGGTTATATTGAAATGATAATTATTGGGCTACTTCTGAGGTGTGATTAGGCTAGATTTTTGCTGACTGTCCCACAACAATGGGTGCTACCAGTGTTGCGGGACAGTCGGCAAACCCACAGATAGTGCAATGTCTAAGATAGTAACCCACAGATAGTGCAAAGTCTAAGATAGCAACCCACAGATAGTGCAAAGTCTAAGATAGTAACCCACAGATAGTGCAAAGTCTAAGATAGTAACCCTCAGATAGTGCATAGTCCAAGATAGTAACCCTCAGATAGTGCATAGTCCAAGATAGTAACCCTCAGATAGTGCATAGTCCAAGATAGTAACCCACAGCTAGTGCAAAGTCTAAGATAGTAACCCACAGATAGTGCAAAGTCTAAGATTTTTGTGCTAGCAAATTATACAATGAAACAAGTTAAAATACTTTAAGCAGTGGAATTGGGTCATTATGGGCATCTGGGAACCATGTCGTGGTAGAGGCTACACCCATCAACTTATCACCTCGGCTGCCTCGAAGAAGCTTTTTTTTTTTTTATTTTTTTTTATTGGAGGTTTAACGACCACCGTGAGCAACTCAATGGGATATAAGCAGTCGCCCGTCCCTAATTTAGGGTCACTGGTTCCAGGGAAGGGAGAGAGCCAGTGCCGTAAGACAAACACAACATCCATGCCTCACCGGGATTCGAACCCGGACCCCTTACGGACGAATGATCAGAGGCCATCGCCTTAGACCACTGCGCCATCGGGGCTGGTCGCCTTCCTCCTTAGTAGTGCTAGCAATTTTGCTTACAATCGTTGGACAGCGATTTTCGTTTGTGGAGCTAAGCAAGCTATAGGGTTCCCTTGTGTAAGTAAAATGAATGAAGAGACTTTTTATTGGAACACCCTTTTAGTTTATTAAGGGATGAAGAAAAGAAAAATGCTAAAGACATCGACCAAATGTTTGCTTAATGCAGAAACATAAGAATCGGTCAAGAACTTTTAATGTGGAGTTATACTCAACATATCCTGGTTAACTGGAAGCGAACATACTTTGTCCTAGTTCAACTGATTTTTTTTACCAGTATATAATACATCACTGCAGGTATATAATATTTCTACATTATTCTATGTGGTTAAGCACAATTTCAGCAGGTGGCATTTCGAAAAATCTTTTTTTTTTTTTTTTTTGATTGGGGGTTTAACAACCATTCTGAGCAACTCAATGGGCTATAAGCACTCACCCGTCCCTAATTTAGGATCACTGATTCCAGGGAAGGGTGAGAGCCAGTGCCATAAAACAAACACATCTATGCCTCATCAGGATTCGAACCCGGACTCCTTTTGAACGAATAATGAGAAGCCATCACTTAGACCACTGTGCCACCAGGGCGGCAAACCTCACAATCAACTGAAATTATATTTCATAGTAGGGAAGAAGGTTGAAAACAATTTTAAAAATATAGCCCTCGATAAATTTTAGGTCACCCTACTACACTGAATTTATGCAAGACGGACTTCATTTTTCTTTTCGTCTGTTAAAAATTTGGATTAAAGTTCATTTCCAAACGGCATCAATATCCTTGCATGTCTTAATTAAAACCACTGTTTTTCACAGAGAAATCAACAGGATGAAATATGACTGTTCACTTCTGTAGATCTACAACACAAAACTAATCATTTGAGGATTCCCTTCCCAACAATAGGAATGGCTCTGATCACGCTTTTAGGGCTGATGAAGAGCACCTAAATAAGACTAATAGTTCAGCGACATCCACGCAGTGATAATTTCGGAAGAACGCCGATAATAAAAAATTTAAAGTCAAAATGAAATAGCTCACCTGTTAGTTGATATTCGATAAGCTCTAGGTGATTAACACTAACATCGGGGAAGTAAGGTTAAAAAATACTACACGTATTCCCGCCACATAGAGTTTTACTTTCCGTATTAAATAGAGGATTGAGGTGAGTTGAGTTGGTTTATTAAGCATGATGCTGATGATGATATATATTTTTTTTTTTTTTTTCATATAAGACGATGAAACCTACAGACTGAGCTTTGTGCCTCACAGCAACTAGTTGGCCATGCGGTAATAGCGAAAATGTCTCCTGATCACTAAGAATCTCGAAGATGCACGACCAGCCAAGGAGATGAACCTCCTTGCGACCAGCACATGAAGCCACGGCAGCATCACAAAAGTCCATCATAGGACACGCTCATGAGAAGGAAGGTTAGAAATGGAGCGTTCAATAGGAGAAGCGTCTTGAGAGAGTAATAAATTTCTCCAAGGCCCGAACTTTACGCTTTGATACGGAAGAGTCCCGAAAGTCCAACAAGGAATACGTTTGAGCAGAGACGGACGTTGTGGAAGGAGGGGTTGTCACTCCAAAACAAACCCTCCGATATGCGCTGTACGCAGGGCAGGAGAGGAGGAAGTGAGGAACAGTCTCAGGCCCGGAGCCACAGAAGAACATCGGGGAAGAACGTTTCCGAATCAGAAAGAGGTAGCTGTTTAAAGGTGCCATGACCGTGAGTAATTTTTGAATTATGATCGCTGAGGAACTTCGATAACAATGTTCGCTAGGACATCTGTGACGGAAGCTGATGAACGGATATCGCTCTGCCCACCCGGACGAAAGCCATGCTGAATCAGAAGCGGAGATGATCATGTTACCACTGTGCCGAGCAGCGTCGGAGGCTTTAACAGGAGGTAGGGGGGCAGGGCTAGGCCCCGTCGGGCGTCAGCGGCCTCATTCGCTGGAAGACCAACATGAGCCGGGTACCAAACGAGCACAATGTCCTCGTAGAAACAGCGGAGGCGTTGAAGAGAATCATGCAGAAGAACGATAATGTCTTGAGATTTGCGATTCAATGCCAACAAAGCCTGTAGAACAGAACAACTATCAGTAAGAAGCAAGAGGCCACCGCACGGGCCGGGAACAATTTTTTTATTTTGATTGGAGGTTTAACGACCACCGTGAGCAACTCAATGGGCTATAAGCAGTCGCCCGTCCCTAATTTAGGGTGTCTGGTTCCAGGGAAGGGAGAGAGCCAGTGCCGTAAGACAAACACAACATCCATGCTTCACCGGGATTCGAACCCGGACCCCTTACGGACGAATGATCATAGGCCAGCGCCTTAGACCACTGCGCCACCGGGGCGGCGGAACAAATTCAAGCGCTGTTATTAGGGCCCAAGCTTCAGCCGAGAACACTGAGGAAATAGTTGAGAAGGAGAACGAACGGCTGGAATTGTTTCGTGGAAAAAAATGCCCGATCGCCACCGAGGATTTAATCTTCGAAGCGCCAGTTGCAATAATGTTGTGCGACGCTGAGTACTGGGCCAAGAACACCCCAAAGCGACGTCTGAGAAGCATCGGATGCAGATATCGGTGCTGAAAAGGGAGACCCGAGCAGATAATCGAGTAGCAGGGTGCAGACGAAACAGGAGGGGCCGGCCGAGCCTGAAGAAAATCGCTGTTGACGAAAAGCGGCTCCTGTCGGAAGCGACTGAGCACGATTCAAAAGGGAAAGTCATAGGATCTCCAAGCGTAGAATGTCAAGGCGTCCTCTTCCAGAAGAAGATTAGCGATAGGCGATCGCTGACCCATCGACAGGTGGCGGTACAAAAATCGGACTGTCAGGAGGGTGATTCGAGAACGAACGCTAGCGATTCCACATTCAGCACGCAAGACCGCAACAGACGTCAAACGAGGGAGGTGAATGGCTGCACGGAGCGCATGGTTGAGCAGAACTTCTAGAGCGCCGTAGAGATAGGTGGGGGATGCGAACAGGATCGGAGCCGCATATTCCAGAATTGGCCGAATCACAGCAACGACGAAGGCAAGAGCGTTGGGGAAGCCAAGACCCAACCAGCGATGACAAACAACTTTAACAGCAGACAAGGCTCGGAAAACCGACTTCTTGACGTGCGTGAGGTGTGAAGACCAAGTCAGGAAGGAGTTAAACCAGACCCCTAAAATCTTGATGGAGGACTGCCAGGTCACTGAGTCGGAGCCCAGCCGGAAAGGAGGGGCCGGCGACCGGCGCTTACGAAAAAAGTCAACCGCGAAGCTTTTAGGAGAGAGACGTAAATACCAGGAAGATGCCCACTGAACAATGGAATCCAAAGTGGATTGCATATAGCTAAGTACCGCCGCTTGGTTGGGACTATAGGAAACAATAAAAATGTCGTCTGCAAATAAGAACATATGCGCATTCGGATTACAGCAATCTACCACATCATCAATGTATAAGTTAAAATGGATAGGCGAAATGGAGCTACCCTGAGGAACACCTCGACACTGCGGAAAGAAGGATGACACAGTTCCCCGCCAACGAAAGCGAAATCTGCGCCAAGCAAGGTAGTCAGCCAGCCAACGGAGAAGACGTCCACGAACACCCAGAGATGCCAATTTACCCAGGAGAGCAGGATGACAGACCGAATCATATGCCGCCTGAAGGCCATTTGTTTATTCTTAATAGAAATTGCCGAGAACAAAACTTTTATTTTCGGAAGTTTTTCCCGCAGTATTATGAGTTCGTAATAGCTACTCACCGAGAAAAAAAATAAGTAAAATTAAATATGATGCAAAGAAATGCCTTCTTCATGTAACACATTAATACAAGATTTCAGGATTATGAAAAGCTTACATTTTTGTGCTTACTGGATTCTTCGAAGTACAGCTCTTACGTTTACACTTTCACAACTGCTGGTTTTCATTTTTTTTATTTTGATTGGAGGTTTAACGACCACCGTGAGCAACTCAATGGGCTATAAGCAGTCGCCCGTCCCTAATTTAGGGTCACCGGTTCCAGGTAAGGGAGAGAGCCAGTGCCGTAAGACAAACACAACATCCATGCCTCACAGGGATTCGAACCCGGACCCCTTACGGACGAATATCGGAGGCCAGCGCCTTAGACCACTGCGCCACCGATGCGGCACTGCTGGTTTGAAAAGCTTGAAAATTATGGTCGCTACTTTGATGAAGTACGTTCAAGAAACGAATTAATGAAAGTTCACACAAATTTTCTGACAAATCACCTATACAGCTAATGAAGATGTTAGCGACTTCAGTACTTGGAAAATCCATGCCACAACTTTACCTATTGGCTTCACTTATAAGTGTGGTACCTGTGTCCATTTCAACAGTTGAAAGATCGTTTTATGCATTAAAGCGAATTAAGTCATACGCACGAAACAGAACTCGACAGAAACGACTCTCGAATCTGAACCTAATGTCAATTGTAAAAAAGTGAAAAGTAATAATTGCCTTTGCGACAGCTTGGGTATTCTGTTGGGTCACCGCACGTCACTGATATTTTCACCAGAAAAAAAAAGAAAGAAAGAAAAGAAAGCAGATCCGGGAAAACGAACGACGCAACAATGTATGACAGCACCCTCTAATTCTATGTGGACCTACAGTATATCCTAAAATTTCGGTTTGGAAAAAAAGACATCTTTTTAAGTATTTAGAAATCAGTAACAGTACAAAATCTTGAAAGTTTTGCAATTTTTGATTCGACAGCAAAGTTAATCCGTCATGCATTCAGAGCATTTTAAACAGAATAACAAGGATTTACGTAAAAACTTGAAAATAATACAGTAGAGTGAGCAAAATAATGTACCGATATAAATTCGACTATTAACGTAATAATATATACAGATTTATGATACCTGAAATGAAGTGTTTACTGCAGACCCTGTCGGCCTGGGCGACCACGCCTTCCGATTTACGGCTATTTTTCGAATAATCAGGCGCCTTCCTGCCGTTGGAAAGCGATAAAAGGAAATTCCACTACTTTACTCGTATTTCGAGAAGCACCCATACGCCACATAACTTTTAACCATTTCTAAAACTTCAAACAATCGAGTGACAGAGGGTCCAAAAATCGCTCCCCGATGTTAATCCTATGGGAACTTTAGCAGCCGAACTTTCTCTTAACTACCCGGAAGTAACCGTGACGTCAAAAATGACATCAGTGCAAAGGCTCTATACTCATGAACAGCTGTTCAGTCCTCGCTAATGGCAGAACATCAGGTTTTCAAACACTGACGGAAGTCGCTATAGGTATTTGCCAGTCTATTCTTCTCCAAGGCTGCGACTTATCGATTTACACGCGGTCTGCGACCCCACCCCGCTCCCACTACCACTTCCACCAAAGGCTTTAGGAACTGGGCAAGAGGATCATCTTGATCATCGGGGAAAATACCCAAAAACATATTTTCGTAATCTTATATATAAAACACAAAACGTCTGTTTGTCTGAAGCAGCAAAAACTCTCGAACGCCGAACTGTGGCATCGTGAAATTCGCATAGCTTATTAATACTGGAATTTCTAGGTCAACACAACTATTTTAAGATCTCTACGTTGTTCTGTCCGCGAGTTATGAATTAATTAATAAGCTAATCAATAAAGTCAGCTTCGTTTGCTACTCCATCGTTATCTGAAAGCACGTGACTGCATTCATCGCCGCGGCAGATCCACAGGCATTTCTATTGTGCATAAAATAGGCAAAAACGAACTTTGCGAAATCTTAAAGAAACGGGCTGAAATTTTTACCAACACCATGAATTGGCACTAAGAGGAGTCCCTCAACATTTCACCGGAATCCGGTCAAAACTTTTTAAAGTAGGCATGGAATTTTTAATTCATCGGTAAACAGAAATATATACGCAGAAACGGTTAATAAAATTTTGACTGCTAATTTAAAAAATTATTTACCGATTCAGGCGAAATTTGGAGGTCATGTTCCTGTTAATGATTTATGGTGTTCATTAAAATTTCGGCGAGTTTCATAAAATATTGGCAAAGAAACGTTTTTCACTTTTTATCCCAGAGGTTCGCCCCTCAAAGACGTCTGAAACGGAAAGCACGTGATGCATTTGATGCTTCTCACATGGACAGCTGTATGTTGGAATGTCAGGAGCAAAGGATCCAACAAAATTATATATTGTCGCCGACAAAGGAGAAACCAAAAATGTTGTGTACGGCCAAGTGCTGAAATAATCACACTATGAATAAATAATTTGTAATGACAGAATTTGTGAAATCAACTTTTTTCTTTCTTGCAAGCATAAATTTTTTCCCGATTTTTTCCGTGTCATATAAGGGAATATGAAATTAATAAGCTGAAATCCCGGGCAGAGCTAGTTACATATAAATTAATATGATTATACATTTTCTTAATCTCTTTGACGTTAATGGTTAAATTTGTAATCGTGCATTCGACAGAGTATTAAGCCTAATATTTTGCGGAATATGCGGCTTGATTAATCTGCCCCGACGTCAGTTGTCTAGAAAACATTTTCAGATCTTGATCATCGTGGAAAATAGCTGAGAACAAAACCAAAGTTCTGCAAAAAGAACGAAAGTTTATTTATTTATTTATTTATTTATTGAAAATAGGTTTTTATTCAGTTTCATATCTTTAATACGAAACTTTTTTACGATGTGCTTCAATATACAATCAATTACTCTTGCAACTTTATTATTTGCGATTTTTAATGCACTTTTGGAGAGCTTCAATATTAATTAATTATACGTAGTTGTAAATGAATTTATGGCACCTCTATTCATAGTGATTGTGGAATAATTTTTTTACGGGTTTTCATAGAGGTTATTTTTCATGAAAGTTGGTTGTCAAATTTTAGAACTAAAGCCTAGTTCGTCATCAGGACTTCAAAAAACGTAAATAAAAATTGCCCATGGATCAAGCTTCAGTTTTAATTCCTCCCAAAAAATTACAAATCGCCATAACTCTGCTCCATCTCACCACACAGCATTTCCACCCCGTATCCCTACGTGGCGGGGAGATGTGGGGATGGGCTGACAAGTAAAAATTACACTGGAGTAATATGGAATCAGCTTACCTAATGCGGAAAAATGAATTTCATTCTCCTGTTTTTTGTATTTGCAAATTTCTCTATTACCGTTGCATTGAAGTCCTTGAAGGTTGTCACAAATCTCTTTTCGATAGAAAGCATAGCCAAAGCGTTTAACCGATCCTGGGTCATCATGTTCCTGAGAAACATCTTAATTCGTTTGAGTGATGAAAAGCACCTCTCAGGCTCTGCAGTTGTCATTCGTATTGTTAGAATTATCCTGAGTAGAGTTGCAGTTTCGCAAAATGTATCCTCTAAGTTGTTCTTCAAAATCAACTGCAGAAGAGAAATTGCTCCATCAATTTGGCGGAAGTCTTGCCTTTCGTACAAAACAGTCAATTCCGTTCGAAGTCTGTTTCTGTTCAGCATTGAGTAGTTTTCAACAGCCAGTTCAAGCTCTTTTTCTTGAAATATTTTTGCATATGCAAGAGAATTTGCGGAATCCAGGAGTTCGGCATCATCGAGGTGATCGGAAGACTCAAATCGATGGAGAGCCTCTGTGATAATACGATCACAGACTTCTTTAGCATCCGAAATTCTGTGTGATTCGTTGGGCTGTCTCTTATTCTCCTGTTGAACGAGAAACGCCGCTTCCATTTCTATTGGAACAGTCTCTACACCGCTACGAATTCTTTTACGGCCCTCACAAAAGCAGCAACGCAATTTTTTATCTTTACTGTGTCTGTCTATCTGGCTTGAAGTTGGTTGTACAGTAAATCGACGTGTGGCATCATTCTGGGGGAAAAGTTAGCCAAAAAACAAATTCTTTGTCTTCTAAATTGTGACGGAGTCATCTAGCTTCCTGAATGGTTTTAGAAGAAACAGATGTTTCTAACTCAGCAACGCATTCCAAATGTGCTTCTTGATTTTCATAAACGGCGCAGTTCGCTATTTAAAATTCCATCTTGTTGCCAGTCCACTAGGAATTCGTCGCAATCACGGTTTCCAGTGTTGACAGACGCTGAGGTGATCGTGCGAAGAAAGCTGGGAATGCTGACAGACTGCAAAAACACACCCAAGCAGATTGATTTTGAGGCAGCTTGTTGTACAATTAAATTTAGCTGGTGAGCATAACAGTAGATGTAGTGCGCAAGGGGAACATTTTCCTTAATTTTTACTTGAACCCCATTTTGGGCACCACTCATCACGAAAGCTCCATCTTAAGTTTGCGCAATAATTTTATTTTCAGATCCCTTGCAGAAAATCTTTCTTAATTCTGCCAAAATGCACTGCGAAATTGAGTTTGCATTCTGCCCACTGGGATTGAAAAATCCCCAAAACCTCTCATGCACAGATATATATTTTTCATACCTATAAACAAGTGACATTTTTAAATGCTCTGAAATGTCCGTTTTCTCGTCAGCCATTAATGCTACAAATTTAGCTTCATCCATTTCCTGTTTAATGATTTCGTGACAGACTTCCAGCATGCAGTCCAACCACTCATTTTGAATTGTTTTTCGAAGTGCCTTTAAACACCGAGCTGCTTTGAATGTGTTGGCTTACACCGGTAAAAATTTGGTGCTTGGTTGAACCAAATTAACTGCAACCCAAAAATGGTTAAACAGGACACCATAATTTGGAGCTACCACGTGCACCAAAACATGGTGAAATACTGAACCATATTTTTGTGCTTTCATTGAACCAACTAACGGTGAAAGGTTGAACCATAATTTCCCCGGTGGCGCAGTGGTCTAAGGCGCTGGCCTCAGATCATTCGTCCGTGAGGGGTCCGGGTTCGAATCCCGGTGAGGCATGGATGTTGTGTTTGTCTTACGGCACTGGTTCTCTCCCTTCCCTGGAACCAGTGACCCTAAATTAGGGACGGGCGACTGCTTATAGCCGATTGAGTTGCTCACGGTGGTCGTTAAACCTCCAATCAAAAAAAAAAAAAAAAAAGAACCATAATTTGGTGCTTCCATCTGAACCAACTAATGGTGAAAGGTTAAACCACAATTTAATGCTTCCATTTGCATGATTTGATACAAGGTTGAACCACATTTTCGTGCTTTCATTTCCAGCTTTGGTACAACCTTGAACCAAACCAAGATACATTTAGTACAATTTTTCAATTTTATCGTTATGTTTCGTTTTAAATTTATACCACGGTGTGATTTACACTAAGCTTTCTTGCATTTCAATTTAAAACAAAAATGGAAAGGAGTCTCAAAATATTGAATTTTATAAATTCAGCATTTTTCACACATCCAGAACTTACGATAACAAATAGAAACATATACGACGAAAATGTTATTTGGAGAACACAAAATGCATTGGAATAGCCTTGGACACCATAAGCTCTCCCATAATTTAACGACCGCCACTTGAGGTCCTAGGCTTAACGCAAAGTGGTACTGCTTTATTCATCAGGGCACCTTTAGATATCTTATTCTAACCTCCTTGGTTAAGTTCTCTATGGGGGCGAGGGACAAATTTTTAAGTGCTTGACAGAAATTTAGGCAAACAGTTTTGTTCATGCTGATTTTACCCCACACTGATGATTTCATCCCAGTAAATAAAATTTTAGGTACATCGTATATGTAGTATTTACTCAATGTATGTAGTACTTTGGAACATGGATTTTTTTATTCATATGCAGAGGATTTTAGGAAGGGAGTGTCTGACCCCAGGTCTTAAACAACCCTTAGAAATAGGAAGCTAGGAGATTTGGGCTAGAGTGCCCGATAGGAAAGTGACACGGAAGCGAAGTAGAAAGGGGGAGGAAGACGCTCTTATTTATTACCGGGGGGGCCAGTACCCGGATTTTTGAGAAAACATGGATACGCACCTTATTGGCCTTTAACAAGTTACTGTTTCTTAGCAATTGCAACTTAGTTACATATTTTTTTAAAAACTTGATTTTAATATATTGTATGTTGTCATAAAGCTGTTTATGAATTTTAGTTTGAAATCTGACAAAAAAAAAAAAAAAAAAAAAGGAATCTCTCTCATCTTTTTAAACTACAACTATAGAAATAGTGTCTTTTTTCTACTCTCTAATATATTTGCTTAGATGACTCAATTTCACAGAATAGTGCAAACCCAAATTTGACAAAAATGTCATTATTTATATAACAAAATTTCTGGGAATTCGAAAAATTCCCATACCTTCATCCAAGTTTCCTAAAATTTTAAACAGTGGCAATCACTGAGTTCTAAGTCCGAAATTATGTTGGGGGAAGGACACGAAAGAGATAAAGTTGGGTGTGTTACCCACCAATAGCGTCGTGCCTGTCTTGATAATTGGAATTCCAGGCAGTGGCTATTGATTGATTGATTGAATGAAGGTTTAACGGCCACCCTGAGCAACTCAGTGGGCCATAAGCAGTCCCCGTTCTTAATTTAAGGCCACTGGTTCCAGGGAAGAGTGAGAGCCAGTGGCGTAAGACAAATACAGCATCCATGCCTCACGGGATTCGAACCCAGACGAATGATCAGAAGCCATCGCTTAGACCACTGCGCCATCGGGGCACCGTTTTCAGAGTTGTGCCATTTGACTATAATACACCATGCTCCCATGCGTAATTTAGTACAACTGGTTCCAGGGAAAGGAGATACAGCCTCCATACCTCACAGGGATTCGAACCCAGACCCATTTGGAGGAACACCCATAAGAAAGTGCTTAGACCACTGCACCAGTTGGGCGGTAATTTTTATATTGTACTTCTCTTTTGTAATTTTTTTTAATCATCACGATCTTGTGCTTTGCTATAATTAGTTACTTTTGTCTCCAGAATCTTTTTCCACTTTCTATTTCATTAGCAATAGCTGAACCAAATCATTTCATTTTATTTTGCTTCTCGTAAAAAGTTTTGATTTTTTTGTTCACAGTATTTCTTTCAGGCTCTCTGAACTTCAGTTCCCGAGATCTTCCCTTGTTTGAAGTCCCTTAGGCCGTCCCGGTGGCGCAGTGGTCTAAGCGATGGCCTCTGATCATTCGTCTGAAAGGGGTCCGGATTCGAATCACGGTGAGGCATGGATGTTGTGTTTGTCTTACGCCACTGGCTCTCTCCCTTCCCTGGAGCCAGTGACCCTAAATTAGGGACGGGCGACTGCTTATAGCCCATTGAGTTGCTCACGGTGGTCGTTAAACCTCCACTCAAAAAAAAAAAAAGAACTTCAGTTCCCGAGATCTTCCATTGTTTGAAGTCCCTTAGGCCGTCCCGGTGGCGCAGTGGTCTAAGCGATGGCCTCTGATCATTCGTCTGAAAGGGGTCCGGATTCGAATCACGGTGAGGCATGGATGTTGTGTTTGTCTTACGCCACTGGCTCTCTCCCTTCCCTGGAGCCAGTGACCCTAAATTAGGGACGGGCGACTGCTTATAGCCCATTGAGTTGCTCACGGTGGTCGTTAAACCTCCACTCAAAAAAAAAAAAAAAAGAACTTCAGTTCCCGAGATCTTCCATTGTTTGAAGTCCCTTAGGCCGTCCCGGTGGCGCAGTGGTCTAAGCGATGGCCTCTGATCATTCGTCTGAAAGGGGTCCGGATTCGAATCACGGTGAGGCATGGATGTTGTGTTTGTCTTACGCCACTGGCTCTCTCCCTTCCCTGGAGCCAGTGACCCTAAATTAGGGACGGGCGACTGCTTATAGCCCATTGAGTTGCTCACGGTGGTCGTTAAACCTCCACTCAAAAAAAAAAAAAAAAAAAGAACTTCAGTTCCCGAGATCTTCCATTGTTTGAAGTCCCTTAGGCCGTCCCGGTGGCGCAGTGGTCCAGGCGATGGCCTCTGATCATTCGTCCGAACGGGCTAAGCGCTAGCTTGGCGTCCGGGTTCGAATCCCGGTGAGGCATGGATGTTGTGTTTGTCTTACGCCACTGGCTCTCTCCCTTCCCTGGAACCAGTGACCCTAACTTAGGGACGGGCGACTGCTTATAGCCCATTGAGTTGCTCACGGTGGTCGTTAAACCTCCACTCAAAAAAAAAAAAAAAAGAACTTCAGTTCCCGAGATCTTCCATTGTTTGAAGTCCCTTAGGCCGTCCCGGTGGCGCAGTGGTCTAAGCGATGACCTCTGATCATTCGTCTGAAAGGGGTCCGGATTCGAAACACGGTGAGGCATGGATGTTGTGTTTGTCTTACGCCACTGGCTCTCTCCCTTCCCTGGAGCCAGTGACCCTAAATTAGGGACGGGCGACTGCTTATAGCCCATTGAGTTGCTCACGGTGGTCGTTAAACCTCCACTCAAAAAAAAAAAAAAAAAAAGAACTTCAGTTCCCGAGATCTTCCATTGTTTGAAGTCCCTTAGGCCGTCCCGGTGGCGCAGTGGTCTAAGCGATGGCCTCTGATCATTCGTCTGAAAGGGGTCCGGATTCGAATCACGGTGAGGCATGGATGTTGTGTTTGTCTTACGCCACTGGCTCTCTCCCTTCCCTGGAGCCAGTGACCCTAAATTAGGGACGGGCTACTGCTTATAGCCCATTGAGTTGCTCACGGTGGTCGTTAAACCTCCACTCAAAAAAAAAAAAAAGAACTTCAGTTCCCGAGATCTTCCATTGTTTGAAGTCCCTTAGGCCGTCCCGGTGGCGCAGTGGTCTGAACGGGCTAAGCGCTAGCTTGGCGTCCGGGTTCGAATCCCGGTGAGGCATGGATGTTGTGTTTGTCTTACGCCACTGGCTCTCTCCCTTCCCTGGAACCAGTGACCCCAACTTAGGGACGGGCGACTGCTTATAGCCCATTGAGTTGCTCACGGTGGTCGTTAAACCTCCACTCAAAAAAAAAAAAAAGAACTTCAGTTCCCGAGATCTTCCATTGTTTGAAGTCCCTTAGGCCGTCCCGGTGGCGCAGTGGTCTAAGCGATGGCCTCTGATCATTCGTCTGAAAGGGGTCCGGATTCGAATCACGGTGAGGCATGGATGTTGTGTTTGTCTTACGCCACTGGCTCTCTCCCTTCCCTGGAGCCAGTGACCCTAAATTAGGGACGGGCGACTGCTTATAGCCCATTGAGTTGCTCACGGTGGTCGTTAAACCTCCACTCAAAAAAAAAAAAAAAAAGAACTTCAGTTCCCGAGATCTTCCATTGTTTGAAGTCCCTTAGGCCGTCCCGGTGGCGCAGTGGTCTAAGCGATGGCCTCTGATCATTCGTCTGAAAAGGGTCCGGATTCGAATCACGGTGAGGCATGGATGTTGTGTTTGTCTTACGCCACTGGCTCTCTCCCTTCCCTGGAGCCAGTGACCCTAAATTAGGGACGGGCGACTGCTTATAGCCCATTGAGTTGCTCACGGTGGTCGGTAAACCTCCACTCAAAAAAAAAAAAAAAAAAAAAAAAGAACTTCAGTTCCCGAGATCTTCCTTTGTTTGAAGTCCCTTAGGCCGTCCCGGTGGCGCAGTGTTCTAAGCGATGGCCTCTGATCATTCGTCTGAAAAGGGTCCGGATTCGAATCACGGTGAGGCATGGATGTTGTGTTTGTCTTACGCCACTGGCTCTCTCCCTTCCCTGGAGCCAGTGACCCTAAATTAGGGACGGGCTACTGCTTATAGCCCATTGAGTTGCTCACGGTGGTCGTTAAACCTCCACTCAAAAAAAAAAAAAGAACTTCAGTTCCCGAGATCTTCCATTGTTTGAAGTCCCTTAGGCCGTCCCGGTGGCGCAGTGGTCTGAACGGGCTAAGCGCTAGCTTGGCGTCCGGGTTCGAATCCCGGTGAGGCATGGATGTTGTGTTTGTCTTACGCCACTGGCTCTCTCCCTTCCCTGGAACCAGTGACCCCAACTTAGGGACGGGCGACTGCTTATAGCCCATTGAGTTGCTCACGGTGGTCGTTAAACCTCCACTCAAAAAAAAAAAAAAAAAAAGAACTTCAGTTCCCGAGATCTTCCATTGTTTGAAGTCCCTTAGGCCGTCCCGGTGGCGCAGTGGTCTAAGCGATGGCCTCTGATCATTCGTCTGAAAGGGGTCCGGATTCGAATCACGGTGAGGCATGGATGTTGTGTTTGTCTTACGCCACTGGCTCTCTCCCTTCCCTGGAGCCAGTGACCCTAAATTAGGGACGGGCGACTGCTTATAGCCCATTGAGTTGCTCACGGTGGTCGTTAAACCTCCACTCAAAAAAAAAAAAAAAGAACTTCAGTTCCCGAGATCTTCCATTGTTTGAAGTCCCTTAGGCCGTCCCGGTGGCGCAGTGGTCTAAGCGATGGCCTCTGATCATTCGTCTGAAAAGGGTCCGGATTCGAATCACGGTGAGGCATGGATGTTGTGTTTGTCTTACGCCACTGGCTCTCTCCCTTCCCTGGAGCCAGTGACCCTAAATTAGGGACGGGCGACTGCTTATAGCCCATTGAGTTGCTCACGGTGGTCGGTAAACCTCCACTCAAAAAAAAAAAAAAAAAAAAAAAGAACTTCAGTTCCCGAGATCTTCCTTTGTTTGAAGTCCCTTAGGCCGTCCCGGTGGCGCAGTGTTCTAAGCGATGGCCTCTGATCATTCGTCTGAAAAGGGTCCGGATTCGAATCACGGTGAGGCATGGATGTTGTGTTTGTCTTACGCCACTGGCTCTCTCCCTTCCCTGGAGCCAGTGACCCTAAATTAGGGACGGGCTACTGCTTATAGCCCATTGAGTTGCTCACGGTGGTCGTTAAACCTCCACTCAAAAAAAAAAAAAGAACTTCAGTTCCCGAGATCTTCCATTGTTTGAAGTCCCTTAGGCCGTCCCGGTGGCGCAGTGGTCTGAACGGGCTAAGCGCTAGCTTGGCGTCCGGGTTCGAATCCCGGTGAGGCATGGATGTTGTGTTTGTCTTACGCCACTGGCTCTCTCCCTTCCCTGGAACCAGTGACCCCAACTTAGGGACGGGCGACTGCTTATAGCCCATTGAGTTGCTCACGGTGGTCGTTAAACCTCCACTCAAAAAAAAAAAAAAAAAAAGAACTTCAGTTCCCGAGATCTTCCATTGTTTGAAGTCCCTTAGGCCGTCCCGGTGGCGCAGTGGTCTAAGCGATGGCCTCTGATCATTCGTCTGAAAGGGGTCCGGATTCGAATCACGGTGAGGCATGGATGTTGTGTTTGTCTTACGCCACTGGCTCTCTCCCTTCCCTGGAGCCAGTGACCCTAAATTAGGGACGGGCGACTGCTTATAGCCCATTGAGTTGCTCACGGTGGTCGTTAAACCTCCACTCAAAAAAAAAAAAAAAAAAGAACTTCAGTTCCCGAGATCTTCCATTGTTTGAAGTCCCTTAGGCCGTCCCGGTGGCGCAGTGTTCTAAGCGATGGCCTCTGATCATTCGTCTGAAAAGGGTCCGGATTCGAATCACGGTGAGGCATGGATGTTGTGTTTGTCTTACGCCACTGGCTCTCTCCCTTTCCTGGAACCAGTGACCCTAACTTAGGGACGGGCGACTGCTTATAGCCCATTGAATTGCTCACTGTGGTCGTTAAACCTCCCATAAAAAAAGTTTCTTAGTGTGTGTGTATATGTTCTCTGCACCTTTCTTTCTTCTTCTGTTTGTTTCTAGGAAGGTTGCCCCCGTCCACTGCATTAGTCTACTTCGTTAGTAGAAATTATTTTTTGACCAGATGTATATGCAAACAAAAATGTCTTCTGCTTTGATATTTCCTATGAAATCTTGGTAACTTCACAGCTTAATTCAATAGTTTCTTTGGTGCAGCTTGAGTAGGTGTCATTCTACATGTCGTTTGTTTCCATGATTTTTAGGTGGTTTAATGACAACCATGAGCAACTCAATGGGCTATAAGCATTCGCCTGTCCCTAATTTAGGGCCACTGACTCCAGGGAAGGGAGAGGGCCAGTGCCGTAAGACAGAAACGATATCAATGCCTCATCGGGCTTCGAATCCGGTCCAATCTCGGATGAATGGTCACAAGCTAGCGCTTAGCCCATTGCGCCTATTTCCATGAATGAATATTTTTTGATTGGAGGTTTAACAACAGTGAGCAACTCAATGGGCTATAAACAATCGCCCGTCCCTAATTTAGGGTCGCTGGTTCCATGGAGGGGAGAGAGCCAAAGCCATAAGACAAACACAACATCTCTACATAACAGAGATTCGAACCCGGACCCATCTCGGACGAATGATCAAAAGCCAGTGCCAAGACCACTGCGCTATCGTGGCAGCTTCCATGAATTAAGAGCACGAGATGGATGGACATTAGTAGGCTAATGATTGATAAATGGCAGTCTCTTGGGGGACCGGAAGTAATGGACCTTATTCGCCTCGCATTGCATCATGGAAAAGATTTTTCGTGGCAGCGGACAAACAATAGTTTGTTTACATGCGTTTTCCAATTGCTTAAGGTAGGTTCCACCTAAAACTAAAATTTTTGCCTTATGGGTTTTTTTTTTTTTTTTTTATTGGAAGTTTAACGACCATCGTGAGCAACTCAATGGGCTATAAGCAGTGTCGCCCGTCCCTAATTTAGGGTCTCTGGTTCCAGGGAAAGGAGAGAGCCAGTGCCGTAAGACAAACACAACATCCATGCCTGACCCGGATTCGAATCCGGACCCCGTGCGGACGAATGATCAGAAGCCATCGCTTAGACCACTGCGCCACCGGGGCGGCCCTTATGTTTCCAATGGTGAAACTTCTTTACATATTTTCTTCGCAGTTAATGTATTCCCAAGGATGAAAGTTACGTTTTCACAAAAATGTTTCTTCCGAGTACTTTTTCATATTTAAAAATGATATTTTTTCTCTATTAACAAACCAGCCAAGTTGCTCGAATATGCATGTCCTTGTGTGGCTCTAAAATGCATCTCGATTCTTTTTAATACGGAAAAACTTCTTTCGGCAGTAGCAGTTGTTGATGAACAGTTAAATATTAGATCAGCTAGTTTGTACACCTCAATAAACACTATGTCCAGTTATTCAACTTTATGTAACAAGTAATGTCTCTTACTGGTTTGTTTTGTATTGATCAAGGGAATTAAACACCTTCAGTTCATTTTTTAATCAAGCTGTATCAACATTTGAAACTGAAACAACTCTCGCGAATCACGCGCTGGAAGCATGGTGGGACCGAGGTAGTCTGAAGTCTTCGTTTTTTCGGAGCGAACCCTTGCGCAAAGCAATGGCCCACTCACTTCCGTAGCTCATTCATGATGTCATGGAAACGGTAGCAGGAAATAATATTGAAGCTCTTCGCATCAGAACAGCGAAGGCTCTTGAAGACCTACTTGCGTTACGCCGTTGATCATCGCTCGCCAGACTGATTCTCATAATCGAAAGAAGCGAATCCGCTCGTGTTTTTTTCGCACCGAAAGCATCGACATATCTTAATACCGTTGATAATTGACTTTTATTTGTGTATATTTAATTAGCTTTTATTTGTGCATTCTCTGGGCTTTGCAGCTAGCCTAGCCAGCCTCGAATATAGTCCACTGATTGCTGTGATGTCCCAGGCAGCCTTTGCAAGACTGCTGAAATTTCTACTAGCCAATGTGGCTAGTGGAATAAAAAATTTAATAGCCAAATGATAAAATCTACTGGCCATGCAAAGTTAAAAAAATAATAATAACTTAGTAACTTCTCTACATATGCTTCTATGAAATTAAATGGGTGGATGTTTTTTTATCCTTTCTATTGAGACTCCTCCCCCACTAACTTCATAAAAACAAGTGCACAGCAGTTATTGCATAGGATCATTAGATTGACTGCAAATATTGCATATCCTTTTGTTCCAAAATGATTGATTTTTTGACAATTTATTTTCAGTGCTCTAATATCATTACTCTTAATTTACACATACATAATTTATTTTCGAGAGGCCATTGAAGTTAGATGTCTAATTTCTTTAATAATACAAAGGGACAAAAGCTAGGGTATACACTGAAGAGCAACTGAATTAGAGGTACCTGACTGGTAACGTGTAGCACCACTTTCGACCTGATGACTGAGGCGATTCGTCTCGGCATGGACTCGACAAGACACCGGAAGCGTTGGGAAGCCATACGGATCCACGACCCCTGAACAAGCTCCCACAGTTCACGAAGATTTGATGGAGAGGGTCAGAGCCTCGAAGATATCTCTCGATGGCATCCTAGATGTGCTTGAGGTCAGGTGACCTAGCTGCCCAAGGAAGCGAGGTCACGTCGGTGGAGTGTTCATCAAACCATTCGGGTACAATTCGGGAGCGATGGCACGACGCATTGTCTTGTTGCAGGATGATGTCCCCAGTGGAATGTTGAAGACGCACAAACGGGAGCAAATGGTCGTCCGGTAACGTTGACCTGATGTGAGGGACGATGTCACACGTAAACAGTCCCCAGATGAGAATGTCACCCCCACCAGCTTTAAGAGTACCCTGCTGGCAAGAAGGATCATCGCTTCCTGTGGTTTGGGCCGTACTCATATCCTGCCATCCGCATGTACCAACGTGAATCTCGACTCATCAGTCCAGGCAAGATTTTCCCACATGTCTAGGGTCCAGTGGCGATGTTCCCGCGCCTATGCTAATCTTTGAACTCTGTGATGTGCGTTCAGCAGCGGTATCTTCGTGAGACGATGGCTTCTGTACCCCATAGCGAGGAGATGGTTCTGGATGGTGTGGCTGCTTATACGTTTTTGTGCACCAGCGTTAAATTGCCGAGTGATTTCTTGCACTGTAGCCCGTCTATCCGCTGTTACAATGCGAGCTAGCCGACGATGACCCAGCTCAACCACACACTGTTGTCCACGGCAGTTGGCCCTTGCAGGGATGGTTTTACCAGATTCGATGTACTCACTGTGCACCCGTGACACAGTGGCTCGTGAAAATCCCAGTGCCTGCACGACTTCCGAGATGGAGTGACCCATTCGTCGCGCCCCGACAATTTGCCCACGATCAAATGCGCTTAGATCATTCGTCTTACCCATAATGCGTCAGACTCTTACTGATTCCCGTCGCATCTCCTTATATTGTCGGATCGCCGCATACGTCATGTCATTTCCGTTTACAGGGCCGCCCACAGCGCCATATTTGCATAACGCTAGCTGCCTCTAATTCAATTGCTCTTCAGTGTATACATATACATAACGTTGCACTAATAATGACTAATAATGTTGATACAGTTTACCGCTGATATGTACTGTGTCTGATCTTCCCATCAGAAGTATCTGCCCAATACAACTGAAAAGCATTTTGAGGATCAAAATCTTCAATTGAAGGGCCACTGCATATAATCATCATTAAGTCATTTAAAGTGCCACTATTCAGACATGCCCAATTACTCGTTTTTATGAAGTTCATTACTGAAAAGCCACGCTCACAAGGAGCAGTACTACATGGTATTAGATGTAGCAGCTGCATCATCTTAAAAACAATGCCATAACAGTTGGTTTCTTTTTGTTCAGCATATATGTGGCTAAACAGAGATTCAAAGATAATTATTTGACCTGTAGATGACATTATACTTTGTGCAAAGGTATACCATGGCAAAGATACATTATACCGTGGCAAAAGTTGTAGTAACCTTGACACTTTGGTTGCTCCAGGCTGATCCGTCAGCAGATTGTTTCTCTCAAAGCCAACCTACACTTCCATTAATTTCTAAAGCAGCTGCAGGAACATGGACGAGAAAACTGAACTTGATATTCATTCATAAGTGAAGGGAAAAGTTGAACAAAATAGTTGCTCACTTGAGGGATAAAATCTACTGGCCATCATTGACTACTATATTAAAAAATTTACTAGCCACTACAAAATATCTGGTCAACATTTGGCTACTGACTACCAACATTCACAATGTCTGATTTCAGGAGTATTATCATACAAATTAAAAAGCTAGGGCAAACAGGCAAGCTTACATTCCAGGGTGCTACAAACAACATAAATGAATTTTCAACACATCAAAACATATAAAGGTTCTTAACATGTGGAGGCTATAATGATTGAGAACATGCATCCATTTATGCCAACTTTTGAATTAATTAGCCTAAATCAACATCCATGAATTAGCTGCAAGGATTTCTGGCACCAAAAAATACACTCTTAATTTAGACACAACTATTTATATAATTTATGAAGCCGAATTATTGCTTCTGACCCATGACTACGATCAACACTGTAATTTTTAAATGACTGCACTGTCCACTTATCAGTGTTATGACAGCAACTCAATTGCCTTGTCGCAGGTCAGTTTATTTTGAGTATCTGTCCTGATTGACCATCGTTCCTGCAAGAAATATCTAATCATTAAGAATCAGATAAATTGGTACTTACAATTCTTGAAATGAAGTAATCCAATTGGTACTTACAATTCTTGAAATGAAGTAATCCACTCAAATGAAATTGATAAAAACTTTAACTTCCACTGCTAATTCTTTCAGTAGTTACTCTATGCAATTTGCTGTTCTTCAGAGAAAGGGACTGCAGTATATAGTCTTCACACACAAACACTTCTTATTTCAGCTCCTTGTTGATGTTCCGAGACAGCCAAGGTGAACAACCTAAGAAGCCACATGATTGACGATTTCTCACCAGCCTATACAGAACATTCTTCCATGGACTTTTCAGTGGGAGAGTTGTTTGATTCTTCTTGTATCCTGTAATCTTCGCAATTCACCATGTGTTTTTCAGATTTCTTTAACGTCCTTGTCCTTTTGGGAACAGCATGCAGCTGGACTCCTTTTCTTAATGGGTCAAGGGAAACAACTGATTTCTTCTCTTCTGAACATTCCAGCACACACAAAATCTTGAGATGCATTTCACCACAACACACGCACATAAATACCGTAGTCACTAAAATACATATTCCTTACTCAGTTGCAAATCACATGTCCCCTTTGGCCAAAGCTGCATTCTTCTGCATGGATTTGTTCTGCAGATGTTGCACTGAAATAACTGTTTACTCCATGGACTGTCTTCACAGGCTGACATTCACCTATGTTTTATTGCCTCTTGACCACACACACACAACAAACAAATCCTTTTCTGAGTGGTACCATTTCATTATACATACATGTCAACAACTCAGTTGCTGCATTATTTACTGTTTCTGATATTGTATTATTGTTGAAGTGCTCATGGGAAACATTATCTTTGTTTGACAAAGGGTTATAAATTATAATCATAAAATGCTATAGAATTTATAATATATATAAAATCAACAACAGGAGGCTAAGGTTGTTACTTACATTTGGTAAAATGTAAGTAACAACCTTAGCCTCCTGTTATTGATTTATGCCAATATACACTGACGGAAAAAAAATCCCAACACCAAGAAGGGGTTGTGTTAGATAAACGACAGTTGGTATAGGCGGTAAGAGTACATCTGTAAGATGAAGTCTATGCAAATTTCGCGCTCGGCGCATACGTGTGGCGCCACTCGGAACATGCAAAGCAGGTTTGCTGTAAATACGCGCTGTAACGTTCGTGAGGATTAGTTTTCGTTGAGATTCGACGTAGTGTGTTGATGTTAGTCGAGAATGCCTTCAAATGGCCTAGATCATTCGTCCATAAGGGGTCCGGGTTCGAATCCCAGTCAGGCATGGATGTTGTGTTTGTCTTACGGCACTGGCTCTCTCCCTTCCCTGGAACCAGTGACCCTAAATTAGGGACGGGCGACTGCTTATAGCCTATTGAGTTGCTCAAGGTGGTCGTTAAACCTTCAATAAAAAAAAATGCCTTTAAGAAGACGAAGCCATTATCAACAGCTCACGGAGTTTGAACGAGGTCGTGTTATAGGGCTACGAGAAGGTGGATTTTCTTTCCGCAATATTGCAGAACGACTTGGCAGGAATGTAGCCACTGTGCATGATTGTTGGCAGCGGTGGTCAAGGGAAGGTACTGCCTCAAGAAGACCGGGTTCCGGCCGGCCACGTGGCACTACTGAGAGGGAAGACCGCCGTGTACGGCGTATAGCCGTGGCGCATCGTACTGCATCTGCGGCAGCAATTCGAGCTGCAGTTGCCACCACAGTGACACAATGAACTGTTACAAATCAGTTACTTGAAGGACAGCTCCGAGCCAGACGCCCTGTAGCGTGCATTCCACTTACTCCAAACCAGTGCCGTTTGCGACGTCAGTGGTGTCAAGCTAGAGCTCATTGGAGGACGGTGTGGAGATCTGTTGTGTTTTCTGATGAAAGACGGTTCTGCCTGGGTGCCAGTGATGGCCGTGTGTTGGTTAAAAGGAGGCCAGGTAAGCGCCTGCAACTAACCTGTCTGCGGCAGAGACACATTGGACCTACACTTGGAGTTATGGTCTGGGGAACAATTTCCTATGACAGCAGGAGCACTCTCGTGGTTATCCCACTCACCCTGACGGCACAGTTGTACGTTGGTCTGGTGATTCAACCTGTTGTGCTGCCATTCATTAACAGCATTCCAGGGGGTGTTTTCCAACAGGATATCGCTGTTGTAACCCAACATGCTCTACAGAGTGTCGACATGTTGCCGTGGCCTGTTAGATCACCAGATTTTTCACCAATCGAGCACGTATGGGACATCATTGGACGACAACTCCAGCGTCACCCCCAACCAGCATTAACCGTTCCTGTATTGACCGACCAAGTGCAACAGGCATGGAACTCCATCCTACAAACTGACATCCAGCACCTGTACGACACAATGCATGAACGTTTGCGTGCTTGCACTCAACATTCTGGCGGTTACACCGGTTATTAATGTACCAGCATTTCACATTTAAAATGGCTCTCCTCGCGCTTACAATAAGCTGTGATCTTGAAACCTTAATCGATTAAATATGTTACCTATACGAATGATTGCCGCCATTTCATTCCTCTACAACTATTTTTTCGTGGTGTTGGGGATTTTTTTTCCCCGTCAGTGTATGTTACCTATACAAATGTATTGCCGCCATTTCATTCCTCTACAACTATTTTTTCGTGGTGTTGGGATTTTTTTTTTCAGTCAGTGTATTATAAATTTTATAGCATTTTATGATTATAACATTTTGTCAAACAAATATGTTTCCCCGTGAGCACTTCAAAAATAATACTAGGTGAGAAACAGTAAACAATGCAGCAACTGAGTTGTTGACATGTATGTATAATAAGAATTATAACCACATAAAGAAATTCAACACCTTGAGATGTATGAAGAATTTATTGGTATCATTTCACTTTGGAGACATCTTTCCTTAACCTAAAACCCATCCAAATCCTGTAAATTAATTTTAAAAATTAATTTGCTTCACTAGCTACACCCATTCACCCCAAAAACCATGAGGCAAAATTTATAACAATATCTTATCAAAAGATTCATGAGTGAAAGTTAATGAAAACCTTCAGAGCAAATGGTCTGAAGTAGAAGTATTCTATAGAAACCGCATCTAGAAGAAAATATAAAACCAATACTTATTTAGGCATGGATCAAGATTTATTTAAAGTTTACATGACAGTACAATTAATCGCTCAAAATGCAAGAGCATTAATTACGGTGGAAGACACACTTCGGGGAAGAATTTAAATTACGGTAATAGTTTTGCAACACAAATTTTAAACTTTGATAACATCATGACAAACAGTCAGTACAAGCTGGAATGTTCTAGTGATGGAAAGTGTTTTTTCTTGTTATCTGCTATACAAAGAACCACAAGGCCATAGAAAAAAAATTAAAACATTCCACTGCTTTCATTATGGAACATCTTTCATCTGATGAAATGACAGATTTTCACCTCAATGACCAAGGAAATCAACTGCAAGACAAATTTCATGTCAGCTTTTTAGGCATGCCCTGTATGTACACTGTTCATTCCTCATTTACTTCAGTGAATAAATAAATTATGAGCAGACAATTCTCGGAATATATTTTGAGAAAAATTAAGATGTTTTTTAACTTCATGAATTGTATGTGAAATATAAAAACTAAATTTAATTAAGAGTTTCTTGGAACACTTACAGTATTCCTAGGCTTTTTCACCCCAGTGGAAATCACCCTGCATAGAAACTCTAAAGGTATATTTTTGTGTTTTTTTACATGTTCAAGTGAAGAAGTGACTTGAAACTAATGCTTTGCTCAGTAAATTCCTCAAGGCAACTTTCATAATTATGCAGATCTTCTCCTGCTTGGGTAAGAAAATTGAATAAAGGATGGCTTTCCTATATTTCTTAGAGTACATTTCACAATTGGTCAGTTTTTCATCTCACCTGTATGAGTGAGCAAATGACTCATCAGATGGCTTTTCCTAAGAATTTCTAGCTACGCCTTTCACAATCATGTGGGATGTCACCTGAGTCAGTAAATGACTTTACAGCTGCATTTTCTTTTTTTAATGGTTTTATGGTACTCTCCACAGTCATTTAGTTTTTCACCTGAGGGTGCAAAAATTAAATGCCCTGAAAGATTACTTTTTGCTCAGAATTTTTTGTGGCACACTTCACACTGATGAATTCTCAACTATATGGGTTAGCAAGTGAGCTGAAAGCTGACTTTTCATAGAAAATTTAGTAAACATGTAAATTAGCGTCCTAAATTATTTTGTCGGAAAAATCTTAGTATCTGGGAAAAGTGCAACATACAGATGTTAAAGTATGGAAATTAATGGCAAATGGTGCAGAAATTTCATATTTTAAATGTCTTTTAAAGATTTTTATCGTAATATTTACTTGTAAGTGCAATGCTGTGAAGAGACGATGAGGTAGGCCTAACGCATCACTACTGCGACAATGTCAAGCTTTGTTCCGTTGAAAGGAAGATTCGCTGCAGCATGCAATTCACACGCGGATGACTACAAGTGCAACCATGTACGTTCTTGCCAGCAGAGTGAACCATGTTGTACTCATACACTACAGAATATAGTTCGTTCATGTTTTACCATTGTTTTTAAAGCAGATGTTGATAACTTTTTCGTTCTTTCACATACGATTCCCTGATTTGAAATGAAAGTACAGTGTTTCTATCAGGACTTTTTGATGGGGGAGGGGGAGGAATTTTCCATTTGCTATATATATATATGGGATGTAAGGTCAGGTGATGCGTAACATCACAGCCTCTCCTTGACAAATGTCAACCCCGCCTTCTCGTGGTGCATCCTGTTCCCACTAAAGGGGCTCTGATGACCGCCAATAGTGGTATAACTATACCGTCAGGATTAGAGGAAATGCTATCCCACACTCACCAACCCGCTTGGCCAGCATGGTGAGTTATGGCCAAACCCCTCCAAAATGACTCCACAACTTAAATCTTGGCCCTCAGTCTCCGGCAGCTGGAATGTACCTGGCCAAGGCAGCGGCCAGTGCGACATAAAAACAGAGGGTGCTAAGAATCCCCGGAGGACTGGACTAGGCTGCCATCTGATGCTGACCTTGGCTACGTATAATGGACGCTCCCTATCTTCTGATTCAAGGCTTCTTGAATTGGAAGAGGAACTACAAAGGATCAAGTGGGACATCGTCGGGCTAAGTGAGGTAAGGAAAAAAGGAGAAGATCTCATGGAACTGAAAAGTGGACATCTCTTCTACTATCGTGGGACAGATACTGGCAGAACTAGTGGTGTTGGATTTATAATAAATAAGAAACTGAAGGATAAAGTTGTAGAAGTTGAAAATTCCTCTGACAGAGCTGCAAGACTCGTTATCCAACTCTCGAGAAGATACCAGGCTCAGATTGTTCAAATTTATGCACCCACCACAAGTCATCCTGAAGAAGAAATTGAAGAATTTTATGAGGAAATTCGTCATCTAAATAATAAAGGTAAGCAGCACTTTAAGATAATTATGGGAGATTTCAATGCAAAAATAGGGCAACGGCAACAGAATGAAACTTCAGTAGGTAAATTCGGTCACGGCAACAGAAACCAGCGTGGAAATACTCTCGTTGAGTTTGCAGAGGCAGAAGGGTTTTTCATCTTGAACTCCTTTTTCAAGAAAAAGCCACACAGGAAATGGACATGGAGACATCCAAATGGGACGACAAGTGAAATTGATTTTATCATGTGTAACAAAAAATTCGTCACAGAAGACTGCAGTGTGCTAAAAAGTTCAACACAGGTAGTGACCATAGATTGGTGAGATGTAAGATGAACCTCAACACTAAACTCGAACGTGGCAAGCTCATAAGACAAACAAAATGTATTGACATAACCAACCTTAAGAAACACCATAATACCTTCAAGTTGGAACTGAAGAACAGATTTTCTGCTTTAGAAGGCCTAACATCAGGAGAAGTGGATATTTCTGAAGTTAACAGAGAAGTAACCAAAGCTCTTATGGAAACAGCAACAAAATTAGCTGGGTCTAAGAACAAGTTGCATGTGAACAAATTATCAGGAAAAACCAAAATGTTCATGCAAAAAAGAAGAGAGATTAGGACAACTAAAAAAGATGTGACTTCCAAAGTGGAATACATAGAGCTATGCAAGACAGTACGAAAAAGTATCACTGAAGACGTAAGGAAATTCAACTGTGAACTAGTGAAGAAAGCAATTGAAAACAACCAAAGCCTAAAGATAGCAAAGGGACATCTCAGTAAGGGAAGAAAACAGATTATGGCACTGAGAAAAGAAGATGGTTCTGTAACAAGAAATAGAGGCGAAATTTTGACAAGAGTGAAAAATTTCTATTCCAAGTTACATGAAACAGATGATGCATGTACTCCAGACATCGTGGAAGGTACCAGAGTTCTTCCAGTCCTCCCAGCAGAAGTTGCACATGCAATCAAGAACATGAAGTGGGGAAAAGCTCCAGGAGAAGATGGAATTACTGTAGACATCATACAAGAAGCAAGTGGAGAAATCGAAAAAGTACTCGCACAAATTTTCACTCGATGCCTTAATGAAGGGAAGATTCCTGAGGATTGGAACAACGCTATAATGATCCTGCTACATAAAAAAGGTGACATTGAGGATCTCAGGAACTACAGACCTATCAGCCTCCTATCAGTGGTTTATAAAATCTTCACTAAAGTTCTTTCATACCGTTTGAAGGTAACACTGGACATGGCTCAACCGAGAGAACAAGCTGGATTCAGGAGTGGCTACAGCACAATAGATCATATCCACATACTGAGAGAACTAGTTGAAGGAGCGAAGGAATATGAACTTCCATTGTGCATGGCTTTTATCGATTATGAAAAAGCCTTTGATTCGGTGAAACCATCAGCAGTTACAATGGCTCTGAAATCCTGCGGTATTGAAGATGCATACATTAATATTATTAATAACATCTATGAAAATGCAAGTGCAAAGATTCGGCTGTTTGAAAATACAACACACAAAAATTGGAAAGGGAGTGAGACAAGGTGACACCATATCTCCGAAGCTCTTTAATGCCACATTGGAAAATGTCTTTCAATCACTGAACTGGGAAAACAAAGGGATAAAGATTAATGGAGATTATCTAAACCACCTTCGTTTTGCTGATGACATAGTCATTTTTGCAACTACCCCATCAGAGCTGCAGAGTATGATCCAAGAACTTGCTGACAAGAGTAAAGAAGTGGGATTAAAAATGAACTTTCAGAAGACAAAAGTGATGTTCAATGCTTTTACACGAAATGAAGATTTATCGATTGATGGAGAAAAGCTGGAGATAACAGACATGTATGTTTATCTTGGACAGCAGATATCAAGTGAGGGTCACATTGATGAAGAAATTAATCGGCGTACAAAACTTGCCTGGAGAGCTTTTGGAAGAAACAGCATAATTTTCAAGAGCAATATGCCATTATGTCTTAAAAGAAAAGTATTTGATCAATGCATTCTTCCAGTGCTTACATATGGTGCAGAGACGTGGACCTTAACTAAAAGAGACATACAAAGGCTGCAGACAACTCAAAGTAGCATGCAGAGGTGCATGCTTGGTGCAACCAGGAGAGACAAGAAGAGGAACTCGTGGATCAGAAAAATGACAAGAGTGGAAGACATCATGATCAGAGTAAAAACCCTGAAATGGCAATGGGCTGGACATACTGCCAGAGGGACAGACTATCGATTGACAGCCAAAATTTTAGATTGGATTCCAAGGGACAGGAAAAGACCCAGAAGAAGACCACATGGGAGATGGGTGGATGAAATTCGAAAGTATGCAGGAGTGACACGGAGGAGACTGGCACAAGACAGACCGTTGTGGAAGAAACTTGGGGAGACCTTCGTCCAGCAGTGGATTGATAATGGTTGACAATGATGATATATATATATAATTTCAACTACTATATTTATATATATAGAAGTAATTGCTATACATCTAGCACCGGGGCTCATTTAGAGGGGGGCCTCCCCCCAGGAAATGCTTCATTTTCTTGTTTTTGGTTAAAATGCAACTTACATTAGAAAAAGTGCCTTAACTTAATAAAAATGTATAGACTTACATTAGAAAAAGTGCCTTAACTTAATAAAAATGTATCGACTTACATTAGAAAAAAAAATGCTTTAATTTTTCTTCAATTTTTCATTAACTTTAATTTTGTTCCAGATGGAGGATTTCAAAAACTTACTTTTTTTGTCCCCCCCCCCCCCCCCCGACGAAAAATTCTATGTATCGACTTACATTAGAAAAAAAAATGCTTTAATTTTTCTTCAATTTTTCAATAACTTTAATTTTGTTCCGGATGGAGGCTTTCAAAAACTACCTTTTTTTGCTCCCCCCCCCCCGACGAAAAATTCTATATACATACCTGATATAGTAATTACTTCCTCGGCGTCCCGGTGGCGCAGTGGTCTAAGGCGCTGGCCTCTGATCATTCGTCCGTAAGGGGTCCGGGTTCGAATCCCGGTGAGGCATGGATGTTGTGTTTGTCTTATGGCACTGGTTCTCTCCCTTCCCTGGAACCAGTGACCCTAAATTAGGGACGGGCGACTGCTTATGGCCCATTGAGTTGCTCACGGTGGTCGTTAAACCTCCAATCGAAAAAAAAAAAAAAAAAAAAAAAATCGAATTACCTACTCAAACTTACGAAAATTCCAATTCCTGAGGCAACCTTATGGGTTGTCTTATGTTATAAACATGCTTTTGATTAATATATACATAATATCTAAGGTATTTTACCCGATATTGTCGAAGTATTTCGCACGTTGTTTGCTCTGTGAGGCACGTGCTCCTGGCCAGAGAGGTCCCTTCGTTACGGACCTTTGGTTAGTTATAAAAAAATTGGCAGAAATAAAACAGTTAGGTTATATATTTTCAGTTCCACATTCATTCACTTGCGCAATCAAACGTTTAAAATTTACTATTAATTAAAAGATTTTAGTAGAAAGAGTTATACTCATCGGGTCAGGGGTCGTCTCACACGGGGTTCATTGTTGCGGCGAGCGCTTTCAGCGGTGCACAACCGCCATCATCTGGCCACACTGTTACTACACGAGGGTTCCTCGCGTGTATGGGGTTTTTTTTTTTGGAGTTGCATGCCGGGAATCGATGAGAAGGTTTGCTGCTTGTATGTGTTAGACGATTTTGTTTCCAATGTGTCGCCATCTGTTTGGACGAGTTGGTAGGTATCAGTCGTAAGTATATTTCCATTGTGTGTCTGTATGTGTTACGTGATTTGTTTACACATACAGACACGAAGTGACCTCTCGGGCCAGGAGCACGTGCCTCACAAAGCAAACAACGCGTGAAATACTTCGACAATATCAGGTACTTCCTCCTCAAACATTTCAGGAATAACAAACTGTTTCCAGCTAAAGGAGGGAAGGGGGAGGTTCTGCAGGCTTCAAATTTTTATCTGCTTAAAATGCATTCAACGCACTCTTGTTCCTGAATCACGATTCCCCGACAATTAGGCAATTAGGTATGATTAGTCTACTTATTATATTTTGAAGGACACCATGTGTCGTAATACAGTTTTTAATAAAATAAACTATAACTAGTACCATTTGAACAAATATTTAAAAAAAATGAAGAAATATTTGTATCATAAAAAGAAACAAAACTTCCTTTTTCATCATTACCTGAATTTATTAAAATTTGGCTTGGTAACCTAAAATGTCTCAAGGGGGAGTGGGGGTTGCGGGTGGATGGTCGTTTCCGGAAGGGCTTCGCTTCCCCGGATGTATGCCTGAAGGAAACACTGAGTACAAATATGCCATTCTATGTTGTACAGAAAACTGGGGAAGTATAAATTTCGGTCGTCCTTTGAACGGCTTCCATTCATAACTGATTAGCTGTGCCAATGTACTTTTGGTTCTGTTAATACCTTGTTCGCATGTCAGCTTCTATCTCACTCATATGTACCTTTTGCAAACCAAAGAGGATTTATCCAGTTTTTCCTGCCAACAACATACAGGATACAAAACAATAAAGGGTGGATAATATGGACCTACTTTCTGTAGCATATCATTACAACATTTATCGCTCTCCTGCCATCAACATAACCGCTTTCTGTTGTACTCTTTAACCCGTCATTTTGGTACAGCACTAAACCTTCCTTTTAATGGACCAAAGCTTCACATCGTCGCTGGAGTGGTGTGTTAGACCTACCGCAGCTTCACTTCACAGCATCATAACATTTCACGGGTCAACATTATGATAAAAATCTTTAAAAGACATTTAAAATATGAAATTTCTGCACCATTTGCCATTAGTTTCTATACTCTAAAATATGTACGTCGCACCTTTTCCAGGTACTAACATCTTTCCGACGAAATAATTTAGGACGCTAATTTACACATTAACCGAATTTTTTTTGACAGCACACTTCACACTCGTGGGCTTTCATTTGTGTGACTGAGCAAATGCTTCTTCAGAGCACCTTTTTGTGCAAATTTCTTAAAGCAGACTTCACATTCATGTGGTTTTTCACCTGTATGGCTGCGTAGATGCTTTTTGAGATCACCTTTCTGAGCAAATTTCTTAAAGCAGACATCACACATGTGCACTTTTTCACCCGTGTGGCGGAGCATATGAATTTTAAGAAGGCTTTTCTGGGCAAAATTCTTAGGGCAGACCTCGCATTTATGTGTTTTTTCACCTGTGTGACTAAGTAGATGCCCTTGAAGTTCACCTTTTTGTGCAAATTTCTTGAGGCAGACCTCACATTCATATGGTTTTTCACCCGTGTGACTGCGCAGATGCTTTTTAAGATCACATTTTTGTGTACATTTCATCTGGCAGACCTCACACTGATATGGTTTTTCACCTGTGTGGGTGCGCATGTGAATTGAAAGATAGCGTTTCTGAGAAAATGCCTTACAGCACAATTCACACTTATGCGGTTTTTCACCTGTGTGACTAAAAAGATGGGTTTTAAAATAATCTTTACGTGCATATTTCTTAAAGCAGATCTTACACTCGTATGATGCTTCGCCAGTGTGATGGAGCAGATGCGCTTTAAGAGCACACTTATGTGCAAATTTCTTTAGGCAGACCTCACACTCATATGGCTTTTCACCTGTGTGAAGGAGCAGGTGCTTCTGAAGATAATCTTTTTGTGCAAATTTCCTATGGCAGTCCTCACACTCATGTGGTTTTTCACCGGTGTGAATGAGCATATGCTTTTGAAGACTATTTTTATACACAAACTTATTAAAGCAGAGCTCACACTCGTGTAGTTTTTCATGTGTGTGACTGAGCAGATGACTTTTAAGAGAACCTTTGTGTGCGAATTGCTTAAGGCAGACCTCACATTTGTGTAGTTTTTCATTTGTGTGACTTAGCAGATGATACTTAAGAGAGCTTTTCTGTGAAAATTGCTTAAAACAGATATCACATTTATGAGGTTTTTCACGTGTGTGAAGGAGTAGATGCTCTTTACAACCACTGTTCCATGTACATTTCTTATGGCAGTCCTTGCAGTTGTGTGGGTTTTCACTTGAGTCACTCACAGCATGTTTCTTCAAATTCCCTTTTATTAGAAATTTCTTATAACAGACTTCACACTGGTATGATTTTCTATCTGTGTGGATGAGCATATGGGTTGAAAGCCCACTTCGTTGAGAAAATTTTTTATGGCACACTTCACACTCATGTGGTTTTTCACCTGTGTGAATGAGCAGATGCATTTTAATATCACCTTTCACTGCAAATTTCTTATGGCAGAGTTCACACTCGTGTAGTTTTTCACCTGTGTGCCTAAGCGCATGCTTTTTAAGATCGCTTTTTCTAGCAAATTTCTTACTGCAGATATCACAGCCATGTGGTTTTACACTTGAATGGAAGATTAAATGACTTGAAAGTCCAGATTTATTTCTAAATCTCTTATGGCAGACCTCACACTCATGTGGTTTCTCACCAGTGTGCTTGAGCAAGTGAGTTGAAAGACTGATTTTGTAAGTAAATTTCTCATGGCAGACTTCACACTTGTGGGGTTTAACACCGGCATGGATGAACAGATGATTTTGAAGATGAAATTTGCGCGTAAATTTCTTATGGCAGATTTCACATTCGTGTGGCCTTTCACCTGTATGAGTGATTAAATGAGTTGAAAGACTAGTTTTTCTTTTAAATTTCCTATGGCACACTTTGCACTCATGTGGTTTTTCACTTGTATGGATGAACAGATGTCTTTTAAGACAACTTTTTTGTGCAAATTTCTTATGGCAGACTTCACACTCATGTGGTTTTTCACCTGTGTGGGTAAGCAAATGGGCTGAAAGATTACTTTTTGATAGTTTCTTGTGGCATATTTTGCATTTCTTCAATGCATGTGCACTTTTAGAATGAGTCAGGGTCCTGGACGACATTTTTGGGGGCCGATGTTTCATAACATATTTCACATCGTTTTTAAGGTCCCCGAAATGCAGAAATTGTCAGCTGTTTGAAGTTTCGTTTGGGGAAAATTTCTATGGAAAAGATCTGGTATTTGTGTGATCCCTCACAGAGATCCATAGATAATTGCTTTTTTATCCTTGTCTTTCTTGACCAGTGCTGAGAACTGTCTTAGCAAATCACACTGTTATGAACTTTTCTTCTGTATGAATTCACCTTCTACATCAAAATTAGATATCTGTAGATAAAAAATATGTAGGTATAAATATGTAGGTAAATTTCAGCATAATTCATATTCAAATAAAATTACTCACTAAATTTCAAGATTGGGCACATAAAATAAAAACACATAAAATGTATTACAGGTGATTTCCATTACAATCTGATATAACAAAAATTACATTCTAACAAAAATAAGATAAAAAATCCGACAGAGCCGTATGCAGAACTAATTTTAATGCAGTGAATTTTTTTTTAACGAATTATCTGTAACAAAAAAAATTTCACTTTTTCCAAAGAAAATTTGATTATTTAAGAACATTTATAACTCCAGCAATAATGTTGAATTCAGATTCTCACATTGTTTTGTTAAGAGAAATGAACACCCTTCCTAGGTTAGTCAATCTCTCCTCCCATTGTAGAAAAAGCAGCTCTAATCGATTTTGTCACAAATGGAATGCAGAGGTGTCATACAGTAGTAACCAATGAATCACTCAGTTTCTCTCTACACTTGTGTGTGTTCTGTGCTCTATTTTTGAAATGAGTTCGAAAGGAAAGTAATTCTCCTAAAGAAAACAAACAACAACAAATGAAATAGATTCAGGAGTGAAAAATGGTGCTGTTGTTAAAACAATATGACATCACTTTACCAATGCCATAGTCTTTTCTTAAAATATTGTGAAATAAAAAATAAAAAACTGAACAACTGCAAAAGCTGGTTATTTAGCCAGAAAGGAACAGAATATGGCTGGCACAATTTTTAAGATGTCAACACAGTACAATTTATGTATGGTGCCTATTCCTGGAGTATGCCAGTTAGTGAACCACTAGTGTGTGAGAAAGCACTACAGTTTTCCACTGATCTTAGCTATCATGACTTTCATGTCACGGTTGGACGGCTAAATCGTTTCAAGGAATGGTATGGAAGTGTTGTCGAAATGACCTGTGATTAGGCAGGTGATACAGAAAGTGTTACTGAGTGGAGAGCAGTGGCTGCTCTTTTAAGCTCATACAGTCCAGACACAGATGTCCACATCAAAAGAGAAAGCACTGAAAGTTGCCACTGAATTTAGCCATGTGGACTTCAATGAAGAATGGATGGCTAAATCATTTCAAGGAATGGTATGGAAGTGTTGTTGAAATGACTTGTGACTAGGCAGGTGATACAGAAAGTGTTACTGAGTGGAGAGCAGTGGCTGCTCTTTTAAGCTCATACAGTTCAGACACAGATGCCCACATCAAAAGAGAAAGCACTGCAAGTTGCCACTGAATTTAGCCATGTGGATTTCAATGAAGGATGGATGGCTAAATCATTTCAAGGAATGGTATGGCAGCGTTGTTGAAATGACTTGTGACTAGGCAGGTGATACAGAAAGTGTTACTGAGTGGAGAGCAGTGGCTGCTCTTTTAAGCTCATACAGTCCAGACACAGATGCCCACATCAAAAGAGAAAGCACTGCAAGTTGCCACTGAATTTAGCCATGTGGACTTCAATGAAGGATGGATGGCTAAATCATTTCAAGGAATGGTATGGCAGCGTTGTTGAAATGACTTGTGACTAGGCAGGTGATACAGAAAGTGTTACTGAGTGGAGAGCAGTGGCTGCTCTTTTAAGCTCATACAGTTCAGACACAGATGCCCACATCAAAAGAGAAAGCACTGCAAGTTGCCACTGAATTTAGCCATGTGGATTTCAATGAAGGATGGATGGCTAAATCATTTCAAGGAATGGTATGGCAGCGTTGTTGAAATGACTTGTGACTAGGCAGGTGATACAGAAAGTGTTACTGAGTGGAGAGCAGTGGCTGCTCTTTTAAGCTCATACAGTCCAGACACAGATGCCCACATCAAAAGAGAAAGCACTGCAAGTTGCCACTGAATTTAGCCATGTGGACTTCAATGAAGGATGGATGGCTAAATCATTTCAAGGAATGGTATGGCAGCGTTGTTGAAATGACTTGTGACTAGGCAGGTGATACAGAAAGTGTTACTGAGTGGAGAGCAGTGGCTGCTCTTTTAAGCTCATACAGTTCAGACACAGATGCCCACATCAAAAGAGAAAGCACTGCAAGTTGCCACTGAATTTAGCCATGTGGATTTCAATGAAGGATGGATGGCTAAATCATTTCAAGGAATGGTATGGCGGTGTTGTTGAAATGACTTGTGACTAGGCAGGTGATACAGAAAGTGTTACTGAGTGGAGAGCAGTGGCTGCTCTTTTAAGCTAATACAGTCCAGACACAGATGCCCACATCAAAAGTGTTGCCACTGAATTTAGCCATGTGGACTTCCATGCAAGAGTTGGATGGCTCAATCATTTCAAGGAATGGCATGGAAGTGTTGTTGAAATGGCCTGTGATTAGGCAGGTGCTGTGGGAAGTGTGAATGAATAGAGAGAAGTGACTGCTCTTGTAAGCTCATACAGTCCAGAGGATATGTTTAATGCTGACAAGGTGGCAACATTTTTCCAACTCCAGCCAAAGAAGGAATTCGCTCTTCAAGGAGACAAATGCCTTGATGGTAAACCTGTGGAAATCAAAAATTGAGGACACATTGTGGAAATCAATCATAAAGTCAACTTCGACCCTTATGACATGCAACTGGAAGATCTTTTGTTTGCATATGAGGATCCGTTAACTTCTCATTAAGACCGATGCAGATGTCATCTACTCAATAAGGGAAAATAAAAGTGAAGGAATTGTTTAAGCAGCGAAAGAGAACATGCTATGGCCTGAGTTGCAGAATATAGACGTACACGCGTACTCAGTACGCGGATAGTTTCCAAATTATTAGCAGATTTTGCAGATAGTTTTGGCTTGTAGATTAAAAAATAAAAATGTTATTTACAGCAATTAAAACACGTACTCAAGGCTTTACTCGGATTAATATATTTAATTCTGTCTTAATGTGAGAATGTTTAACTATTTTTCACATTTTCCGATAGCGAGTTCTTTTGTTTTTACAGACATTTCTGGCCTCTTGATTTTATCAAGGCCTGTTCTCAATATATAGGAACTGCAACAAAAGTTCTGTTTACACAGAAAGAATTTAAATTTTAATGCCAGGTTTCTCTTGCAGTTGCCAGTTATAAAATTAAAATATTTTCCTTAGTATTTTATAAGTCTACTAATTTTTGAATTAAGTTGTTGAAAATGCTATTTATAATTTTTGAGGATTCATTAATGGAACTGCTTTTCTAGATATAAAAACTTTCTTTAATTAGTATCTTGTTTTTCTGAGGTTCATAAGTTTAATATTTTAAACTTTTGGCCTTAAGGTCCATTTTACACACATTTCTACGCATTCAGTTGTAATGTACTTTTTTGTCCTCTCTGGAATCTGTAATGTTCTAATAATTATTTATTGTTATATTAATTTTTCTTTAAATTATCTTATTCTATTGTTATCATGATTTGCGGGTTTGCGGCAAGTTTTCTGTTTTAATGGTTGTGTACGCAGATACATTTTATTTTTATACAACTCTGGCTATGGCCTCACTGACGAATTTTAATGCTTCAGAAGCACTTTTGTTCACACGGAGAATCTGCCATTTTGTGTCACTACAAATTAATATTGCACGTATATTTCTTCACTCTGCACCCTTGATAAAAAAAAAATTATCTATAACTACACATTGCTTTGTTAAAAATCACTGATTTTCCACAAAGATGTGAAAATACCAGTGACATGTAAAGTTTTGATTCAATAATTTTATTAAGTATACTAGTACATTTTTACTTTAAATAAACAAAATTTCGTAGATAAAAAAATTATTTGAAATTTCCAAAATGAATGCTTATGTAGAATGAAATTTATTTGGCAAAATGTCCAATTCTTTTATCACACAATTTTGTCATAACAAAATATTAGTGGTCCTGTGAAATTCATTCTAACAGAAAGCAACAGTATATGCACATATTATTCAGCATGATACCCACACTCTACACATCTAGTTTTCCATATGCACATGCAACCCTTGATGTACCACCACCCCTTGATTACACTATATTGTGGCATTACATCAAATGTACTAATCACTTTAGGAAACTAAACTTTTGTCAATTAAGGTTCCTCAAAAATCATAATTAGCATTAAATTGAAAACATATTAATTAGGAAATGCAGTTATGCGTTGTATACTTACTGCGCACTGTAGTTCAAAGTGTCAGTTTCCATATCGGAAGCTTACAGTTTGCATTAAATGCAGAAATTTACTTTGCATGGTAGGAAGATAAAGTTAACATTTTAATTATAAGGAAAGGAATAATGTTACATTATAAAAAATTATCAAGTGAAAATCAACAGCATTATACACAGAATCATTCATTTTACCACTTTAATTTCTTTTAAAAACCTCATTTATTATCATTTGTGTTTTAGATTTCAAATGAATTATCAGGCTACAACTTAATTTAACAAGTGTATTTAGAATCTCACCATCCTGTGAGTTTGCTTCAAAAAATCTTGTTAATATTAAGACACTGATTCATATCTTTGACTCAATCAGTATCTTTAACCTAATTTATGAAGTGTTTAAAATGTCATCATCCTGTGAGTTTGCTTCAAAGAATCTTCTTAATGTTAAAAGACACTGATTTGCATCTATGATTCAATCAGTTAAAAATCTAATTTATCAAGTGTGTTTGAAATGTTACTAAACTGTGAGTTTGCTTCAAAGAATCTTCTTAATGTTTAAGGTTATGGTACTAGTTTACTTTAGCTTCTTCATACAATTTCCCGAATTTCTTCATGAAACTCATGTTTTCCTGTTACTTGTGGTCTTATGTTATGAAATCCGTCTGCAGAGCACGCACTTTTGGCGTTTAAATTGGTCAAAATGAAATTTCAAAATCGGTACCTACCCGCTACAAATGCTTCGACACCCGCCATTTGCAACACCATGTAAAGTTGTTTTCACGGCACAGGAGGTGTCGCCTGCTACAAGGAACTTTTGGTTGCCATCCGATAAGCAGTGCATTGGTAAACTCCAATCTCTATGATGTCGCATTTCAGCGGAGCGGAAAAAGCATTCAAATACCAAATGTCACATGACACAAAAGATTTCATTAATATAATATAAAAAATGGACAACAGAATTATGTTCTTTAAATCCAAAACTATATACACTGATATCCATAAACTAAGGGGCAGAAGCCATATGCAAATTTACGGACTTTTTATTTTAATTGAGGGTTTAACGACCACCTTGAGTAGCTCAATGGGTTATAAGCAGTCTTCCGTCTCTAATGTAGGACCACTGGTTCCAGGAATGAGAGAGAGTCAGGGACGTAAGACAAACACAACATCCATGCCTCACCGGGATTCAAACCTGAACCCATCTGGGACGCACAATCAGAAGCAATCACTTAGAACACTGCGATTTTACCTGTGGAAGAACTGTGGGGGAATTGGAAGCAGGAAGTTCAAAGCGAGTTCGGAGTCTGCAAAAGCATAGTCACACGGCTGTGGAAAGCATTTTACGAAAGTGGAACAGTTACTAGACGGTACAGCAGTGGTCGACCATGCAAAACAACCCCTGCTGATGATCATTATGAAATTGTAACGGCGGAAAGACATTCTAACCTGCCCGCATAACTGCTGGCAAGTTAGCACAAGAGCTTCTTCTGGAGGCAATCAGAACTCCCGCTATTTCATTAGAGTTCATTGTCCTCTCTACCATCGGAAGAAAATATTTACTGATTTATTAAATGCATTGATTATATCTTACTTAACCTTTGCAACATCTATTCGTAAAGTCGAACAGACAGTCTTGCGTGGCAAAAAAAAAAAAAAAGCAGGAATATATAAATCATTAAACTGGAAGTATCGCAATTCGTTTTCCCGTGTCACGTGACATTTCATAGTTGAATGATTTTTCCGTTCCCCTGTGTCACGTGACATTTGGTAGTTGAATTCTTTTTAAGCTCCGCTGAAATACCACATCATAGAGATTGGAGTTTACCAATGCACTGCTTATCGGATGGCAACCGGAAGTTCCTCGTAGCAGACAACACCTCCTGTGCCATGAAAACAACTTTACGTGCTGTTGCAAATGGCGGGTGTGGAAGCATTGTAGCGGGTAGGTACCAATTTTGAAATTTCATTTTCACCAATTTAAATGCCAAAAGTGCGTGCTCCGCAGACGAATTTCATAACATAAGACCACAAGTAACAGGAAAACATGAGTTTCATGAAGAAATTCAGGTAAATTGTATGAAGAGGCTAAAGTAAACTAGTACCAAAGATACTAATTCACATCTTTGACTCAGTGTCTTTAAGATCAATATTTGCCATAATTGAATCATGACCCAAATAAGCGGGAGGGAATTCTCACACAGCTTACAAGTGCTAGGACATCATGTAGGTTTTGTGTTGAGAAAGGCAGGTTGGTGCAGTAATATACATTGATGGTTGTGAATGCCAAGTGTGTGGCAGTATACCAAGTGATTAACAGATATTTTATGTAAAGCATATGTGTTCGGACCTCAGGGGTGGCATCATGCAAGGGTGCAGATAAACTGAGGAGTGATTCTAACATCTCAGCTCAGGCAGGGCATTCAGGTGACCATTTTAGATTTTTTCCAAAATAATTACAGTAGTTACAAGTACTGGAGACATAAAATATCCTGAAAGGATTTTCCTCAATTTTTTTCTCTCTTGCTATAGTGTTTTGAAGTTTGCTAAAAACTAGCTGTCTTTGAAAAATGTGAAAAATGCTATATTTTAAAACAAGTGAGCTGCTTCCAAATAATCTAAATATACTCAATTATTTTTTTTATTTTGTAGCTATTGAATTGAATTTTAACTTGGCATAATTTGAATAAGCCTGATGACATTATTAATAAAAAAAACAATTTTCATAGTAAAAAATTCCTTTTTTTTTTTTTTTTTTTTTTGCATTTTGGGAAATTTTTTCTCACACTAAATAATTTTTTTTCAGGTAAGTAAGGATGGCAATCTAAAGTCCCTCCATGATAGTTTTACAGCAAATCCAGGATGCATGCAGTCCATAAAATTTAATTTTAAGTTATGCGGAAGTTCAGAAAAGCTCGATTTTTGAATGGCAGTTACTCAAAACCTCCAATTTCTTTAAATCTGAAAATGTGTCCATTTGATGCCACATCAGTTGTTAATAAATTTCTCATTGTAGAATAGTGTGTCTTTGCATGGTAAATTCTACATATTTTTTTTTTTTTTAAATTACATGTTTTCAGCATTTCTACGTTGTTGCATAATACAGCACCAAATGCAATTGATTATCCATATTTGACTGAAAACATAGCTTAATCAGTTTTCAAAGTTTAAACATAGGTTACTGGTGTTTGATTAGTACAATTACATCATATTTTTAAGTCCAGCACAAAAACATTTACTAAAAAATAAAAATAAAATGTGCAGAACATAGCTGCATATTTTTGCTGGTTTCATTTCTTTTTTAAGTGAATTATTTGCAACCTCATACTTTGCCAATGTTCTACTCTGTTCATATTAAATTTCAAACTCCAACAAAATAAAAATTTTAATAATTATGCTAGAAAATTTCTGGAAAGCATGAATATATATTTCTTGCAGAAAAACTGTGAATAAATTATGTATTTTGTTAAACTTGTTAATTTTGTAACCATCCACTGATACTCATAAACTCATAGCATTTTGTAATGAAACTGAATATGCCAGAATGCTGAAACAATAGGTTATGACAGGCTTTTGCAAGTACAAACATTTCCACTGCTTGCTCATATAACAGCCAATCACAGCAGCTCTGCTGAAACAACAAAGTACCAACATGTCCACTGATTGCTCACTGAATAGCCAACCAGCCTCTGTCATTTTTTTCATTTACTAATGCCCCACTTTTCTCCGACTCCAGTTTGAGGGCTGTGGGTGGCCTAATGGTCAGCGTTCGTGACTGCCACGGAAAAGATCTCTGGTTGGATCCCAGGAAGGTACGAACGCTCAAACCACTAAATATCTGCCGTGCATCGGATGGACAAGTTAAGCCGTTGGGGCCATTCTTCTGTAATAAATAAGGGTGTCTTACTTCCTCTTTCTACATTGCTTCTGTGTCACTTGTACTTATCGGGCACTCTAGCCCAAATCTCCCAGCTTCCTATTTCTAAGGGTTGTTTAAGACCTGGGGTCAGACACCCCCTTCCTAAAATCCTCTACATATGATCTAATCTGATGATATACTCCACTTTGCTTTTGTGTATTGATGTTCAGTTAACATAGTGAATAATTTATGTCTGATCATCATAGTTCTGAGAGAGTTAGATGTGTGGACTACATTAAAAGACACAAAAGAGTTGTGTATAAAATTAAGTGTGTTAGGTTATGTGGTGGTGGTTTAGCTGATGAAATTCAAAGGATTGTAGGACCACCTGTTTCTGTAAATAGAAATGATAATTTGTGTAGCAATTGTGTGGCTTTTTGCAAAAGAGAAATTTTGGAACACGTAAGTCAAACTAAAGAAGAAATTCCCACATATGAGTATTTTTTTCATTCCCATGGATGAGATTGTGGACATTTTAAATATCAGTATTATAACTCTTGATGTTAATATGCCACCATTTAAAGCCCCTTCACAAGTTAGGGAGGATAGGAGAGAAGGTTATGTCAAGAGGTAAAAGTTGAAATTAAAGGAAGCACTAACAACTTCAGCTGTGAAGAAATTACAAGACATATCAATATATGGAGTTGTTGTTTCAAGAGAGTCGTCTTTTGAAAAGCCTGACTGTTCTACTTGTAATCAGTGGTTTTTGAATATTAATACAGCTCTTCGTACTTGTAACTACACTGAAAAGGTGCAATTACTGACAGCTACCAGAGACTGTTAGTAAAACTGAATTAAAAGGGAAAGTTACCTGCAATATCAAAGTACTTCCTAAATCAATAATGCAAGGTTAGAAAGGAAAAGGGAATCTATGCTCAACGTGACCCCACTGGTGGGCATCCATTGTCTACAGACGCTGCAACTCTGGCATCATCATACTACCTAAATGATAGTACAGACTGTACTAGGGATAGTCCAAACAAAAATGATGTTGTTTGAGTTAAAGATGATAATGGTGAGAAAATTAAAAAGGTAAAAAATTTTTATGACAAGATCAATCAAAGAGGCATACAGGCTAATAAAAAAAGACAACCAAAATATCTTGGCAACAGTGAAAGAGTTCCATTGGTGTCATAATTTGGTCTGTGTAGGGTCTCTGTAAACTTGCCTTGGCTGCAAGGCACTTGACTGTCCCTCCCAAACTATCGCATACTCCTTTTCCATGGGCTGTTGCATAGAAGTGTCACTCTGCATAAATACCAAAATCTTCTTTATGGTAACACAGGTTTGAGAATGTTTTCTTATTTTTGTATTGTGCACTTGATCCATCAGAAAAATAAAAGATTTTTTCCAAGGACAAAATAACATTTTCCTTGAGATATGATATCAGCTTATTCTGAAAAGTATGAACAGCTATAGTATTGCGTGTTAAGCATTCGGAAATCACAACAAAGCTTTTGAACTTAATCTCCCCTCTTTGACTATAATATACAGCAAATGGATGAATTGTTGCCTGGTTGTTGTTCCAGTGGAATGACTGGGCTTCATCTTGGAGGACAAAAGAGTAGTTCTCTGAAAAGTCCAATGTTATCAAGGCCTGATTCTCCTGAATGTTCGCTTTCAGGTATGAGTAGTATGCTACTTGTTGATGTGTAATGAAAGAGTGAGTTTTTAACAATAACAGCTGTTCACACAAATTTTCAATAAATTCTTCTGCAGGCTTTGTTAATGTCTCGATTGTACACCTATCAACCGAAACTCACTGTTTGTAGGTAATGCTTTCTATCATTTCTTCTTCCATATTGTTCATAAGCTGTTCTTTTAAGGTTTCTATTCCTGGGCAACTCTTACAGCTATCCATATGACACTGAGGAGTAGGAACTTGGCACATTATTTCATCAATTCATGTTTTATAGTCATTAAGCTTAGATCCATCGTTCAGAGTTATGTCTTCCAATTTTCCACCAATTATCATCAACTTGACATTCTGGTGGTAGGTACATACACAAACACAACGAGTACCACTTGCACCCGCAAGGATACAATTCTTTGGTCGAAGTTCTGCAAATTTTGAAAAGCCAATTTTAACTGTGGGATGCAGAGTTTTAAACAGTTGGTATATTTCTTTAAGGTTTCCTAAAAAAACCTTAAAGAAATATACCAACTGTTAAAAGACGTATGCATGTTTCATCATCTGTTTTAACAGTCACACAGTCCTTCTTTCCAGGCATTACTCGGCTTACCTCATCGCTATTATAAAAGGTTTTGACTGTGTCTTGTACTTCAACATTTAACATTTTGCCTATTTTTGGATCTTGTATAGACAAATTTCCTTTTTCCTTAACTAAGGCTTTTGTTTTCCTTGCCATTTGGTCACTTACTAAGAATTCCCTTTTAATTCTTTTACAAGACCAGCTTTTGGGAAGAACAGTCAAAATAAGAAATTTTTTACTTCTCATCTGTGTTTGTCTGAACCTTTCTTTAAGCTGTTTGATTATCTCTGAATCTGTGTCAAATTCTTAACTAGATATATCTGAGTTTTCTAGGCATTTGTCTTTGACAAATGCAGCAACAAAGACTCTTCTTTGCATTCTCTAGTTTTGTTTTGCAGTATCGTGGTTCACATATTATCTGTTTCTTTGCAATTGGCGATTCTTCAATACAGGACAAAGACTTGTTCAAATATTCAATTGCCATATTTGATTCTAAAAACGGTACTTCAGCTTCAACATCTGGCTGTCTTGACTCATTATCTTCCTCCTCCATTATTTCTCCATCTTTCTTCTCCTTTGGCAACTGTTTTCTGTAACTGTCACATATCTTCATGCCATGATTAATCTCTAGCTGCATTTCGCACATCCAATTCTGAACAGGCCGTACATTTTTAATAGTCTTGTGACTGATTTTATTAAAAGGATTACAGAAATACACTGCCGGACAATTGCTAAGGACGGATGACAATAGCAACGATAGCAACCATAAAATGGAAGGCAGGAAAATGTGGAAATTAGCATAAGTGCGGGATACAGTAAGACGTGTTGTGCGTATGCAAATTTTGGATTGCCGAACTTGTTCGGGACGTCATAGCGCTGATAAGAGATATAAAGGATTTGACGCATATTGACCGTTGCTGTTCAAACGCAAAGTTGAAAGGGAAAGAATCAATTGACGAACTTGCAATTTTCAGTATGTCTTCCCGACATCACCTAGATGATTTTACGCGTGGCCATATTATTGGCAAGATTGAAGAAGGGCGAAAAATAACAGATGTTGCCAGGGAGTTTGACGTGAGCCACAGTGTTGTTTCAAGGCTTTGGAAATCATTTCAAACAAATGGAGAGTGTAGCAAACGTCACGGGGCGGTCGTGTTCGCAGTACGACACCTGCAGAAGATCGGTACATAGTGCTATCAACAAAAAGACACCGGCGCAGCACAGCTAGTGAAGTAGCAAACCAGTTTATGGCTGCTACTGGCAAGCGGATCTCCCGAAAAACTGTCGCCAGACGTTTGCATGAAGGAGGACTATACGCCCGCTGTCCTGTTGTGTGCATCCCATTGTCCAGACGTCACCGTACCGCCCGTTTGCAATGGTGCCATCAACATCGCAATTGGACTGATAACGACTGGTCTGCTGTCCTCTTCTCAGATGAGAGTAGATACAGTCTATCGTCTGATTGTCGACGACAACTGATCTGGCGTGATAGTGGTACTGCATATTGTCCAGCAAACATACAGGAAAGGGACCGATATCCAACATGTAGTGTCATGGTATGGGCTGGCATCATGATCAATGGCTGTACGTCCCTCTATGTGCTTCTAACTGGGACTATGACTGGCCAACAATACATTAATGATGTTCTGCTACCTCATGTTCGCATGTTTTGTGATGCTGTCGGTGATAGATTCATTTTCATGGACGACAACACAACATGTCATCGAACAGTCGCCGTCCAGGAGTGTCTTGAGAGCGAGGATATTCAACGCCTCGTATGGCCAGCACGTTCTCCAGATCTGAATCCCATTGAAAATGTGTGGGATGCTTTGGTGAGGAGTCTTGCTGGTCGCCAATGCCCTCCAATAAACAAGGACACCCTCATCCGTGCACTGACAGAGGAATGGGATAAATTACCCCAACAGCTGCTTAAAAATGTTGTACAAAGCATGACACGACGTGTGGAATCTTGCATCGCCCTCCATGGAGGCCATATCCCGTATTGACATCTTACGCTGGAACGCCTGCGGACGGTAATTGCATTTTTTTCACGTTTACGTATTCTGCACAAAATGGCCTGTTTGTCCCTTGAACACATCCCAAAGCCTTCTGGATTTCAAAGCACAATAAATAGTCTTCCTTGTAATGTCCTGGTATTCTGACATTATTTTATTTCACTTGGCATCCAACCACACTTACTTTTTTATGCGCTATATAGCCGTTTATGATTCGTCCTTAGCAATTGTCCAGCAGTGTATATTAAATTAGACTTTTTTTCTGTTGCAGCCATAGTCTAGTGAAAATATATTAGTACACCTCAGATTCACAATAAAATTTAGTAAATCTAGTTAAGTTGTGTATTCCCACCAAAATGCCAATAAAACAGCTGGAGCACAAAGACACCAACAGATCAACACAAGAGCTAAGGGACGACTGAGTCTCAACTCACCATTGAGCCCTGTACAACAAGCAACGGCTTGTCCATACAAGTCAGAGCCAGTTAGTGCTGGTTCAAACAAGATGAAACTGGTTCTATCATGCAACAGCAAGCTGTCACTCCACTATAGAAATTATTTTTTAAAGAAAAGCCCGATAGCTTTTCAGATACCTTTTAATTCAATAACTTTTTAAAGAAATTCCTGAAATAACTGATATTATGGTTTGAAGTCTTGTTTATTTTGTTTTATTTCACTCCAATAAGACCAATTTATCCTGAACATAGCCCAATAAGGCAGACGTGTGTACAAAATATTTTTTAAAAATCTGATCCCATTGAGATCCCAAAATGAAATTTTGCAGAAAGCTTTTAGAAATATGATATAATCAACACAAATTTTTTGAAAATGTTTACTCATGTTATTTTTTTAATCACTTTTTAAAATTTTAAATTTTGTAACTTAGTTTTAAAATTTAAAATAAGTCCATCATGTGGCATATCATATTAAAGCCCATGAAATGAATTTCTGAAGAGAGTGGTATTTTTAGTTTTGAAATATCTCAATTCTGGGCTGAGCTTTTAAGGTTTTTGTGTAGTATAGAAAGGCCAAAATTGTCATTTTTTTGAAATTTCAAACCCTCATAACTCCAAAACAGGATGAAATAAAAACTAAAAATTTTAGATTTAAAATTAGTTTTGATCATTCAACAAGTGTACAAAATTTTATGAAAATTGGAAGACATGAGGTAAAAAATTCATTAAAAATTGGATCACTTTACATGGAATAGCCCACATACCACATTAAATTAACTGAATATCTTACTTTTGGTTGCATTTCTAAAACTACAGATATTGTGCTTTGGCAACATCATTGTGTCTCTCGGCCATATGCGTTAAAGAGGATACCTCAAGGATATTTACTGCTGGTGGGAGATAAGTGAACAGTAAAGTGTTTTAGTGCAGCTAAACATTACTCCTTTTTTCCTAAGGTGAAATTGTTGATAGTACAATGAGCCCGAAGCTTCCTTTAGTTCTGCATCCCATGGTGGTGCACTCCCTCCCACCAAGATGACACACAGCACCTCATTATGTGGAGAAATACGAAGAAACCACGAGATCTCTTCGGTGAGCAGGGTTTTTTTCAGCTTCCACCCCCATAGTCAATTTAAGTTTGTCCCAGGTATAGATGAAAATACTTGGCTTCTAAAAAATATGCATTTAAAGCATAATTATGTCATTTCTGCAGCTTAAATCTGGCTTCAGAATAGCCATGACATAGTTTCATTCCTGTAGTTGATGACTGACAAAAAATAGTACATACAGGGAACATGTTGAGTAGAAGAGCGATGGTCTTATGGGGGTGGTGTTTCTCAGTATGACCTACGGAGAAAGACTGGCAGTTAGTCCATGTGAAGGTTACAAAGCAATAGCCCCTCAAGTTACACTGAACTTCACATACAATCTGGAGCTTTCATCCCATGAGAAAGCAAAAGTGCCTGGAAGTGGACAGACTAAAAGATTGTTTTTACATGCAAGCAGTGCAAAAACTGCATATACTGCAGGTAAGCCTGTTTTAGATTTTAAAACTCCAAAAGTAATAAAGTGTATTAAATATATTGGTTTGTTAAGTGCTTCAATGTAAAAGATTAAAACAAATACAAGTTTTGCCTTTTACATGGTGTTTGCCAGATTTCATATTGATGTATGTGTTGTAGGGGCACTTCTGTCAAGTGGAACCTATTTGAGGGATCTGTTTAGGGTACAATAGACACTAAAAGCATCTTTTGAAAATGCCATGATGGCCACTTCTGTTAGTGTGTGTGTGTGTCTCTCTCTCTCTCTCTCTCTCTCTCTCTCTCTCTCTCTCAATATATGCAACTTAATACACTGCTGAAGCTAATATTATGGGTTGGGAGTAGAAGATATCTTCTGTATCATTTTTTTTTGTTGGTCACTGATGGTTTAATGTGAACATGATTTGGGGTTACTGGCTGTGGGATGGTGATATACCAGAGCCCTGGGTGAAGGGTTGGCCTTGCTTCGCTTGGGGTCCGGCCCAGCTTGATAGATGTGCAAGAAGCCAGTGCCTCTAAAAAACCAGGCAATAAGAGTCCTTTTGTGTTGCCCATAAGGAATCAGAGAATTTGTTTAAGGTATTTACCTTTATTGTAAGTGGTGGAGGGTTTGGCAGAAATGCCTTTTGCAACGATTAAGTGCTTTCACTCATGCTACTTCTCTATTTGATTTTTCCAATTTAACTATCATTTTAGTAGTGCAGTCAAGAAGAAGCCACCTCCTATAAGTTCATTTTAAGGGCAGCCAGCAGTTTTATAAAAGGTGTTTCCATTCTTTTTCAGTAGAACCTGTGTGTTCTTCAGAACCCCAACTGGGTGATCTGACTACTTAGTTTATTTCTACAAAACATTCAGTTAAGATAGGAGTACAATTTCATATAAAACACAGTGTTCCTTATTATTGCATAAATGAACATATTAAAATTTTCCTTTGCCTCCATTCTTCCCAGCTAGCCACGAAATATGTTGTTCTTCCCCTAAGACAAGAAAGTAAATGTGTGGAGCAACTGACATTCACTGAAATGTAAGAAAACAGAAGGGAATAAAAAAAAACTCATTTGGCAGACCACAATCTGAATTATTTATTCCTGTGGAAGTGTCATCTTTCCTCAGAATGCTACTTTGAGTTGTTGATTTGCATCATCAGACAGTTCTTCCCTGGCAGGTAATCAGTGTCCTGGATTCATTCTGCTATATAGAAAGGTTTGCATTCACGAGGAAACAAAAACAAAACTTTTCCTTCGGAACACATATTTTGAATTAGGGATGCATTTCCTGGAGAGCTACCCAAAATACAGAAAGACCCTCGAAAGTTTTGCAATATTTGGATCACTTTATGTCTTTAATCATACCTTTATGACGCAAGCTGACTGGCATTCAAAGTATAAGCCATCATGTTGCACCGTCTTTAGCCATCTGTCTGCCAGTTCTTCGATTCCGCGGCGGTACCAGATCTTGTCCTCTGAGGCGAAGAACTCCTTCACCCCAGCTGCCACCTCCTCCTGGATGTTGAAGTGCTGCCCGCAAAGGAAGTGGGCCATGGACCGGAACAAGTAATAATCCGACGGGGCAAGGTTTGGACTATATGCTGGGTGTGGCATCAGTTTGATGCCCTAAAGTTTCTAGAGTTTTACCTGGGTTGTACGCACGGTACGAGGCCAAGCATTGTCCTGCTGTAGCAGAGCATGCTTTCTGTTCATCAGTGCCGGGTACTTCTCCTTCAAAACGGCATACATCTGCTCCAGCTGTTCAGAGTAGAGGTCAGCACTGATGGTCCGACCATCTGGAACAAATTCATAATGAATTATCCCTTCAAAATTTCACCAGACACAGAGCATAACCTTGTGCTCAAAGCGCCCACATTTGGCAACACGTTCAGAAAGCTGGCCTGGGCTCAACCGCTGCCATTGTGTTTTAGGATTAAGGAAATAACCCACTTTTCAATCGCACGTAACAATTCTCTTGATTAAATGTACATTGCAAGGGTTTTCTAGGAGTTTTCTGCACACTTCCACTCTGCGGTTTGCTTGAGCTGGCGTCAGTTCGTGACGGACAATGCAGCAGCTCCACTAGACTTTGGCGAGGTCCTGAAGGTGACAAATTAAAGTGGTCTGCGATATGCTCAGCTTGCCTGATAATCTCCAAGTGCAGGTTGTTGGATTCGCCTGTACAGCCTGGCGTACGGCCTCCGAATCAACAGTTCACGGCCTAGCTGACCTTGGCTGATCATGGAGATTTCTGTCACCTGAGCGAAATTTCTTGAACCATCTGATTGTGGTGCTGTGGTCCATGAAACTTTCCCTTTTCACAAGACAAATGTTTCACGTCACTTTAGCAGCATTATGGCCAAGTTTAAACTCGTAAAGCAAAAGTTCTCTAATTAGCCAGTTGTGGCTGTTCATCTTTTAGGAGTCCCAACCATTGACAACATTCAATGCTGTTCACAGCAATGACTACCATTTTATATCCCTTTCAACTGACTGCAGTGCACGTCTTGAACTAGTTTAAACATGTGATATACCATATTATATATTAGGTACCAGATTTGGCTGAGCCATATTTCAAACTTCATGACAAAGGGATGGCCATCACAAAGATATTTGGTACCAAACTTGGCTAAGCCACATTTCAAACTTCATAATGAAGGGATGGCCATCACAAAGATATTTGGTACCAGACTTGGCTAAGCCATATTTCATCTTCAAGGAAGAACTTGCAGGAGCACAAATGAACTGGTCCTAAAAAATCCTTAGACTGTAATAGCAAAAAGTCTAAGAAGAGGTGATGGAGTGAATTCACTATAATCACACGGGTACTAAAAAGTTAAAAATAGGGCAAGAGAAATTTTGTACTGGCCTGGTAAGACAAAAGAAATTGAGGATCTTGTCTTGAACTATGTTACATGTGCAAGCTTCCAGAAAGCAAACACAAAAGAATCTCCAATGCCAAATAACACACCAAATAACCCATGAGAAGTTGTGGGTACTGAACTACATTATTTACATGAGAAAAACTAAATAATAGTTCTTGATTATTTTAGTAAATTTGTGCAAATATGAGCTTTATCAGAGATAACTAATACAAATGTAATCACATTGTTAAAATCCTTTTTTCCTAGATATGAAATTCCCAAAATTGTGTATTCTGATAAATGGTTCCCAGTATGCATTTAAGGAATTTAAATGTACTTTGCTAAATCTGGGAACTTTGATCTGAGTTGCAGCTCAAAGTATCAACAATCTAATGGTATGGTAGAAAAACATATACAAACTGTAAACATTTTTTCACAGAAACTGATTATAATAACAAGGATCCATATTTGGCTTTGCCAGAATTCTAACACTTCAGTTTCCAGTAATATTTCATCACCATGTGAAACAATGTTTGGAAGAAAAATAAATGGATTAATCCATTTATTTTTTTTTTCCAAATGGGGCAATTTTTATGTCAAGCAGCTGCTATTAAATTAAAATACTAACAGCATTGTTTTTTTTATTGGAGGTTTAACTACCACCGTGAGCAACTGCATGGGCTATAAGCAGTCACCCATCCCTAATTTATGGTCACTGGTTCCAGGGAAGGGAGAGAGCCAGTGCCGTAAGACAAACACAACATCCATGTCTCACCGGGATTCGAACCCGGACACCTTTCGGACGAATGATCAGAGGCCTTCGTTTGGACCACTGCACCACCAGGGCGTCACAGCAGCTTTGCAAAGCTCACAGGAAACTAATTTGGCTAAAAGAGTTACTGGAAAATTCACTAAAGCTTTGTGAAATATTAAGCATATGATACTTTACTATGCATTTATTCACATCAGTAAGTTTTATGTCATTCAACTGTAGTTACCACGACATATTGAATTTTAACAGTGTATTTTACTGTTTACCCTTATTGTGGAACTGTCTGCAGTGTTACACACCATTGTACTGCATCATATTTTAAAACAATTTCTCTTTTTCATTTGTTCAATAACAGTTTGATTTATTAGCAAAACATAAAATGCTATGTTTTGCCAAAATACTTGTCCATTCCTGTGTCATAAGTGACAAAAATAGTTATAATGTTAAGGGCAAAAGCAACAACTTCTAGAATTAGTTATAATGCTAACTTTTCTAATTGTGCATACCGCTACAGTATTTCAAAGCTACTGACACTATTCAAGATTTATGTTGTTTCCTCAAGGGGTGATCTAGTAAAAAAACAGAGTTTGCGAAGTCTAAGATTTTTGTGCTTGTAAATTACACAAACAGGTTGGAACATTTTTTTCCAAGAAAGATTTAACACCGTTTTTCCGAATCTGTTAAAAATATGGACTTTTTCATTTCCAGATGGCATCAATATCTTTGCATGTCTTAATTAAACCCATTGCTTATCACAGAGAGTGAAACAGGCTGAAATATGACTGCTCACTTCTGTAGATCTACAGCACATCCAGTAAGTACTTACAACTAATTCAGGGTTCCCACTCAAAAGTAATAAAAAAATTCCAACTTTTTCAGGTTCTCCAGGTGGTTTTTAAAGTTTTCCAGAGTGGCATGTTGCAAAGAATTGTTATACTTCATTCCATTCCATTCATTTTTCTCACCAAAGCACACACTTTTAAATTCTTTAATTTGTCTTTATAAAATTACCTGCTTTTCATTAATAACTAACTGTGCACATTATTTTCTGTACCAAACTTCCGTGAACTTTTGTGATTCTACACACACGGAATTTGTAAATACATTCCCATAGAAACAGGTCATACGTAAGAAAAAATCTCTCAGTTGAATAGTTTCAGTTTTTCTATAACACAATGCAGCTAAGCTTAATGATAGAATGGCTATATTCAAAGAAACATGTTTCAAGAGAACCAACAGACAAAGGACTTTGATCCATCGTTTGGTTGGTTCTCTTGTGAAGTGTTTCTTCAAGCAGGAGCCATTGTGCCTAATTGTTCTATGTTATAACAACTGCCTGCAGAAATTGAACAAAACCTTAATAACTGGCAATTTTAAAAATTCAATTTTGCATCTTTTTTTAGAGAATAAAGGAAATATTTAATATAACTGAAAGTAAAATCTACCAAATTCTAGGTAGGCAGTAATTGCAAGCAAAAGTTTGAAATCTTGAAAAACTAAGTTTTTTTTTTGGCAAAATAAAGTATCCATTGATTTTTACAAAAAAAAGGGGGGGGGGTAATTTCCCCTGACTTTTACAAAAAAGGGTAATTTTCCCTGCGTTCTCCCTGATTTTTGAAACCATTTTCAAATTCCCTGTGAATTCCAGGTTTTCCGTTTTCCAGGTTGAGTGGGAACCCTGTAATTCTTCTAATGTAAGATTCCCTTCTAGACCATAATAATGGCTCTGATCACCCTTTTAACGTCGACGACGAAGCACCTGAACAAGACCCACATTTCGGCGGCATCCACACTGTGATATCTTCGACAGAACGGCGATAAGAAAGACTTTAAAGGCAGAATGAAAAGGCTCACCTGTTAGTTGACCTTTGATTATTAGCTCTAGATGCTTCAACAACAATCCGAGAAATATTTTTCAACTGGCACACACAAAAACATGGAACCTAGTGTTCCATTCTGAAAATGCTGTTTTACCTCATTTTACATACACTAAATTTCCTCACGTGTAACGAACATAAGGTTAAGAAATACCCACATACATCACTCTTACCTTCTTCCTTCCGTGAACACATGGAAGTAGGATGGATGGGCAGTGTCCCGTCGTTCGCGACTGACCCGTTCCAAGTACTTAATGAAATTCGTAGATCAAAGTCCTGTCAACATGTTCGACTTTCATATCGAAAGTTCTGACGGTAGTCACGTGGGTTATTGTCTGCGATTATCCATTACACAGGTCTGGACTGCTCTTTCGTCTTAAGTAAAATACTGCTCATCGGACTCGGAGCTACGATTCCTTCGTACACAAATAGTGTTGTTTACTGTTTACTTCACACACATAGAGAATTTTTTACAGACCGGACAACCGTCCATCTCTTTCTTCACTCGGAAATAATCTTGGCTAACTTGGCAAAAATATATTTATAACTACGCTTCCTATCTTTCCCCGGCAAAAATTAAACAGAAGTGTCTATAGTAGCTTTAGTGACTGTTGATCATGACAATTGCAAGGAGACGTTTACTTAGCAAACTAACCCAATTTAATACTTGAAGTTTATAAATAACTTTCCTATGAAAGCTTAATAGAGTTCAGATTAATATGCTAGTCAGTTTTCTTTACAGAAGCTTAATATTTGGGTTGTGAGAACATCTGTTGTTTTAGAATTTTTTTATTTTCAAGGGATATATTTAGTTTAATACTGGGGCATAGAAAGGAGTCTCTCTTATCAATGCATGATGGTTTTGCTGGACTGTTAACCTCTTTAAGTGTTTAACAAAGTAACTTGAGCATATTTTATAACTTCAAAAGGGAAGTTATTTCTTTTATCAAAAAGGCAAATAAAAAACAGGGTTGGCTGCATTGAATTTTATGTTTAAATCTAAGAAATCAAGTTCTTTGTAATTTTGGTTAATTTTACTTAATTTTAGGCAGTTAGGATAAACATCTCCAAAATCATTTTCTGAAATTTCAGAGTTGTTGAGACAAAGTAAGTCATCTATCTATCTATCTATCTATATATGTTCTAAATAATCCTTAAACTCTGATAGCTACTTGAATGTATACAAGTTGTTATCGAGTTTAGGACATTTGGGCACCGGACTTTTGGGCACCGGACATTTGGGCACCCGGACATTTGGGCACAAATCTTGAGGGGCCATACAAAAATTGCCGTTTTTTTTTCGCTGTGAGGGCAATTGAATGAAGAAAACGTTTCTAGTAAGACAAACGACAATTGGGTGTCCAGGGGGAGAGCCCCCCCCCCGCCGCCGTTAATATAGCCAAATTTTTAATAAATTTAAAACACTAAAATAGACGAAACCTTTTTTTAAATGTTTGACAGCCTTGAAGGAGGTAAGGAATTTTTTAGCGCCCCCCTCCCCCCAGCACACATAAAATGTCCGTAATTTCGTATTTTCTTATTTACGATATTTTTCTATAAACTATACCTAAACAAATTCTCTGCGAGTATGAGGAAACCCAGGACTCTTGTCGAGTGTGTGTGCGTGTGGAGGGGGGGGGGGGCTTAAAACTTAAAATATGAAATATAAAAAATTTCTGGTCCGATTGGTAGATTTTCAGCGATATTTTTCTATAAACTATAACTAAACAAATTCTCTGCTAGTATGACGAAACCCAGGACTTTTGTCGAGTGGGGGGGAGGGCTTAAAACCTAAAATATGAAATATAAAAAATGTATGGTCCGATGGTGAGATTTTCAGCGATGTTTTTCTATAAACTATAACGAAACAAATTCTCTGCTAGTATGACGAAACCCAGGACTCTTGTCGAGTGTGTGTGGGGGGAAGGGGGGCTTAAAACCTAAAATATGAAATATAAAAAATGTATGGTCCGATGGTGAGATTTTCAGCGATGTTTTTCTATAAACTATAACTAAACAAATTCTCTGCTAGTATGACGAAACCCAGGACTTTTGTCGAGTGGGGGGGGGGGAGCTTAAAACCTAAAATATGAAATATAAAAAATGTATGGTCCGATGGTGAGATTTTCAGCGATGTTTTTCTATAAACTATAACGAAACAAATTCTCTGCTAGTATGACGAAACCCAGGACTCTTGTCGAGTGTGTGTGGGGGGAAGGGGGGGCTTAAAACCTAAAATATGAAATATAAAAAATGTATGGTCCGATGGTGAGATTTTCAGCGATGTTTTTCTATAAACTATAAGGAAACAAATTCTCTGCGAGTATGACGAAACCCAGGACTCTTGTCGAGTGTGTGTGGGGGAAGGGGGTGCTTAAAACCTAAAATATGAAATATAAAAAATGTATGGTCCGATCGGGAGATTTTCAGCGATGTTTTTCTATAAACTATAACGAAACAAATTCTCTGCGAGTATGAGGAAACCCATGACTCTTGTCGAGTGTGTGTGCGTGTGGAGGGGGGGGGGCTTAAAACCTAAAATATGAAATATAAAAAATTTCTGGTCCGATTGGGAGATTTTCAGCGATATTTTTCTATAAACTATAACTAAACAAATTCTCTGCTAGTATGACGAAACCCAGGACTTTTGTCGAGTGGGGGGGGAGGGCTTAAAACCTAAAATATGAAATATAAAAAATGTATGGTCCGATGGTGAGATTTTCAGCGATGTTTTTCTATAAACTATAACGAAACAAATTCTCTGCTAGTATGACGAAACCCAGGACTCTTGTCGAGTGTGTGTGGGGGGGGAAGGGGGGGGGCTTGAAACCTAAAATATGAAATATAAAAAATGTATGGTCCGATGGTGAGATTTTCAGCGATGTTTTTCTATAAACTATAAGGAAACAAATTCTCTGCGAGTATGACGAAACCCAGGACTCTTGTCGAGTGTGTGTGGGGGGAAGGGGGTGCTTAAAACCTAAAATATGAAATATAAAAAATGTATGGTCCGATCGGGAGATTTTCAGCGATGTTTTTCTATAAACTATAACGAAACAAATTCTCTGCGAGTATGACGAAACCCAGGACTCTTGTCGAGTGTGTGTGTGTGGAGGGGGGGGGGGGGGCTTAAAACCTAAAATATGAAATATAAAAAATTTCTGGTCCGATCGGGAGATTTTCAGCGATATTTTTCTATAAACTATAACTAAACAAATTCTCTGCGAGTATGAGGAAACCCAGGACTCTTGTCGAGTGTGTGTGTGGAGGGGGGGGGGCTTAAAACCTAAAATATGAAATATAAAAAAATTGTGGTCCGATCGGGAGATTTTCAGCCATTACAAGCTGCAAGTCATCGAATTGTCTGAGGACATCTGCTGCCTCAGGCAACTAGAGGGGGGGGATACCAAAAGCGTAAAATATCAAGATTTCTCATTAATCTTCCGATCGGGAGATCTTCAGCATTTACAAGCTGCAACTCGACAAATTTTCTCAGCGCATGTGCACTCTCTGGAAACCTGTCGGCGATGGGGGGGGGGGGGGGGGCTTAAAACCTAAAATATGAAATATAAAAAATGTATGGTCCGATGGTGAGATTTTCAGCGATGTTTTTGTATAAACTATAACGAAACAAATTCTCTGCGAGTATGACGAAACCCAGGACTCTTGTCGAGTGTGTGTGCGTGTGGAGGGGGGGGGGGGGGGGCTTAAAACCTAAAATATGAAATATAAAAAATTTCTGGTCCGATCGGGAGATTTTCAGCGATATTTTTCTATAAACTATAACTAAACAAATTCTCTGCGAGTATGACGAAACCCAGGACTCTTGTCGAGTGTGTGTGTGTGGAGGGGGGGGGCTTAAAACCTAAAATATGAAATATAAAAAATTTCTGGTCCGATCGGGAGATTTTCAGCCATTACAAGCTGCAAGTCATCGAATTGTCTGAGGGCATCTGCTGCCTCAGGCAACTAGAGGAGGGGGATACCAAAAGCGTAAAATATCAAGATTTCTCATTAATCTTCTGATCGGGAGATCTTCAGCATTTACAAGCTGCAACTCGACAAATTTTCTCAGCGCATGTGCACTCTCTGGAAACCTGTCGGCGATGGGGGTGGGGTGGGTTAATACCAAAAGTGTAAAATATGAAAAATTCCTCCTCCCATCGGGAGATTTTCGGCATTTACAAGCTACAACTCGACACATTATTTGAAGGCATGTGCCAACTCAGCAATCGTGTGTATGCGAGGGGGGGGGGGGATACATACCAAAAGTGTAAAATATGAAGACTTTCTCGTCCGATCGGGAGATTTTCAGTATTTACAAGCTGCAGCTCGACAAATATTTTTCTGTTCTGAGCGTATGTGCCTACGCAGCAAACCCGTCCGGGGGGGGTAATTTCAAAAGTGTAAAATATGATGAATTTCCCGTCCGATCGGCAGATTTTCGGCATTTACAACTGAACACATTATTTGAGGGAGTGTGCCTCCTCAGGAAACCTATCGGGCGAGGGGGGTTGTAGCTTGTAAATGTTGAAAATCTTCGGATCGGACGAGAAATTCCTCATATTTTACACTTTTGAAATTACCCCCCCCCTCCCCGGACGGGATAATTTCGTCGTCCTGGATCGGGATTACATAGCTCATAATCATGAATATGGATTACATCATATTCATGATTACATAGCACCAGGGGCGCCCATGGGGGGGGGCTCCCCCGCCTGTAACATAGCCAAATTATTGATAAATTTAAAATACTAAAATAGACGAAACCTTTTTTTAAATGTTTGACAGCCTTGAAGGAGGTAAGGGTTTTTCTTACCCCCTTCCTCCAAGTACTCATTCGGGTACCTCTGCATGGCACATTTCTTAGGTTTCAAAGGAACAAAACAATTACACCAGAACTCATACTGTGCTCGGAAAAGGACGACAAGGAGGGAATTTTTTATAACGTCTCACTTTTACTTAGGCACTAAATCAAGTTATTAATATTTCTCTTTTACTGAATTAGACACTAAATTACTGTGCCTCATTCGTAAGCCCTTTTGTCAGCCTTTATTTCTACCGATGCCATATTTATAACAATTACGTATCAACTCAAGGTAATAATATTCCGCTTTTACTTAAGCACTAAATATTATTTCATAGGCCCTAGGCCTAGGACTTTTTAACAGCTTTTGTTCTATCGATGTCACATTCATAACAATTACCTGTCAAATCAAGTTAATAATATTCCGCTTTTACTTAAGCACTAAATATTATATCATAGGCCCTAGGCCTAGGCATTTTTAACAGTTTTTGTTCTATCGATGTCACATTCATAACAATTATGTATCAACTCAAGTTACTAATATTCTGCGTTTACTTTTTCACTAAAAATTTTCTCACAGGCCCTAGGCCCAGGCCTTTTTAGCAGTTTTAGTTGTACCGATGTCGCATTCATAACAATTACGTATCAAGTTAAGGTAATAATATTGCGTTTTTACTTAAGCACTAAATATTATTTCACAGGCCCTAGGCCTAGGCCTTTTTAACAGTTTTTGTTCTATCGATGTCACATTCATAACAATTACGTACCAACTCAAGTTAATAATATCCTGCCTTTACTTTTTCACTAAAAATTTTCTCACAGGGCCTAGGCCTTTTTAACAGTTTTTGTTCTATCAATGTCACATTCACAACAATTACGTATCAACTCAAGTTAATTATATTCTGCTTTTAGTTAAACGCTAAATATGATTTCACAGGCCCTAGGCCTAAGCCTTTGGCCTTTTAAACAGTTTTTATTCTAACCATGTCACATTCATAACAATTACGTACAAAGCAAGTTAATAATATTTCGTTTTTACTTAAGTACTAAATATTATTTCATAGGCCCTAGGCCTAGGCCTTTTTAACAGTTTCTGTTTGAGCGATGTCTCATTCATAACAGTTACGTATCAACTCAAGTTAATAATATCCTGCCTTAACTTTTTCGCTAAAAATTTCTCACAGGGCCTAGGCGTAGCCCTTTTTAACAGTTTTTGTTCTATCCATGTCACATTCATAATAATTACGTATCAACTCAAGTTAATTATATTCTGCTTTTACTTAAGCACTAAATATCATTTCACAGGCCCTAGGCCTAGGCCTTTAATACCGTTTCTGTTCGATCGATGTCGCATTCATAACAATTACGTATCAACTCAAGTTAATAATATCCTGCCTTTACTTTTTCACTAAAAAATTTCTCACAGGGCCTAGGCCTTTTTAAGTTTTTGTTCTATTCATGTCACATTCATAACAATTGCGCATCAACTCAAGTTAATTATATTCTGCTCTTACTTAAGCACTAAATATCTTTTCACAGGGCCTAGGCCTTTATTACACTTTCTGTTCGAGCGATGTCACATTCATAACAATTACGTATCAACTCAAGTTAATAATATCCTGCCCTTACTTTTTCACTAAAAAATTTCTCACAGGGCCTAGGCCTTTTTAAGTTTTTGTTCTATTCATGTCACATTCATAACAATTACGTATCAACTCAAGTTGGATCAACGAAAACTCCCACACTTTCTCGTACTGCTCAGCAAAGGGCGGAAAGCTCGCACACCGAAAAACTTTTGAACACCTTCTCATGTAAGGGGATGTACACGAACTGCGTTTCATTCCGAGATCTTGTCAGAGTGTGGAAGTTTTCCTAGCTGACCATAACGAAATGTACCAGTTTTCCTGGGCATGGTGAATATATTACAAATATGTCGAAATAATGTCAGTAGACGATGGCATTGCTCTGTTCACGTTCTTTTATAAACAACTCATAGCAACTGAAAAATTGTTGTTCGGACACCGCTGAACAGAGTGATGACATCGTCTATTTCCTAGGAATATATGGAAATGCGTATGTAAGATTATATTGACACAAGGTTTATGCAGGAGCTTTTCGATTCATTAATTCTTCAGCAATGATTTTAATATTTCGCATGTCATAACATGCAATACAAGGTAATCAACGGGGACTCAACCAGTTGATCTTGAGGTCTTTTAGAAGATTTTAAATGACAACTTATTCTATTTGCAATAAATTTCGGTTGAGATCGACTGTCGGTCTGTTTTCCCCGAAATCTCGTCTGTCAACGTTTACTTTCTAATCAAAGCTGACATCTGCTCCTGCTGTTTTTATGGTCCCATTAAATGAAAGCTGAGACGCTTCCCCTTCTCAGTATAATTGCTTTACTGTCCACAGGGGAAAAAAAGGGCGGGAACTCCTCATCATCACCGCCGCTGACTGACCACAAGATCAAAGAATATTGGACTTCTGCTCCCCTTCGGCAATGCCCCAGCAGGGCCGAAGGGGGAGTTTAGTTTATTTACACGAGACTGGGTGAGACTGGGTCTGGTGTCAAGCGACCCTATGGAAATCGTGAGCAAAGCGACCCTGTTATATTTTATCGTGGGCGAAGCTACCCTGCTAATCGAATCATTTTACTTATATATATACAAATCGTAGTGAAATTATTTATATCTAATTAATTAAGTACTTACATCTTCTGAATTTTGTAGCTTTAGTCCAACTTGGTAACATAGTTTAATGCTTTAAGGCATTTTTTAATTTCTTCAGAATTTCCAAGTTCGACGTGTGATGCACAAACAACAATTAAAAGAATTAGAAGAACTTGGTCGAAAAAGGAAGAAGATGCATATACAAGTAGACGAACGCATTCGCAATATCATGGGGCAATTTGGAAATTTTAAAGTTCTTAAAAAATGCCTGAAAGCATTAAGCTGTGTTATCAAGTTGGACTAAGTGCAAAAGCTACAAAATTCAGATGTAGGTACTTAATTAATGATGTAAATAATTTGACTACGATTTGTATATATATAGTATACACATATAAAATGATATTACAGACTTGTATTTAGTATAAAAAACTTGATGTAAGTAATTAATTAATTAGATGTAAATAAATAATTTGACTACGATTTCTATATATATATATACCATCGATGGACAGCCGAAATTTTAGATTGGATTCCAAGGGACAGGAAAAGACCCAGAAGAAGACCACATGGGAGATGGGTGGATGAAATTCGAAAGTATGCGGGAGTGACATGGAGGAGACCGGCACAAGACAGACAGACCGTTGTGGAGGAAACTTGGGTAAACCTTCGTCCAGCAATGGATTGAAAATGGTTGACAATGATGATATAAGTAAAATGATTCGAATAGCAGGGTCGCTTCGTCCACGAACAAATATAACAGGGTCGCTTTGCGCATGATTTTCCACAGGGTCGCTTGACGCACGGTCGCTTCCCGCACGTAATCGGGCGTCTGACATGAGGTAGACGTGGGTTTTGAGTTTCATTTAAGCAACCGAGTTTTGTAATGATTCTGAAATTGTCGCTAAATAGATATATTTCTTACTTTTTTATACATATACACATATAAATATATATATATATATATATATATATATATAGTATGCAGGGGTGACATGGAGGAGACTGGCACAAGACAGACCGTTGTGGAGGAAACTTGGGGAGACCTTCGTCCAGCAGTGGATTGATAATGGTTGACAATGATGATGATGATGATGATATATATATATATATATATATATATATATATATATATATATTGCATAAAGCAAACAAAATCGTTTTTGTTTGTTTTTTTCTTTTGAGAAGGAGATAAAGTATACCTCTGAACCGTTTCCTGTACTTCCAATAATGGGCACAGGAATGCCAAAAAAAAAAAATGTTATTTTTCACTGCTTCCCTCAGAAGGTCAAACAGGTACTCCGCGGTTGAATAGAAATGTGCAAAGAAAATACGACATCATTGTAAAGAAAGCCACGTGTAAAAATACCTGTCTTCCCCTCTCCCTTAGGCTTTCTTTCTTTTCAGAATGACTGATTTTTTTTTAATCAGGGTAAAAAGTCCTAGAAAAAAAGTCCGAAACTGTTGAAAAACGCGGAAAAAAAGTCCGAGACTGTTTATAACGAAGCAAATTTCTCCGTCATTTCTGTCCACGCCAGGATTCGAACCCTGATCCCCTCATTCCGGAATAAGTCACTCTACCAATTGAGCTACGCGGACGTTTTGTTCTGATTCCTATCTGCCTTTATGTCGTGTGCGTCCTTCGGGCAGGTACGTCACATCTCCTGGTACGTTACATCATCTCCGTCTTATTTATTTTTTTTTTTCGAAGTGCCGGAGAAGGGATTCTCTTATTTTTCCTATCTCGCGGTGTGGAAAAAACATCACACCAATGCGATATTTTGAACGGTCGGGTCGGGTCATCCGGATAGTTCGGGCGCCATTATAACGAAGTAAATTTCTACGTCATTTCTGTCCACGCGTTCTTCCTTTCACATAGTCACGGAAATTGGAGGGGAGGCCTTCCACAAATGTCACGTTTTCTATTTCATCATACAGTGTTTGGTGAACCCCGTAGAACCACACCACATGTTCGGGAGGGGGAGATATAACTTTCGCTTGATGCTGAAGTAAACGTTTTACAAACTGAGTCTTCCCACAGCCAGCAGGGCCCGCTATCAGAGCAGTGAAAGGATGTTGTAGTCTGGGCACTTCCATGTTGTCAACTGAAGTCATTAAAAAAGGTACAAAATAATTTAAAGACACATAAAGTAGATTTCAATCAATTTTTATTTTAAATTCTGAATTTTGATTCAATTCGAAATTTATTTCGAACGAAATGAAAGACACGCAGGTCGTTTGTTTCAGATTTCCATCCAAAATTTCTTACAATAGAGTACAAGCTTTTTCCGCGACATCTAGAATACAAGAAGAAAATACAATATTGTCCACATACGGCTGTAAACGAACTTTGAAGAGGTACTTCATTCAATTTAACAGTATCAAACTTGGAGGCAAATCTGGCAATAGGTCCTTGAAAATATTCTGGAGAATGTCCGAAAGAATAAAAAAATTCCATTGTTTTTGGGTTTGGTATGTACATAGCCAACCAGTGTTTTCCAGGATTTCCATATCGATCCGTATTCACAACAATACATGCTGGGAACTTGACAATTCTCTTGGGAAGTCTGTCACAGGCAAACACTCCGAGGAAGGACCGTTGTGTCACGTGATCTTGCTTTAGGGTCTTTACAATTTGAACACTGTTCATTTCTTCAATTGGAGAAATCACAAAGAATGTTTCTGGACTTTGAAATTTCAATAATGTTTTGGAACTCTGCGTAGATTAGCACAGAAATGGTTTTTACTAAAGCTTTTCCAAATTTGATTTCCACTCTTAAATTTCCTTGTTGGATCAGGTTCATATGCCCTCCATCACACAGGTCCGGACTGAGATTGAATGCATAAAGAGTGTATCCCTTGGAAAATTCATCTCGATCGATATATATTCCACAATCTTGGCCCAGTTTCTCGGTTCCTTGAAATAGACTATGGAAAGAACGAATTGTGCTGCCCTTTTCGAAATTGGGTTCTAGAGGTTTATGAGGAACTGACTGTCCGTCAACGTACACGGCGATAAGGTATGAGGAAAGAATGCCCACGGAAAAAACGCCCACGGAAAAAACGCCCACGGAAAAATCGCCCACGGAAAAAACGCCCACGGAAAAATCGCCCACGGAAAAAACGCCCACTTTTCGAAAGTAGGAAAAAACGCCCACGGAAAAAACGCCCACTTTTCGAAAGTAGGAAAAAACGCCCACAGACAAAATGCTCACGGGAAAAATATGTGATCGACTGATAAGTTTATATGTCTGTTATAAACGGTGTTCGGACAACTGGTCACAGACTGCTGGTCAAAAAACCGTTAGGGGTCATATAAAAATTGCGGTTTCTTGGCCACCTCACCTACATAACGAAAATGGGTGTAGGAGAATTGGCCACAGGACAACTGGCCACAAAAGTTCAGGGGTGGGAGTGGGGTAAGTATTATCGATTTTTGGCCTACATTGAGAATTGAATTAGGAACTCCAAACAAATTTCGAGAAAACGTTCTATGTAAGCCAAGCGAGAATTACAGCATAATTCATGTATGTTCGGAAAAGGACCCTAAGGTGGGATTTTTTAATAACGCTGCACTTTTACGTAGGTACTAAATATTTACATAACATGTCAAGTTTGCAATATTTTTCTTTTACTTAATTAATTCACAGGCGAAGAAAAAAGTGTTGAATAGGCTTAGGCCTACGGCCTATTACTTAATTAATGGATTGAATGTATGGTGCATAAGTAGAAGCGCAATATTATTGACAATTAATACAGACATTTGACGTGGAATAGGAATAGCTGTGGTGCAGTGGAAGCATATCCGGCGCGTAACTGGAAGACCCTGAGTTCGATTCCTGGTGGCGGCCACTGAGAATTTTTCCGTGACTCACTTATAAACGTGGAAAGAGCGATGACTTCTGTTTGATTATTGACAATACTTGTTATGTAAATTTTACGAATATGGGAATGACGGAACGAAAACTTTTAGGAGGGCCTAAACGTTAGTCCTAATATTATTTTCTGCCTGAGTAATACCGCAATATTAATAATTTGATGTGTTACGTAAACGTTATGAATATAACATCGTTAGAATAAAAACTGTTAAATAGGCCAAGGCCTAGGACTTATGACTTAAGGGCCGCGGGTGGCCTAGTGAAGAACCAAATAAGATTGTTAACTTTCAACTTACTACTGTAGAGTAGCTACTTTCTTAAAAAATTCCAGTTCGGCTTTACTGTAATAAATTTATGACTATTCTTATTTTTTAAAGTAAGGTCTTAATTTTTATAAAACTATGCATGTTTGTTATTTAACTATATCAATTAAAAGGGAAATAATTAAGAAGTCAGATTATTTTATTTATAAATACTTTTAAAGTATAATGCATTTAATTGTAAAAGCGATTTTCGTAAAAGGCGCAATGTACAGATATAACTTTGTGTAATGTGCTTTCTTACCACTCTTGTCTCTTTTGGAAATCCTCTTTTGTATACGGCGAGCGGAGGGGGGGGCATCTGTCTTTCGTCAAAGTGGTGCTTTGCAGCTGCAGCTGGAACGTTTGCTAGCGACCGCTCCCCAAATAACAAGCGATATATTTCATTTAAATTTATCGGTTGGCCACCGGTCGGGGTGTGTCTTCCCCGTGAGTAGTATAATCTCAAGTTACAGGCATACTTCTTTTCTTCCCAGTGTAAAGAAAAATACGCACTCATAGCTTCCTGGGAGTTTTCCAAAGGACAACTAAAACAGCTAATTTCTACATGATGGGTGTAGGAGAACTGGCCACCGGAGAACTGGCCACAAAAATTTTAAGGGGCCGTATAAAAATAACGTTTTTGACCGCTTCGTGCCCATAATCCCCAGAGGTTGGTAATCAGAGTCATATATAGTTTCCGTAATTTCGTCTTTTCTTAATTGCGATAATTAATGTAATTCTTTAGAAGAAATGTTTATGATCTACATCTGAGCAAAAGATTTAAGGGTTTTCAAACTACAAGTCTGCAAATTATCTGAGCGCATGTGCTGACTCAGGAAACCTGTCGGGGGGGGGGGGGTTATATCAAAACTGTAAGATTTGAAAAATGTATCGTCCCATCGGGAGAGTTTCAGCATTTACAAGCTACAGCTGGACAGATTATTTGAGGGCACGTGCCTACTCAGCAAACCTGGGGGTGGGTGGGGTGGGGTGGGGTGGGGTGGGGTGGTTATATGATAATTGTGAATTATATAGAATTTCTTGTCCGACCCGGAGATTTTCATCATTCACATGCCTTCAGATAATGTGTCGAGTTGTAGCTGCTAATTGCCGAGAATCTCCCGATCGGACGAGAAATTGTTCATATTTTACAATTTTGGTATTACCCCCCTCCCCCTCTTCGCCGACAGGTTTCCAGAGAGTGACATGCGCTAAGAAAATTTGTCGAGTTGCAGTTTCTAAATGCTGAAGATCTCCAGATCGGAAGAGAAATCTTGATATTTTACGATTTTGGTATTACCTCCCCCCCCCCCCCGACTAGTTTCCTTAGGCAGCAGATACCCTCAGATAATTCGACGTGTTGTAGCTTGTAAACGCTGGAAATCTCCCGATCGGACCAGAAATTCTTTATATTTCATATTTTAGATTTTAAGCACCCCCTCCCCAGACAAATTCCCTGGGTTTGCACATACTCGCAGAGAATTTTTTTATTTGTAGTTTCTAGAAAAATATTGTACAGCAGTTGGATTGAAGACAACGGTGAATCATTAGTATGTTTTTAAATAACTGTTGCATAAGACTACCACGGCTTTCAGGCCAACACCATACAACCTCTACAGTCCATCAGTGCAATCCGAACTTTCCTCTCGTATTTGTAAGGTTTGCAGAAAATATTTTACACATCAAATTATTAATATTGCGGTATTACTCAGGCAGAAAATAATATTAGTACTAACGTTCAGGCCCTTCTAAAAGTTTTCATTCCGTCATTCCCATATTCGCGTTATGTAGGTGAGGTGGCCTAGAAACCGCAATTTTTATATGACCCCTAACGGTTTTTTGGCCAGCAGTCTGTGACTAGTTGTCCGAACACCGTTTATAACAGACATAAAAACTTATCAGTCAAACACATATTTTTCCCGTGAGCATTTTGTCTGTGGGCGATTTTTCCGTGGGCGTTTTTTCCTACTTTCGAAAAGTGGGCGTTTTTTCCTACTTTCGAAAAGTGGGCGTTTTTTCCGTGGGCGATTTTTCCGTGGGCGTTTTTTCCGTGGGCATTCTTTCATGCAATCGGCGATAAAGTTAACATCATAATGCTTAAATTCAAAAGCGTTAGATTTATATGTACCATTAAAAGCATCGTTATCGACACATCCAATAATCAGTCTTTTGGGCATTTGTCCTAGGAATACGTTGTCTTGCACGAAGGACATACTTCCTTGAGAGACGGAATACACTTTGCATAAAACACGATCAATAGGATACTTGGCGGGAGATTTTTCTAAAGCTTTTGCATGGCCGATGGCAACTCCGGGTTGACTTTCAATTTTCTCACAAAAATGGAGGCGTGTTCGATGAGAACTCTGTAATTGGGGGCCTCTGAGGAGGAAACGAGGCACAAATCAGGTTTATTTCGAACCAGTTTAATTTTCACGTCCACTAAATTGAGAAGCAGTCTGTTTTGAAAAATAAATCACAGTGCAAGGTTCCAATCATGTCAAACGTTTTGCTGTCTTTCACGAGCTCATAGCGTTGATGTAATCCTTTGTTTGTTGCAGCATTCGTGGGATTAATTTCGTTCAGATGTCCGGCTGTATCCTTGTAAAACCCTTCGCATGCTAAATAGGATTTCTTTGCGTCTTCTCCATAATTTAATAGAGTTTCAATATATGCTCTGTGAGGATACATGTTGCTCGAGGACGAAATCACTCTTTCGTTTAAACTAGCATCAATTTGGGAAAACAGAGAATGAAGAAAACAGTTTATGGGCCCCACGGGCTCTTTGTCAGCCATGACGGAATTGTCAGCTTTCACAATTTTAATTTTTACGTCTCAAATGTCAATTTTGCTTTACTAATCCTCACATGATCACCCACCTGAAATTTATAGGACTGTTTTTCCTTCTTGAGATCACCATACAGATTGAGAAACACTTGCTTTTCATTATCTTTGTTTACATCTACAGGTTTCATTTTTATACTTCGATGGGGGGAATGGTTGTAACTGTGAACTAAATCGTTGAGCACGTCTACGAATTTAAACATATTTTGACTTGTAAAGTATCGCACCATGCGAGTTTTGAGCGTGCGATTGAATCTCTCCACAACACTTGCTTTTGTCTCGTTGTTCGTTGTAAAGAAATGCACACCGTGTTGTGTTAAAAACCTTTGAAACTCTTTGTTCTTAAATTCAGTTCCTTTGTCTGTTTGAAGTTTTACTGGTTTTCTATCTTGGAAAATCTGGGAAAATGCTTGAACGATATGGGACCCTGACTTTTGCTTTAAGGGAATCGCCCATGCATATTTGGAAAATATGTCAATGCATCTTAACAAGTAACGAAATCCATCGTTATATTGACTCAAACTGGAGACATCAGCTAGGTCTGCTTGGAACTGTTGTCCTATTTCATTCACCATCACTCTATTTCTCGGAAAATGTCGTCTCACCGGCTTGTGAAGGGTGTAAGTTTTCTCCCCTTCAACCATTTCATGACGTCTTTTTTCTTGACGCCTTCTTTTTTGACAGCACGGTATAAAGATTCGAGACCACCTAAACTTCCTACTTTCTGAGTTGTCATATACGTCTGTTTCATCATTTCGTCCATTACAACAGTTCAACGAGAGACGATCCACCGTAACAGAAAAACTCATGTTCACACAAACTCGATCACAACTCTTAATAACGTCCACTCCCCCTCACACACCATTTTAAAAGAAATTCCAAATCCCCTAAAACATTTGAACACCATGAAAAACCATAAATCTTACTCTTTCAAGCATCTTTTTCCAATTGTTCGATGGTCTAGCGGAAAGAATGTAAGCTTTCTGAACAAAGGACTGGGAGTTCGAACCACTTCTATAAATAAAAATCACAAAATGGTGTAAAAAAAAAAAGGAAATCAAAACGGTGCTTTTCAGGTTCATCACCAATTCATCAAAAAAGGTTAGCAAACATGTAAACTGAACTTTTTTGACACGATTAAATCCTCTTTCTCTCAATCCAGAAACTATAAGATGATTCTCCTATTTGTTGAAAACACTTTATTTACAACCATAGAAAAATAAAAATAAATAAAACTAACCTCTTGTAAAATATTTAATCGTAAAAACTAAACTGAAGAAAATTTATTAAAGAAAAATATAACCTGAAGAAAATTTATGAAAGAAAAAACTGATCTGGTAAAAATTTGTTAAATCAGATATTGACTTTTGGAGAAATGATCGTTTAAAATTTTTTACTTTAAGGAAAAATGAACGATTCAAATATTGACTTTTAGTTGGATGGCATTTCCCGTGTTATTCTATGAGATTTTTGCGATTATAAAAAAAACTCAATCATTGGAATCGTCTTGTCCGGCGGTTCTCACGTTTGCAGCCGAACTGCGTCGCTTGATAAAATTTCACAGAGGAGAATTCTTGACACAATCTTCTAAAATATTTTGTAACGCTACCACGTGGAACGATGTTGGTTGTTTGGCGGAAATCTCCACCCAGCACGAAAGTTTTTCCTCAGAATGGACGTACATCATTCATCGCTTCTGGCAGCAACAAATCGATTTTTCTCAATGAGTGTGACGGCAACATTGATTCCCCATCAATGATGAGATGATTATTAGCCAAGCTTTCCTCAACTTAGACGAATCATTTGATGGCACTTTCATGCTGGAGACAGAAGTTTTGACAGCTGAAATTGGAATTCTGAATCCACTATGCGACGTTCGACCTCTCTTCAGCAAATCGGCAACGATTCGAGTCGTCGCAAAAACCAAAACGCTTGCCTTGCCCTCGTAAATAGATCATCATTGGGTTGTACATGTAAGTCTTGCCTGATACACCAGGACCGTCGATGAAGAAAAATAAAATTGCTGCTTTGTCGTTGTTCACAACAAAGATCATTTTACTGAAAAAGCGCTTAGCATTTGCTGCTTCATCGTCCAAGTTGAAGATGTGACTACGACTGCTTCTGCAAGTCTAAAATTCGTGCACTTTGTGCCGTGAATTGGAAAACGATTCCGATTTCTTGAAGTGCTTTTCTTTCAGCAATATGACCATGAAAGTCTCGAATAAAGTCTTCAACAATGAACTCCGGAAACAGCTGAGTGGAGATGAAGTAGATCGTTTGGCGAAATTGAAGACGCGGATCAGAGTGAATGTCTGTCGCAATTGTCGTGGCATGATGGATTTTGATGCTTCCTCACAGCAGAGAACTCATCTAGTGTCGTCATCAACCAAGCCATGCGTGATTGCTGCTGTTTTGAAGCTTTCATGAAGAATTCCGGTGACGGTCTTCAAAACATTGAAGCTCATTGCACCTTGAACATACTGGAGCAGCAGCCGCAAATTAAATCGTTCATAATTCTTAGGGCTAACACTGTACATTCGATACAAACTTGTTCCTTTCACGCTGCCTCTTTTTCAGGTACTGAACTTTTGATCGTAAACATAATGATATGGCAACTCCGAGTAGCTTCATCAGTCGCGTTAAGCTGGAACCAATCTAACAGCTGTGTTTTTTCTGCCGTCTGCTCACAGTGCTGCCTGACCTTGGAATTAAGCTAATTGTTCATTTGGAAGATGAATGACAAGGCGATGAACTGCATGTGGCCGATCGTGCATGGGGTTCTCCAGAAATCTCCACATCGCTTTAGGCGCAGACACAAAGCTCGCATCGATATACTGGCTAATCTCGCAGCGAGGTACTGGATAACCTCGTCATAAATCACATTAGCTTGCGCACCAACATCATGGAATTCAACTGCAGCTTTGCTGTAACCTTTGTAAATGTACTTAAAGATATATTTAATGGCTTTGATTGACTGTCATGATTCAGCATTCTCATGACAATTGAATTTCTTAGCCAAAACTTTGTTGTAAGGAAGGCACAACAAAGCAATTATTGGCGGTAAAATTCCGGATTTCAACTTGAACGCCTTTGCGACGTCTGTACAGCGGGTAGCCATTGACATCAGTGATCATGTGAGATTTTAACTGCTTCGAAACTTCTTTATGAACTCCTTGTTAGCCATGCAATGTGCTTTTGGATTCAAAGTGCCACATGGGTCATGAATCATTGTTCGAATGACGCTTTAGTGAAGTTTCGGCTCTACTCGACGATCAGTAATATCAGCACAAACGTATCGAGCTACTTTTTCAGCTGTGTCAATTTCCTAATCATCTCCAAGAACGATCAAGATGTGTGCGTGAGGCAGTGTTCATTTTTGAAACTCGATTGTGTACACTAAAGCTTTCACATGTCCAAAAGCGCCATTCTTAGTGATGTCTTCGAGGAGAGCTTTTAAGTTTTATACTGAATGCGGTGCTACTAAATATGGACGACCGGAAGGCGGATGCAAATTGAGAAAATGGTGGCAGATTTTTCTGAATCTCTGGCCAATTCGGATTGCATGCTATGGTCCCAAATAGATCAGGTCTGCTAAATTTAGGAGACAATGCCATGGCATCGTGATACGTTTCACTCATGTTGCGAGGCGAACCTTGAAATGAGGATGGAAAAATCAAGGCACGCCCAACGTTCACTCCTCTTCAATCAGCAACGTCATTCAAATGAACCATTAAGTCTCCATATTGCTCGACTAGCAAACGGACTTGCTGACTGCTGATATAGTTCACGTTGTTGCTTTCAACTTGAAAATAAGAAGCTACAGCACACTGCTGGAACAACTTTCCTCCGTGTAAAATTGGATTGAAGCGGTTAACTCTACGGTTGTTTGCGATACCTTCCATTGCAGCATCAATACACGCGCATGCTGTTGATTAGGACGATTATGGCGTTGATCTCAATATTTGGTAACCAGCCTGCTTCACCGAACGGATAAAACGACATATAAATCATTGGGTTCAGATGAGGACTCAAAATGTTGAGCTTGATGAGTAGTTGCTGGGAATTTCGAGAAGAAATTCAAAAGTCGCGCTCAAATGGTGGTTCACCGTCAGCTGACAGGGAAATCATGGTGATCTCATCAACCATAGGAAGATTGTAGCGTCTGCGGTCATTGGCAATTTATGGTCTTCATCAGCAGCTCTTTTCTTTTCATCAATTTCAACTTCTCGCAGCATGCGATAAGCGTGAGCATGCACATTGTTACGACGAATTACCTCATCCAAGAAAGCTACGATATCAGGATTACGTTGCTAATTCCCTGGATGATTTATACGCTGTTGATTTGCCAAGCCTGAGTCAATAACATGAAGCTCAGCATAAAAGCAATTGCTGTCTTCACTGGTATTCATCTATCCTGTTTGATGATAGATCTGTCTGTGAACTCTGAAGATTTAGAGACCGTTTTCTGCAACGTGAGAAAATTTGTGCGCCCAACGATATGAAACTTAAGGCGCTGTTGAAAGAACTAATATTTTCATTGAAGTGCCGATAATTTGGATGCTGTCGATTACTTATCATATCCTTCAAATCAGGTGGAAACTCGCGAACTGCTTGGCCTTCATTCTCAAGCAAAACAGTTACTTTGAAACAGCAATACTTGAGTGTTTTATAATCAGATTTCTCAGCACAAAAATTAATAGAATGGCAGAACTGACAGTAAGAGAGAAATACAATATTAATGGAATTTCGGACATTCGACATCATTTTCATATTTTATGTGATTACGATACAAGGACTGGAATTAGAAATCAAGCGAAAAAAAAAAAAAAAAAAAAAAAAGAAGCAGCACGTGGTTTCCCGCTTCCAGAAAAATAACTCTTCTATTTACTTTTTATTTCCAGAAAAGGAACATTTCTGCAAGTTAAATTTGTCGGATTACTAAAAGCCCTTGAGGCTAATGGGTTTGGGATGTATTGTAAGACTCCAACATGGCGCCCGACCGTCTGAGAAAAATGTACATATTTATTTTAACCAAGTCGGTTCGGAATGTATGAACACAATACTGTGTACAATGCTGGCGAACTATGCTGTCCGTTGGAGATTAGTTCTTGGAAAAGGTCAATGTCGCGATTGGGGCCGTTAGGTGACCTTCGTAACGCAGCGAAGGCTGGGGGTTAGGGGGTCAGGGAGTAAACGGGTCGGAAAAGAATGGGGGAGGCAACAGTGGAGGCTCGTTGTCTGCCTCTCACTAGATAGTTCATCGCGCCTCAGGCGATAGGGCAGTGGTTAGTACGCGGGCGCGAGGCTCGATATTCAGTTAGTTGAGGGTCGGAGCTTGGTGGAGGAGCACGTGTATGCTGCTCGACAGGAAGCTAAAAAACTTAGTATGTCCTCGTGGATGGACGGAAATTTAGCGTTCTTGTGACACACACCGTTGCAGGCTCTCATAAGCGCGTGGAGATTCTGTGCCAAAGAGCGGACAGACTCCGGCAGGTATTATTAGGAAGAACAATAAAGTGTTAGCAAGGAGAGCTGCACGACGACGAAAACGCACGTGTGAAACAATGCGCAAGTGATTTCTTGCCACGAGCGAAGTCTCCGATATACAGCCTAGGCTCGGACAGCATTTCTTTGAATAATGATTAAATTTGGTTTAAGTTTAGAAAACTTTGATGGATTCCTTTCGAGGCCTGTCTCATCGTTATTCATTCACCTCCCCTCCCTTGATCAGCCGATCTTAATATAACAAAGCTGAGGGAGCGGAGCGCCTGTTTGACCAATAATTATAAATTATTGGTTATCTAAGTAACAGGAACCTTGACCTATTGTCTGTGGGGTGCGTGCTCCGGTGAACGAGCTTTGATTACAGAGCCTTGCAGGACTTTGAATTACATAAGGCAGGTGGAGCATTTACGTTCGCCCCTACACTGACACTCAACATTCATCGCAGCACAATCATGAGCAGGGTCTTCGAACTCGTTAAAGGTTTCATGATTGAGAATAGCAGGACGATGCAATGGACATGATCGTTATCTTTAAGCAGCCGGTTCAGCACGCCGTATTGTAGCTTCTTCCGGACTTTCTGTGGCTTGCTGACCGAGTCTGATTAGTTAAATTCGTAGAACACCGTGAACTTACTGAGATTCTTGCTCTTCTGATGAATTTCGAGTGATTTTAGATTGGCCTGAACGTCGTACTTCAGCTTCAGCACGTCATAATGCAGCCTCTTCTGGGCACTCTGTGGCTTGCTGACCAAGTCTGATTCGTTGAATTCGGGAAACGTCCTGAACACGTTCACTTTGTCGATCTTCTGATGATTGTCGATCACGTTTAGATTGCCGTGGACGTTGTATTTGAACAGCAGCGTCAAATACAACGTTTAGCAGAGTCTTGATCTTTCATCATAGCAGTTATGGTATGAAACTGTCATTTGAAAATAACTTTCTTACTTCATTTTTGTTTTTTGTACTTATAGTTATCGAATAGCATTCATATACACTTTTTACGCTTTCCATCCTTTGGTTGAAGAAGCGTATGTGCTCCAGCTTTGTCCGTCTGTCTGCACGATAACTCGCGTAAAAATGGTTCGATCAAATTTTAGTATGTGATAGGGACCACCTGGGAACGAACCCTATTGGAAATGGGGTCAAAGGTCACGACTGAGGAACGGAATTTATGTCATTGCCCTTATGCGTCAGAACTTGCGTTAAAATGTTTCTATTTCGATGAAATTTTAGTATGTGGTAGGGGACCACCTGGGGACAAATCCTGTTGAAAATGGACCAAATGGGGTCAAAGGTCAGGACATAGGAGCAGGATCCATTCCATTGCCCATATGCGTCATAACTTACGTAAAAATGCTTCGATTGCGACAAAACTTTGGTATGTTGTTCCGGAGGTATACTGCACCGGTTCTGTTGAATATCATCGAAATGGGGTCAAAGGTCAGGACACGGGAGCGGGATTTATTCCACAGCCATTATTAAATAACTTGAGTAATGATTTCCGGTATGTTGCAAAGCGTATCATAAACAATGTATCGCACGATTTTACTAACTTGTTTTAAAAAGGGCATAATTAATATTTTAAAATTGTTCCGAGTAATAAACCCCACAGCGTTAGGTGCATCTTTATGTGTGTGATAATAATTCATGTCTGCGCCATTTTGTTTTTGAGCGTGTTTACTGAACACCAGGACAGAATTTATTGCATAAAAGACTTACCTGGAAATAGCGCTTCATAAGTTCTAAAATTCACAAGAAAACTCGGTCAGGTATAAGATATGTACTTCTACGCGTAAGCAATGGAGGGCTGACAGTTCTTAGGCATAAATATATCAGACACAACAAAGTCGCATTTTCCCTGTGTTCGTTCGCCGCACATTAGATGTTTCAATAGGCAGCTGATGAAATATCGAATACAAATAACAGCAGTCAGTCGCAATATTTCTCGGATTTCTTTCTTTCTTTTTTTTTTTTTTTATGAAATCCTTTAAAAGCAGTCCTTTTCAGTGGGGTTCCCGTCCTTCAAAACCCCTGGGAAAATGCATAGTGGTCCTAAATCGCATTGTTTTATTTACTATAAAAAAGATCACGCAGAGGACAAGCAACTACGTTCTCTTGTTCCTGATATTGCCAGATAGCAAAAATGCGTTAAAATAGTAACAGCATTTTCGGAAACTTAGAATTGCGCAGTTGCAAATGATAAAATGTTATGGTAGTTCATGCATAGAAGCACAAACAGAATTTTTTTGTTTTCTTTCTTTTTCATTTCTTCTACAAATATAAAATATACCTGGACATATTCTGCGAAAAAAAAATTTAATTTCATTATGAGATCTGATGTGCTGTTTTATCTATATCAGTTTTTTTGTACATTTGAACGCACCTCACTGTAAAAGTCAAGACCATAGCTTAAATTGCATTTAAAATTCCTAGGTCTAGGTTCCTTGAATGCATCTGACATAAAATGCGTTAATGGCTCTCGAGAACTTTTTATTCACTATTCAGACTTACGAAATATTAAAATCATTGTAGTTTCACATGCGACAATAACAACTTAAATTTGTGAAAAAATTTAGGACCTACTATAAACCGAATGGTCCCCGTCATAGGCGCCTTCTAAACATGCACTTTAAGGCTGTTCCTTTGAGTCTCTTTTATTAGGCCTTCTAACATGTTTATACAAATCAAATATTTATATTGTAACTTCAAATCTTCCAAAAAGGCCTGAAGCCTATGTATCTTTCAGACAGTTTAAAGCTGTTCCATTGAGCCTCTTTTATTAGTTCTTGTAACATGTTTATACAAAACTGATATTTAGGTTGTAACTCAGTCTTCCTAAAAGGCCCGCGGTCTAGGTGTCTTGTAAATATCTGACGACTAATGTATTGAGTACATTTCACTAGCTTTCAGGCATGTCTACACGCACCGAATATTTAGGTTGTAATTCAAAACTTACGAGAAAGGCCGGCCGCCTACGTTATTTTTAAACACTTGAAGATCGATCCGTTGGATCCTTTTTTATTAGCTTTTTATTGTAGTTATTACACACAAAATATTAAAATCATAACTAAAAATTACATGAATTGAAAAACTTCTATATATCGTCTTATGTCACTAGGACCTGCAGCAGTTTTGGAAGAAACGTTTTCAAAGAAGACAGTTTTGGAAGAAATTTGGGGAGACTTTCATCCAGCAGTGGATTGATAATGATGTGTGTGTGTGTGTGTGTGTGTGTGTGTGTGTTTGTGTGTGCTTATCCTCCAGAAAAAACAGTACCGTTTTGCATATGTGTGTGAATGTGTGCTTTTTTTCTGGAGAAAAAGATGCCGTTACTCTAAAACACAAGCTGCTGTTGCTAAAGAAGGCCGATGGACCTAACAAAAAGCAAATAAATTTCTTGAACATTTTTCTTAAGCCTTTTTCTAAAACAAAGCGAAAATTTTCAGTTCCGGCACGTTTTGACAGAAGAAAAGCAAAGCGCGCACACACACACTCACACACACCAGGAGCGCCGACTTCACCAAATTATTGGGGGGGCACAGATGTGAAGAGATCTGACGTGGGAAGACCACTCTCCCCCATTGTCAGGAGGAAAATAAAAAAAAAAAAGGACGAAAAGATAAACTACGAGATTTCACGTATGTTTTAAAAGGCAATTGTAATTGCTGATCAGGAAATGTACAAAAAAACAAACAACACAAATATTCTTTTGCTGAATATTAATATTTTTAAAAATAAAATTCAGCCTGTGATTTTTTGTCAATGTATCCAAACAGATGTTATTTCCAAACGTTTGTAAAAAATATGAGAAATTAGTTGGCTTACTTATACGTACAAAGAAGAAGCGCAAAGAATAAAAAGCTAAATAAAGGCACCAGATGTTATATGATCCTGTAGTTTTATTTATTTTATTCTTGATAACTATTTTAAACAGTTATCACATACCACGAGAAGAACAAGTCAAACACAATACAGGGCGGGCAATGCAGTTTCTTTTTTTCTTTCATCTTTTTTTTTTCCGGTTGGGTGTTTTTCTTTTCTTTTTTTTTTTATTGAAGGTTTAACGACCACCGTGAGCAACTCAATGGGTTATAAGCAGTCGCCCGTCTGCAGACATCTGCAGAAAATTGGTTGAGTTGTACTTTGTAAACGCTGAAAATTTCCCGATGTGAAGACCAGAAATTCTTTGTATTTCATATTCGGCATCGCCCCCCCCGACAGGTTTGCTGAGTAGGCACATACCCTCAGATATGTGTCGAGTTGTAGCTTGTAAATGCTAAAAATCTCCCGATCGGACAAGAAATTCTCTATATTTCACACTTTGTAGTATCACCCCCCCCCCGACAGGTGTGCTCAGTAGGTTTACGCCCTGAGATAATGTCTCCAGTTGTAGTTTGTAAATGCTGAAAATCTCCCGATCGGACAAGAAATTTTTTATATTTCACACTTTTTAGTATTACCCCCCCCCCTTGACAGGTGTGCTCAGTAGGTTTACGCCCTGAGATAATGTCTCCAGTTGTAGTTTGTAAATGCTGAAAATCTCCCGATCGGACAAGAAATTTTTTATATTTCACACTTTTTAGTATTACCCCCCCCCCTTGACAGGTGTGCTCAGTAGGTTTACGCCCTGAGATAATGTCTCCAGTTGTAGTTTGTAAATGCTGAAAATCTCCCGATCGGACAAGAAATTTTTTATATTGCACACTTTTTAGTATTACCCCCCCCCCCCCCCCGACAGATGTGCTCAGTAGGTTTATACGCCCTGAGATAATGTCTCCAGTTGTAGTTTGTAAATGCTGAAATTCTCCCGATCGGACAAGAAATTCTTTATATTTCACAATTATCATATACCCCCCCCCCCCCCCCGACAGGTTTGCTGACTTGGCATGTGCCCTCAAATAATCTGCCGAGTTGTAGCTTATAAATGCTGAAAATCTCTCGATCGGGAGAGAAATTCTTCATATCTTGCACTTTATGGTATAACCCCCCCCCCCCACACACACAAGTTTTCAGAGCGGGCACGTGCGCTCAGACAATGTTACGAGATGTAGCTTGTAAATGCTGAAAATCTCGCGATCGGACGAGAAATTTTATATATTTCACACTTTTTAGTATTACCCCCCCCCCCCCGACAGGTGTGCTCAGTAGGTTTACGCCCTGAGATAATGTCTCCAGTTTTAGTTTGTAAATGCTGAAAATCTCCCGATCGGACAAGAAATTCTCTATATTTCACACTTTGTAGTATTTACCCCCCCCCCGACAGGTGTGCTCAGTAGGTTTACGCCCTGAGATAATGTGACCAGTTGTAGTTTGTAAATGCTGAAAATCTCCCGATCGGACAAGAAATTTTTTATATTTCACACTTTTTAGTATAACCCCCCCCCGACAGGTGTGCTCAGTAGGTTTATACGCCCTGAGATAATGTCTCCAGTTGTAGTTTGTAAATGCTGAAAATCTCCCGATCGGACAAGAAATGCTTTATATTTCACAATTTTCATATACCCCCCCACCCCCCACCCCACCCGACAGGTTTGGTGACTAGGCATGTGCTCTCAAATAATCTGCCGAGTTGTAGCTTATAAATGCTGAAAATCTTTCGATCGGGATAGAAATGCTTCATATTTTACACTTTTGGTATACCCCCCCCCCCCCAAGTTTTCAGAGCAGGCACGTGCGCTCAGACAATGTTACGAGTTGTAGTTTGTAAATGCTGAAAATCTCCCGATCGGACGAGAAATTGTTCATATTTTACACTTTTGATATATTCTCCCCCCCCACCCGGTTTGCTGAGTAGGCTCGTGCCCGAAAATATTTAGTGCCTAAGTAACTTACGGCGATCATTTTCACGGTCAATCTCTTACTAGTGGGCCAAGAAACGGCAATTGTTATACGGCCCCTTAAACATTTGTGCCCAAATGTCCGGGTGCCCAAATGTCCGGGTGCCCAAATGTCCGGTGCCCAAATGTCCGGTGCCCAAATGTCCGGTGCCCAAATGTCCGCCCAGTCTTTCAGACAGAAATTCGTAAATATGTCTCAATTTCTTAATGATAATGAGATATAAGTGAAATTTTTTTTTGTGCACACCACTTGCTCAAGTAGGGAGAAATATAGGAACACTATAATTTTCAACGCAGCGCAATTTCATTGCTTTAAAAATGAATGTGCCCAAATGTCCGGGTGCCCAAATGTCCGGTGCCCAAATGTCCGGTGCCCAAAAGTCCGGTGCCCAAATGTCCGAACCCCGTTGTTATCAGAGTTCAAGGATTGATATTTAATTAACTGATATTCATTCAAAAGAAAAAAAGAAACAGAGTGCAGACATTGATAGAGTGGGAACATCCCATATAACACAAGCCATCATTACTAAAAATATTATTACCACCGGGAAAAACACTCAATACAAAGGACTTATTTGAGGAATATTTTCTTCTCCAGCCTGACATTTTATAACTTTATTTTCCGTAATTAATTTAAGAGACTAACACCTCATCTCGGCCACTTCTCTACCCCCACTGTTTCAAAAAATCACTCTTTCTAATAGTTCTTAACTTGCTTACAGGCTGATTATTTAAAATAGTTATTTTTAATACAACATTGTAAGAGGTATTCTTTAACTATTTGACAAATTTTAAACACTTTACGAAGTTCATTAAGAGTGGAGATAATATCTCCAAGAGGAAGATTAGTATAGAGATTCTCAAAGTTGTAACTATTATATCTATGGGCCTTAAGTTAAGTATTATAGTGTATTATTATAACTTTGGAATTGTTATTTAAAATGTAAAAAATCTGTTCTGAAAATTAGTACTGCTTTTAACATGGTACTGAATATTTTTCAAGATTGCTTCAAAAGTCTGGTCTATTTTCTTTTTATGACTCTTAACCCCACTGGCTAGGAATTTGAATTTCATTGGATTTTTATGAAATTTTGTTGTAGCAAACGGAAGTGGAAATTCAGGCTTATAACCCTTACCTAAGGGAAGCTGAAGATTTTTTGTCGTAAACCTTCAACAGATTTGCTAGTTGTTTAGCACTAGAACTGACTGGCTCATAGGTCACTCTTTTGTTTAGTTCTTGATTAATTACTTCATAGTTAAAAATGTTTCATTGCAAAATTGCTACCTTTATCAGTAGTCGTAAAAAATATATTTATCATGAAGCTTGGAAAGACTTGTTAGAAGCACCTGAAAAGAGTAAACCTTTATCATAGTATATCTTAAGACTAGCTAATTTTTCTGAAAAGCTAAGCATTATGTTGTGTTTCTATTGTGCAAAAGCCTCAATTGGCTGATTGAATGTCATGTCTTAATAAAGTACCTATGATATCCTGACAGAATTTACTAAAAATTTGCCTTTTAGAGTAATTTATTAAGGGCCTAAATTTTGTCCCAAAATCTTTCTAAGTTTAACATCCTCAACAATGTTTAAGTTACCAGTAATTACATGTTTACAGTGACTATTGTAATATTCTGTTTCTTTGTACTCTTCACATTCACAATCAGGGCTGCCAGACAATTGCGCCAGCCCGCACTGAAACGTTGTTCTTGTGCCATTCTGCTAAAAAATTGGGATTTTGATGAAATCTGCACCAATTTTGCTCCAAAAATTAAAATTTACCGGTCATCGATATTTTAGGTTAATCTTATGACATTTGAATTGATTCAGCAGTTAGTTCGTACGTGAGATTCTTCCGCGAATCCCCCCACCTTTCTTTGTCATTTTCGAGATCAATGCAAAAGTGAAAATGTTTTCGGGGTATTAGTTGGGGGGAGGGGGTCATATTATGTCTGCGGACGTTGTTTTACCTTTTAAACGTTCGGAAACTGAAGTTAAACAGTGTGCAGATTTTTCCCGTAATCATATTTTTTTCTCTCGCAACGTTGCTTCTGTTCAGTATTGTTGTTAAATATAATTTCATTACATAATTTCAGCTTGAAATTGTAGGCAACGATTTCCGAAAATGGAAGTTAGGCCGCCCGAAAATTTCCCTGTAGTCTTCGGCCACAAGATTCTTACGCTGATTCGCGGAATTCCGCCCTTTTTGTTATCATTTGGATCATGCACGAGATCAACGCACAAATGAACTGAAATTTTGGGAGGATGGGTGGTAGTGAAGGGGGGATTATTTTCTCCGTCGAGGGATGGAATTTAATCCTTCGAAAACGGAAAGTAGACGGAGGTAAGATTTCTCTCGTAACCGTAATTTTTTTTTCTCGCGATGTTTCCTCTACGCAGTATTGTTAGATATCATTTTATTCCATAAATATTTGTATTTCAGCCTGAAAATGTTGAATAAATTTCCGAAAACGGAAAGAGCGAAGATTTCTTCCATAATTGCCCCCCCCCCTGCGGTGTTCCCACACATATGTAGTTGTTAAATGTCATCACCCTCATAAATGTCAGTGCATTTCAGCTTCATAAGGGTGGGGGAAATTTCCAAAATGGAAGTGACTAAGTTTGGAAATTTGCAAGAATTGATACATGGTGTTCAAAAAAGTATTCATTCTCTGAAAATTACACCATTTATCTCAGGCTGAAAGTTCTTTAAGCATGATGGATAAAATTGTCATCTGAGGGAATTAAAAAAAAACGAAAAAAGAAAGAGAAGTAACAAAGAAAAATGGTAAGGGAAAACTATCAGCAGAAAAAAAAAGTAAACAGTGGGTGCTGTGCAGTGGCAGAGTCAACAAATGACAAATATGGCTGTGGAACTTGCCGAGAAGAAAGTAGGGTTTGCTTGCAAGAGGAAACCAGAGCTAATGTTCTAGTAAGTACAAGAACAAAACCAGGAAAAAAACTGTTTGAAGCTATGTCTTTCAAAACCACCCTATTTTGTTTGGAATTCAGTAATTTAATAATTGTGAATACAGTGGTGTGACCTAGTTAAATATTTTCATGCATAAATGACAGTGAATGATTCAGTTTTGTTCATGCTGCGTAATATTCACACTTTCTCACCGAGCAGTCTGATTTTTCACCAAATTAAAAAGTACAGCTTTGTTTTTTTTTTCTTCGTCAGTCTCATGTATGTTAATTAAAATTGCTCACGAGTGCTATGGATAAATGAAAGGATTATTTATATCACATAACTTGTAATCAATTATCAGGAACACCAATCTTTTGGTTCTTACTTAAAGTCTGAATTTTGCCCTGCATGTTTGGGAGCAGAATTTTTAAGAGGTTTTCTTTTTCTCATTTTGACCTACCTTGGGGAACATCTTCACCCTCACACTTTTCTTTTTCCAGATTGAAGGTTCATTGAGCCACTTACTAGCTCACAATCGTCTGCTTAATGTCCATACATGCAGGATCCCACACATGCAAGAGCAGGGGCTCTTTCAGATAGCAACAACAAAAAAGTCATAAACTGATTCTATTACTGCTGAAGGAGGGGGGGGAGAGGCAATCCAGTGCCAAAATGTCACTATGCAAGCGTTAAGCAATGGAAGCAGCTTTTATTGAACAAACTTTACTAAATCTCACTCTTATCTTATAGTTTTGGTTCCAGTTGTAATTGTTCACAGCAATAACAAAAGTTTGATATTGATAATTACTTGATAAAAAACATTGTATGAAGAGTATCATGGCGCAACTGCTGAAAGGTGATTTTACAATTTGATTATTAAATGTTACATTAGTTTTCCTTTTATATCAAAGGTACGCTTTCCTTCAGAAAACCTTAGGAGTTTGTGATGCACACGCAAACAATGTGCGTGTAGCTTGCCAGTTGGTTGGTTTCAGAAATAATGTATTTTCATCTGAATGCCATGAATCTCAAAAAATATGCAGCTTTATTGTGGAACCAACCAAACAACAAACAATAATTACACAATATTTATTCTTCTTTAGTGTATGCTCGCAAGCATTCAGTAACAATAGCAATAGTTCTTAGACGCAACAGCATCCTATTCGTGTTACAGTGAAACAAATGCATTCAGAAAAAAATCCCTGATAGTAATGTGTTATCCTTAAAATATTGCAGGTCATGTAGTTTTCAATAAATTGTGGGTAGTATAATTGTTTTCCAATTTATCTCACTGTAGGAACGACAGAAATGATAATTAACAGTCTTAAGAGAAGCAGTAAAATGTCAACAAACCTGAAATATAAAATGACATTTTTTCATAATTCATAAAATAATGATAATTCAGTATATAAACATAAATTAAAGCACAGCATGGACTTAGAACAATTAAAAATGCTGCCATTAGCTGCTCCAAAATGCAAATTTTCTCGCTCCAAAAGTCAACGTTTCTGCTCCAAGAATTGCTCTGAAACATGGTAGGGGCACTAGCACCCCTGCACAATGGTTAAGACTAAGAGCAGAACAACTTGATTTACCCCCCCCCCCCCCACCTGAAATTTAAACATACTTAAAACAACTAAAGATTTTTTTCTAGGAATAGGAAAATTTATTGTGGAACACCTTCCTAATATTAAGGAAATGGTTTTTATTAAGAAACCTGATTGTAATAAAATTCTTGGAGAAGTAATTCAATCTTTAGGAATGTGTTTAATAATATCCAACACAAGATCAAAAACATGACAATCAATTTTACCAGCAGCATTTCCAGAAATGGAAAAAAAAAAGCTTTTTAAGACAAGTGCTTAAAACATTGAAGAAGGCTGATAGCTTTCTTAACAAAATTTAAACTTGTTTTAAAATTAATGAGATTGCTGCAAAGCAGTAAAATCTATGCAGCTTGCTGTTTTAACGAGACTGTTGTTCTCTGTTACCCCCTAGAGCATACTTTGTGGTTTAAAGGAAGAAAAGTTCCCTGATGGAAACTTATTCTCAGCAAGCTCATTATCTAAAAGAGTTGAATTGAGACCATTGGGATAAAGAGACTGATGATGCAGAGACTGCCGCCCCGGTGGCGCAGTGGTCTAAGGCGTTGGCCTCTGATCATTCGTCCGAAAGGGGTCCGGGTTCGAATCCCGGTGAGGCATGGATGTGAGGCATGGATGTTGTGTTTGTCTTACGGCACTGGCTCTCTCCCTTCCCTGGAACCAGTGACCCTAAATTAGGGACGGGCGACTGCTTATAGCCCATTGAGTTGCTCACGGTGGTCGTTAAACCTCCAATCAAAAAAAAAAAAAAAAAAAATGCAGAGACTGTTTCTAGTCTTTTGACTAGGTTAAGTATACACTAAGAATTTTACCAAATTATGGGTTTTACTCAGGAATAAAAATAAATTACGAATAAAACCCATAATTTAGTGACATTTATAGTGTATCCCATCTAGCAATAGGTATGGCATCTATTATTACCAAGTTTAGGTCAAGTATATTATGTAAAACCTCAATTTGCACCTTATCACAACTGTGACTACGAAAGTGTTCCAATTCAAATGTTGGACATTGGTTGGCTTTGTGAGGAAAGCACTGCTTTTTAGATTAAAAACTACTAGTAAGAGACCTGTGACTATTAATTCTGAGATGAAGAGGGTTTTTACTTTGCCCTATCTAGTTAAAACTGCAAACAGTACAAGTTAGCTTGTAAATGGTTTATATTATCTGCACTGTGGTATAATCTGCAGTGGCTAGAATTTAAACTTTTAGGAACAGATAATCCGCAGATTATGTGCTGGAAAACACGGTGCCTTGCTTCATTTGTTACTATACAACATTATCAAAGGATGCTTCATGGACACCTCAATGGTGAGGTACTCACAAATTTTTAGCTTTTAAGGCATCTCTCATTGAAAAAGACATTTGCACAATCAGCTTTCTGGGAGGAAGAGCACATGAAATCCTTAAATTCATTAACGAATCTATAGATGTCTCAGCATTGAACTTTATATTGATTGGAGTGGGAATTAATTGCATCTATGGGGATGGTTGGTTGAGTATCTTGTGTGATGTCATTCACTCTCCTGAACAACTTGAAATGAGTAAGGCAATGACTACCTACATCTCATCATGACAGAGATTATTCAAAGCTGTAACAGAGGTTTCAAAAATCCCATATGTAGGTAGAACAGATCAATGAAGAAAATGCTTACATATAACATACAGCTTGTAAAAACTGGGGTCAGTACCTCATGCATCTCCTCTTCAAATAATTATGTGCAGTTGTTTGTGGCATTACAAAAAAAATGAAGGCAGGTGTTTTATAATCTTGGTGAAATTTTATCTTTCAGTTCTGCAGATGCCTTTTTTTTAAAACTTGATGGATAACAGTGTGGGGGATTCTCTGGCATATCCCAATCAATATGTTGCATAATTGCATTTGAGCACTATTGCATATAAAAAAGTAATGCACTGAGCCAAGTCTGTTCAGATATACTATCAGCAAATACATCTCAATGTTACATGGAATTTGAACCAAAAGTTGCATTTCCACGCTGTATTTAATAAAACAACACTAGAACTTTTCAGTACTGATGCTTTCTTTACCTTTGCATTGCCTACTGCTGGCTTGTTTCATATGCTTTATTTGGTAAATCTCATGCACACTAGAAAGCAGTGGCGTAACTAGCACAATGTGTGCCTCCCTGCAAGATTTACTTCAGCACCCCTAAGCACAGTAATTTTCCCAGAATTTTGAACACAAGGGAGGATGCATTTTTTGTGGCATGTGTGTGTGCGGTGGTTGGGTTAAGAGGTCAGGGAGAGTGTCTGCAAAAGTAACGGTGGTACCTAGAGCTTTGTAGTTTTAACTTTTTAAGTAATAGATTTGATAATACGTGTAATTGCTTTGTCCAAAACTAAACTAAATCACTTGAAGAAATCACCCTCATACACATGGCAGATCTGTGGCTGCTGTGAATAAATGTTGACACCTGTTGTGAACGTAATCCTAGGTAACTGACTGTTTTCCCACGTCCTCCATGGAGAATCCCACTGTGGCCTCATGCTTTTCCTCAGCAGTGCAGGCAGAGGGCGATTGGAGAGCGATCGTATTACAACCCAAAGTCAAAGAGCCGAACACTTTCAATCTGTAGGACTTTCAGTGTTTTAAAAGTGAAACTAGGCATGTCAAATACAATTGGGAAACAAATTTCCTCGAAGAAATAATTCTTGATACATTCATGGTAGGCATTATAATGCTATCTTGCTACCAAAAATTGGAAGGTGAGGGTTCCGTTTCCCGCTCCAGGCTCATGAAAATTTTCAAGTTTTCTGAAGGAAGTGGTTACATGTAATATAGTGGAAATATGCCAATAACTACAGAATTCTGAGATAATGAAGCCTAATCTCTGTTCTGGAAGATAGCATTGAAACTAGGCATTTATTTAGGCAAAGCTAAATAGTGAAAGTCTTCCAAAAACGTAGAGACAATGTGAATAGACAAAGTTATCGCTCTTTCCATGTTTTCTTTATTTAATACACTAAATATATCTTAAAGCACAATATGAATCTTTGGGTTAATTACTGTGCATGTTCAAATTTTTTCATAAAACTATAACTGGCAGCTGCAGTACTCCCCTTTGTTACCTGCGCTCCCCTCCCACCACAGTTGTGCTGGTGGTAGTTACACCACTGCTAGAAAGTGGTCTATGTGCTGTTATTTGCAGTCATATTGCTGTGCAACATTACGTATAGTGAAAGGAAGACTCATTTTTTCCTGGATTGTTAATTATTCATAGTGTTTACTGGGTGAAAACATTGCAGAAATTGAAGAATGGTATGGAAAAAGTTCTTCATAGTATCTCAGATGAATGTTTCATGCAAATTTGATGTCTTGAAGCAATAATATGTATGTCCATCAATTCTGCTATATACTGCAGTTGCATTTTTTGAGTCAAAATAGTTTCCTTAAAATATTTCTATGCCCTTCAAGTAAAACTTCCAGTGTAAAATATGTATATTTCTGTAATTGTCTGTTGCTATAATATTTCCATTTTAAAGAAGTGTGTGCATTATAATATAAAGTTTGTGTTCATAGAGAAATATGCACCATGCAGTTCAAGTAATATTGTACTTATAGTTAGAGGATGGACTGACATATGACCCACACATTCAGGTATTGTCAGTATTCTATTAGCGGTATGCAAAACTTTCTGCCGCTTTAAGGAGAAAGGAACAATCACTAAACCAGTACACATTTATTCAATGAAATATTGGCAGTTAGCATCAATAACCTTTTGCCATTTTTAAGACAACAAATGAATGCCCCTGTGATAGAAAAGACTTGGGTTTTGAGTTGAAGAACGCAGTGACGAAATTTTCCACTTCTGGAACTGTGGTGAACCGCTGTTCGGCTAGGGCATAAAAATTGGACTGATTCTTAAGTTAGTGACTGTTAATAGGACACTAGTCACACTGATTTTATAGTTGTTTTTGTTTTTTATTGACAATTTGTTGTTCTGGAAATATACAAATTGTATTGTACTGTAAGTGTACTTGAATTTGATTAAAGAAAGACATCTTTTTTTACTAGAATTTCATCTTTGCAAGTAAAAAAAGGGGGACTGAGAAAGCTAAATTTCATTTTGAATTTGTGAAGATATGCAGTTACAACCAGAACCAAGGCAAGCTGTCACAACAGGGTTCATCATCATTCCTTTCCACTCTAGTGGCTATATAAGTATAGGTGGTATATTGATCATGCGGCCCTGGTCCTGCTGATTCCCTGGAGTGCTTGCTGTTAGTCTCAGATGATCACCTGAGCTGTTAAACCCCAAAGCAAAACAAGAAACCTCTTCAACAGTGGCACATATGCCCTCCTAATTTGAACACTGAAATCAGTAGTCCTCCAAAATTTTCATGTGAACTGAAAGAATCCTTGTCTGTGTATATTGAGAAAAGATTGCAGTTCTGTTTTGCTGCTTTCAAAGCTTATACACTGAGTTGAAAAAATAATTATACCTGTGAACATAGTGCACAGATCCACATGTGATTGGTTTGTATTACAGTATATTGGTACTAGGGCTTCAATAAGCCAAAAAGCACAAGCACCACAATTTTCAATGTAAACATAAATGGGAGGAGGGGGTGTACAAGATACATGCCAAGAAATAGTGTAAATAGTGAACACACAAAAAAAAAAAAAAAAAAAAAAAAAAAAACACTTGCACAACACTGGTACAGTGTAATAAAGATCACAAAAGACATACAGTTTAAAAGACTATCCAGGATTTCTGGGGCATTATGTACATGTCCTGCACACAGTGGGGGTGTTACACAACAAATACTGGTGGGTGAAATGACAATGGCTAATATGGAGATGTATAACTTCTTTCATATGGTTCTGATGGAGATGCGAATACCAGCTGGAACAGGGCAGATATGGAAATGGTAATGATTGGAACACTGTGAGGGTTGAGGAAATGCCCTGTACATAATAAAAACCATACACATCATAGCCAAATAAAGTCTGCCAACAATATGGCTCCACTGGGATTGGGCACAACTATAGGCAATAGAATTTCAATAACAATTGAACCATTGTCACTGGTCCATTTTTGATGTAGAGATACATACAATTGTCAGTACTGACACATGCACGAGAGGATTCCACCACTAACAATATATCTTTATATCCTTTAATTGGACTTTCAGTTTCACTAGAGAGTTTTTTACATTCTCTAATGAAGTTTGCTACATTGCACAAGTAATATTTGTTGCTAGTCCATTTCTAATGAAGTAAACTGTTTACTTTGATTCATGTACTACCACAACCTTGAAATTGAAATATTCCAATTATTATATGTAAATTTATCGCATTTTTTAACGACGTATTTAAACACTGGTCACACATTTTTCAGAATTCTCACTGAAATTAGCTATTTTGAGAACCCAATTATTATTAGTAAGCTTACAACAGTTAAACAGAAGTAATTGTTTTTTCCACGTTTATAAGGGAATCACAGAAAAATATTCATCGGCCGCCACCAGGAACTTCCAGTTATGCGTCGGACATGCTACCACTGCACCACAGTGGCCTCAAATTCTCCAGACTCACATAAACGTGGAAAGAGCAATGACTTCTGTTTGATGTTCCTAATCCACGTCAATTGTGTGTATTAATTATTCAATCACCTCCTAGTTATTTGTTCAGTTGCTGCTTTCCAACTTAGGTGCATCCCCAGCATTGTGCGGGGCTCCAATAAGCAACCTATCATGTGGTTTGGCAGTTAGTTGTATGTGAGCCTCGAGAATCCAAGGCTGTTGTGGTGCAGTGGTAGCATGTCCGGCGCATAACTGAAAGACCCTGGCTTTGATTCCCGGTGGCGACCGATGAGAAATTTTTCGTGACTCACTTATAAACGTGGAAATAGCGATGACTTCTGTTTGATGTTCCTAATCCACATCAATTGTGTGTATTACTTACAACAGTTTCTTACTATTAAAGAATCAAGTTCTTTTGATTCATACACTAATTTACATTTTTATCCTGTTATACTTATTCTACTGAAATAGATACAACTACAGGTTAAAGGTTGTAAAATCTTGTACATTTAATTTCAACAATGTACATCTGAAAATGGGCAGAGATGTAACAGAATCCTGGTATCATTTGCAAGTAACACTGCATGTTTTTCCTTTTAGTGCATATCACACAACTGATTTGCAATTGGTTATGTCACTGCAGTCTTCTACCTCCACATATAAGCAGTGAATATTGTCAGTGTTGTATTTGTCATTTTCTACAAGTTTTTTTTTTTTTTTTTACGTTATATTCTATCGAATCAATTCTAGTGTTGGTGTTTGCCTTTGCCCTGGTACATCTGAAAAATGGGCAGAGTGCTGCTGTGGTAGTTATTTCTTGCACCTTGTGTCATCCCTTGCTTTGTATTAATGTTGGATTGTAGTGTATTATAGTGTGCTATGAAAATGAACTCCTGAATAAATGAAAAAATCACATATTCACTTTAGTAGTTATTTATCAGAAACACGTGAAGTTACACATCCATTCTTCTGATTGAGAAATATTGTTATTCACTACATAATTGTACATTTTTTTTATTTACCAAACTTCTGATATTATACAGCAAGAGATTCAATTGAAATACAAGGAGTAATCCACAATGCCTCTCAAACCCCTGCACAAAAAATAACTACCACAGCAGCAGTACTGAAGAACTCTATCTGTTCCACACATGAATGGAGATGGTTACATTTTTTTTATACAATTTTTTATTTAACTCTATTTTTGTGGTTAATAATTTCAAAGACAGGTTTTTCACAGATATGGAATCTCCACCTGCTGCTTTCCATTTAGGTAAGGCAAGGGAAATGAGAGAAGTTTATGTAAAACAGTATTACGTAATGTGAAGTACCTTTCAACAAGACACAACGATACCCATTAGAGGCTTTTGGGAAGAAGATCTTAAAACAGATGCCCATCAGCTTCTGTTCTAAGATCTTCCCCAAGACCATGTACATATCACCAGCACACTTTCCTTCCACATGACTTTACATATGCTACATCAAAAATGCAGTTGTGTGCAAGATGTATTATTTTAGGGATATAAGACCCCCTCCTCCCAAAACACACACACACACACAAAGTATACATTTATGTGCCTAAAATAGTATCTCCATTTTTTGTATGGTTCTAATACTACTGTGAGGCTCATGGGGGGGGGTCTCTACTTATTGCTGTGCTGTTCATTTTCTTTACAAAATAGAGGGTTTCAACACCGAAAGTGGAGTCTTAAGGTACAGTAGCACTCTTAAGACTGCCCCGGGAGAGTGAATGTATAGGAAGTGGCTGAAGACAGACGAATTTTCAGTTGGTAGAGCGACTTGTTCCGGAATAAGTGGACTCGGGTTTGATCCCCGGCATTGACCAAAAATGATGGAGAAATTTACTTCGTTATGATGGCGCCTGAACTTCCCGGATGACCCGGCCGTTAAAGATATCACAATAGTGTGATGTTCTTTCCATACCGCGAGATAGGAAAAAATAAGAGAATCCCTTCTTCAGCACTTTGAAAAAGAAAATGTGTGATGTTGCATTCCACACACCAAATTGACTGGGAGTTCTCAAGTGCACGTTCTATAGCGGATGGATGCCTGCAGCGATTCATGGTCACGACTGACCCGTGGGCCATGCCCCTGCCCTCTATCAGGGGAGGGGGACGTGGCGTGCTTGCCCCGCAGGACGCACATGACATAAAGGCAGATAGCACCGAGAACGAACGTCTGCGTAGCTCAGTTGGTAGAGCGACTTGCTCCAGAATAAGTGGACTCGGGTTCGATCCCCGACGTTGACCAAAATGACGGAGAAATTAACTTCGTTATATACCATTGCATTTAAAAAAATATATACAAACGGTTTACCATCCATGATGTTTCAAACCAGCATCAGTACATACAGTCTCTTAATAAAGAAAGAATGCATTTCTTCTCATGCAATGATGAAAGGCTACAGTGGCTGGAATATGATTTTTTACAATATCTTTCCAGTATTAAAAAGTCTTGTGAAAATAACCAAAATGCTTACAAATTTTTAAGCAAAGAGACTTATGAAGCTATAACGCTAATAACAAGATCTACTACAGATTGTATAAGGTACCTTCTTGACAATGGGTATCATTATGTGCTAACAAGATGTTTTAATAGTGATCCTGTAGAATCCTTATTTAGTGCATTAAGGCAAATGAATGGTGGTAATGACATAATGGATGTTAGATCCACAATTTTAAGCTTGGAGAAAATTCTAAAAAGTAGGCATTTTGGTCACTTCAAAATACTCTAATGTTGGAAAAGCTGAAGGAGTGATCTCCGAGGTACGTGCAAGAAAACCACAGTATGATAAAAATTTGCAAAGGGCGATTCCAGAGCTTCCCGATGAAGTAATTAGAATCTTGGATATGCTTGAAAAACAACCAGGTACATATTTATTTTTCCTTTACAAAGATTAAGAAATACATGATTTATACACTTCTTGGGCATATTTTAATGGGGTGTTATTTATATATTTGTTTTTCTAAGAAATTAATATGATTGTCGCTACAAGGTATAAATAAATAATTCTACACAGTATAAGTAAATAAGGTATTTTATTGCAACAAACAAGTGACCAATGTTATCACAACTAATGTTGAAACTGGTCTCATTTATTCACTAGTTGGACTTAGAGAAGCAGATTATTCAGTGTTCTGAACGGAATGTCGATGTTAAGTGCCGTCCCTTTGTGCTGGACTTTTTGTTTCAGTTCTGATATGTCTTGAGGCATATTCTTGTATTCTGTGTTCTTGAGATGTGTTTATAGGAAAATGTCGGGAAAGTCAAATAATGAGACCATGGAGTGAAAGGGAATAAAAAAGGGGTTTTAAATAACATTAAAAAAGAAAAAAAAGACTGTCATAGCCACATAATAAAAGCATCATGTTTTCTCATCTTTTCTCCTTTTAAAGGCTGCCAGTGTTTTTAGTGATATCTGTGCATGTATCCCTTCATGTAGCATACAGATGCTTCACAGTGGAATTGCTTGGCAGTTTCAATTAAAATAAATTGTGCAGTACATTTTTCATATTCCTGAAATTATTTTTTCTGCAGTAGGTTTTGAATATAAGTGCATACTGTAGAGCACTGAAACTCTATAACCTTTGAAAATGACAAAGCTTACAGATGGCATATCTGTAAGCTAGGATATTATTCCGGGATTTTTTTGGTTCTTATACATATCTGAAAAGAAACATACCTAATTGTGGAATTGGTAGCCAGGGAAAATGAAATGTAGAACACTCACATCTATGGCTCCATCTTTCAAGTTTTTTTTTTTTTACTACTGGAGTTTTCTTCTGTGCCCTAAACCATTCTAATGGTAGATTTTTATAATTTTTTTGTCTTTCTAATAGAACAGAAGTTTAACATTTTTAAAAAGAACTGGAGCGCCTTTTCATTTCACATGCTTCTTACAGGCACACAAATCGAAAGAATATTTTTTCTTTGGCTATATAATTCACTTATAACAGTGGCTTGTCTCTTGCATATTTTTTATGAAATGCATTCAAAATATTTTAAATTCACAGTGTTTTATTACTTTTATTTTTTATTTATTTATGAATGCAACTCTAAAACATGACAAAAAAAACAAGATGAGATTATTGTATATGTTTAGTTAATACAATCACAGCAAATACATTTTCAGTTTTATCAGCTGCAGGCCTTTTGCTTTTTTCCCTTTTAGATACATAAAATGGCTTATTTTTGGTCAGATTGAAACAAATTATTCCCCTTTAACAAAGCGAGTGAAGCTATTTATAATTGTAAATTGAACTACTGTTAATTTACTCCCTGCACTTAGCCAAGACACTTAATAAAGAAAAACAAAGTGGTGTCCATTTGCTAACTTTTACTCTCTTGCTTTGTTTTTTTGTACAATTTTAGTGGCCAACTACATAAGTAGCAGCTGGTCTATTTGTACTTAAGGTCTGAGACACTACTTCACCATTTGTTAAAAGTTAATATTTCTTTCAGTGTTTTACTCCTTGCAAGCAATGGTATAATAATAATTACATCCATTTCTTGAAGTCTAACTACTCAATAACCCTAAGAAACAAGAAAATTGATTTTTCAACCATTATTCCTGCTAATAGGGGTATGCAAAAGTTTCCGCCATTTTAAGGAGACGAACTATCATGAAACCTGTACACATTTATTAAACGAAATATTGGCTGTTAGCATCAATGACCTTTAGCCATTTTTCAGGCAACAAATGAATGTTCCTGTGATAGAAGGACTAGTTTTGAGATGAAATACGCAGTGCTGAAATTTTCCACCTCTGGAACTGTGGTGAACCTCTGTTGGGCTAGGGCATGTTGCATAGAGCGAAACAGATGAAAGTATGAGAGTGCAATATCCAGGGAGTAAGCCAGGGGTGGTAAAACCTCCTAGTGTAACTGTCTAATTTCTTTCACGGAAAAACCGATTCCCGATGCTGGCACACAGTCACTAATCAGTACTGTAAATTAAAATAAGCCTTATTCAAGAACTGATATTTTTATATACAATAGTCAGTCACACATGTGTCACAAGCTCTCTTTTAGCAATTGGTGTTGTAGGTCAAACACAGGTTACTGTTTTTCCACGGAGCTGTTAGGAAAGTTCTAAAAGATTGAAAGATTCTCGCATCACCTACTCTAGAGGGAGATAACCGAGTTTGGTTATTATAAAATGGTAATTAAAATTTAAATTAGGTTAGTAATAAAATATTATTGAAAATGTTTACGATTTCATAAATATTATTGAATATTTAAACAATTAGGTTTTAATTCTTAGTAATGAGTTGTTTTTCTCGCTAGCCCTGCAGGGCTGTTGATTTTCAACTGAGAAGTGAGTTATTTGCCTGACTGGTAAACCAGCATGAAATATTTCAAGCCCTGTTTATCACCCTCTACTACCACCCTCCGTAGCAGAATGGCGGCAACGGGCGACTTACGTTGCAGATTGTTTTTGGTCCTGCAGACAAAAACGATATCCCAGAACACTTTTAAGCCCTCTCTTGTGCAGATCACCGATCATTAGTAAAGATTTTTCGTCCTTAAAACTTTTCGAAAAAGAAAGTTAGACGGAGTAAAAATTTCTCCCGAAATTAGATTTTTTTTTTTTTCTCAAGATGTTCCCGCTGTCCATATTATTGTTATATGCCATTTTATTTGGTAAATGTTTGCTTTCGAGCTTGAAATTAGAGCCAACAATTTCGGAAAATGGAAGTTGAATAAAGTACTGTTATCTGAAATTTTATTTCTCGTGAGGTTTCCTCTGTCTCGTATTTTTTTTTTAAATATCATTTTTATTCCATAAAGACTTGAGTTTCATCTGGAAAAATAGAGGAGAAATTTCGAAAATCGTAAGTTGCACGGAGCGAAGATTTTTCCTGTAATCGTAATTTTTTCCCTGTGTTGATCCCTGCCCAGTGTTGTTGCTAAATGTCGTTTGTTGTAGAAATGTTTGCGATTTAGCTTGAGAATGAAGGCAAACATTTCGGAGAGCCAAATCTAAAGGAAACAAAACCAAAATTTTGTTTTTTGTTTTTGGGGTTTCCTCTGTCATACACTGAAGAGCAATTGAATTAGAGACAGCTGGCGTTATGCAAATATGGCGCTGTGGGCGGCCCTGTAAACGGAAACGACATGATGTATGCAGCGATCCGACAATATAAGGAGTGATGTGATGGGAATCAGTAAGAGTCGGACGCAGTATGGGTAAGACGAAGGATCTAAAGCGCATTTGATCGTAGGCAAATTGTCGGGGCCTAACGAATGGGTCACTTCATCTCGGAAGGCGATCAGGCACTGTGTCACGGGTGCATCGTGAGTTCATCAAATCCGGTAAAACCATCCCTGCAAGGGCCAACTGCCGTGGACAACAGCGTGTGGATGAGCGGGGACAACGTCGGCTAGTTCGCATTGTAACAGCGGATAGACGGGCCACAGTGTAAGAAATTACTCGGCAATTTGACGATGGTGTACAAAACCGTGTATGCAGCCACACCATCAAGAATCATTTCCTCGCTATGGGGTACAGAAGCCATCGTCCCACGAGTGTACCGCTGCTGACCGCATATCACAGGGTGCAAAGATTTGCATGGGCGCAGGAACATTGCCACTGGATCTTAGACATGTGGGAAAATGTTGCCTGGACTGATGAGTTGAGATTCACGTTGGTACATGCGGGTGGCAGGATACGAGTACAGCGCAAACCACATGAAGCGATGGATCCTTCTTGCCAGCAGGGTACTCTTGAAGCTGGTGGGGGTGGCATTCTCGTCTGGGGAATGTTCACGTGGACTGAAATTGGACCCCTGGTACGTGTGACATCGTCCCTCACAGGTCAACATTACCGGGATATCCTGGAAGACCGTTTGCTCCCGTTTGTGCGTCTTCAACATCCCACTGGGGACCTCATCCTGCACAAGACAATGCACCGCGCCATCGCTCCCGAATTGTATCCGAATGGTTGGATGAATGCTCCACTGACGTGACCTCGCTTCCTTGGCCAACTAGGTCACCTGACCTCAATCCCATCGAGCACATCTGGGATGCCATCGAGAGAGATGTTCGAGGCTCTGACCCCCTCCATTAAATCTTCGTGAACTGTGGGAGCTTGTTCAGGGGTCGTGAGTCCGTATGGCTTCCCAACGCTTCCGGTGTCTTGTCAAGTCCATGCCGAGATTAATCGCCGCCGTCATCAGGACGAAAGATTGTGGTACACGTTACTAGACAGGTATCTCTAATTCAATTGGTCTTCAGTGTATATCCTTAAATTTAATTTTGCCTTATAAAACATTGTGTTCTTGTTTGAAAATGGAGACCAAAAATTCGGACAGAGTGAATGGAGCGGCAATTTCCTCCGATTTTGTTTCTTCGTGATGATTCCTCTGGCGTGTATTGTTACATATTTTTTTTTTTCAATAAAAAGAGATATTTTGGGATGACGAACAGAAAGATCTTATTTCGCATTTACAGCTTTGAAAAGTATACCATGGTATGCACTTTCCGAGGGCAGAGTGTTCTTGATCATTGCAATTGCTGTTGTACCTAGTCTTTGATTTTTTGAAGGTAGAAAAAAAATGTAAGGTGATGAGTTTCTTTTTCTCTCTTTGTATGTATACATTTCATATTTCTACCTGTGCAAACTGTTATTGTTTTTTTGTCCCAAGTTACATGTTTACCCAGTGACCACCCCGCAGATCATTTTGTAGCACCACCATATCTGTCGTAGGCTAGTCCAGAACTTTCTGCTATGGGGCTACCACCCACTAAAATAATCCTCCGGCTGAGTTCATGTACAAGAAGGGGAACACTGGTAAATGCAAAAGGTCAGATTCCTTTACTAATGACAACACCCAATGCCTTTATGGTTGAACTTAAGAAAAGGCAGAAAGAAAAGTCCTTTATGGAAAAAAATACATTTACAACAAAATGTATTTTAACTTTCATGGCTAAAGTAATATTGTGTTTAGTTTCAACATGTAGTTGGTTTTATTTAATGAATAACAGTTCTAAATTCAGCACTGTTAATTTGAGCACATGCAGTTTTAAGTTTAACGGACTTTACAAATACATAATGGATATTTTCACATTTCTATTTGTGATTTAGGTTTTTTTTATATTGGAAGTTTAACAACCACCGTGAGCAACTCAATGAGCTATAAGCAGTCTTTCGTCACGAATTTAGGGTCACTGGTTCCAGGTAAGGGAGAGAGCCAGTGCCGTAAGACAAACACAACATCCATGCCTCACTGGGATTTCAACCCGGACCCCTTTTGGATGAATGATCAGAGGCCATCGCTTAGACCACTGCGCCACTAGGGTGGCGATTTAAATCAATGATTTTTATTCACGATTTAAATCAACGAACCCTGCTTTCATGCTTGTATGGCCGGGAGGGGGGGGTAATGAGGAAGGTGGGTAGAAACTAACTAGGGGGATATTTGCTAATTTCTGTGCTGTTCATTTTCTTTACAAAATAGGGGTGTCAACACCGAAAGTTGAGTCTTAAGGTACAGTAGCACTCTTAAGACTGCCCCGGGACAGCGAAAGTATAGGAAGTGGCTGAAGACTGCATTTGTAGGAGAAGAGTGCACAGCAAAGTCTCTGGCTTAAAGAAAGGGGGGGGAGGTATTGTGTCAGCTTGGCATGACTTAAAATTTGATTTCGATAAACAAAAATGACATTTTCCTTTAAATTGTTCAAGTACAGTGCTATTTTTGTAAGCAAAAATGCAAAATTTTGAAAAGCAATTTCAGACAATACATTCCAGAGCAAGCAAAAACTTGATGGCAACATTCTACCAACACTTCTATCTTACACCAGTGGCGTAACTAGTCAGACCCGTGTATGTATGTGTGTGTGTCCAGGTGGAGGGGGAGGACTGCATGATCTCTTTTGTAGCCGGAAGTGAAAAACATTAAAAATTGGTTCTCTCAGTGTTTCATAAAAAGAAAATTGCTATGAAGCTTGCCCCACCAAAAAAAAAAAAAAAAGAAAAAGAAAAAAAAAATACTCGCCCATCCTAATTTTGAAGTCTAGCGACGCCATTGCATTTCAGGGACTTCACCTTGAAAATTATGTAATCAACTATTATCAGGTTCCTGATCGAGAAGTTTCTCTTCCTATTTTTTCTGGTTACTGGCCCGGTAGACCACTGGAATTTGCAAGCCACTGGTCCACCAAAATGCCCACTGGTCCGTAAAAATTAAATAAATAAATAAAAAGACATCTACAATATATGCAGAAAATAATGTATCACTTCAGTGGAATTATCTCCAATATCTGTTTTTAAAACATCTACTTTGAAAGTGCAACTCACAGGATAAAGAATATTTCAAGAATAAAATTCCAAAGGTATGGTGATATAGCACAGTAAGAGCGCATTCCCAATCTGTTTTTAAGTAAGGGAACGAACGAGGAGACTCCAAGGTACAAAATTGACATACATTAGCAGCCAATTTTACAATATATATTTTATTTTGTAGAGTTTAGTTTCCTCTTCCATATTTTAATTTTGCTGCTTATCCATCCTCCTTTCCCATGAAGCTATTTTAGTTCTCCACTGAACACTGTTTCGTGTGAATTGTTCTTTTGCAAAAATTACCCTCATACATCCAATTGACCTCCTCCGCTAGTGTGTTTTTTTTTTTTTGGAGAAGAAACAAAAACTAGCTTGTGTCTCGTGTCAGTATCTGCTGCATTCACTAGGGTGGGCAAATCCAAGGAAGAGCAGGATATTTATTTTGCTTGCTTCCTGGTCATTACAAATGGTAAGGACAGAGGTTAGAAAAAACACTTGTTGCCATTTACAAGAGGAGGCCTGGGAAACTTCCTTTCTCTATTTATTGTTTCTTCCACTCTTTACAAATGATGAGGAATAAAATAAATAGCTGTTATCCAATAGCATTTCATGAACCTATCACTAGCTTTCAGCCGAAAATAAAAACCGTATAACAAGGTAAGAGAAATAGAAACTTATTTTTTACCATGTGACAAATTAAAAAAAATACTGGGCGTTTGAGCCAGTAAAATCAATAGTTCAGTGCTCCAATGGAAGTTTTACTGGCCAGTGGACCACTGGGTAATTCAAACGCTGATACAAAACTTTTTCTTTTTTTTTTTTTTTTTTTTTTGATTGGAGGTTTAACGACCACCGTGAGCAACTCAATGGGCTATAAGCAGTCGCCCGTCCCTAATTTAGGGTCACTGGTTCCAGGGAAGGGAGAGAGCCAGTGCCGTAAGACAAACACAACATCCATGCCTGACCGGGATTCGAACCCGGACCCCTTACGGACGAATGATCAGAGGCCAACGCCTTAGACCACTGCGCCACCGGGGCGGCCAAAACTTTTTCATTCTTTCAGTTAATTGCAGCCAGTGGTGGCTTGTGGGGTATATTTATATCTCACATATACACTGGCGTGCAAAAATTAAGGACGAGACGGTTTTTCGAATGGAACGTCGTGCAGAAGTGCTCCGTATCGACTCAAATCATACCATAAGATCCCCAAGATGTAAGAATATGAGACAAGTGAGCAAAACCGTCCAAACAAGGAATCCAAAGGATACAAAGGCACTTTATTGAAAAGTTAGCTTCGAGCACAACTGGACAGAAGACAGAAACGTCCATATGACAGGCGGCTGCCAAGAAAAATCCAGTATAGGGGATATGATCACCCCTGACTGCGTTGCAGGATTTACAACGTCTGTCCATGCTGAGGACGAGTTGGTCAAGAGCTTTTTTTTTGATTGGAGGTTTAACGACCACCGTGAACAACTCAATGGGCTATAAGCAGTCGCCCGTCTCTAATTTAGGGTCACTGGTTCCAGGGAAGGGAGAGAGCCAGTGCCGTAAGAGAAACACAACATCCATGCCTCACCAGGATTCGAACCCGGGCCCCTTACGGACGAATGATCAGAGGCCATCGCTTTGACCACTGCGCCACCGCGGCTGTCAAGAGCTGTTGAGGCATCGCGGCCCATTCCTTTTGTAGCGCCAACAGCAGGTGCGGAATCGTTGCTGGAGACTGGTGACGTGCTGCCAAGCGTCTCCCGAGAAGGTCCTGTACACGTGTTCGATTAGATTTAGGTCCGGGGACCTTGCGGGCCAACCCATGCGTTGAATATCTTCACTCTCCAACAGCTCTGCGACAGCCACTGTACAATTAGGTGTAGCGTTGTCGTCCATGAAGAGGAACTCAGGACCCACAGCACCTTTAAACAGACGCACGTGAGGCAGAAGAACCTCGGTACAATAGCGGACACCAGTGACTGAACCTCCTTGGAAGATGTGGAGGTCAGTACGGCTACCAAGCATGATGCCGCTCTAAACGAGAACTCCGCCACCTCCAAACCGGTCCCTTTCGACGATGTTGGAGGTGTGATTGCGGGTTCTCTGCTCTCTCCATATGTGTATACGTTCAGAATCGCTCGTCAGACTAAATCGGCTCTCATCCGTAAAGAGAACTCGACCCCATTGCTGATGTGTCCAATTATTGTGTCCCTGGCACCACAGAAACCGCCGTCTCCGATGAGCAGGCGTTAATGGCACACACCGCACTGGTCTTCGTGCAAATAGACCACCATTGTGCAGCCTCCTAGCCACGGTAAAACACGATAACGGTTGTCCAGTTGTCTGTTGCATGTGCCTTGCGATTTCTCCCGCTGTCTGCCGTCTGTCTCTTCTCGCCTGTAGGACAATATACCGGTCGTCCGCCGCCATGGTTGCTCGTGGACGACCACTGCTAAACTCTCGGACAGCTGTTCCTGTCGTTTGAAATGCTCTCCAAGCTCGCGAAACGATGCTGGGAGCGATCGCGAACTCCTCGGCCGCACTAGTCACATTTCGACCTTCTTCCAACTTCCCAATGACGCGAACTGGGGTAAAGTCATCCAGATGTCGTCTACTGGATTGCCTGTTGGCCATATCAGACGGTGGCAGCAACTCGACGTCGTTCAAACCGATGTACACCGTGCAATAGCTTTCCCCGAATTGCTGAGCGTACACCGCCGGTGTACTTTATACCTTTCCGACACTCCCCTACGTCATGCTGCATATATGCGCATGCCCTACCGTTCCGGACCCTAGTCTATCTCTTGAGTGGTATTTCGGTCCATTCTGCCTGCTCGTTCCGCTGTTATGCTAATATTTCCTCTTCGTCCTTAATTTTTGCACACCAGTGTATGAAACTTTGTTCTTGGGCAAAAGGTTTCTGGTGAGGCAGTGCCTCATCTGTCAAGCTGCCCATGTTTGCAACCTATGAATTTGTTAGTTCATGAGCTGGAACCATACATTAAGCTTTTTTCACTAATATAATGAACAATATAAAAATAAAACTGGAATTCATGTACAATTTATTATACATTATATCATCTGCAGTTACCAGTTCACTGATAGATGAAGGCCTCCTTCCAGTCTCTTCCAAGTAGGCTTTTTGGATTTCATCCACCCATCTGTCTTATTCTTGGTATCCACTCTGGTATTTCAGTTTTCCAACGGTGGTCAGTTCTAGCAATATATCCAGCCCATCACACTTGTGCATCTTACTTTCATTATAATATCAACTTCTACCCATTTTTTTAACCTACGTGTTCCTTTTTTTTTATCTTTCACGGTTGCACCAAGCATATCTCTCCACACTTCTTATACACTGCTGGACAATTGCTAAGGACGGATCATAAACGTCTATATAGCGCATAAAAAAGTAATTGTGGTTGGATGCCAAAAGAAATAAAATAATGTCAGAATGCCAGGACATTACAAGAAAGACAATTTATTGTGCTCTGAAATCCAGAAAACTTTGGAACGTGTTCAAGGGACAAACAGGCCATTTTGTGCAGAATACGTAAACGTGAAAAAAATGCAATTACAGTCCGCAGGCGTTCCGGCGTAAGATGTCAATACGGGATATGGCCACCATGGAGGGCAATGCAGGATTCCACACGTCGTGTCATGCTTTCCACAACATTATCAAGCAGCTGTTGGGGTAATTTATCCCATTCCTCTGTCAGTGCACGGATGAGGGTGTCCTTGTTTATTGGAGGGCATTGGCGACCAGCAAGACTCCTCCCCAAAGCATCCCACACATTTTCAATGGGATTCAGATCTGGAGAGCGTGCTCGCCATACGAGGCGTTGAATATCCTCGCTCTCAAGACACTCCTGGACAGCGACTGTTCGATGACATGTTGCGTTGTCGTCCATGAAAATGAATCTATCACCGACAGCACCACGGAACATGCGAACATGAGGTAGCAGAACATCATTAATGTATCGTTGGCCAGTCATAGTCCCAGTTGGAAGCACATAGAGGGACGTACGGCCATTGATCATGATGCCAGCCCATACCATGACACTACGTGTCGGATATCGGTCCCTTTCCTGTATGTTTGCTGGACAATATGCAGTACCACTATCACGCCAGATCAGTTGTCGTCGACAATCAGACGATAGACTGTATCTACTCTCATCTGAGAAGAGGACAGCAGACCAGTCGTTATCAGTCCAATTGCGATATTGATGGCACCATTGCAAACGTGCGGTACGGTAACGTCTGGACAATGGGATGCACACAACAGGACGGCGGGCGTATAGTCCTCCTTCATGCAAACGTCTGGCGACCGTTTTCGGGAGATCCGCTTGCCAGTAGCAGCCATAAACTGATTTGCTACCTCACTAGCTGTGCGGCGCCGGTGTCTTTTTGTTGATAGCACTATGTACCGATCTTATGCAGGTGTCGTACTGCGAGCACGACCTCCCCGTGACGTTTGCTACACTCTGCATTTGTTCGAAATGATTTCCAAAGCCTTGAAACAACACTGTGACTGACGTCGAACTCCTGGCAACATCTGTTATTTTTCGCCCCTTCTTCAATCTTGCCAATAATACGGCCACGCGTAAAATCATCTAGGTGATGTCGGGAAGACACTCTGAAAATTGCAAGTTCGTCAATTGATTCTTTCCCTTTCAACTTTGCGTTTGAACAACAACGGTCAATACGCGTCAAATCCTTTAGATCTCTTATCAGCGCTATGACGTCACGAACAAGTTCGGCAATCCAAAATTTGCATACGCACAACACGTCTTACTGTATCCCGCACTTATGCTAATTTCCGCATTTTCCTGCCTTCCATTTTATGGTTGCTATTGTTGCTATTGACATCCGTCCTTAGCAATTGTCCGGCAGTGTATAATATGTACAGTATATAGTAATATGGTACATGTAATTTCAGAAACATTAGACCCATGCACATTTTTTATTTCTGTTTTAATTTGTTTTTTTACATTCAGTTCATTTAAAACTAATTTCAAAATCTGTTAAGTTTGCCTTTGTAGTTAAAATCTAATTTATTTTCATCTTTTTAATTAAAATATTTTTTTTTCACCTCCACTAGATACACCTAGAACGAACTTAAGCCGCCCCGGTGGCGCAGTGGTCTAAGGCGTTGGCCTCTGATCATTCGTCCGAAAGGGGTCCGGGTTCGAATCCCGGTGAGGCATGGATGTTGTGTTTGTCTTACGGCACTGGCTCTCTCCCTTCCCTGGAACCAGTGACCCTAAATTAGGGACGGGCGACTGCTTATAGCCCATTGAGTTGCTCACGGTGGTCGTTAAACCTAAAAAAAAAAAAAAAAAAAAAAAAAAAAAGAACGAACTTAAAATCTGCTAGCCTTGCATTTGTGGTGGCTATTTAGTAAAAATACTGGAATCAAATATTGATTGTACTTCATGTATAGAGAAGCTAGCAAATTGTGACTGTAGAGCACCCATTCTTAGCTTAATTTCAAGCCAAGATCGTGATGAACTTAAATATCCAACACCAGCTTTTGTTATGATGCTGTCAATGATACAAAATTTTGTTGAAAAGTCATTGCCCTATTTGCCACAGAACCTGCTGCTACGGAACTTCTCTTCATATATTCTTCCAAAATTGAAATTGAAAAGATGTCCACTGTTAAAATGTGAGAAGATCAGCATTTTAATTTGTGAAAAATGTCTTCCCATATTGCTCAAGAACATAGCAAAACAAGTGACTGATAAAACTACTCAAAAAATTTACAATAAATTATGGCATAGGAAAATATTTAAATTAACATAAGTATTTAAATCACTGTTTAACGACTGTTCATGTAAGACTTAAAATATTCTGCCTGTTTGTGTTTTGCCCCCAATTCTGGCAGTCTGAATATTCAGTTAAGATTTTTTTGTAAAGCTACCAGAAGTGAACTGATGAACTTTGATGAAACGTTTGTAGAACAACTTTCCTGAAAAAGAGTGGATTCGAAAAATCGTAAGTATTATTTAAATTCATAGCTGACGTTGTTAAGAAGTTTTAAAATGCACTCAAAAATTATTTTTGATTTTATTGAATGCAAAATTTATTTCAGTGAAACTCCTTTGGGAAAATATTTGATTTTATGAATTCTGTATTTCAATTGCCATGGATACTCGCACAATCATATCACCTGAATATATTGTTTCAATGACTGAATGCAATAAGTTTTTATTCCGTAACTCACTCGGATTAGTTCACCAGCTATAACATTTTCCCGATCCTTACCCTCTTTTTGTTTGCTTGGTTTTAGTACGAAAACAAATCATGATGGAATAGTCCAAGATTTGATTTGACTGTAATTATACAGCTTGTTACGCGTTATTCTTACTTTGTTTCAGTTCCTTGATTGTTCAGTACAAAGTTCCAGCCAAATGTACCGGAAAACATCTGGCTGCAGAAAAACAAAATAAGAATTACTACTATTAATTGTTATAACTTTTAGCTCGAAACTGATATAATATTCGTAGAGTGGGCAATCCAGCTCCCTCTGGCGTTGGCGGAAATATTTAGAACTACCGATGATTCCTACTTTTAGCGGTCACTGATCAGGCTGTAGAGTGTCCCCTCACGCTCGACCGAGTCGGGCCGTGTCCGTACTATAGTAATTCGTCCTTTCGACGGTAGAGGGAGAGCAGACCGCTGAGATTGCCAATAGCGAATGGAAAAAACCCCCAACCAACTTTGCAGGATGGATGATAGAACGTGGATACGTGAGTAGAACGAAATCTGGGGATGTCAAAAATCAAATGAGGTAAGAAAAACAAAAGAAAAAACGAGTTACTCGTAGTGTTTCTGGAAACTAAATTTCATCAAGTTACAGTTAACCAACAACAAGCCGGTGGCGCAGTGGTCTAAACGATGGCCTCTGATCATTCGTCCGAATGGGGTCCGGGTTCGGAATCCCGGTGAGGCATGTATGTTGTGTTTGTCTTACGGCACTGGCTCTCTCCCTTCCCTGGAACCAGTGAACCTAAATTAGGGACGGGCGACTGCTTATAGCCAGTTGAGTTGCTCACAGTGGTCGTTAAACCTTCAATAAATTAAAAAAAAACCAACAACAAGCTCTGCGTTTGAATTTTTTGAAGCCAAGTTACAAACAAAGTGCGCCGCCCCGGTGGCGCATTGGTCTAAGCGATGACCTCTGATCATTCGTCCGTAAGGGGTCCGGGTTCGAATCCCGGTCAGGCATGGATGTTGTGTTTGTCTTACGGCACTGGCTCTCTCCCTTCCCTGGAATCAGTGACCCTAAATTAGGGACGGGCGACTGCTTATAGCCCATTGAGTTGCTCACGGTGGTCGTTAAACCTCCAATCAAAAAAAAAAAAAAAAGTGCGAAAAACTTCTTGGCATACAAGTTGTATTTAAAGAAAAACACCAAATTTTCAGAAAAAAAAAATAGCAAAATTTTTCCTGAAAATAGCAAATAGCATTCAGAAAAATCAATGAGGTTATATTACTGGAGACACCACTCCTATCCACGCAGCATTGGTCACCATAAGTCACCGTCCGTGCTGCAAATGACGTCAGGAGCAGGCACAACGCAGCCGCAGTAAAGAAGATGCTTTTAAACCAATGGAACAAAAGCTTCTAAGCGTATAAACAGATAAAATGAGTAATTCAATAATCTTTATCAGTGATACACAAGCTTACTGTTTCATCAACGGTATAATGTAGTTCGGTTTGCCTGCTTGTGACCTCACACCGCAGATTAGATGTGACCTATGGCGGCAGAGCCAGTGGTGTCCGCAGTAATATAACCTCCTTGAGAAAAATATCATAGTACTGGAGCTAAATAAATAGAATTTTTGCTATAAAATAACACGACCTGGCAACACTGATCCATAGACCTTACTTCCCTGTGAGGGGACCGAAAACGCTTCTAACGAATTCGTCTGCTACTTCCGGTCCTCTGTTGGGGATCTCACGTACGTGAGCGAGCCTGTTAGGGAATTCACGTACGTGTCTCGTGACGTGAGAGTTTCTACTTTCTGGTTCTTAGCTGACACGTTTGTTGTCAAACGGAATCCCAAAAGTTAATTTCTACACGTGTGTAGCGAGAACGAGTGTAAAGGTGGTGTATCCTTTATAGCGTAAGTAAGTAGTGTTGAAATAATATATAAAATTCCCTTAGTGGATCTTTTATTTTAAGGTAACACCAATAAATATATATATTTTTCATTATACCAAAGACTTAGTTTGCAATGGAATCAGGTAAAAGATATGCTTGTGAAATTTGTCAAAAAATATCTTCTAGGCAGCAGGGTTTAGATGAACATCGCAGAATAAAAGGCCATTACATAAGTAGACTTACCAACCCTGCCCCAGGTGCATTGAATTTTCAATGCCTAGTTTGTGACAAATCATTTACCCTTAAGTCATCATATCTGAGGCATTGCAAAATATTTTCTCATTTTCTGATGATTGTGGTAGATTACATTGCCCAGAAAGTAATTGTGATATGAAATGTAATATGCTAAATGATTTTATTTCTCATTTGAAAAATGTTCATGGTGTAGAATGTGTAGAGGGCACTCAGGAATTTCCTTCTGTAGCCGATTTTGAGGTGTGGGAAAATGAAATAGAAAGCAAGTATAAGTGTAATTTTATTAATCGGAGGGGCACCAAAGTAACAGTTTCTGGTTCATATCAGTATTATGTTTGCCATAAGTCTGGATAAAAGAGCAGCACATAAGAAATTCTAAGAAAATTGGATTTCTGTGCACAGCACATATGCATGTAAAGATAGGTGATAATGTTTTTGTAAAATACAATTTATCACATTATAGGCATGATAATAACATTGAAGATATGCATATTCCACTTGAAGAGAGGAGAAAAATTGTTCGAGATTTGAGTTCCGGCATTGAACCTTCAACTATTGTTAAAAAAATAAGAAATTCATTTACAGGTGCTTTTGAAAGAAAGCACATGATAGGAAAATTGGATGTACGAAATATTCAGAGGTCATTTGGAATTGGAGAAATTCCAAAGCATGTGAATGAATTTGACAGTTTAAATAGTTGGGTTCTTGATTTGCAAGCTAAAGATAATTCCTCTGTGTTGGCTTACAAAACACAACATGAAGTGTCGGAAGAGTTTCACTCTCAAAAAGACAGATTTTTTTTTAGTTATCCAAACCTCACTCTAAAAAAGCATGCTACTGGAATTCGGGCCAGATCTAGTGATTTGCATGGATTCAACCCATGGAATGTCCCAGCATAATTATTATTTAATAACAATTCTGATAAAAGATAAATTTGATGAAGGTTTTCCTGTTGCATGGTGTCTTACTAATCGAGAATATACAGTTCTGTTTCATTTTTTTATGAGTATTAAGAAAAAAGTTCCAACTTTAAAACCATGCTGTAAATGACAGACGATGCTCCTCAGTATTTTAAAGCTTGGGTTGCTGTCTTTAGTGAGGGTCCAAAAAAGTTATGTTCCTGGCATGTACTCAGGGCCTGGAAGTCTAACCTAAAAAAGGTTGCTGGTTCAACTGAGCATCAAACAAAGGTTTTTCAAACATTAAGAATTTTAATGGACGAAATTGATGAAATAAAATTTAACCAATATTTACCAGTAGTGTATGAAAAATTTCACTCCGAAAATCAAACAAGAGAGTTTGCTGAGTACTCTTACAATCATTATTTTTTGAGGCCAACAGAATGGGCTGCTTGTCACCTGTCACCGAGTTGGTCTTGGGATCAATACAAACATGGCAGTAGAAGCCTTTCACAAAGTCTTAAAAGGAAATTATTTGCAAGAGCAAAGCAAATCTACGTGTTGATGAGGTATTGGTTAAGCTTTTTAACTATGTAGAAAATAAAGGGTTTGAGCAAGTGATTAAACAAAAAAAAAGGGGGAATTCTGGTGCATATAAGATTAAGATATTGAAAAGAAATCATAAGAAGAGTGAAAATATTCCTTTTAGTAATATTAGGGTTGTTGGAGAACAGGCCTATGTGAAATCGTCGAGTACAAAAGAAGAATATGTAGTCACAGAAACTGGAAATAGCCATGCTTCGTGTGAGTTGACTTGTATAAAATGTCATACTTGTCAGCATGCACTTTCTTGCAACTGCCATAGTTATCTTCGCCGCAACGAAATGTGCAAACATGTACATTTGGTGCCTCGGTATAGGGAACAAAGTGGTTTGCCCAGTGATAACATAATAATTGGTGAACACAGAATGGAAGAAGAATCTACACTTAGTCACTTAAGAAAACCAGTCAATAAGCCAAATGTGTCACTTCCCAAGGTTTTAAACACAGCTCCGAATCAAAAGATTAAAGCTCAGAGGCGCTTTGTTTCCACACAAAAAAGGAAACGTCCCCGCAGTAGGATGTGTAGACCAACAAATAATGAGGCAATGGGTATAAAGAAAAATTTAGAGCAGCTAATTGCTCCTGAGCAGAACAGCTTTGGTGATTCCATTGAAGGTGTAAATACCTCGACCCCTCCAGATCTGCCACATTTCAGCGAATCTGTGACTATTGAAAATATAAATCAACTTGTTCCTGAGGGAGAAGTGATTATTGAAGAACAGGTATGTGCTAGCTATGTTGATGTTGATACAACAGATGCTACAGCCATCATAACACAAAACTTTTCTCCATCACATAAAGAAGGTTTAAAATTCTAGAATGTATATTGGAAAGTATCGCAGAAATAATAAAACAAAAGAAGATAATAGAGGCCCATCAGATCCCTTTAGACTTTGAAAGTATCTCGGCAGATATTTTAGATGTTGATGTGTGTTGTGTTCGACAGTATTTTTCTGAAGCAGCTTGGATGGCAGTTCATCAGAGAATTAAAGATTTAAAAGCTTCGTGGAAATGCTGGGATTGCTCTTTAGTAACGAGTAAGCATAGTATGGCAGGTTGTGATAGTTTTAATAAGTGGTTTCATTTCCAGTGTCAAGGCATACACTCAAAATTCCCTGAAAAATGGTTTTGTAAACACTGTGAAAATGCATTGTAAACATAAGTAATATTTCCAAAAGTGTAGTTGGTCACTTGTGCTTGTTTAGTTCTGTGGGTGGTACAAGGCAATATTTCCTTACACTACGAATGAAAAAAATAGAGTGGGCTACCAATTTTCAGTGCATAAAGTAGTTCTGGGTATGTATCTGCTATGTTTACATATGCTTGTGCATGCCTGCCAGTACAGAGTAAAAAAACTAGATCCACCACTTGAAAAAAAAAGAAAACAGGAAAAGGAAAAAATATGATTTAGAGTGGTTTGTTTTACGAAGAGAGTATACAGAAAAAATGGAATGGAGAACAAATACACTAAAAGTGCCAAAAAGTAATGGGATACGTACCTAGTTTCATGTAGGACTTCCTCTAGACCGGCAAAGTGCAGCAAATCGATGTGGCATTGATTCCACAGAGTGGCCGGAAGCCTTCTGGAAAGGTGTTGAGCCATTCCATCTGAACAGGCGCCTACCTGGCATTTGTAGGTGCAGGATCTTCGGAGTGCAAAATTGATCTTTCCACCACGTCCAATAAGTGCACCTTTGGGTTAATGTCGGGCGAACATGGCGGCCCATCATCCGTCAGAACTGTGCAAGAGATGGCTTCTCAAACCAATTTTGAACAACTTGGGCCCAATAGACATAGTGCATTGTCCGCCTGGAAGGAAATCCCATCGTTGTTGAGCCCATGAGAAGGGCCTGCAAATGGTCACCCAGCAGAAGTGAGTTAATGATGTGTTTACGAGGACCAGAGAACCCAAACAGTGCCACATGAAGGCACCCCCACACACAAGTATGAAACCACCACCAGCTTGCACAGTGCCTTGTTGACATATTGGGTCAATGGTCCTCGTGTAGTCTGTGTGCCAAACCAGAAACCTACCATCACCTCGTAACAACTGGTAGTATGACTCATCCAGACCAAGCCGCATGTTCTGCCAGATCTTCCAGGGTCCGATTACCATGTTCACAAACCCAGGTGAGCCGCCCCGGTGGTGCAGTGGTCTAAGGCGCGCTGGTCTCTGATCATTCGTCCATAAGGGGTCCGGGTTCGAATCCCGGTCTGGCATGGATGCTGTGTTTGTCTTACGGCACTGGCTCTCTCCCTTCCCTGGAACCAGTGACCCTAAAATTAGGGACGGGCGAGCTGCTTATAGCCCATTGAGTTGCTCACAGTGGTCATTAAACCTCCAAATCAAAAAAACAAAGCCCAGGTGAAGCGCTGTAGTCCAATGTATTTGTTTTTGTTAAGAAAGGCACTCTGGTGGGTCTTGTGCTCCCATACCCCATGGATGCTAAATTATGCTGCACTGACATGTTGGATATGTCCTGTGGTACCTCCTGCATTGAATGTAGATGTTTTTTGAGCTAGTGTCGCTTGTCTATTAGCATGGACAATCTTGGTCAGGCTCCGCTGGTCACGGTCATTTCAGCACTTGTGGTCTGCCTCCATTCACGGTGGGTGGTAATGTCTTCCATGAGGTATTCTTGGTACACACATGACACCGTTGATCAAGGAATGTTGAATGTTTGCGCAACTTCAGGAAACTGAATTCCTCATCCGTCTGGCTTCCATTACCATTCCTCATTCAAACTCTGATAATTCACATTGGCTTTCCATAATCCTACTAGTGGTTGTTCAACCTGACTCAAGAGATTACACCTCACAACTGAAACAAATTGTGATTCGCGTCAAAGCCTTTATATGACGACAGCACCAGTTAAAAATTTGCGTATTGCTGTCCCATGACTTTTGGTACTTCAGTGTAGATACATGATGTGCAAGAATACAAAGATTTTGCTTCTTACAAAAAGTTTAACTAAAGGAATTTGTCATACAGATAATTAATTACAATATTTCTGAATTATTATTTTTTTGTATTCTGATTTACTTTGGTTAATTCTTGAAAAGGGATGTTAACCCTGCGTTCAGCACCAATTCTCGAAACCAAAATTCTATGGCACGTCTGTCAAATGTTCCAACTTAAAAGCACAGTTGTATAAAAGTAAAAATGTATCTGTGCACATAACGCCATTGAAAAAGCAAACTTGCTGCAAACTCATAAAGCGCGAACCACAATAAAAATAGAATAAGATAATGTAAAGAAAAAATGAATAAACCGACAATAATTATTAGAACGTTTGGATTCCAATGAGGAAAAAATAAGTACATTGTGATTGATATGTGCAGCAATGTGTGTGAAATGGACAGGCACTTAAGTAAGTTTTAATTACTGTAAGTAACATTTTTTATATTATTTTTTAATCTACTTTACAAAGCAAAATCTATCACTGCTTAAAAAGTTGGAAACTATCCGTGTACATCTACACATTCTGCTACTCTGCTTAGAAGTATGGATTTGCTGTAGTTTTTGACTTCCCTTAATGATAATGTAATAGCTATAAAATAACTACAGATTAATATGTATTTTAAAGGGAATAGTTTTTTCAATCAATATCAATTTGATGTAGTATATGTTTATAAAATGCCAAATTCTGCTTCTATACAAATTATTTTGGCTAACTGTAACAATTCATAAGAAGAAAAAAAAGCTATTCTAATATTCTAAATGTCCTTTGTATGAAAAAAGCTATTTTTTCATTTTAAAAATCTATGTTATTACCGTGTGTAAATTATTTTTCTGACAAATGATCCTTATGAGATGTTTTACAGCCAGAACTGTTTTGTCTTGTGAAAATGAATGGGCACAGAGTTTATCTAAAACAAAGTGATGAGAGTGATTCGCCGAACTATGTGATGCATTGATAGTTGGAAAGTCACCTGGGAAATATTAGCATGTTGTAAGATCTGGGAATTTCTTCTTCAGTGTTAAGGCAAATTACTCAGAAAAACTGGTGTGCTAGGTGAAAAATAGACAGTATTGGAGAAGCTTTTCATTAGGGCTGTTGCACAGGAATGAGGAAAAGGTAATGTCACAGGTGCTCCTTGCACTTATTAAGAAAAAGAAACATGGTGTCTAGCAGTCTTGATAGGTTATTGTGTTCAATTTTGGAGTTTGCATATTTCTGTATAGCTAACACTGCTTGTAATCTTTCAGAATATGAGTACACTACTTTCTACAAATTGTGATCAACTATTCCATCCATTTTTGGCATCTGTCTCTGTGAAACAGGTATTTCTAACAACAAAAAATATTTTTTTCATTTTCAAATATACACTATCTACCGCTTAAGTAATTGGACACCTGTGATAGCAAAAAGAAAAACGAAGTTTATTCACCTTCAATAGTTGGTGGGTACTCCATGAGCGGCAATTACAGCTGCGATCCTCCAGGGAACACTCACGCCAGGCGTTGTATGCGACGACTAGCAGTATTTTCTTCCACTCGCCTTGGAAAAGACAGGTCAGTTCCTTCACCGATTTCGGACGGTGGGGGCACCCCTTAAGTCGACTCTCCAACTCGTCCCAGAGGTGCTCGATAGGGTTAAGGTCCGGAGCTCTGCGCAGGCCAATCCATTCGGTTAACAGCATTGTCACCATGCAATCCATGGTGGACCTCGCAACGGCCACGATTGGCATTGTCATCCTGAAAGTAACATGGGTCCACCCCGTAAAACTGCCACAACGTAGGAAGCGCATGGTCATCCAAAATGGTGCGGATAGGTCTCATTGAGTCTACCAGGAATTGCGACCAAGGGTTCCGTGCCATGCTAGGGAGAAACATCCCCATAGCACAATTCCACCGCTGCCTTGCAACTTCACGGTTGGCACAATACATTCCGGCAGGAGGCGTTCTCCAGGCAGACGCCAAACCCAGACCCTGCCGACCCCGAACAATAGAAGGTGAACATGGATTCGTCGCTCCAGAAGAACCTGTTTCCACTGTTCAACGGTCCACTGTCGACGTTCTTTGCACCACGTTAGCCGAGCAGCGCTATTGGACTTGGTGATCAAAGGCTTGTGGGCGGTAGCACATCCATGATAACCGAGAAGATGGGCTTCCTTACGGATGGTATTCATCGAAAGAACATTCCCGGATACCTGTTGAAACTCCCTCGCGGATGTGGCATTACATCAGTTTGGTTTTGGTTCTTCCACGAATTTCGCTGGCCAGCATCCGTCAGTTTCTAACTCCCAGTTTT